>CM038670.1:166127413-167327413 GCA_021605145.1 Aegilops bicornis | reverse complement strand
GTTGGCGGCGATGCGGCTCCTTGCCGAACTGCCAATCCGCCGAGGGATTGCGATTCGCGATGTAGTTCACCGTGGTCCGCCACCTCCGCATGGGGCATGTCCTTGGAGCCTGACCGACCGAGTCCGGTGGCGCTCATCCGACAGATCGGATGAGGTCGGCCTTGAGCGGAAGGACTCGGTAGCGCCTGGCGGCAGCCAGGTCGGCCCCGGTCGAGCCCTCCGATCAAGGCCACTCGGAGTCGCCTTGGCGGCGGGCGCCAGCAGAGTCGGCGTCCTGGCCCGGTGGGATCAGGGGAGCCTCCGCCAAGATCGCTGCAACCGTAAGGCGAGATTGACCCGATCGCATATACGGGGCGACGTTCTTCACATAGAAGTAGGATCGCTGCCACATCTTCACCGACTTGATCATCTGAATGGCGGGGAACGGGTTGTCGGCCACCGGCCTCCGCATTGCGACGTGCGTGCCGAGCTTGGACTGGAAGAATTCCCCCCACGGCTCGATGGTGAGGAGAACGCCGAGGAAGCCTTCGCACAAGGTGGCGAAGGCGGCCAGCAGCACCACCGTATTCGGAGTGAGGTGGTGCGGCTGGAGCCCGTGGAACTCCAAGAAAGCGCGGAAGAAGCCGCTTGCCGGCAGCCCTAGGCCGCGCATGAGGTGCGAGCGGAATACGACCCGCTCGCCCTCCTCCGGCGCCGGCATTATTTCACCCGCCGGCACGGCGCGAGTCTGCACTAGGCTCGTGCCGGGGAGGCGGCGCGTCTAGCGGAGGAACTCGATGTGGTCATCGTCCACCTCGGAGCCGTCCCACACGCCGGAGTGTGTAGCAGGAGGTGCAGCGGCGGAGGAAGAGCTCATCGCCGCGGCGTGGCGTGGTTCGGCGGCGCGGCGGCAAGAAGAAGATGAAGCAAGAAGGAGAAGGAGCAAGAGGAAGCGGGGTAGGTAGGGAGATGGGTGCGCGTGCTCCGCCGCCCCCCTCCTCCCGCCTACTTATAGGCTCATGGGCAGAGAAGCCGATGGGGCGGGTGTGGGATTAACTGCGCCCAAAACCCCACGCCCCCCACGATTTGACCCACGAAGTTACTGCGCGCAGTAACGACGTGGGAACCCCAACCGCCCGCACGGCCGCGACGGATCCGTTCGCGTGCCGAGGTGCGGTAGTGGCGGGCCCCGCCTGACAGGCCTGTCTCGTCACGCGCGTGGGCGGGCAGACTGACCCAGCCGCGTGGCGTCGCGTGACGGGCCCGCAACGGGCAGCTGCCTGGAAGCTTATCAGGCACGCTGCCTGGACCCCGCCACGACCTTCAAACCCTTTGAGGAGCAAGATGACCTCCTGCGAGTCCGACTCCAGCTAGTCGGGCTAGAGAAAGACGACGAGCCAAGCCCAGATTCTTCCACCAGAGGGATGAAACTGTTGAGGCTCCTCGACATGTTGCCCTCGGTGCCTCACCAGCTTCGGGGACTACTGTCGAAGTAATGGGCCACGGGTAGGAAAACCCGAGCCCCTGAACCTTTCAAGACATTGGGGCAGGCTGCGCCCCTCAAGACCGCAAGATGAAAAGCCGCCTTCTGAGAGTCGGCGGCAGAGCCGCTGACTGCCCCTCCCAGCCGAGTCCCAGAGACGGCCTCGAGATGAGCCGACTCCCAACTGGCGGCTTCCAGAGAAGCCGGCTATGGGGAGTCGGCCCGCGACTCCAACCACCTCCTGCCTACGCAACTACGGACGGGATGGGGTGTGGCCGCCGCACGGCCCATCCCTGCCCCGTTCACGAAGGGCAGGCATGGCCACAGTGCGCCGTACTGACAGAGATCTCCGCCAGCGCACTGTTGCCACCGCCTCGACATCAGCCCCGTGGGCAGATCCCTGTACCCACGACGGCCTGTCTGTACGACCCAGAGACGGCGGGACCCGCCTGTCGGCGGGGGTGCAGAAGACGGCGAGAGCGCCGGAAGACGGATCCGTTGGGAGTCGGCCGGCCCCTCCCACGGGCCCGCACGCCATTAACCGACGAGACAGGGAATGGCGACAGTGATCGCCTGTCAGGCGGAGGCACTGTTGCCATGACCCCATGACCAAGCTAGCGTCATTAGAGGCGCAGCTACAGTAATCCGCAGCCGGCAAGACCCGCCTGCGGCAGGGCCCACTAGTCTGCGGGCCCCAGCAGTCGGCGAAGAAGACGACGACCTAAGAGACAGACGGCTGGGACGCTCGCCCAACCGGATTACCATTGTACCCCCGGGGGGTAGGCCTATATAAACCCCCCGGGGCACCCATGCAAGAGGTTGGACCCTAGTAGTTTTAGACACACATAGAGGGAAGAAAGGAGCTAGCCGTGCCCTTCTCCTTCCTCACCCCGAACAGCTCAAGGAGCAACCTTGTACCCACTTTGCCATAGTGATCATGCGGAGACCCCGCAGAAAGCGTGAAGAGGGGTATTATCTCCACGGAGAGCCCTGCAGCTGGGTAAGATCCGCCGGCGTGCATGCCTTCGCCTCATCCCGTTTCCAGGCACCGGCGACGTTCTACTCGCCCCCACCATGATAAGCCATCCTTTGGCATATGTCGCACCCAACCCCCGACAAACAACGTTAGTCCGGGTTAGTTTCATTCAAATCATGCAAGTTAGAGTCCAAAACAAGGGCAAAAGTGTTTGGAAAAGTAGATACATTGGAGACGTATCAACTCACCAAGCTTAAATCTTTGCTTGTCCTCAAGCAATTCAGTTGATAAACTGAAAGTGATAAAGAAAAACTTCTACAAACTCTGTTTGCTCTTGTTGTTGTCAACATGAAAAGCCAGCATTCAAGTTTCAGCAAATATTATGAACTAACCATACTCACAATAACACATAGGTCTCACAATTACTCATATCAATAACATAATCAACTAACGAGCTATAATAATAAAACTCGGATGACAACACTTTCTCAAAATAATCATAACATGATATAACAAAATGGTATCTCGCTAGCCCTTTCTGAGACCAAGAAACATAAATGCAGAGCACCTTTAAAGATCAAGGACTTACTAAACATTGTAATTCATGGTAAAAGAGATCGATCAAGTCATACTCAATATAAACCAATAATAATGAATGCAAATGATAGTGTGCTCTCCAAATGGTGCTTTTAATAAGAAGGGTGATGACTCAACATAAAAGTAAATAGATAGGCCCTTCGCAGAGGGAAGCAGTGGATTTGTAGAGGTGCGAGAGCTCGATTTTAAAATAGAGATTGAATAACATTTTGAGCGGCATACTTTCATTGTCAACGCAACAACTATGAGATGGTTGTATCTTCCATACTACATGCATTATAGGCGCTTCCCAAATGTAATGGTAAAGGTTTATACTCCCCCAACCACCAACAAGCGTCAATCCATGGCTTGCCCGAAACAACGAGTGCCTCCAACATACAACAGCCCTGGGGGAGTTTTTTTAATTATTTTGATTTGCTTTGATCTTTTGGATCATGGGACTGGGCATCCACATCGCCCTTTCTCGTGAATGAGGAGCGGAGTCCACTCCTCTTGAGAATAACCCACCTAGCATGGAAGATATAGGCAGCCCTAGTTGAAACATGAGCTGCTCGAGCATACAAAACAGAATTTCATTTGAAATTTTGGAGTTTGGCACATACAAATTTACTTGGAACGGCAGGTAGATACCGCATATAGGAAGGTATAGTGGACTCATATGGAAGAACTTTGGGGTTTAAGGAGTTTGGATGCACAAGCAGTATTCCCGCTTAGTACAAGTGAAGGCTAGCAAAAGACTGGGAAACGACCAACTAAGAGAGCGACAACAGTCATAAACATGCATCAAAATTAATTCACACCGAGAACAAGCATGAGTAGGATATAATCTGCCATGAACATAAATATCATGAAGGCTATGTTGATTTGATTCAACTACATGTGTGAACATGTGCCAAGTCGAGTCACTCAATTCATTCAAAGGAGGATACCATCCCATCATACCACATCATAATCATTCTAATAACATGTTGGCACGCAAGGTAAACCATTATAACTCATAGCTAATCAAGCATGGCACAAGTAACTATAATCTCTAAATGTCATTGCAAATATGTTTACTTCATAATAGCTGACTCAGAAACGATGAACTCATCATATTTACAAAAACAAAAGAGGTCGAGTTCATACCAGCTTTTCTCATCCCAATAAGTTCATCATATATCGTCATTATTGCCTTTCACTCGCACGACCAAGCGATGTGTATAATAATAAGATTGCACGTGCATTGGACTAAGCTGGAATCTGCAAGCATTCAACTCAAGAGAGAAGACAAGTAATATGGTCTATAAATTAAATAAACAATCATGCATATGAGAGCCACTAAGCATTTTCAATATGGAATTCTCGACCCCCAAAAGAAAGAAAAGAAAAGAAAACTATTTACACAGGAAAGCTCCCAACAAGCAAGAAGAAGAACGAGAAATATTTTTGGATTTTCATTTTAATTTCTACTACAAGCATGGAAATTAAACTAACTAATTTTTTTTGGTTTTTCTTAAGGTTTATCAAACACACAAGAAGAAAACTAGAAAAAGAAATTTAAACTAGCATGGATAAAACAATGAAAGAGTATGAGAACCTACGAATATTGTGTGAAAATGAATGAAAAGACGATGAGAAATACATTACTCCCCAAGCTTAGGCTTTTGGCCTAAGTTGGTCTAATACCAAGGACCACTGACCGATATCCATAAGTGAAACTAGGGTTGTACAGAGATGCAGAGGCAACAGCCTCTGAAAGCAGCGTCTTTGGCGAGCTGCCTCCATTCCCCTCTCGTATTCAAATTGCTTCTTCCCTGGTGACAACATATCTTCCTTTTGCCTGATAATCAAAAAGGTAGGGGGCAGGAAGAGTAACAGGGACGACATTGCGCCTGTCATAGATTAGTCGATAATGGAGGAATTGTTCATTTCTATCAAGAAAATGATGATTAAACATAGCTTCTTTATCCAAATAAACAGGAGGTAAAATCATATCCCCCTCTCGTGGAGCTATATTAAGAAAGTTAGCCACACGGGTTGCATAAATTCCTCCAAATAAATCTCCCTTTCTACTATTATTCTGCAACCTACGTGCAACTATTGCCCCCAAGTTATAACCTTTATAACCTAACACCGCACTCTTGAGGACACAAAGATCAGGAGCACGCATGTGACGTACTTCGTCCTTACCGTTAATGCATCTACCAATAAAGAGAGCAAAGTAATGTATAGCAGGAAAATGAATGCTCCCTATGGTAGCTTGTGCTACGTCCCTAGATTCTCCCCCAGTAATACTAGCAAGAAAATCTCTAAATTCAGATTTGGGAGGATCATTAATATTACCCCACTGCGGGAGTATGCAAGCAGTTGTGAGATCCTCTAAATCCATCGTATAAGATGTATCATAGATATCAAACATGACACTAGGAGAATTACGCGCACAATTATATTTAAACCTTCGCACAAAAGAATCAGTCAACTGATAGTACTGCAGACACTTATCTTGTAAGAAGTCCTCCAGCTCGGCATTATGCACATATGCGTCAAATTCCTCCTTGAAACCTGCTTCGACCATAAAATCATCGGATGGCCACTCACAAGCCCGTACATTCGCGTCCCTCGGCAATTCAACATCTTGCTCACGTATAGCAATCCTTGGCCCTTTCTTTGCCGAGGAACCTCCTTGGTACATTCTTCTAAGCATATTTTTTTTCTGAAAATTTCTGAAATTTTAGTAACTCCAAAATAAAAGTGAATAAAACTAAACAAGATTGATAGCAACTTCTCCTACAAGTGCCTAGAGCCTATATCATGCATTGGAATTGCTTGGGACCTCAAAATTTAACATGCAAGCTCAAGAACATGGTCACCTATGCAGCAAAAATTTGCAATGAATAAAGCACTAGAACAAAAACTAATTGGACCAATGGAGGAGTCACATACCAAGCAAAAATCTCCCAAAGCAGTTTTGTGAATGGAGCTTTGAGCTAAGAGATCGAAAATCGCAGCAAAACGAGCTAGAACTCGTGCTTGAACTGGATGGGGATTTTTTTGGGTAGAAGATGGAGTTTGTGGGTGCTGGCATAAGTGGAGGGGAGTCACCAGGGGCCCACGAGACAGGGGGTGCGCTCTACAGGGGGGGCGCCCTCCTATCTCGTGGCCTGGTGCTTGCCCTTCCTGCAGTATTTTCAGTGCCTAAAATCCTCAAATATTCCAGAAAAAATCATACTATATTTGCAGGGCATTTGAAGCACTTTTATTTTTGGACTATTTTTTAATGCACGGATAATTCAGAAAACAGAAGGATAATACTATTTTTCCTTTATTTTTCTAAATAACAGAAAGTAAAAAGAGGGTACAGAAGGTTGTGCCTTCTAGTTTCATCCATGTCGTGATCATCAAAATGAACCCACTAACAAGGTTGATCAAGTCTTATTAACAAACTCATTCCGAATAACACGGAACCGGAGAAATTTCGTATAACACTAAGTTACCTCAACGGGGATATGAAAATCCCCAACAACAAGAATATCATACTTTTTCTTGACAGTAGGGAGAGGAAATTCAAAGCCTCCAAAATGATAGTTGGAACTTTTTCAATATAATTGATGCTATGAACTTTAGATTGTTTCCTCGGGAAGTGTACCGTATGCTCATTACCATTGACATGAAAAGTGACATTGCCTTTGTTGCAATCAATAACAGCCCCTGCAGTATTAAGAAAAGGTCTACCAAGGATAACAGACATACTATCGCCCTCGAATATCAAGAATAACAAAGTCCGTTAAGATAGTGACATTTGCAACCACAACAGGCACATCCTCACAAATACCGACAGGTATAGCAGTTGATGTATCAACCATTTGCAAAGATATTTCAGTAGGTGTCAACTTATTCAATTCAAGTCTACGATATAAAGAGAGAGGCATAACACTAACACCGACTCCAAGATCACATAAAGCAGTTCTAACATAATTTCTTTTAATAGAGCATGGTATAGTTGGGATAACCGGATCTCCAAGTTTCTTTGGTATTCCACCCTTAAAAGTGTAATTAGCAAGCATGGTGGAAATATCAGCTTCCGGTATCTTTCTTTTATTTCTGATGATATCCTTCATGTACTTAGCATAAGATTTACTTTAAGCATATCAGTTAAGCGCATACGTAAGAAAATAGGTCTAATCATTTTAGCAAAGCGCTCAAAATCCTCATCATCCTTTGACTTGGATGGTTTAGGAAGAAAGGGCATGGGTTTCTGAACCCATGGTTCTCTTTCTTTACCGTGCTTCCTAGCAACAAAATCTCTCTTATCATAACGCTGATTCTTTGATTGTGGGTTATCAAGATCAACAGCAGGTTCAATCTCTACATCATTGTCTTTACTAGGTTGAGCATGAACATGAACATTATCATTAACATTATCACTAGGTTCATGTTCATCACCTGATTGTGTTTCAGCGTCAGAAATAGAAATATTATTGGGATTCTCAGGTGTGTCTACGACAAGTTCACTAGAAGCATGCAAAGTTCTATCGTTTTTCTTCTTCTTCTTTTTAGAAGAACTAGGTGCCTCTAAATTATTTCTCTGAGAATCTTGTTCGATTCTCTTAGGGTGGCCTTCAGGATACAAAGGTTCCCGAGTCATTCTACCAGTTCTAGTAGCCACTCTAACAGCAAAGTCATTTTTATTATTCAATTCATCAAGCAAATCATTTTGAGCTTTGAGTACTTGCTCAGCTTGAGTAGCAACCATGGAAGCATATTTGCTAACGGTGAAGTTCATCTTTAACTCTAGCCGATTATCACCTACGGCGTCCTATCTCGAAAAGCATTATTCTTTAACTCTCTACCAACATAAGCATTAAAACCTTCTTGCCTAGCCATAAAGTCGTCAAATTCATCTAAGCATGGGCTATGAAATTTAGTAGAGGGTATTTCAACTTTATCATATCTATAGAGAGAATTTACCTTTACTACCGTGGTCGGGTTATCAAGACAATGTGGTTCTTCACGATGAAATTAAGACCATGTATTTCTTCAATAGGTGGTAAATTCTTAACATCTTCAGCTTTAATACCTTTTTCTTTCATTGATTTCTTTGCCTCTTGCATATCTTCGTGGATCGAGAAATAAAACACCTCTCTTCTTTGGAGTGGGTTTAGGAATAGGCTCAGGAGTTGGCTCAATTGGTTCAGGAATAACTTCAGGAATTGGCTCAGGAAGAGTCCAATTATTTTCATTAGTCAACATATTATTCAATAATATTTCAGTTTCGTTGACTGTTCTTTCCCTGAAAACACAACCAACACCACTATCCAAGTAGTCCTTGGAAGCATCGGTTAGTCCATTATAAAAGATATCAAGTATTTCATTTTTCTTAAGAGGATGATCAGGCAAAGCATTAAGTAACGGAGAAGCCTCCCCAAGCTTGTGGGAGACTCTCTTCTCTGATTTGCACAAAATTATATATTTCCATAAGGCAGCTTGTTTCTTATGAGCAGGGAAATATTTAGCAGAGAAGTAATAAATCATATCCTGGGGACTACGCACACAACCAGGAGCAAGATAATTATACCAAGTCTTAGCATCACCCTTTAATGAGAACGGGAATATCTTAAGGATATATAAATAGCGAGGCTTCTCATCATGAGTAAATAGGGTGGCTATATCATTCAACTTGGTAAGATATGCCACAACAGTTTCAGATTCAAGGCCATAAAAAGGATCAGATTCAACTAAAGTAATAATATCAGGATCAATAGAGAATTCATAATCCTTATCAGTAACACAGATAGGTGAAGTAGCAAACGCAGAATCGGGTTTCATTCTAGCATTAAGAGATTGCTGCTTCCATTTAGCTAATAATTTCTTAAGATCATTTCTATCGTTGCAAGCAAGGATTTCCAAAGCAGCTTTTTCATTCATAACATAACCCTTAGGAACAACAAGTAATACATAATCATTGGGGGAACCTTCATCATCACTATCATCAATAATAGGTTCTTCAATATTTTCATTCCCCCTAACTCTAGCAAGTTGTTCATCTAGAAATTCACCTAATGGCAAAGTAGTATCACGCACATAAGTAGTTTCATCATGCATAGCGAAGTGGCATCATCAATAACATGCGACATATCAGTAATTCATAGCAGTAGCAGGTTTAGGTGTCGCAATCTTACTAATAACGGAAGGAGAATCTAGTGCAGAGCTAGATGGCAGTTCCTTACCTCCCCTCGTAGTTGAGGGATAAATTGTTGTCTTAGCGTCTTTCAAGTTCTTCATAGTGATCAACAGATATAAATCCCAAGTGACTCAGAGAATAGAGCTATGCTCCCCGGCAACGGCGCTAGAAATTGGTCTTGATAACCCACAAGTATAGGGGATCGCAACAGCTTTCGAGGGTAGAGTATTCAACCCAAATTTATTGATTCGACACAAGGGGAGCCAAAGAATATTCTTGAGTATTAGCAGTTGAGTTGTCAATTCAACCACACCTGGATAACTTAGTATCTGCAGAAAAGCGTTTAGTAGCAAAAGTGGTATGATAATAAAGGTAACGGTAGCAAAAGTAAAGATAAATGTTTTGGGGTTTTTGTAGTTGTTGTAACAGTAGCAACGGAAAAGTAAATAAGCGAAGAACAATATATGAAAAGCTCGTAGGCAATGGATCAGTGATGGATAATTATGCCGGATGCGATTCCTCATGCAATAGTTATAACATAGGGTGATATAGAACTAGCTCCAATTCATCAATGTAATGTAGGCATATATTCCGTGAATAGTCATACGTGCTTATGGAAAAGAACTTGTATGATGTCTTTTGTCCTACCCTCCCGTGGCAGCGGGATCCTGACAGAAACTAAGGGATATTAAGGCCTCCTTTTAATAGAGAACCGGAACAAAGCATTAGCACATAGTGAATACATGAACTCCTCAAACTACGGTCATCACCGAGAAGTATCCCGATTATTGTCACTTCGGGGTTGTCGGATCATAACACATAATAGGTGACTATAGACTTGCAAGATAGGATCAAGAACACACATATATTCATGAAAACATAATAGGTTCAGATCTGAAATCATGGCACTCGGGCCCTAGTGACAAGCATTAAGCATAGCAAAGTCATAGCAAGATCAATCTCAGAACATAGTAGATACTAGGGATCAAACCCTAACAAAACTAACTTGATTACATGGTAAATCTCATCCAACCCATCACCGTCCAGCAAGCCTACGATGGAATTACTCACGACGGGCGGTGAGCATCATGAAATTGGTGATGGAGGATGGTTGATGATGACGACAGCGACGAATCCCCCTCTCCGGAGCCCCGAACGGACTCCAGATCAGCCCTCCCGAGAGAGATTAGGGCTAGGCGGTGGCTCCGTGTCGTGAAACGCGATGAAACTTTCTCTCTGATTTTTTTCTCTGCGAGACGGAATATATGGAGTTGGAGTTGAGGTCGGAGGAGGTCCAGGGGGACCACGAGATAGGGGCGCGCCTGTCTCGTGGATGTGCCCCGGCCCCCGTGTATCTATTTCGCCCAATAATTCTTATAAATTCCAAAAAGTCCTTCCGTGGATTTCCAGGACATTCCGAGAACTTTTATTTTCTACACATAAAACAACAACATGGTAGTTCTGCTGAAAACAGCGTCAGTCCGGGTTAGTGTCATTCAAATCATGCAAGTTAGAGTCCAAAACAAGGGCAAAAGAGTTTGGAAAAGTAGATACGTTGGAGACGTATCAGATGACCTAAGGTTTATCAATCCATGGGAGGCGTAGGATGAAGATGGTCTCTCTCAAACAACCCTGCAACCAAATAACAAAGAGTCTCTTGTGTCCCCAACACACCCAATACAATGGTAAATTGTATAGGTGCACTAGTTCGGCAAAGAGATGGTGATACAAGTGCAATATGGATGCTAGATAAAGGTTTTTGTAATCTGAAATTATAAAAACATCAAGGTAACTAATGATAAAAGTGAACACAAACGATATTGCAATGCTAGGAAACAAGGCCTCGGGTTCATACTTTCACTAGTGCAAGTTCTCTCAACAATAATAACATAATTGGATCATATAACTATCCCTCAACATGCAACAAAGAGTCACTCAAAGTCCCTAATAGCGGAGAACAAACGAAGAGATTATGGTAGGGTATGAAACCACCTCAAAGTTATTCTTTCCAATCAATCCGTTGGGCTATTCCTATAAGTGTAACAAACAGCCCTAGAGTTCGTACTAGAATAACACCCTAAGACACAAATCAACCAAAACCCTAATGTCACCTAGATACTCCAATGTCACCTCAAGTATCCGTGGGTATGATTATACGATATGCATCACACAATCTCAGATTCATCTATTCAACCAACACATAGAACCTCAAAGAGTGCCCCAAAGTTTCTACCAGAGAATCAAGACGAAAACGTGTGCCAACCCTATGCATAGGTTCAAGGGCGGAACCCGCAAGTTGATCACCAAAACATACATCAAGTGAATCACGTGAAATCCCATTGTCACCACAGATACGCACGGCAAGATATACATCAAGTGTTCTCAAATCATTAAAGACTCAATCCGATAAGATTACTTCAAAGGGAAAACTCAATCCATTACAAGAGAGTAGAGGGGGAGAAGCAACATAAGATCCAACTATAATAGCAAAGCTCGCGATACATCAAGATCATGCCAAATCAAGAACGAGAGAGAGAGAGAGAGACCAAACACATAGCTACTTGTACATACCCTCAGCCCCGAGGGTGAACTAATCCCTCCTCGTCATGGAGAGCGCCGGGATGATGAAGATGGCCACCGGTGAGGGTTCCCCCCTCCGGCAGGGTGCCGGAATAGGGTCCCGATTGGGTTTTGGTGGCTACAGAGGCTTGCGGCGGCGGAACTCCCGATCTATTCTGTTCCCCGATCGTTTTAGGGTATATGGGTATATATAGGTGAAAGAAGTACGTCAGGGGAGCCACGAGGGGCCCACGAGGGTGGAGGGCGTGCCCCCTGCCTCGTGCCTCCCTCGTTGCTTTCCTGCCGTGCACTCCAAGTTTCCCAGGTTGCTTTCCTTCCAAAAATAACTTCTCCAGAAAGTTTCATTCCGTTTCGACTCCGTTTGATATTCCTTTTCTTCGAAACACTGAAACAAGGGAAAAAACAGGAACTGGCACTGGGCTCTGGATCAATAGGTTAGTCCCAAAAATAATATAGAAGTGTTTAATAAAGCCCATAAACATCCAAAATAGATAATATAATAGCATGGAACAATCAAAAATTATAGATACGTTGGAGACGTATCAGCATCCCCAAGCTTAATTCCTGCTCGATCTCGAGTAGGTAAATGATAAAAACAGAACTTTTGATGTGGAATGCTACTTGGCATAATTTCAATGTAATTCTTCTTAATTGTGGTATGAATATTCAGATCCGAAAGATTTAAGACAAAAGTTTAATATTGACATAAAAATAATAATACTTCAGGCATACTAACTAAGCAATTATGTCTTCTCAAAATAACATGGCCAAAGAAAGTTCATCCCTACAAAATCATATAGTTTAGTCATGCTCCATTTTCACACACAAGAATGCTCTCATCCTGCACAACCCCGATGACAAGCCAAGCAATTGTTTCATACTTTAGTAATCTCAAACTTATAAACCTTCACGCAATATATGAGCACGAGCCATGGACATAGCACTATGGGTGGAATAGAATATGATGATGGGGCTTATGTGGAGAAGACAAAAAAGGAGAAAGTCTCACATCAACGAGGCTAATCAATGAGCTATGGAGATGCCCATCAATTGATGTTAATGAAAGGAGTAGGGATTGCCATGCAAGGGGTGCACTAGAGCTATAAATGTATGAAAGCTCAACAAAAGAAACTAAGTGGGTGTGCATCCAACTTGCTTGCTCACGAAGACCTAGGGCACTTGAGGAGGCCCATTGTTGGAATATACAAGCCAAGTTCTATAATGAAAAATTCCCACTAGTATATGAAAGTGATAAAACAAAAGACTCTCTATCATGAAGATTATGGTGCTACTTTGAAGCACAAGTGTGGCAAAGGATAGTAACATTGTCCCTTCTCTCTTTTTCTCCTATTTTTTTGGGCCTTCTCTTTTTTATGGCCTTTTTTATTCCTCACTTGGGACAATGCTCTATAAAATGATGATTATCACGCTTCTATTTATTTACAACTCAATGATTACAACTCGATACTAGAACAAAGTATGACTCTATATGAATGCCTCCTAAGTGTAATCGGATATGCAATGAACCAAGAGTGACATGTATGAAAGAATTATGAACGGTGTCTTTGCCACAAATACTATGTCAACTACATGATCATGCAAAGCAATATGACAATGATGAATGTGTCATGATAAACGGAATGGTGGAAAGTTGCATGGCAATATATCTCGAATGGCTATGGAAATGCCATAATAGGTAGGTATGGTGGCTGTTTTGAGGAAGATATAAGGATGTTTATGTGTGAAAGAGCGTATCATATCACGGGGTTTGGATGCACCGCCAAGTTTGCACCAACTCTCAATGTGAAAAAGGGCAATGCACTGCATCAAGAGGCTAGCAATGATGGAAGGGTAAGAGTGCGTATAATCCATGGACTCAACATTAGTCATAAAGAACTCACATACTTATTGCAAAAATCTACAAGTCATCAAAAACCAAGCACTACGCGCATGCTCCTAGGGGGATAGATTGGTAGGAAAAGACCATCGCCCGTCCCCGACCACCGCTCATAAGGAGGACAATCAAAGAACACCTCATGTTTCAAATTTGTTACATAACGTTTACCATACGTGCATACTACGGGACTTGCAAACTTCAACACAAGTTCTCAAATTCACAACTACTCAACTAGCACAACTTTCCATATCTCAAAACAATCATCAAGCATCAAACTTCTCTTGGTATTCAACACACTCATAAGAAAGTTTTTACTAGTCTTGAATACCTCGCATATTAGGATTAAGCAAATTACCACGCTGTTTAAGACTCTAAAAATAATATAAGTGAAGTATGAGAGTTCATCTATTTCTTCAAAATAAAGCCACCACCGTGCTCTAAAAGATATAAGTGAAGCACTAGAGCAAAAACTATATAACTCAAAAGATATAAGTGAAGCACATAGAGTATTCTAATAATTTCGCAACTATGTGAAGACTCTCTAACATTTAAGAATTTTAGATCTTTATATTTTATTCAAACAGCAAGCAAAGCTAAAGAAAATAAAATGACGCTCCAAGCAAAACACATATCATGTGGAGAATAAAAATATAGCTCCAAGTAAAGTTACCGATGAACGAAGACGAAAGAGGGGATGCCTTCCGGGGCATACCCAAGCTTAGGCGCTTGGTTATCCTTGAATATTACCTTGGGGTGCCTTGTGCATCTCCAATCTTAGGCTCTTACCACTCCTTATTCCATAGTCCATCGAATCTTTACCCAAGACTTGAAAACTTCACAACACAAAACTTAACAGAAAACTCGTAAGCTCCGTTAGCGAAAGAAAACAAAACACCACTTCAAGGTACTGTAATGAACTCATTCTTTATTTATATTGGTGTTAAACCTACTGTATTCCAACTTCTCTATGGTTTATAAACTATTTTACCAGCCATAGATTCATCAAAATATGCAAACAACACACGAAAAACAGAATCTGTCAAAAACAGAACAGTCTGTAGTAATCTGTAACTAACGCAAACTTCTGGAACTCCAAAAATTCTAAAATAAATTGGTGGACCTGAGGAATTTGTCTATTAATCATCTGAAAAAAGAATCAACTAAATATCACTCTCCAGTACAAAGTTTAAGCTAATCTCGTGAGCGCTAAAGTTTCGGTTTTTTACAGCATGATCATAAAGACTTCACCCAAGTCTTCCCAAAGGTTCTACTTGGCACAAACACTAATTAAAACATAAAACCACATATAAACAGAATATAGATGGATTATTTATTCCTAAACATAACCAAAAAGCAAGAAACTGAAATAAAATTGGGTTGCCTCCCAACAAGCGCTATCGTCTAACGCCCCTGGTTAGGCATGATGATTTCAATGATGCTCACAAAAAGATAAGAACTGAAACATAAAGAGAGCATCAGGAAGAATATGACTAGCACATTTAAGTCTAACCCACTTCCTATGCATAGGGACTTTTTGAGCAAACAACTTATGGGAACAATAATCAACTAGCATAGGAAGGCAAAACAAGCATAACTTCAAAACTTTAAGCACATAGAGAGGAATCTTGATATTATTGCAATTCCTACAAGCATACATTCCTCCCTCATAATAACTTTCAGTAGCATCACGAATGAATTCAACAATATAACCATCACCTAAATCATTCTTTTCATGATCTACTTGCATAGAAATTTTACTACTCTCCACATAAGCAAAATTCTTCTCATTCGGAATAGTGGGAGTATCATAAGAGACTTGAATACTATAAATTGTTTCCACATTAAAAGAGTAATGTTCAGAAAAAAGGTAATCATAATAATGACAAGTTTTATAAGTATAATCATCACTACTTTTTATAGCATAAGTTTCATCACAATAATCATCATAAGTAGCAACTTTGTTCTCATCATAATCGACTGAAACCTCTTCCGAAATAGTGGATACATCACTAAATAAAGTCATGACCTCTCCAAGTCCACTTTCATAAATATTATAAGATTCAACATCCTCCAAAACAGTGGGATAATTACTTCCTAAATTTTACACTCTTCCAAACCCACTTTCATCAATATAATCATCATAGGTAGAAGGCATGCTATCATTATAACAATTTTGCATATCAAAACTTGGGAGACTAAAAATATCATCTTCATTGAACGTAGCATCCCCAAGCTTGGGACAAACATTAATTTCAGAAAATATATTCTCAAAAACATCATCTTCATCAAACATAGCATCCCCAAGCTTGGGCCTTTTCATATCATAAGCATAATCACTCTCATCATTAATAGTATGGATAACACCAATAGTATAGCAATTATCATATTCTTCCAAGCAAGTGCCAAAAATATTTTCAAGATCATAAGAAGTATCATTATATTCCCAATCATAATCATCACAACGAGCAATAGGCATAACGAGATCATTATCAAGTGCATCATCTTCCACAATTATTTTTGATTCATTTTCATGAGGCAGAACAATAATAGGAGCAACATTATTTGGGAGAGATATCTTTTTACCTCTCTTCCTTTTTCTTTTCTTACTCTTCACCACATCGGGTGTGGATTCAATCCTCTTTTTGGAGCTCCTTATTAATGAGATTGGTTGAATAGAAGGCTCCTCCTCGTTACCTGATTCATCATAAGAAATAATAGGAGAATATTGGGAAGTCTCTTCCCTTTCATTAGTATTCTCTTCATCCTCTATTTGTTTTATTTTCTTTATTTAATTGGCAATATAAGGGTTCTCAATGCAATTCACCGCACAATATATATAAATTTCCTCTAGATCAAAATCAAGAAGTTTATAACGGGCAAATTCTGGAAGATAATTAGTCATACGTTTCATTTCTTCGTAGCCCATAAGCAAACTAATTTCATTATAATGTGCAAGGGAAATCAAGTCATCACAATTTTTGGACACGATTAGATCATGAAACAATTTTCGGATAGTTAAATGACCCCCCGTTCATTGCAAAGTTCACAAGTACGGACAAGAAAATTTAAATTTTCAGCACAAACATCTAGCCTTTCTTGCAACAATTTAGTTTCTAAATGCTTATGACTCTTGCAATATCTATCTTCTCTATTTAAAGTGTACTTGCAAACCCAATGCACTCCACAAAAATTGACATGCTTATAGGAAACATTTTCATCATGACTAGTGCAATCATCATTAGTACTATGGATATTCAAAGAGTTAATACTAACAAAATTGCAACCATGCTCATCATTCAAAGATTTAGTGCCAAATATTTTAATGCATTCTTCTTCTAACACTTTGGCACATTTTTCCTTTCCATCATACTCACGAAAGATATTAAAAAGATGAAGCGTATGAGATAAACTCAATTCCATTTTTTTGTAGTTTTCTTTTATAAACTAAACTAGTGCTAAAACAAGAAACAAAAAGATTTGATTGCAAGATCTAAAGATATACCTTCAAGCACTCACCTCCCCGGCAGCGGCGCCAGAAAAGATCTTGATGTCTACTACACAACCTTCTTCTTGTAGACATTGTTGGGCCTCCAAGTGCAGAGGTTTGTAGGACAGCAGCAAATTTCCCTCAAGTAGATGACCTAAGGTTTATCAATCCGTGGGAGGCGTAGGATGAAGATGGTCTCTCTCAAACAACCACGCAACCAAATAACAAAGAGTCTCTTGTGTCCCCAACACACCCAATACAATGGTAAATTGTATATGTGCACTAGTTCATGAAGAGATGGTGATACAAGTGCAATATGAATGGTAGATAAAGGTTTTTGTAATCTGAAATTATAAAAACAGCAAGGTAACTAATGATAAAAGTGAGCACAAACGGTATTGCAATGCTAGGAAACAAGGCCTAGGGTTCATACTTTCACTAGTGCAAGTTCTCTCAACAATAATAACACAATTGGATCATATAACTATCCCTCAACATGCAACAAAGAGTCACTCCAAAGTCACTAATAGCGGAGAACAAGCGAAGAGATTATGGTAGGGATCTGAAACCACCTCAAAGTTATTCTTCCCAATAATTCCGTTGGGCTATTCCTATAAGTGTCACAAACATCCCTAGAGTTCGTACTAGAATAACACCTTAAGACACAAATCAACCAAAACCCTAATGTCACCTAGATACTCCAATGTCACCTCAAGTATCCGTGGGTATGATTATACGATATGCATCACACAATCTTAGATTCATCTATTCAACCAACACATATAACCTCAAAGAGTGCCCCAAAGTTTCTACCGGAGAATCAAGACGAAAACGTGTGCCAACCCCTATGCATAGGTTCATGGGCGGAACCCGCAAGTTGATCACCAAAACATACATCAAGTGAATCACGTGATATCCCATTGTCACCACAGATACGCACGGCAAGACATACATCAAGTGTTCTCAAATCATTAAAGACTCAATCCGATAAGATTACTTCAAATGGAAAACTCAACCCATTACAAGAGAGTAGAGGGGGAGAAGCAACATAAGATCCAACTATAATAGCAAAGCTCGCGATACATCAAGATCGTGCCAAATCAAGAACACGAGAGAGAGAGAGAGAGAGAGAGAGAGAGAGAGAGAGAGAGATCAAACACATAGCTCCTGTTACATACCCTCAGCCCCGAGGGTGAACTACTCCCTCCTCATCATGGAGAGCACCGGGATGATGAAGATGGCCACCGGAGGGAGGTTACCCCTCCGGCAGGTGCCTAACAGGCCCCGATTGGGTTTTGGTGGCTACAGAGAGGCTTATTGGCTGAACTCCCGATCTATTCTGTTCCCCGATTGTTTTATGGTATATGGGTATATATAGGTGAAAGAAGTACGTCAGGGGAGCCACGAGAGGCCCACGAGGGTGGAGGGAGTGCCCAGGGGGGGTGGGTGCGCCCCGCCTTCCTCGTGCCTCCCTCGTTGCTTTCCTAACATGCACTCCAAGTTTCCCGGGTTGCTTTCCTTCCAAAAATAACTTCTCCAGAAGGTTTCATTCCATTTCGACTCCGTTTGATATTCCTTTTCTTTGAAACACTGAAACAAAGGAAAAAATAGGAACTGGCACTGGGCTCTGGGTTAATAGGTTAGTCCCAAAAATTATATAAAAGTGTTTAATAAAGCCCATAAACATCCAAAACAGATAATATAATAGCATGGAACAATAAAAAATTATAGATACGTTGGAGACGTATCAGGTATTACCTCCATAGAGAGGTCCCGAACCTGGGTAAACATTGTGTCCCCCGTCTCCTGTTACCATCGATCCTAGACGCACAGTTCAGGACCCCCTACCCGAGATCTGCCGGTTTTGACACCGACATTGGTGCTTTCATCGAGAGTTACACTGTGCCGTCGATGACAGGTTCGATGACTCGCCTCATCCTTAAAGACAATATCACCGCCGGAGGAGAACTGGCCCCAGGCCAAACCCTCCGGCTAGGCGGCTTCACCATGACCGCCCGTTCGGCCGTTAAGCCGACGATGACCTCTCGGGCCATCGAAAATCCCCTTCGTATCGACCCCAAACACTCCAAGCAGATGGATCCTACGGAGTTTTCGTCTTTAAAAGAGCTCCTTGATCGCATCACTGCCCTGGGAATCGCCACAGATTATGATTGGATCGGGCTTAAACCCGACCAAAGAGAAATCAAATCTCCACCGGTCACCCACCAGATAGCGGTAGTCGAGAAGAAAGACAGCGACTCTTCCCCTATACTGAAGACGGACTATGTCCGGATCGCCGACCCTACAGAGCCGGATACCCACCAGCAAAAGGAGGTGACCGGCCTTCCGAACATAGAATCGGACGGCGGGTATAAGCAATCAGAAGATACTCCGGAGCTCGGACTGTTATGTCTGGAAAACCTTCAAACTCCAGATCATCGATCTGGTCAGGGTCCGAACCCAATTCCACCCACCCACCTAGACATAAGCGCTCTTATGAGCATAAAACAACAGTCTCAGGAAACGTTCCACCACTTCTGGGCCAGATTCCTCCTTGTCAAGGACAAGGTTAAAGATTGCCGTGACGAGGACGCGATATCAGCGTTCTGCAACAATTGCACGGACGAAGGAATACTCAATGCCATCAACTGCCGTCGCTTATTACACTTCGCTGGCTTGGCAACTATTGTGCAGAAGTACAGCACAATGGAAAGCGCCTGGAGAACTCAGGCAGCCCGTTGGGAACCATCGGCCCCACTCAACCCCTCATTCAGGCGAAAAGGGCACACCCTTGTAGCACGCCCGGTCCCATAGTAAAGAAATATAAGTCCATTACGGGGCGCAGAACTGTTCTGGAAGGATGGCTCGATGGGCCATGCAAAATACACACAACACCGGACAACATACCAACACACAACCTTAGAGCATGTTGGATACTCCGGCAAGTGGCCAAGAGCGGCGAGAATATCCTCACCAAGAATATCCCAGAACAACACCCCCGAGAAGACGACGACCCCAGAGTATTGACGATCTTCGAGACATTCGCCTCAAACAATAAGCACAAAAGGGCACTCCGCGACCTCGCCGAAGTCTGTCAAATCGCCGCGATAAACCCTTGGAACGACATGGCTATAACCTTTAATGCCGGTGACGAACTGAAATACAACACAGTCCGAGCGCCAGCCGCATTAGTCCTCAGTCCCATCGTGGACAGCTTTAGACTCACCAAGGTTCTCATGGACGGCGACAGCGGACTAAACCTCATCTATGAGGATACACTCCACAAAATGGAAATATACAGAAGCCGCATCAAGCAAAGCAGCACGACCTTCCGAGGAATCATTCCCAGTCGGGAGGCGCGGTGCACGGGAAAAACCACACTTGACGTGGTATTCGGCACGCCGGAGAATTATCGGTCCAAAGAAATAACCTTCCGAGTGGCCCCTTCAGCAGTGGATATCACGCCCTGTTGGGGCGAGATGATTTTACCGACTTCCAAGCTATACCTCATTACGGGTACATGAAGCTCAAAATGCCCGGGCCCAACGGCATAATCACTCTTGTGAGTGATCCGGACATAGCACTCCGCGCTGAAAACAAAACCGCATCCCTAGGCCTCGAGGCATTATCTGAAGCCCTCGCGGTCCAGGAATTAACTGCACTGCACTCCACGGTGGATAGGGACGATGTGATCTTAGACAAACGACCCAAATCCACCTCCTTCAAACCGGCAGAAGAAATGGTCAAATTCCAGGTCCACCGAACGGACCCCAAGAAGACAACATCTATTGGGGCACAACTAGACCCAACGGTTTGACGCTGGCCTTCTGAGATTTCCTTCGTAAAAATGGGATATATTCGCTTTGGCACCCTTATGACATGCCCGAATCCCACGCGAACTGGCGAACATAGCCTCAATATATTAAAGGGATACAAACCAGGTCAAACAAGCATTTGGGCGCTTTTTCCAGAACTCCAAACGCCAATCTATGGGGAGGAGCTGGCCAAGCTAATTGAGGCCGGATTCATTAGAGAAATAAAACATCCGGACTGGCTGGCAAACCTGGTGATGGTACCAAAGAAGGACAAATCCTGGCGCCTGTGCGTCGACTTTAAAGACCTCAATAAGGCTTGCCCTAAGGATCCCTTCCCCCTCCCCCGCATCGATCAAATCATTGATGCTACCGCAAGACACGACTCACTGTGTTACCTTGATGCATATTCCGGACACCATCAAATCAAAATGAAGGAATCCAATCAAGCCGCAACATCATTTATTACCCCGTATGGGCCATTCTGCTTCAACACCATGCCCTTTCGGGCTCAAGAACACCTGCGCCACATACCAACGCATGATTCAAACATGCCTGGAGAAACAGATCGGCAAGACAGTTGAAGCCTATGTGGACGACGTCGTCATCAAAACTAGGCACGTTGAAACACTAATAGACGATTTACGTCTCACATTCGACAACCTGCGCGCGTATGACATTAAGCTCAATCCAGAAAAGTGTGTTTTCGGCGTCCCCGCGGGAAAACTGCTGGGCTTCATCGTTTCCAATAGAGGAATTAAAGCAAATCCAGCCAAAATTCGAGCTCTGTCTCAATTGGCTACGCCAACGGACCTCAAACAAGTCCAAAAACTCACGGGTTCCGTGGCAGCTCTAAGCCGCTTTATCTCCAGATTAGGTGAAAAGGCACTGCCACTCTATCGCCTTTTACGGTGAACCGGTCACTTCGAGTGGACGGACGCGGCAACAACCGGACTGGAGGAAATAAAAACCCTTCTAGCAAGCAACCCAATCCTGGCCGCGCCAAACGTCGGCGAACCCATGTTATTACACATATCGGCAACACATCAATTGGTGGCGCCCGTGCTTTCGTCGTTAGCGAGAATAGGACGGACACAAATTCCCGCTTCAGAAGCCAGTATACTACGTATCCACTGTCCTTACACCATGCAAATCCCGGTACCCCCATTATCAAAAGATAGCATACGCGGTCTTTATGGCATCCCGAAAGCTACGACACTACTTCCAGGAGTGTTCGATCATGGTGGCTTCCGAAGTACCACTCAACGACATAATAAACAACCGCGATGCCATGGGCCGGATTTCCAAATGGGCCATTGAGCTCCTTCCATTTGATATTATATACAAACCACGTCGAGCTATTAAATCCCAAGTACTGGCTGACTTCATCGCCGAATGGACAGAGGCCGAACTCCCTAAAGAGTATGGCACATATTCCAATTGGGTTATGTATTTCGATGGCTCCAAAATGCTGGCAGGGCTAGGAGCGGGCGTCATTTTAACGTCCCCTGCTGGAGACGTCCTTCAGTACATACTCCAAATACTATATACAGACTCCAACAACGCAGCCGAATACGAGGCCTTATTGCATGGTCTCCGGATGGCTGTCTCCATGGGCATAAAACGCTTGGAAGTGCGCGGGGACTCAAACCTTGCAATATCTCAAATAAATGGAGACTTCGATGCCAAAGATCCAAAGATGGCAGCTTATCGTAATGCCGTCATAAAAATGTCGGCTCGGTTCGAGGGGCTCGAGTTCCATAATGTGGATGGAGAAAGTAATCAAGCGGCGGACGTTCTTGCTCGTATCGGCACTAAGCGCGACCCTGTCCCACCTAATATCTTTTTGGAAAGGCCTTTTAAGCCATCCTTTGTGTGGCAGGGGGAAAACGGCAACACTAGTCCGGATCCGAACATAACCCCAGATTCCGAACAGAACGATATCATCAGAGGCTCAGCCACCGAAATAACACCGTCGGTGCATCTCATCATGGCAGTCATTGCCCCATGGAGCAAACCTTTCCTGGCCTACCTTAACAGGAAGGAACTTACTGAGGATCAGAATGAGGCCCGCCGCATTGTCCGGTGTTCGAAGGCCTACAAGATTCACGACGGAGAGCGCTATAAGAAAAGCGCCACCGGAGTCCTTCAAATATGTATCTCCGAGGAGGAGGGGCAGCAACTCCTGGTTGAGATTCATGCCGGTCTCAGCGGGCACCACGCCGCAGCTCGGGCCCTTGTTAGCATGGCCTTCCGTACAGGGTTCTATTGGCCGACGGCCCAAGCGGATGTGCAGGACCTTGTCCAACGTTGCGTTGGATGCCAACTCTTCGCCAACCAAAGCCATATGCCCCCCACCGCCCTACAAACAATCCCCATCACTTGGCCTTTTGCGGTCTGGGGACTGGATATGGTTGGACCCCTTAAAGGAGGAAGCCATAAGAAAAAATATCTGCTGGTCATGGTGGATAAATTTACCAAGTGGATAGAGGCCAAACCAGTTAAAACGCCCGAGGCCGGGCCAGTAGTAGACTTTATATCTGGCGTCGTACATCGTTATGGTGTTCCACACAGTATCATCACGGATAACGGCTCCAACTTCATAGCCGACGAAGTGAAAACCTGGTGCACTAATCTAGGCATCAAGCTCGATTACGCCTCTGTCTATCATCCACAGACAAACGGTCAAGTCGAAAGAGCCAATGGTCTTATTATGAGCGGCACTAAGCCTAGACTAGTGCGGTCTTTGAAAGAATCAGACAAGCACTGGGTTGAGGAGCTCGACTCCATAATCTGGGGGCTGCGGACCACGCCCAATCGCACTGCTGGATACAGACCTTTCTTCATGGTGTACGGCGCAGAGGCAGTACTGCCCTGCGACATTATTCATGACTCACCTCGAGTGCGCATGTACAAAGAGAGAGAGGCCAAGCTCGATCGGCAGGACAAGTTAGATGCCCTAGAGGAGGAGCGCAACATTGCAAAAGCCCGTTCCGCATTTTATCAATAGCAGGCTCGCAGGTATCAAAGCAGAGAGGTGCGGGCCAAAACTTACAATGTCAGTGAACTCGTTCTACGCCTGCCGGAGAAGAAAAAGGACAAACTCAAGCCCAAGTGGGAGGGTCCCTTCATCATCAACTAAGTTCTCACCGGAGGGGCGTACCGCCTACGTGATGCGTCAGACAATCAACTAGAGCCGAACCCCTGGAACGTGGCCAGACTCCGAAGATTCTATGCCTAGCACCGAAATCTTTGTTCGTCTCCTTCCCCCTATTGTTTCCGTTATTTTTTCTCTCTCTTTTCGTTTTTTCTCTTTAGCTTTAAAAGCTTTCGTGTGGTTAGACCGTGCACCCCCGACACATACATCTTGAAGTATGTACATCTATTATACCTAGGAGCTTCTTGGACAGAAGCTTGCTACTATTATTTTCCGAGCATCAAGCTCTTCACATATGTGTTTTCTACCATATGTACCTTTTCTTCGCCATTATATGCATCGATATGACTTAAGTTGTGGCCAAGCTGGGTTGCCTGGCTCCTGTGCTTATGCCCTACGTTCCCGTTAGTTCGGCTAGGGCATAAAGGGAGCACCTCTGCGATTGTTACTGCCGGTCATCCGAATGTGTACCTCAGACTGGGTTAAGCCGAAAGCGTTCTTAAGGGAATATCCGATCGGTGAACTAAAGATGTTTTTGCATTCGTCCCATCGTGAACCCCCAGAAGCTATACACATTGTGATTTCTTCATCACAGTTCGGACATGCACATCGATGCATGCACACCCAGGGAAAGGAACCCTTAACGGAACTATTCTCTCTGGAAGATGTTTCTTACACTCTTAATGTAATATAACATAACTAGCCGGATAATTGTCTGTTCGAGCAACTAAGACCCCTACGCCCGGTTTCCATGCATACCCCGTCTACTCGGCAATTCTGGTATTCGGAAACACTTCGCACCTTCGGGTCGAGAGGTTGAAGTGAAAAGGTCCGCCATGACAATCGTTTTACAATTCAGCTAGAGTTACATATACAAAGGAAAGTACATACTCACTTGGACTCAAAAACTTCCTCCTCTATGCCGTCCAGCAGGCTATATATCTAACTTACAATCCTGCTGGGAATACTTGGCAGCTACTTCTACTTGGTTATATACTAAACTAATGGGAATTTCTTCCCCATTTGACCCTAGCGGTCTGATACGTCTCCAACATATCTATAATTTTTTATTGTTCCATGCTATATTATATTTTGTTTTGGACATTATTGGGCTTTATTATACACTTTTATATTATTTTTGGGACTAACCTATTAACCGGAGGCCCAGGCCAGAATTGCTGTTTTTTGCCTATTTCAGAGTTTCGCAGAAAAAGAATATCAAACGGAGTCCAAACGGAATGATACCTTTTGGAACGTGATTTTCAGAACCAACGTGATCCAAAGGACTTGGACCCTACGTCAAGACATCAACCAGGAAGGCACGAGGTAGGGGGCGTGCCTACCCCCCTGGGCATGCCCTCCACCCTCGTGGGCCCCACATTGCTCCACCGACGTACTTCTTCCTCCTATATATACCTACGTACCCCCAAACTACCAGATGCGGAGCCAAAAACATAATTCCACTGCCGCAACCTTCTGTACCCATGAGATCCCATCTTGGGGCCTTTTTCCAGAGCTCACGAGGGGGCATCGATCACAGAGGGCTTCTACATCAACACCATAGCCTCTCCGATGATGTTTGAGTAGTTTACCTCAGACCTTCGGGTCCATACTTATTAGCTAGATGGCTTCTTCTCTCTTTTTGGATCTCAATACAATGTTCTCCCCCTCTCTTGTGGAGATCTATTCGATGTAATCTTCTTTTGCGGTGTGTTTGTTGAGACCGATGAATTGTGGGTTTATGATCAAGTTTATCTATGAACAATATTTGAATCTTCTCTGAATTCTTTTATGTACGATTGGTTATCTTTGCAAGTCTCTTCGAATTATCAGTTTGGTTTGGCCTACTATATTGATCTTTCTTGCAATGGGAGAAGTGCTTAGCTTTGGGTTCAATCTTGCGCGTTCTTTCCCAGTGACAGTAGGGGCAGGACGTATTTATTGTTGCCATCGAGGATAACAAGATGGGGTTTATATCATATTGTATGCGTTTATCCCTCTACATCATGTCATCTTGCTTAAAGCGTTACTCTGTTCTTATGAACTTAATACTCTAGATGCATGCTGGATAGCGGTCGCTGTGTGGAGTAATAGTAGTAGATGCAGGCAGGAGTCGGTCTACTTGTCTCGGACGTGATGCCTATATACATGATCATACCTGGATATTCTCATAACTATGCTCAATTCTGTCAATTTCTCAACAGTAATTTGTTCACCCACCATAATACTTATGCTCTCGAGAGAAGCCACTAGTGAAACCTATGGCCCCCGGGTCTATTTTCCATCATATTAATCTTCCAACACTTAGTTATTTTTATTACCTTTTATTTTACTTTGCATCTTTATCATAAAAATACCAAAAATATTATCTTATCATATCTACCAGATCTCACTCTCGTAAGTGACCGTGAAGGGATTGACAACCCCTTTATTGCGTTGGTTGCGAGGATTTATTTGTTTGTGTAGGTGCGAGGGACTCGTGCGTGGCCTCCTACTGGATTGATACCTTGGTTCTCAAAAACTGAGGGAAATACTTACGCTACTTTACTGCATCACCCTTTCCTCTTCAAGGGAAAACCAACGCAGTGCTCAAGAGGTAGCACGGTCCGACTCGGGCCATGTGATTTGGATCCAGCCTGGTGTACCGTGTTTTTACCATGGCCCAGGCCTCTCGCGCACCCTCTCGGCAGGCCGATATCTTCCATAGTTGGATATGCCGCTGCGCTCCTTTGAACAACTCTACAAGCTCCTTCATACTCCCTGGAGGGGAGGCGGATGGCCATAAGGCCTTGGCTACACTCCGCATTGCCTGCCGAGCCTGCTCATGCAATTGCGACAGCCCTTGAAGAAGATCACTTGATGATCCGGACACCTCCTCTTCGGGACGGCCTGTCAGCATACCTGCAATCATAGCTATATCAACTACTTTTACCTCCAAACTGTTATAAGGTAAATTCGGCCACGTACTGAATATGCCGCCTCGCAGCGTTTTGTTCTCCTTCACGGAGTCGGCTAGCTGAGCTCGCACGTCTTTCAGTTCTTCGCCCAGTTTGGTATTTGAATCTTGGAGTTTGTTTTTCTCCTGTCTGACTTGGGCCAACACCCGCTCGCCTGCGGCATGCAGTCTTTTTGACTCTTTTTCCTCCAGTTGATCCGATGATCCTGTTATGAGATAAAGCCGCGATGTTAGTGTTGGGGAACGCAGTAATTTCAAAAAATTTCCTACGCACACACAGGACCATGGTGATGGCATAGCAACGAGAGGGGAGAGTGTTGTCTACGTACCCTCGTAGACCGTAAGCGGAAGCGATCACAACGTAGAGGAAGTAGTAGTACGTTCTCCTCGCGATCCTGCCGATCCCAGCGCCGTTACTCCGGCGCCCGAAGTTCTTGGCACACGCTCAGCTCGATGACGCTCCACGGGCTCCGATCCAGCAAAGCTCCGGGAGAGGGAGTTCCACAAGACGACGGCGTGGTGACGATCTTGATGTTTCACTGACGCAGGCTTCGCCTAAGCACCGATACGTTATGACCGAGGTGGAATATGGTGGAGGGGGGCACCGCACACGGCTAAGGAACGATCTCAAGGATCAACTTGTGTGTTCTAGGGTGCCCCACCTCCCCCGTATATAAAGGAGGGAGGGAGGAGGTGGCCGGCCACAAGGGGAGGCGCGCAGGAGGGGGGAAACCTACTCCAAGTAGGTTTCCTCTCCTTTCCTTATCTTATTTGGAGGGAAGGAAAGAGTACTAGTATTAGGAAGTAGTACTAGTAGTAGGAATAGGAAGAGGGGAAGGAGAAAGGAAAGGGGGGGCCCCCTCCCCAATTCGGATTGGGCTTGGGGGGCGCCTCCCTTGTTCCTTCTCCTTCCTCCTATATGGGCCCAATAAGGCCCATATACCTCCCGGGGTTCCGTAACCTCCCGGAGCTCCAAACTTCTCCGTAACCTTTCCGGTGTCCAAATATATCCGTCCAATATATTAATCTTTATGTCTCGACCATTTCGAGTCTCCTCGTCATGTCCGTGATCATATCCGGGACTCCGAACAACCTTCGGTACATCAAAATACACAAACTCATGATATAACCGTCATCGAAACCTTAAGCGTGCGGACCCTACGGTTCGAGAACAATGTAGACATGACCTAGAACTATTCTCGGTCAATAACCAATAGCGGGACCTGGATGCCCATATTGGCTCCTACATATTCTACTTAAGATCTTTATCGGTCAAACCGCATAACAACATACGTTGTTCCCTTTGTCATCGGTATGTTACTTGTCCGAGATTCGATCGTCGGTATCCAATACCTAGTTCAATCTCGCCACCGGCAAGTCTCTTTACTCGCTCAGAATGCATCATCCCGTAACCAACTCATTGGTCACATTGCTTGCAAGGCTTATAATGATGTGCATTACCGAGAGGGCCCAGAGATACCTCTCCGACAATCGGAGTGACAAAACCTAATCTCAAATACGCCAACCCAACATGTACCTTTGGAAACACCTGTAGTACTCCTTTATAATCACCCGGATTACGTTGTGACGCTTTGGTAGCACCAAAGTGTTCCTCCGTAAACGGAGTTGCATAATCTCATAGTTACAGGAACATGTACAAGTCATGAAGAAAGCAATAGCAACATACTAAACGATCAAGTGCTAGGCTAATGGAATGGGTCATGTCAATCAGATCATTCTCCTAATGATGTGATCCCGTTAATCAAATGACAACTCATGTCTATGGTTAGGTAAGATATCCTTCTTAGATTTTCGAGATATTCAAGTAGATGCATTCTAGTGAAACTCTGTTTGTATATATATTCACACCTGTATTATGTTTCTGGTTAATACAATTCTAGCATGAATAATAAACATTTATCATGATGTAAGGAAATAAATAATAACTTTATTATTGCCTCTAGGGCATATTTCCTTCAGTTAGCACAGTCACTATACAATAGCTATTTCTCGATGGAGGGAACCGGAGGACGCCTCCTTCGATTTTTCCAGTTCGGTGGTCACTGCGTTTAACTGCGTCCGGCACTCTTCTAGCTCTTGGGCCAGCAAGTCGTTCTTCTCCGAAAGAACCTGATTATGCAGCGATCCTCAAATCAGTTGTCCCAACTACTTTAAGTCTCGGGGGCTACTGGCATACAGTCATCATACTGAGTCACAGTAAACTAACATGCACATCTTTTAAATGCTGCTTTGTGGCTCTGCTAAGCCCATCTCGAGCAGCTCGGATGTATGCATCAGCCGAGCTGAAGGCATTAAACGCCTCTTTCGAATGGCGGGGTCTCGTAAAATGGCCCTCCAGCGCAGATGATTCATGGCGCTCTCCACTTCCGAGTTGGTGACAGACATGTTTTCTGAGCCCTCGTCAAGGGCGATCTCAAGGCCACTCCCATATCGCTCGGCCCCGTCCGGGCTGGATCCTGGCTGTTGGGAGTATTACTGCCCGGACCCCCGGACACAGTACGGCGGACTCTTTTCCTGATACAGGACGAACATGAAAGTCACAGTTGGATGTGACTATTAAATAGCATATTTTGCAAACCCATACCTCTTTGACGAGGGCTCGCCCGTGTCTTCGTTTGCCTTCCTTCCTCTTCAAGGCTTGCTCAGTGCGGAGCCGCTCTCTTCGGAGTCGCCTCCCGGAGTAGCACCAGGTTTAACGCCTCCCCTTCAAAGCACGAGATAGTGCGGTGGGTGAGGCGGAATGAGGGAACCCTTTCGAGGGAGATGTCTCCTGACTACTTACGTGTGAAGCAGGGAGAAGACCAGCATAATCGGCGTTGATGGCCACTTTGGTGCCATTGTAGCTCGCCTGGTAAAACACGCCCTTCTCGAGCACCACGAATATGTCCGGATCCTCTTCGAATCCGGGGTCAAGGTCCTGATTGTGGCCCTCGGGCTGTGGGGCGGGGCTGTAAAGCCCTTCGGAGATCTTTCACCAGTGCTGCTATCAATGGGTAGGTTGTTATCCGTTAAACAGGGAGTGAAATGAGTAGAGCAGAAGAGCTAGGGGCTTACCCAGCTAGGAGGATTGTACATGGAATATCCTTCTCTGTGCGTGATGCGCAGGAACTCCTCTTCCTCACCCTTGAACAGTTCGGCCAATATTTTGGCTAGGGCGGCAGGGGTGTCCGGACCTTTCCTGCCGCGGCGGGAGGCGTCATCTTCCCCATTGTAGTTCCACATAGGAAGTCCTCTGTATTGGAGTGGCTGGACCCCCTGCACTATGGAGGTCGCCATTACTTCAACTATCGTATATTCGGACTGGGCGAGCGTCCTGATCTTGCTCGGGAGTTGGCAAACTTCCGCGCTATCTTCCTCCTCGAGGCTCCGAGGGTGCCAGCTGTGGCGTTTCTTCAGAGGAACACTTGTAAACTCCGGGAGGCCCCTTCGGACTGGATCTGGAAGTACGACGTCATCAATGTAAAACCATTCAGAGGTCCACTCTTCGGAAGCTTTCTTCGGTGTGCCGGATAGGTATCCGGTCTCAGCAATGCGCCATATTTCGGCCCCGCCCACTTCAAATATCGATCCCTCGTGGTTGTGCGGGACAAGACAAAACAACTTTCTCCACATATCAAAATGGGCCTCACAACCCGGGAACAGTTCGCATAAAGCGACATAACCCGCAATGTGCAGTATGGAGGCTGGGATGAAATTGTGCAGCTGGAGGCCATAATACTCCAAAAGCCCTCGGAGGAATGGGTGAATTGGAAATCCCACGCCCCTCAGCAGATAGGGGACGAAGCACACTCGTTCCCCCGTAGATGGATTGGGGAAATCCTCCGCCTAGGTTTTGTCGTTGAAAGAAGCTAGCCCCGCTTGAACAGGGACCAGATCCGCAGGGGGGAGAAATCCCTGCGTTTGCAACTTCGCCAATTGACTGTGAGACACAGAGCACCTCTCCCACTCGCCTTTCTCTGGGTCGGAACGGGAGGAGGAGCTAGGAAGGCTAGCCATATTGGAACGGTCTTTTCCTGGCAATCTCTGAGGATTTTCTCCGCGTGGTGCTGAATGGATCTGAGACCCAATCTCTTTAAATAGACTCTCTTTCTTACATGGACAGGGTGTTATTTGCAAAAAATACCCTGACCGCCCGCATTCGCCTGACACATCGAAGTGGAAGTCATCGATGCACAGAAGCCGAGGGGTGCGGCATTGAATTAAAAGCCGAATACATTACTTGGAGACCGTCGGAGGAGGAACCCGCCTTGCCCCGAAGACAATCTATGCGCCGAACACCTCGTCATAGCCTGGTTCGGGGGCTACTGAGAGAGTCCTGGACCAAGGGGTCCTCGAGCGTCCGGCCTGTTAGCCATGGGCCGGACTGATGGGCTGTGAAGATACAAAGATCAAGATCGCACCTGCTTTCCGGATGGGACTCTCCTTGGCATAGAAGGCAAGCTTGGCGACCAAATATGTAGATTCCTTTCCTTGTAACCGACCTTGTGTAACCCTAGATCCTCCTGGTGTCTATATAAACTAGAGGACTTAGTCCAGAGGGGAGATATTCATTACCATAGTCATACAAGCTAGACTTCTAGGGTTTAGCCATTACGATCTCGTGGTAGATCAACTCTTGTAATACTCATATTCGTCAAGATCAATCAAGCAGGAAGTAGGGTATTACCTCCATAGAGAGGGCCCGAACCTGGGTAAACATTGTGTCCCCCGTCCCCCGTCTCCTGTTACCATCGATCCTAGACGCATAGTTCGGGACCCCCTACTCGAGATCCGCTGGTTTTGACACCGACACCCTCCACCAAGGGGCTGATTCCGCCCACGACCTCCTCGAGCGCCCCGACCAGATGAGGAAGCAGCTGGGTGGGGCCCTCATAATCGATGGCCAGCGGCTCCTCCAAGCCCTTCTCGTAGAGTGCCTGCAGCGCCACGCGGACCTCTCCTCGAGGGACTTGAAGGCCGCGCGGTCCTCGGCAAGGACCTTCGCCTTGGCGTCAAGCTTGGCTTTCTCCGCTTCCATCTTCCGCTTCACTTTTCTCCACTGGCCAGGCTCACGCTCGCGCTTTCGCTTAACTACTTCCAGCTCGGCGTCGCGACCCCTGAAAGCGTCCTCTTGGGTCTTCATCTTCTCCTCGTCCGCCTTGCGGCCTCGAGCCTCGGCCGCACGCTCGTTGCGCATGGTCTCCATCTCGGCCTCCAGCGATCCTGGGCGGCCCCGGCATCTTTCAGCGCCACCTCGCGAACGGCCGCGGCCTGGGCGGCGACCTGCTTGTCCTTCTCGAAGGTTGCTACGGCTTGGCTCAGCGCCGCCCGAACGGACACGTCTGAGTGAAGCCAGCCAGAGACCAGCTCCAGGCGCCCGGCTACCAGGCGGTGGTCGGCGCCTTGAAGATCCTCTCGCAGCAGGGTTATCGCAGAAAGAGCGTGCTCCAGGACGTCAGGGGAGGTAGAAGGATCTGATGTCAGCAGAGTGATAGGTCTCCAACGTATCTATAATTTTTGATTGCTCCATGCTATATTATCTAGTGTTTTGGACCATATTGGGCTTTATTTTCCACTTTTATATTACTTTTGGGACTAACCTACTAACCGGAGGCCCAACCCAGATTTGCTGTTTTTTTTTGCCTATTTCAGTGTTTTGAAGAAAAGGAATATCAGTCGGAGTCGAAACGGAACGAAATCAACTAGAGAAGTTATTTTTGGAACGAAAGCTACCCGATGGGCTTGGACCCCACGTCAAGGAAGGAATGAGGAAGCCACGAGGGTGGGGGGCGCGCCACCCCCCTAGGGCGCGCCCCCCTACCTCATGGGGCCCTCGTGGCTCCCCTGACGTGCTTCCTGCACCCATATATACTCACGTACCCTAAAACTTCCAGAACAAATATTAGATCGGGAGTTCCGCCGCCGCAAAACCTCCAGAGCCACCAAAAACCAATCTAGAGCTGCTCCGCACTCACGGGAGGGGGGAACCTCACCGTGGCCATCTTCATCATCCCTAAGGCGCTCTCCATGACGAGGAGGGAGTAGTTCACCCTCGGGGCTGAGGGTATGTACCAGTAGCTATGTGTTTGATCTCTCTCTCTCTCGCTCTCTCTCTCTCTCTCTCTCTCTCTCTCTCTCTCTCGTGTTCTTGATTTGGCACGATCTTGATGTATCCCAAGCTTTGCTATTGTAGTTGGATCTTATGTTTCTTCTCCCCCTCTACTCTCTTGTAATGAATTGAGTTTTCCCCTTTGAGTAATCTTATCGGATTGAGTCTTTAAAGATTTGAGAACACTTGATGTATGTCTTGCCGTGCGTATCTGTGGTGACAATGGGATATCACGTGATTCACTTGATGTATGTTTTGGTGATCAACTTGCGGGTTCCGCCCATGAACCTATGCATAGGGGTTGGCACACGCTTTCGTCGTGATTCTCCGGAAGAAACTTTTGGGCACTCTTTTGAAGTACTTTGTGTTGGTTGAATAGATGAATCTGAGATTGTGTGATGCATATCGTATAATCATACCCACGGATACTTGAGGTGACATTGGAGTATCTAGGTGACATTAGGGTTTTAGTTGATTTGTGTCTTAAGGTGTTATTCTAGTACGAACTCTACGGCTGTTTGTGACGCTTATAGGAATAGCCCAACGGATTGATTGGAAAGAATAACTTTGAGGTGGTTTCAGCATTCTACCATAATCACTTCGCTTGTTCTCCGCTATTAGTGACTCTGGAGTGACTCTTTGTTGCATGTTGAGGGATAGTTATATGATACAATTATGTTATTATTGTTGAGAGAACTTGCACTAGTGAAAGTATGAACCCTAGGCCTTGTTTCCTAGCATTGCAATACCGTTTATGCTCACTTTTATCATTAGTTACCGTGCTGGTTTTTTTATTTTCAGATTACAAAAACCTATATCTACCATCCATATTGCACTTGTATCACCATCTCTAGGCCGAACTAGTGCACCTATACAATTTACCATTGTATTGGGTGTGTTGGGGACACAAGAGACTCTTTGTTATTTGGTTGCAGGGTTGTTTGAGAGAGACCATCTTCATCCTACGCCTCGCACGGATTGATAAACCTTAGGTCATCCACTTGAGGGAAATTTGCTATTGTCCTACAAACCTCTGCACTTGGAGGCCCAACACAGTGCGGCGGGAGGAGGAGGAGGTAGCGTCGCCACCATGGCCTGGGAGGCTGGGAGCTCCTGAGCCTTGGGGACCCCAGCAACCGAGCCGGGCGTTAGCACCTCCAGAGCCAGTGGGGCAGCAGGGGCCGCCTCCTCTTGAGGACACTCCCTCAAACCTCGCGAGGCGGACGATCAGGCCGGAGAAACGTGAGCGCTGTCACTGCCCTTCCCCACGGAGGGGGGTACAACCGCCTTAGGCGAAGGGGTCCCAAGCAATACCACCGCTTCCTCCTTCCTCCTCTTCGCCGCGGGTGTCGGCCTATTGGCGCAACAGAGAAGCATCAAGAATCAGCAGCAGAAGCAGAAACAAGACAGGACAAGAATACTTACTGGTCCACCGCAGTGTAATCTCTCTGCTTCCTAAGCTTGAAGCCTAAAAACTTCGCGGCCTGAGGCGCAGGCGTGCGAGCACCAGGAACAGAAGAACAAGCAGCAGGTGGGTTGGAGGCAGCTCCGGCAGCATCAGAACAGGGGCGTCGTCTCGGGAAATCAGCTCCGACCTTCCTCTCATCAGAATCGCAACCGGTGACCTCCTACAGGGACTGGCCTTGGACCTCGAGGAGCCACCGGCCGCATGCAGCTCCCTCCTTTCCAGGGGGACATCAGCCTCGTCATCATCATCAGGCAAGGTGCAGAGGATGTCGGCCTTGCGCAGAGGAGAGGTCTCCCCCTCCCCTTCGTGGGTAGCTTCCGAGTCGCGCTCCTCCTCCTCCTCTTCCTCCTCCTCCCCTTCGTGAGACTCGTCGGAGGACACGTCCACCGGAGCCGTCGTCACCGGAACACTCGAGGGCACAGGCGGCACAAGCCCGCGCCCGTGAAAGACGGGCATGGCGGCAGCAACCTCTGCCCCGTCTGGGCGGCGGAACAAGGGAACGGAGCAGTCTGGCGGGTAACCTTGGTCGTCCCCAACCAAGGAGCGAAGAGTCGAGTGCAATTCCTCGCCAGAAAGGGGCTCCGAGCGCAGGCGGAGGTCGTCCCCTTCGTCTCCAAGATTCTACAGGGGGCGCGGACGCGCTTGGAGGGGAGCCACGCGCTGCGCCATGAATTCTTTGGCGATCATGGCCCCCTGCCGCCTTCGGGCTGGCCCTCGAGTCGCGGGCTTGTGTCATGATCATCCTCTCCAAAGACTGCGTCGCCCGGGAGTCGGTGAGCTTCGCGCGAAGCCATCCCTCTTGGGACACAGGCATCTCTGTCGGCAGCACCAACCGGGGGTGGGAGCACTTGGCGTCCATCAGGACCCACTTGCTCCTGCAGCCCTCGGCCTTCTTCCCGGCCTTCGAGATGGCGTTGGTCTTGTTGGCCGCGACAAAGCCAACACACCCAGAGCAGTAGCCCTCCTTGATCCGAAGCAAGAAGAAGTGGAGCAGCAACGCTACGGACGGCATCACTCCAACATATGCCTCGTAGTAGAAGACGAAGATCGACAGGAGGAGGATGGAGTTGGGGTGAAGATGGAGAGCATGGATCTAATAGTGGCTGAGGACGGAGTAGAAGAAGTCGAAGAAGGGGGGAACCAACCAGGCGATGATGCTACTCATGAAGAAGGGGTAGAAAGTGCTGCCAGAGGCATCAGGCTCGGCGGAGCCGACCCGGAGCACAGTCTTCTTCTTCTCGTCACCCTCTGCTGTCATAAGGCGCACGTCGGCAAGGTTCTTCTCCGACACACTTGGCGCGTCGAGCGCGAGCTCATACCAGGATGGCGGACGAGTGGCCCGAGCTTTCTTGGGCGCCATCGGCGGCAAGCTCGAAGGAGGATCTGAGCAGATCTGGAGTCTCTGGAAGCGAACGGCAAGAAAGGGGATCTGGAGCAAGACGAAGGAAGGCAATGAAGGCAAATACAGCCCGCGCCAGGCTTTTGTCACTCGGGCAGTTGCCGAGGTAGCATGGGAAAGCGGAGACGCCCACGTCCCTTCAATCGCCACGCATCGACCGGGCCCGCAGGATGTTGGGGCCCGTGGCGCTCCGCACTTTCCCTTTGGCTTTGCCTCGAAGCCAAGTCCGAGCGCGCCTTGGGCCCGTGGGCTACTGTCGGCGTCCTGGGAACGGGGGTCCCCAGACTTGCCAGCCTGCGGCCCACGACGTGACTCCACCAACGGCCCTGTACGGCCCATCTTCATCAGCAAACACTCAAGACCCTCGCGAGGGGCCAAGCCTCGCAAGGCGGACGATGCAAGACCTCCTCCGGGACGGCCTGTCGTGGTTCTAAGTCTGACAGTAGAATGGGGGGTAGGTATGGAGAGGCAAGATCCTAGCTATGGAGTAGTTGTATACGCAATAGATTTATGAGTTCAGGCCCTTCTCGGAGGAAGTAACAGCCCTACGTCTCGGAGCCCTGAGGCGGTCGACTAGAATATTTGCGTATGTGTTACAGGGGTGTGAACCCTTCTATCTGTGGAGGGGGTGGCTTATATAGAGTGCGCCAGGACCCCAGCCAGCCCACGTAGTAGAGGGTTTAAGGTACATTAAAGCTAGGCGTTACTGGTAACGCCTTACATAAAGTGTCATTAAGGTCATAAAGACTATTTAACTACAGACCGTTTGGACATCGAGTGGCTCTTGGACTCTTGGTGGTCGAGTGGGTCTTCATAGTCGAGTGCCTTTGAATCTGTCGAGTGGAAGCCTACCAAGTCGACTGGAAGGCTGCTTCTCTTGTGAATGTCCTTGTGGAGGGTACCCTTGGGCAGGTCCATGACCCTACCCTGTGTACATGACTTCATCATTAGCCCCGAATGGATCGAGGTTTGAGTGAGGAAGGAGTTGAGAATCTTTCCGACTGTTCTTCATGTTGTGAGTGCATCTTAGTGCGGATCAAAGACCTTTTGGTGATGACGTCAACCTTTCTTTCACGCCTTGATCCATTCTTCATGTTTGTCGAGTGAACTTTGTGAACACGAGGATTTCCGAGCTGACGGATCCGAGGAAATCTGTTATCTCGACGAGTTGCTTCTGCGTTAAGCGGATTTCGTGGGATCCGAATTTTGGGAAGCGCCGAAGCGAGAAAACCGCGGCACTCGGATGGGATAAGACGATGACGCCGATCCTCGCTACCGCCTTTTTCGCCATGTATCGCGCTACCGCTATGCGGGATCGTGGACGGGATTGTTCGGGCCTACCGGGTCAGCCACTCGAAGCTTAATTCCATATAAGGCGTTGACCGAGCATTTTGAACGGCGTCCTCAGACTTCTCCTCTCTCCGCCTCCAAAACTTTCTCGCCACGCTCTCCGTCCGCCCAGCGCCGAAGCTCGGTACCTTTCTCGCCGGCGACCATGGTGAAGGACAAGACTGCCGCCCTGGAACGGGTGAAGAAGACGGCGGCGAAGGCCAAGGGGAGAGCGCCCAGTCGGGGCGGTTCCTCTTCGCGGTCCAAGCTGCCGCAGGGCTGGGTCCAAGGAGATTGGATCCGGTCGACCATCACCGAGAAAGATCTCACCGATCTGGCCAACGAAGGACTGATCCCCCATGGGTCGGCGAGGCTTCCGCACGGAGTGGCAACCGCACTGAAGAGGGTGAGTGCGCCCTCCGCCACCCACGTAGATAGGGGGTTTTCTCTGCCGCCAAATCCTTTTTTCCGGGGGTTTCTGAACTTTTTTGGAGCGCAACTCCACCATTTCACTCCAAACTCCATTGTGTATCTTGCTGCTTTCGTTTCGCTCTGCGAGAATATCTTGGGTTGTTGACCGCATTGGGGTCTTTTCAAGCACATATTCACCTGTCGCTCTCAGACGGTGAAGAAAACGAGCCCGAATGACGAGAGGACCCAAGTAATCCAAATGTGTGGGGACTTGAGTCCAGATGAGGGGAAGAGCGCCTTTTCCAGCTATGACTCTCCCCAACTCGGTTAGAGGGTGGCAATCGACCTGGTTTTATTGCCAAGACCAGGCCGATGCAGGCGATCGGCCCCAGGCTCCCTCCTTTCTCCATGAGTCGAGTGAACAAGCCATCTCCCTGAAGGTGTTGCCAGAGGAGAAGGCCCAAGTAAAGCTTCGATGGAGCGTGTAGTCCAGCTTATTCGCGAAGGGGTGACCGGCATAGATCTCCGGAGGTTTTTCTCCGACGGCGATTCAGCCACTCCAATACCGAGGTCATCCGATGTGGATGTACTCCGCACGGATGATACCACTCGGGTCCATCCGGAGGAGGTTGATGACGACATCTTGGAGAAGTGGATGACTGCCATCACAGGAAATAAAGATAACCCTCATGGAGCTAGGAGGATTCCACCACTTTCGACCAGAGTTACCAACCGCATAAGGTATCATTACTTATCTCCTACTACGATTCTGCTGCATACCTTGCTTTGATGTCAATTTCACGACCGACTTTCACCTTGTTTTGTTGTCTTCTAGGTCACCACTGAGATGTACTCGATGCCCAACGGGGCGCAGGAAGCAACCGAAGAAGAAGAAGGAAGTGGAGGTGAGAGTCCGGAGGAATGGGAGTCCAACGGCGAAGAGGATGAGGAGGGCGATGGCTCTGATGATGAGGAGGAGGAGGAAGAAGAGGAGGAAGACGTCGACCCTCCTCGCTTGGAGGGAAGGTCCAAGTCGACACACGACCCAGCGGCCGGACGCGGTAAAGCTGTTGTGCCCACCGGTCAGTCGACGAAGCGACCTAGGACAACTTCTCCCACGCCGACTGAGAAGTCGCCGAAGCAACCTCGAGCGACGTCGTCGAAGCCGGCGAAGGCCCTGCCCAAGATGCGTATGGTCATCCCCACCATCTCCGGGTAACCAACAGAACCTTGTATTTCCTTTTTCAACATGAGTGAATTTTTAGTCGACTTGATGATCGATCAGCCGACTCTTGAAATCTCTGGCGCCGCTACCTCCGAGACTTCAGCCAAGCACGATGATCAGGAAATGGAGGATGCGGCTACTTCCAATCTTGGTAAGATCTACGAGATTTCACTTTTAGCCGATCGGGCTTTTTGGTCGATTGGGCTTCCATGTTTACGGATCTCTTGTAGTTCCGCCACGCCATTGATCTTCCCGATGATGACGAGGAAGCGCCATCGAGGAAAAGGAGGAACAAGAAAGTGCTCGCGGCAAGGCTGCTCAAGTCGGCGACTCTCGAGACGTTGATTTCGAGGAGGCAACCCCACTCGCACTTCTCAGATCTTCATTGCGGTCACGATAAGTGCCCAACCCACTTCGCCGATCGCTGATCCACCATCTCTCTTTGCTACACACCACGTCCCGGAAGACCAAGTAAGTGCTGCTAAGGAGGCCATACGCCAGGCAGGGATCATGATGGAAGCAGTGAAAGCGGCTCGAGAGGCAAGTCAGTGACCTATGATGCTAGTTCAGCTCTCGAGCAATGTCCAAGTAAGTCACCATCGCTTGCTTTGTTAAGATATACTATCTCAAACTGCTTTCTTACGGAAATTTCCATATCCGTACACCCACCGGGTGTGTGTGTCGTTGAACTTTTGTGGGGGCACGCCGAGTGCACCCACCGGGTGTAGTCCTCGAGACTATGGTCGATCGCGGCAATCGACTATGGTCTTTATCTTGTGATCTTCTTCACCGATTTGGACGGACCAAGTCGAATGGAACTGAAAAACGGTGGGGGCACGCTAAGTGCACCCACCGGGTGTAGTCCCCGAGACTATGGTCGATCATGCGCTTGACTATAGTCTAAAGAACTGTTTTTTTATCGGGCTGACCACGACAATTAGCCATGTTTTTAGAATCATAGCCTCTTTGCCTCTTTTGGTCGATCGATCGAACCAAATTGGTAAACCAAAGGGGGCACGCCGAGTGCACCCGCCGGGTAAGTCCCGAGACTATCGTCGAATGTTTTTATTCGACCGTAGTCTTAGAAATGCTACTATTTTTCCTTAGTCACCGGAAGTGATCTGCCTTTTGATGTCTTTGTTGGTTGACTCTTTGTAGAAATCTTGCGAGCTTGTGGCTCGATATATCGAAAGTTAGAGAAAAGCAGATTCAGCTCAACCTCGATTTGAAGCTTGCTCGGGAGAATTTGCGAAGGCACAGGATGAAGCAAAAGGTATGGCTGGTGAGAATATTTGACGATCGCCTCTTTTTTCTGCTCATTCTCAACTCTGTTCTCATTGTTGCTTTGCAGATAAACTGGAAGAGACTTTGAAGAAGAAGGACCTTGACCTTGCAGAGAGGTGCGTATAGGCGGCTTTGGAGAAAACAAAGCTCATTTGAAGAGAAGCTTGCCTCGGTCGACAAACTTGAAGATGAAAATGCCAAGTTGAAAGCCTCTCTTGACGCTGACTAACAAGGAAGTCGATCAAGAACGACAAGAATGTTCTGTCGACAAGGTTGGCCAACGGCGGGAAGCTTAAACGACCTGGAGATTTATCTTGGAGGGTTCGCCAAGAAGTCGCTTCTCATGCTTGAAGGTAATCTCTTTTATCCAACCGCCTTGCTCTCACCGCTCATCATATGATCTTCATTTTGAATCTGAGTTGTGTTTTCAGAATTCGCCAAAACTTTGAAGAAGAAACCAGTCGAGTGGAAACCAGTTTGGACCCCATCAACTCTCCCGTGAAGGACGGCTGCTATGAATGTGCTCCGACCGGAGTCTCGTGTTGCTAGCACAAGTGGATTATCTTGCTCGATCGAAAGTTGTAGTGTCATGGATCGACTCGACTCTCCGCCGTAATCGACTCTCCGTAATGATCTTGAATCTTTGATGACTCGGTGAATGAGATTCCAAGTCGAGTGCAAGAATGGAAGAAGTCATCCGCCAGTGTGGTGCCGATGTTGCTCTATCTCCGGTTCGTGTCCATCGCAAAGAAGCGCAAGAGGACAAGCTGGTGTCTCTCAAGGTTGCCAATACCAGGAAGCACGACTTCAGATCTTTCATGGAGACTTTCATCGCTGCTGCTACCCGTATTGCCGATGAGATCGACCTCGACCAGTTTGTTGCGCCTTCCAGTCCTCCGCCGGAGGAGTAAAAAACTTCTAAGTCCCAATTTAAATTTGCCTCGGAATGCCGAGTGGTTTCAGAATCGATAAACTTTAATGTGCTTAACGCCTGAGCACCTTTGGATCCGTAGACGTTTATCCGAACTTTATTTTTCCTTTAACATGATTTGCTTGCCTTCGAGAGAACTTTATTCTTCATTTCAGAAGATATTCCATTGAAATTCCAATCGACTTGAGCTTCATCTATCCTCGCTGCCCTTATGGATTGGGATGGACCGCACGTTGTACTTGTGGCGAAGCTCAAGGAGGAGGTAGCAATCGACCTGCACCTCATCGCCCTTGCGGATCCGGATGAATTCCTTACTTAGGCGAGTAGCATCTTGCAGCTTGAGCCCCGAGTGGGAGGTTTGCTCTCCACTCGGTAGGATTTTATTACTTAGGCGAGCACTGGGCTGCAGCTAAGCCTGAGTGAGAGGTTTGCTCTACTCTCGGTAGGATTTCTATTACTTAGGCGCAGCACTGGCTGCAGCTAAGCCTCCCGAGTGGGAGGTTTGCTCTCCACTGTGAGGGTTTTTATTACTTAGGCGAGCACTGGGCTGCAGCTAATCCCCGAGTGAGAGGTTTTCTACTCTCAGAGGATTTCTATTACTTAGGCGCAGCACTGGCTGCAGCTAAGCCTCCGAGTGAGAGGTTTGCTCTACTCTCAGTAGGATTTCTATTACTTAGGCGAGCACTGGGCTACAGCTAAGCCTCCGAGTGGGAGGTTTGCTCTCCACTCGGTAGGATTTTTATTACTTAGGCGAGCACTGGGCTGCAGTTAAGCCCCCGAGTGAGAGGTTTGCTCTACTCTCGGTAGGATTTCTATTACTTGGGCGAGCACTGGGCTGCAGCTAAGCCTCCGAGTGAGAGGTTTGCTCTACTCTCGGTAGGATTTCTATTACTTAGGCGAGCACTGGCTGCAGCTTAAGCCTCCGAGTGGGAGGTTTGCTCTCCACTCGGTAGGATTTTTATTACTTAGGCGAGCACTGGCTGCAGCTAAGCTCCCAGTGGGAGGTTTGCTCTCCACTCGGTAGGATTTCTATTACTTTGGATGTTTGAGGCTAATCCTTGGGCTGTTACAAGCCCCGAGCGGGAGGCTGGCTCACCACTCGGTAGGGTTTGAATACTTAGGCGAGTACTTGGACTGCAGCTTAAGCCTCCGAGTGGGAGGCTGGCTCGCCACTCGGTAGGATTTTGGATACTTAGGCGAGTACTTGACTGCAGCTAAGCTTCCGAGTGGGAGGCTGGCTCGCCACTCGGTAGGATTTTGGATACTTAGGCGAGTACTTGGATGCAGCTAAGCCTCCGAGTGGGAGGCTGGCTCGCCACTCGTTAGGATTTTGGATACTTAGGCGAGTACTTGGACTGCAGCTAAGCCTCCGAGTGGGAGGCTGGCTCGCCACTCGGTAGGATTTTGGATACTTAGGCGAGTACTTGGACTACAGCTAAGCCTCCGAGTGGGAGGCTGGCTCGCCACTCGGTAGGAATTTGGATACTTAGGCGAGTACTTGGACTGCAGCTAAGCCTCCGAGTGGGAGGATCGCTCGCGAGTCGTGATGATTTTGGTTACTTAGGCGAGTACTTGGACTGCAGCTAAGCATCCGAGTGGGAGGCTGGCTCGCCACTCGGTGGGATTTTGGATACTTAGGCGAGTACTTGGACTGCAGCTAAGCCTCCGAGTGGGAGGCTGGCTCGCCACTCGACAGGATTTTGGATACTTAGGCGAGTACTTGACTGCAGCTTAAGCCTCCGAGTGGGAGGCTGGCTCGCCACTTGTGAGAGGATTTTGGATACTTAGGCGAGTACTTGGACTACAGCTAAGCCTCCGAGTGGGAGGCTGGCTCGCCACTTGGTAGGAATTTGGATACTTAGGCGAGTACTTGGACTGCAGCTAAGCCTCCGAGTGGGAGGCTGGCTCGCCACTCGGTAGGATTTTGAATACTTAGGCGAAGCGGATTCGCAGCTAAGCCCCGAGTGAGAGACCTGGCTCGCACTCTAAAGGATTTTTACAAAACTTAGGCGAATCGGATTCGCAGCTAAGCCACCCAATCGGGGAAATTCCAACAAAAAGCAATATTAATCACTGGGAGAATTATAACATTCTTGTCTTAGATAAACAAACTACAAAAGCACTTTTATTACATCTCAACCGAGTGAGTTTTAAGTGTAAAAGGGGCGGAGCAGCTCCGCGTTCCAAGCTCGAGGCTCGTCGATCTGGCGATCAACGTTGTAGAGATGATACGCTCCGTTGTGGAGGACCCTCATGACGATGAAGGGACCTTCCCAAGTGGGAGCAAGCTTGTGTGGTTTCTGTAGATCCACTCGGAGGACCAAATCTCCTTCTTGGAAGGCTCGACTCTTCACATTTCTGGCATGGAATCGACGCAAGTCTTGTTGATAGATAGTCGAGCGGATCAAGGCCATCTCTCTCTCTCCTCTTCCAAGAGGTCGACTGCATCTTGCCGGGCTTGTTGTGCTTCCTCTTGAGTATAGCTCGACTCGAGGCGCATTGTGAAGCAGTGTCACTACAGAATCGCTTCACTCCATAGACCAGGAAGAATGGAGTTCTCCCAATCGACCGATTAGGAGTGGTCCTCAATCCCTAGAGAACTGATGGAAGTTCGTCGACCCAAGCTCCTCGGCGTGTTTGAGATCACGCACCACCCGAGGTTTCAGCCCTTTGAGAATGAGGCCGCTTTGCACGCTCGCTTGTCCATTCGATCAAGATGAGCCATCAAGCATAGTCGACCCGCGTGCCTTGAGAGGCGCGAAGGCTTTGAACTTGTCATTATCGAAGTTTGACCCATTGTCGGTGATGATGCTATGAGGAACTCCATATCTGAATATCAACTCTCGATGAAACCGATAGCGATTGCATGCATCGAGGTTCTTGATGGGCTTGGCTTGATCCACTTGGTGAACTTGTCGATCGCTACTAGCAAATGAGTGAAGCCGCTTCGCCAGCTTCTCAAAGGTCCAATCATGTCCAATCCCCAAACAAATAAGGGCCAAACGAGTGGAATTGTCTTCAAGGCTGAGGCTAGCTTGTGCGATATGTTGGAATAGAACCGACATCCTTCACACTTGTCGACTATTTCTTTTGCCATTTCATTTGCCTTCGCCAAGAAAATCCCGCTCGGTATGCTTTATCCACAATGGTCCGAGAGGACGATGATGGCCACAGGTCCCCGAGTGGATATCCTCAAGAATTATCGACCTCTTCCGGGCGTGATACACTTGGCCGACTCGGTCAGCGCTTTCTCGCATAATTGTCCTTGATTATTGTAAAGGCCTTGGATCGACGGACGATCCGTCGAGCCTTTTCTTCATTTTCCGGGAGCTCTTTCCTAAGGATATATGCGATGTACGGCATCGTCCAAATGGGAGTGATGACCACAACTTCCATAATTAGGTCGACCACATTTGGGACCTCAACTACAATCGGATCATTGGCACTCTTTTGCTGCGGGCTTCTTACGTGAAAGGATCCTCCTGACCGATGGAGCATGAATGTGTTCTAAAATACATCACCGGGAATGGCTTCCTCTTGGACCCTATCTTCGCCAAATCATCCGCAGCTTGATTTTTCAAATGAGGTATATGATGAAGCTCTAACCCCTCAAAATTTCTTCTCCAGCTTTCTCATCAGCATTACAATAACCTGTCATGGCTGGGCTTCGACATCCCACTCCTTCATCACTTGATTAACAACCAGATCTCGAGTCGCCATAAACCATAAGGCGACGGACGCCGAAAGTGAAATGGCCATGCGCAACCCATACTGAAGTGCTTCATATTCGCTTCGTTGTTGGAAGAATCAAAGTGAATCTGGAGAACATACTTGAGCCTATATCCTCGGGGAAACCAATACCACCCTCGCACCGTAACCATTCAAAGCATCTTGGAACCGTCGAAAAACATAGTCCAAAGGTTCGAAAGTGAACTTGGGTCGAAGCTGCCGTTGATCCACTCGGCGAGGAAATCTGCTATTGCTTGGGACTTGATTGCTTTCTTTGCCTCGAATTTGATATCAAGGGGAAGGAGTTCAATCGCCCATTTTGCCACTCGACCAGTTGCATCTCTGTTATGAAGAATTTCCGACAAAGGGGCGTCGCTGACGACTGTAATGGAATGATCAGAGAAATAATGAGCAACCTTCTCCGTGGTCATATAGATCCCATAAACAAGCTTCTGATAGTGAGGGTATCTTTGCTTTGACGGTGTCAGTACTTCAGAAAGATAATAAACTGGGCGTTGAACTTTGAAGGCTTTTCCTTCTTCTTCCCGCTCGACCGTAAGTACGGTACTGACGACTTGTCCAGTGGCTGCAATGTAAAGCAGCAAAGGCTCTTTGCTGATTGGAGCAGCAAGCATCGGCTGGGTGGAGAGCAGAGTTTTGAGCTCTGCGAACGCTGCATCAGCTTCTAGAGTCCACTCGAACTTGTCTGACTTCTTCATCAATCGGTACAGAGGCAATGCCTTTTCACCGAGGCGAGAGATGAATCAACTTAAAGCGGCCAAGCATCCGAAGTTTCGGACATCGTGCACACGACAGGCGCTTCATTCGGAGTATGGTGCCAACCTTTCGGGTTAGCATCGATTCCTCGCCGTAAACGAGAAACCGAGTAACTTTCCACCAGGGACTCCGAATGTACACTTTGATGGGTTAAGCTTGATATCATACCTCCTGAGATTGGCAAATGTTTCAGCAAGGTCAGTCAACAGGTCGGAACCCTTTCGTGACTTGACCACTATATCATCCATGTACGCTTCCACATTCCGACTGATTTGAGTGAGCAAACACTTTTGAATCATCCTCATGAATGTGGCTCCGCATTCTTGAGACCGAATGGCATGGTGACATAACGAAGCACCCGAATGGAGTGATGAACGCTGTTTTAATCTCATCGGGTCCATACAGACGGATCTCGATGGTACCCGGAATAGGCGTCTAAAAAGACAACCTCTCGTGATCCCGCAGTTGAGTCGACTATTTGGTCGATGCGAGGAAGAGGGAATGATCTTTCGGGCAGGCCCGATTGATATGTTTGAAATCGATGCACATGCGCAACGACTTGTCTTTCTTGGGGACCATGACAACGTTGGCGAGCCACTCGGAGTGGTAGATCTACCGGATGAACTCTGCTGCTAAGAGCCGAGCCACCTCCTCGCCAATGGCCTTTCTCTTCTGGACGGCGGACATCAAGATACTCTTTAACTGGTTTGAATTTTGGGTCGACTCATAGGCGATGCTCAGCCAGCCCCTGAACACCCGGCATGTCGCCAGGCTTCCATGCAAGATGTCCCAGTTCTCACGGAGGAACCGGATGAGCGCTTCTTCCTATTTTGAGTCGAGTGTTGTTGAGATGTTGGTCGGAGCAGCGCCGGATCACCGGGTGAATGTGAACCTGTTTCGCCTCGCCAATGATCGAATGTCGACCAGTAGCAGGTGCTTCTTAGCTCGCAACAAATCACTCGGATCTGCAGTTTTCGATACTCTTGTAGCTCTACCACCGCCAACCGAGCATTGACGATCTTAGAGCCTTTCCGAAGCACTCTTCAGCCTTCTTCCGATTGCCCGTGATGTTGATCACGCCCTTGGGACCAGGCATCTTCGTTTAAGATACACGTAACATGGTCGGGCCATGAAACGTGCATAAGCTAGTCTCCCTAGAATAGCGTGATAAGCGCTCTGGAAATCCACGACCTCGAAGGTCAACCTTTCTTTCCGGAAATGCTTTGAATCACAAAAAACTACATCAAGAGCAATTTGGCCGAGTGACTCAGCCTTCTTTCCGTGAATGACTCCGTGGAAGCTCATGTTATCGGGTAATCGAGTCCGACATCTAACGCCCATCCCTTTCAATGTCTCCGCCAGATAATATATTCAAACCACTACCACCATCCATCGTGACTTTGGTCACCGAAAGTGCCTTCGACAACTGGGTCGACCACCAATGCTTGCCTCCGTGGGTGGCAATGTGCGTTGGGTGATCGATCGGTCGAATGTGATGGCGGTCCGGGACCATTTCAGATAATTGGGAGTCGCGAGCAACCAAGTTTACTTCCGATTGATAACCTTCAATCGACTTTTTGCTTTCGACGTCAAAGAAAATCATCGTGGTGGAATTGACACGGGATATCCAACATCACTATCATCTCTATCCTCAACTTTGTCTGTCTCCTTATCCTTGTCCTTGGGCTGTTTCCCTTGGAACTGCTGAATCAAGAGCCGACACTGTCGAGTGGTATGTTTCGGGTAAATGAGTTTACCCTCTTCATCTTTCTTTGTATGAATATGACATGGTAAATCCAACACGCCGTTCCCATCCTGATCTTTCACCTTCTTAGGGTTCCAAGGACCCTTGGGTTTCCCCTTGAACTTTCCTGGGGTCACTGCCAAGGCCTCTCCGGGAGCCGCTAGCTCGGCTTTGCGGTTCTCCTTCCGACTGGAATTTCCTCCGCCGGTCTCATTGGCGGCAGATTTATATTTACCACTACGAAGCCTGTCCTCTTCTTCAACTTTTGCATATTTGGTGGCAATCTCCATCATCCGACTCAGTGGTCATATCTCCGGTTCGACCAAATTTCAAACTCAATTCTTCGTTTCGACGCCTTCCTTGAAGGCACAGATCGCTCGGTGATCGGACACATTCTCCACTGTGTGGTGCAAAGTGATCCACCTATGGATATAATCTCTCAAGGTTTCACTCGACTTTTGCACGCACGATCGCAACTCTGTCAAACCTACTGGTCGTTTGCAAGTTCCTTCAAATGTCCTGACAAACACTCGGGCAAGATCTTCCCAAGTGTAAATGCTGCTGGGTGCTAACTGATTTAACCACGCCCTGGCTGAACCCTCCAACATAAGAGGTAAATGATTCATGGCTACCTCATCGTTGCCACCGCCGATCTGAACCGCCACTCGGTAATCTTCAAGCCAGGTGTCAGGCTTGGATTCTCCAAAGGAACTTGTCGACTCGATCGCCAACCTGAAGTTGGGGGGAATCACCGCAGCCCTGATGGCTCTGCTGAAACACTCTGGTCCCGAGACATGGACTCTACTACTGGACGGAACATCTCTATCATGGCCGTCTCGGTGAGCTCTGTTCCTGTCGACCAAACCTTGAACGATAATGGATCTCGCATCAAAGCACGGTTCCTCGGGTCGACAGGAACTCTTCGTCCATCACTGTTTTGGCGTCTATCATCCTGCTGCCGAGGAGCGTATGATCCACCCCTTAGGGGAGGGGTGGGCACTCGACGTCGATCGTTGCGATCAAATCGGTGCTTATACTGCTCGCGGCCTTTGTATTGATCATCACGCCGGCCTCCACGTTCCTCACGCCTCGGGGGCGATCTTGGACTATGGGCCGATCGAATGAATTCGCAATGACGGATCGGCTGTGAACCCTGTTCATGATCGGGATACAACTGAGTTTTGATCTCCTGCCGCCCGATTTGCAAACCTCTACCTGCCTCCGATCGGGAAGGCTGAATTGATTCTGCTATACTGGACGGCAGCTGCTAAATTATGAATCGGAGTTCGATATACAGGTTGGCGGTTGAAAGAGTGGCGCCGATCGGATTCTGGAACCCTCGGTCACAGACGCTCATCCAAAGATTTCGCTGAAGATTCTCCGGTCGAGTGCGCCAGCCAGAGTTGGCCAGCGCGCATCCTCCAAGGCGGGCCTCGGGGTTTCTCCAACGATAGGAGTGTGAAGTGCATCCATGTTCCGACGACGAAGCTCTTCCCTCTAGAGCGAAGTGAGGGGCTCGGGCAAGTACTCTTCGTGGGCTTGCGCCGGATCGCCTCCACCGCCACCTTCGTTGGTGCGGGTGAATCCAGGGGGACTGCGTGGTCCATCGACCATCAGAACCTCTGCCGCCGGGTCACTGCTATCGCATTCGAACGTGGTCTCTACGGAGCCAGCCGACAGGTCGAACAGGCCGTAGAGAGATTCGTCGGGCTCGATCGTCACGACTTGGGGGATGGCCGACTGGCGGGCCACCGCATGCCTCACCCACCGCTGAAGCCTCGACCGACCGGAACGCTTGCGCCGGTGGGAGACTGGGAGTGAAGACGGCGCAGGAGCCGACCCATACTGGGTCGACGGTTGCCGCAGGAGGACGCCGCGGACACACGCGCGAAAGTGCGTCGCCCCACGGATGGGGAGCGCGTCCACGTCGAGTGGAGCCTCCTGAAGCCAAGCGGAGTCGTCGGCGACGAACGTGAGCGCACCGAGACGGATCTCGTGGCCGTCGACCAGAACTCCACCTGAAACCATGATGCCGGAGATCGAGAGAATCCCAACTTCTCCAACAATTCGCTAGAACACACCCACGGTTGGGCGCCAACTGTCGTGGTTCTAAGTCCGACAAAGAGAATGGGGGTAGGTATGGAGAGGCAAGATCCTAGCTATGGAGTAGTTGTATACGCAAGAGATTTACGAGTTCAGGCCCTTCTCGGAGGAAGTAACAGCCCTACGTCTCGGAGCCCTGAGGCGGTCGACTGGAATATCTGCGTATGTGTTATAGGGGTGCGAACCCCTCTACCTGTGGAGGGGGGTGGCTTATATAGAGTGCGCCAGGACCCCAGCCAGCCCACGTAGTAGAGGGTTTAAGGTACATTAAAGCTAGGCGTTACTGGTAACGCCTTACATAAAGTGTCATTAAGGTCATAAAGACTATTTAACTACAGACCGTTTGGACACCGAGTGGTTCTTGGACTCTTGGTGGTCGAGTGGGTCGTCATAGTCGCAAAGTGCCTTTGAATCTGTCGAGTGGAAGCCTACCAGTCGATTTGGAAGGCTGCTTCTCTTGTGAATGTCCTTGTGGAGGGTACCCTTGGGCAGGTCCATGACCCTACCCCAGGTACATGACTTCATCACGGCCTCACCAGGCTAGCTCGCGAGGGACGGAGAGATCAAGGCAAGGGGCACCTCGCGAGGTTTCTGTGACGCAAGCCATGACGACCGGGGCCAGGCGGGCGCCAGCGTGCACAGTGTCCTCGTTTCCTCTTTGGTGCTAAATAGGCAAGCGCAGGCGAGGAGTCCCGAGGCATCAGGTAAATGTTTCCATATCAGTGCAACAAGACCAAGAGCAGCAGGACGGAGGTCACCGTGAAGCCCAAGACGGCATCACCACCAGAGCCTTTGGCAGGCGAAGACCACCTTTAGTCAGGATAACTTGTACTAGTTGTCTCCCTTCAAATTTGGTCGTTGTTGCATCCCTTCCCGCCAGCATTTGGGAAGAGGACCAGGGCTTCTATAAATAGGACTAGCCACCACAGTAGGAGGCAACTGATCTTGGGCTATTCAGATCATCCTCATCAACACAGACTCACCAAGCACAAGAGCACCTCTCCTCAGGAGGCTGTTCTTCCCTTGTAACTGTTCATCCTCAACCAAGAGGCAATCCACCACACCACACTGGAGTAGGGTATCACACCACATCGGTTGCCCGAACCAATATAACCCTTGTGTCCTTTTGTTCTGCGAGTTCGATGCGCTGAGCCTTGAGATCGCGGTGAGGGACAGTGCTAGGGGGAGAAGAGATCTTCGTGCGCACCCCAATGTTCGAACCTCAACGGTATTGCCGGAACCCGAAATCCGACACTGTTAATATTTCCACTTTGCACCATCTTCACAGCCTCGAGATTATCAGATTCAACGCCGAAAAAAATCAAATTATACATACCTATGTCCAGTGGAAACGAGTGAACATCAAATTTAAACTATGTTTCAAAATGCTCCCTCCATCTCATAATATAAGACCGTTTTGCAAGCTAAAAGAGCATGTAAAAATGATCTTATATTACGAGAAGGAGGGAGTAGTTTATGAAAATAAAAATAAAAAAGAAATACAGTATGTTAGGAGATGGTGTTCTAAAAGCATGTAAAATTTCAAGATCAAAATAAAATTCATTTAGCAAGTATGTATGATTTTTGTTTACAATTAATAGTGTCAAACAATATTACATCTCTATTGTTTTGCGTTAACGACATCTCTATTAAAACCCACATGGTTTTGAACTTTAAAACACACATGTTTGTAGAACATTATAGTAACACTAATAGTGTCCAAACGTGGTTTTCCATGAAGTTACCATCGTAACTTGGCTTCAACTTTCTCTCCGTAAAATTCCTTGGAGGCATGGCGCCTTCACACCCTCGATCGAGAGCCAATTCATTTTGTAACCCGAAATGGCCAGAAACGAATAGTTGTCCGGACTCGGACGCACGTAGTCCAGTTGGTTACTTTGCTATTGCCGGCTAGGCAGACACACATACCACTTTCCCCGAAGCTTCCTACAGTAGCTGATGCACACACATTTCGTCAAGCCATCAAATGCCAGCCGATCCACGAATTGATCCCGCACCAAACCGCACAACTACCACTCCCGATTTCCTCTCCGGTCCATTGTCCTCTTATTATTCTTCGACCCCTTTCCATTTATTTTCCTGACGTCGACTCATAATTATTTTCCAGCCCCGAACTGTCACCCTCACGCCGGAGGGAAGCACGCACGCAGCTTCCCTCGCGCGCCACCATGCAATGCAAAGGGAGCTTCCTCGCTCGACCGGACTTGTTTACTCCATGATATTCCATGCCCGGGTCGCCATATAAACCCCGCCCTTCCCCACCATATCTTCGCACACGCCGTCGCTCATCCTCTCCTTGTACACGCGCGCGGCATTCTCCATTCGATCGGATTAAGCTTCGGACCAACGGACTCTAAAGTCTAGCGATGGCAGACGCAACGGCGCCGCGACCGCTCCTCCGCCGCGTGCTCTCGTTCCGGGAGCCGCTGCTGCTCATCCCCCACCTCGTCGTCTTCCTCGGCACCGTCGCGTCCGCCTTCTTCCACAGCTACGCCTCCTTCCTCCAGTCCTTCGCCAGGTCCATCGTCGTCCCGTCGCCGGCCGCCTGTGCCAAGTGCGCGTACGCGACGTCGTCGGCGGTGTGCTGCGAGGACGTCGGCGCCGAGGACGAGGAGGAGGATGAGGCGGACGAGGAGCTGAGGAAGGAGGAGGTGGAGGCGATCATGGCCAGGATCGGGCTGGGAGTGGCCGGCGCCGGCGAGGGGCTGAGGGCCAGCATGGGCCACAACGAGGTGTCCCGGCTGTTCGACGCCGAGGAGCCGAGCTTCGCGGAGGTGCGGCGCGCATTCGCCGTGTTCGACGGCGACGCGGACGGGTTCATCGGCGCGGCGGACCTGCAGGGCGCCCTGGCGAGGCTCGGGTTCCCCGACGTCGACGCCGCCGCGTGCGGGGCGATGATCTCGTCGAGCTGCGGGTCCACGGACGGCAGGATGAACCTGTTCCAGTTCGTCAGGTTCCTCGAGGACGGCCTCTGCTGACAGACCAATGATCGGCCTCTCTTTTTTTGATCCGTTGCACGGTGCGCGGCTCGGCTGGCGCGGCAGAAGATGGGGAGTGCGTGCGTGCGTGCGTGCGTGCGTGTGCTGGTGTGGTGTTCTTTCTTGCTTTGGATTTTTCCTTCTGCGGCGCGAAGAGTTGGGGGTGAGCGAACTGTGCAACAAATTAACGCACTAATTCTCGAGCTTATTAATGGGATCGAACTGATTTCGCCAATTGATCATAAATAAACTTTAGCGATCTCAGCTGCCTTGATTTATATACGTGCATTGCTTCCAAAATCGAATCTGTCTCTGCGAAATCGTGTCAAAAAAAATTCAAGGCTGGCAGTTCAAACTTGAGACTTCAACCCAGACGATACAGAGGCGACCGACGCCCCTGCACTGCTGCCCGGCGAATCTCTCTGCTCCTTCTTCTGGCCCGATCCGGTCGCGTGCGTGCGTCGACAACTCGACAACACAGGCTGCCAATTCGTCCTGCCATCACGAGGAAGCTTCCTCGAGGCTGCCTGCGGTTGTACGTACGAAATGGGAAAATTCGGTGAAGTTGACACGATCACAAGGGTCCAAGCCCGCGCAGCCACCCGCGTTTAACAAGTGTGTGGAAGCGGGAGCGCATGCATGCGACCCCGATGTCGAGCGTGACGTGAATCGCGCGCGATGGAGGCCTTGGCGCAGGCTAGGGAAAGTCGGAAGCTGCGCGGAAGTGCCGGCCGTTGCATTCGAGCGTACGTTGACACATGCGTATACGTATTTGTCTCTCGACTCTGTGACTGCGGAGTGGGTGGGAGTAATTCACAAGACGAGTCGCGTTGTCGCCTTATTCTCATCGTGTCCGGGAATCTGATCCCCGGACATAACCCGGACATAATAACACCAAACTTGAAATATTTCATCTTTTCAAAAAATCTTCACTTTTGTCCAAGTATAGTTTGTAATATTTTTTTCTCAAATATGCACGAATGTGCATATCATATATTAAAAAAGAAAGGCAAAGAGTGCCTCCATAATAGTTTACAGTTTTTATTACATGGTAATCCTCATCACTCACCCACCTCTCAACCCTAGTAAAGAAGGGCATTACATTCCCTTTCAAAAGCCCAGCGGAGGACCAAGTGAAATCCTCAGAACACACCTTTCTCAGCAGCTGCTCGAGCGAAGGCCGCGCTCCCTCAAAGACAATGGCATTTCTATGTTTCCACAACTCCCACCAAGTAAGCGTGAAGATGGTGCGAAGATCCTTCGTGCTGACATTGTTCGATCCAAGCTTGTCGACGGCCCACTCCACCAGCGAGTCTTGGGCAGTAGATATCCAACTCGGTGTCCCCAACGCAACAAAGATCGCTGCCCAAACTGTCCGAGCAAATACACACGTGAGCAGTATATGATTGATCGTTTCTTCCTCTTGATCACATAAAAGGGCAAGCGGCCTGGTGAGGTAGGCCTCGGCGTGCAAGACGATCCGAGGTCCAGCATCTGTCCTTCATGGCCAGCCATGTGAAAAACCTGCATTGCATAGGAGCACGCAATTTTCATGTCAGGTCCGCGGTTGGGATCACCTCCCGGCCCCAAAATCCAACCGCGTATGCCGATTTCACAAAGAACTGCCCATTAGTCTCCCACGACCATGTTATCTCATCCGGCTCGTCATCAGAAGGATCCCAACCATTGACCGCCTGCCAGAGAGCAAGAAACTCATGCAAGGTCTCGGGCCCAAAGTTGGGGCTGATGTCCATCGCCCAAGACCCTTCCTCCATTGCCGTACTGACCAACCTCGGCTTCCGAGTTCGGGGTGGCACAAGATCATAGACTCGCGGTGCAATCTCCTGGATTCTTTGTCCATGTAACCATCGGTCCTCCCAAAAGAGCGTTGTTCGTCCCGACCGCACAATACTCCTCATGGCTGCCTGGCACAACATGTTTGCTTCCTCCGCAGCTTTGATTCTGAATTCATTCCAGGCTCTTGACTCGTCAGTCCTCTTCAGCCACGACCAACGAGCTTGCATGGCGATATTCATCCATCTTAGATTAGGCAGCCCCAATCCACCTGCCCACTTCGGCATACACACCATGTCCCATGCAACAGCACAATTGCCACCGTTTGCTTCAGCTCTTCCGTACCATAAGAAGCCGCGGCAAATCTTGTTCATTGTCGCGATAGTTTTCGCAGGGAAGTCCAAAGCCATCATAGCATGGATTGGCATGGCACACAGGATGGACTGCACAAGAGTTAGTCGTCCACTCTTAGGCATAAGAGCTGCCTTCCACTTTGGTAATTGATTTGCCATGTGATCCACCAAATACTGCAGGTGCGTCGCTGATTGTTTTCTTAAAGATAGTGGTAGCCCAAGATACTTAATCGGAAATGATCCCAAGGGGCATTGCAGCTCATTGCATGCCATAGCAATCTCCTCCTCGGAGCACCTGATGGGTAGGGCCGTAGATTTGCGCATGTTGATTCTCAGCCCTGTCGCCCCTCCAAATAGCTCAAAGAGAGACTTACAAACCTCCAGATCCAGTGGATTAGGCTTGACAAATAACACCACATCATCTTTAAAGATAGATAGGCGCTTCCTCATGCCAACACGCGCCAGGGGTGACATCACTCCTCTACCCATAGCCACCTCGAACATCCTTTGCAGGGGCTCCATTGTTAGAATGAAGAGCATTGGGGAGATGGGGTCGCCCTGCCGCAACCCTTTACAGTTGTAGATCGTGTCTCCCGGATCGTCATTCACCATGATCTTGGTGGTCGATGTTGCAAGTATCCCGCATATCCAAGATCTCCACCTCGGCCCAAAGCCCATTTGATGCAAAACCTCAATAAGAAAAGGCCACTGTACGGAGTCAAATGCTTTTGATATGTCAAGCTTGAGCAGCACAGTTGAACTCGTCAAAGCATGCAATCGGCGTGCCATGCTCTGCACAAGCATGAAGTTATCATGCAGCGATTTGCCCTTGACAAACGCGCTCTGGTGGTTTCCAACCAGCATGGGTAGATCCTCCACCAACCGACAAGCAAGAACTTTCTCAAAGATCTTGATGGCCCCGTGAACAAGGTTTATAGGCCGGAAATCACTCACATCCAAAACCCTTCCTTCTTGGGCAAAAGTGAGATGAGGGACTTATTGATTGCGGCCAAACCTCTCATATCCCCCTTGTAAAAGTTGTCCATCGCCTTCATGAAGTCCACCTTAATGATGTCCCAACAGGTTGCATAAAATCTACCGGTGAACCCATCCGGTCCCGGAGCTTTATCCATGGACGTGCTCTTAATCACCTTCTCCACTTCCTCAGCCGTGAACGGGTTCTCCAAGTGCGCTAAGTCCAGGTGCGGCATGCCCAACATATCCAGATTGAGAGCATGTAACCTAGCCTCCGGGGCACCAAAAGTCGCACCAAAGTAGGCATCCACCGCCGATGCCACCTCATCCTGCCCAGAATATAAGTTGCCATTGTGCTTCACTGCTCGTATGATATTCTTCCTTTGTTTATGACTAGCTTGTTGGTGGAAAAGCCTAGTGTTTCCGTCACCCTCACGCAGATGCAAAAGCCTTGATCGTTGCCTCGCTATCGTCCTCCCCAGAGAGCTCAAACCCAATATGTTGGGGATATAACTATTTGTGTAAGCCGCCCAGGAGGGGCCGGGTTACGTAAAGAGATTCACCAGACAGAAGCCCAAGTCCAAGCATGAAGATGGTGGCTCAACAAAGGGCCTAAGGCCCACAGGCGACTTAAGGCCCGTAGTAGTAAACCGCCATAATGGCATGACTTGTATCATAAGGTAGACTTTACTAGTCACCGAGCTGGACATTGTTTATAAGCCGGTCGGGACTCTGTAGGCCACAGGGCGTCAACCCGTGTATATAAGGGGACGACCTGTTGGTGGCTTAGGGCAAGAAACAACCAATCGAGAACCGGGCATAGCGTATCTCGCTCCCTGGTCATCGAAACCTCAAGCAATACCAACCCAACTAGACGTAGGCTTTACCTTCACCGTAAGGGGCCAAACTAGTAAAACCTCTCGTGTCCTTTGTCCTGATAACCCCTTTAAGCTTCCTAGTTGCGATGGCTCCACGACTAAGTCCTTGCAAGAGGACATCTGCCATGACAATTCCACGACAGTTGGCGCCCACCGTGGGGCCCGGTATACGATGGATTTGAGTTCTTTAAGGGCAGCTTCAAGGGCTCAAGGGATACGCAGTGGGCGGATGACCAAGAGTCGCCGGCAAGATCTACATCGACAACGAAGGTTTGGGGCCCCGAGGCCGACTCAATTGAGTACGGGTACCGGGTCCCCTTTGGCGGAATCCACGTCTTCATTGGCCGGATTGGTGAGCCGGGCCCGAAGCCGGACAGCTACACCGACCTCATTGAGACGGCTCAGCGCGCGAAACCCGCCCGGGTTCAACCTGCCATGAAGCGTGCCTTTGTGGGCTGTGTTCACGAAGAGGCACTTTCTGAAGGATCTAAAGATGGCGAAGAGACGGCCGTCCCATCGGATGACGATTCGTCCTCCGGTTCGACAGATTCTCTGTATCAGGTCCAAGAGGGCATGCTTGGGGGCTGTTCTGACGACTCTAGCATTCCAGACTTCTATGAGCCGCCAAGCTGGGCAGGAGTCTTCATGGCTGGTACTCAACCCGGCCAAAACTCGACGGCTGCGACAGCAATATTGTCCGGGTCAGGAGCGGCCGGGGTAGGAGGCCCTGCGCGCCCACCGGCTCAGGTACTGATAGATCTTATGGACAAGTTGACGGCCCTGTTAACCACCACGGTTATTCCTACAAATCCAGATGAGCATAACGCGGAGGTGGCAAAGGTGCGTGAGGAGATAGCCCTGGCCAAGGAGGTCTTGGCGGCTGAGGACACCAGGCTAGCTGCGGAGCGGGCGGCTTTGGATGCACGGGCGCAGCGACTCCAGTCAGAGGCTTTCCAGCTTAATATGAGTCTGAATGCGTCCAATGAGGTGATGAGAAGGAGACATCAGAAGACCCAGTCCCGTCTGCCTCCGGTTTACGATCCTCAGAATCTTTTCACGACACCCGGAGCTGGTCCTAGCAACCTGCCCGAAGCCAATCAGTTTATGACACCCGGAGCTGGAGGGTCGGTTCAGCCTCGAGAGATGGCACCTCCTCACGGGAGTATGGCCCTGCCCCGATACATACCGACACCGTCGGGCCACTTCTCCAACCCCATGGAGAACTTGATAGCAGCATCGGCGCGTCTGGCGGCTCTTCCAATGGACGGTGATGACCCGACAGCGGTGGAAACCCGGAGGGTCAGGGATCTGCTTCACACGGCCTTGGCACAAAGAAGAGACCTATTCTTCTGGCGGGACAGGATTCATTCCACTCCTCAGCCTTGGTTAGCACCTCGTCCAAACCGGAGTCCGAGTTACAGCAGGCACATGGAATCAGGAGCTTTATCAAGCAATGCCCAGCGTCATAACCAACCCGGTGGCTATAACCCGGTACAGGATCGATTGCGTTAGGAGGATGAACGGGCGGCTCAATTAGCGGCTCAGCAGACGACATATGAAGGTCTCCCAGAGTATGCAACGACTTACATTGGAGCAGGAGGGCCACTAGAACCGGTGGTGTCCCTTATGCAGTCCGGCTCTGCGGGATGTGCGTCTGCCCAAGGATTTCAAGGGGCCTCGAAAGGTGCCGAATTACACGGCCGACTTACAGCCAGGGGCATGGATTGAAAGTTACGAGATGGCCATGGAGTTATTGGAGGTCAGCGACGCGGCAATGGCTAAGTATTTCACCATGATGTTAGATGGAACGGCCCGATCTTGGTTGAAAAGTTTGCCTCCCAATTCCATCAGTTCATGGGCAGAGCTAAAGGCCCGATTTATCCAGAACTTCAAGGACACTTGCAAGCAATCTATGTCAATTGTGGACTTGACCAATTGTAAGCAGGAGGAGGGTGAGTCCACAACTCATTGGGTGCGCCGGGTCAAGGAAATAATACACTCATCTGATAAGATGGATGCCGGCTCTACGGTGCTTATGCTCCATCAGAATTGTCGTTTTGAGCCGCTGAAGCAGAAGCTGGGGCGCCTTAAGCATGATTGCAATGACATGGGTATGCTGATGGCGGCTTTGGTTAAATATGCCGATTCTGATACTACCAATGATTCCAGCGTCGAGGAGGAAAAGACAGGAAAGGAAAGAAGAACGACAATGGAAAGGTCGTGACATCACCGGTAAGTCAAGGAGGCAACAAGCGTAAGCCAGAGGGTAACCCAGAGTTTGTGGCCAATTCTAATGCTCAAGGTAATAACAAGAAGCGTAAGGGGAGAGCACCCCCTCGATCTGGTGGCTCAGGTCCATCTCTTGAGCAGCTTCTAAATGAGCCTTGTCCAAGACACGGTACTGGAAAATCCTGCCACCCACTTATGGAAGTATCAGCGATCATGAAGGCTTTCAAGAATTCAAACATGTTTGATGGCGATCACGGATCGTGTGGCGGTTCAGAGCAGTGGTTTCCATGGCCCGGATGGCGGCTCAAGTTCCGCTTTCAGGCGGTCAAGGTGGCTATAATCGGCACGATCTGGTCAAGGAGGACAGCAACAAAGCAGCAACAAAGTTATCGAGCCATCCAAAACAGTTGAACGGTGGGCAATACCATGTGTTTACCACTAACTTGTGCAAACGTGACTAGACGGTTCATAAAAGGGCTGTGAATTCGGTTGAGCCGGCGGTTCCCCGTTATCTGAGGTGGTCAGAGCAGCCTATCATTTGGAGTAGAGAAGATCACCCCCTCCGGGTTGATAACCCGGGTCAGTTGGCCTTGGTGGTGGCCCCTCAGGTTGGTGGGTATAAATTCACTAAGGTGCTCATGGACGGAGGAAGCAGCATCAATATTCTCTATTATGAGACCTTTCGCCGCATGGGTTTGACTGATAAGGACTTGAGGACGTCTAACACTGTTTTCATGGGGTGGTACCAGTAAGTCGGCATATCCAGTTGGAAAGATCGAGTGGAAGTAGCTTTTGGAGACGAATATGATTCGGGGCTGAGAAGTCGACGCGTTTGAGGTAGTCAAAATCAGGAGCCCATATCACACTCTGTTTGGACGGCCGGCTTATGCCTAGTTTATGGCACGGCCGTGTTATGTTTATCTACAGCTCAAGATGCCGGGTTACAAGGGCACCATCACTGTGCATGGGAGTCGAAAGGTAGCCTTGGAGTGCGGGGAAGGCGATGCGGCTTATGCTGAATCTGTTTGTCTTTGAAGAGGAGCTGAAGTTTTATCAAACTAATGTTGACCGGCGGATATGACCTCTTTGAAGAAGCCAACCACAGAGCAAGACTCGGCGTTGAAATTTAAGTCGGCCGAGACAAAACTAGTCGACTTCACTCCAGCGACTCTTCCAAGCGATTCAAAGATCGGTACCAATTTGGATCCCAAATAGGAAAGCGCTCATCGAGTTCATCCATGAGAACCGGGACATCTTTGCATGGAAACCTTCTGACATGCCGGGTATCCCGAGAGAACTCGCTGAGCACACTCTTAATATTGATACAAAGTATAAGCCGGTCAGGCAGTTTCTCCGGCGATTCAATGAGGAAAGGCGAAAAGCTATAGGGGAGGAGGTCGCTCGGCTATTAGCAGCCGGGTTCATCGTGGAAGTCTTTCACCCGGAGTGGTTGGCTAACCCGGTGCTTGTGCTCAAGAAGAACGGCACCTGGCGGATGTGTGTGGACTACACGGACTTGAATAAAGCTTGTCCGGCCGATCCTTTGCTCTGCCCGCATTGATCAAATCATCGATGCTACAGCCGGGTTGCGGCGTTTGAGTTTTTGGATGCTTACTCCGGTTATCATCAGATCAAGATGGCGATTAAGGACCAGGAGAAGACGGCTTTTATTACTCCGTTTGGAGCCTTCTGCTATGTATCTATGCCGTTTGGGCTCAAGAGTGCCCATGCGACTTATCAGCGATGTGTACATAATTGCCTCCACAATCAGATTGGGCGCAATGTTCATGCTTATGTGGATGACATTGTGGTGAAGTCCAGAGAGAAGGAAACCTTGATATCCGACTTAAAGGAAACCTTTGATAATCTCCGGGTCTACAAGATGACGCTTAACCCGAACAAGTGTGTATTTGGTGTACCTGCAGGCAAACTTTTGGGATTCCTGGTCTCGAACATGGGCATTGAAGCTAACCCGGAGAAGATCAAGGCGATTACCTTTCTGGCTAAACCGGTGTGCATCAATGATGTTCAGAGACTGGCTGGTCGCGTTGCTGCTTTAAGCCGATTCATAAGCCGGCTAGGTGAGAAGGCTCTACCGCTGTATCAGATGATGAAGAAAACAGACACTTTTGTCTGGAGTGAGGCTGCTGATGCTGCCTTTAAAGATTAAAAGAGACAGTTGTCTGAGCCACCGGTTCTCGCGGCTCCAATTGATAAAGAGCCGTTGCTGATGTATGTTGCTGCTAACTCACGTGCTGTTAGTGTGGCCATTGTGGTGGAGCATAAGGAGACTGGCAAGGAGCATCCAGTTCAACGGCCGGTTTATTACATCATTGAGGTGCTCATAGAATCCAAGCAAAGTTATCCGCATTGGCGTAAACTTGTTTATGGGGTGTTCATGGCGAGCCGGAAGCTAAGCAGTACTTCACAGGTCATCCTATAAGCGTGGTAAGTTCAGCCCCTTGGGAGACATCATCGAGCAGGGGAAGCCACAGGGCGAGTTGCCAAGTGGGCCATCGAGCTTGGGCCTCACGATTTGAAGTATATGCCGCGTACAGCTATCAAGTCTCAAGCCCTAGTGGACTTTATCAATGATTGGACGGAGTTGCAGGCACCAGAGGAGAAGCCGGATAACACATATTGGACTATTCACTTCGATGGGTCCAGGCAGTTGGAAGGCTCGGGGGCTGGAGTCGTTTTAACTTCCCCCCGAGGTGACAAATTTTGTTATGTGCTCCGGCTTATGTTTCCATGTACTAACAATGTAGCTGAATCTGAGGCTTTACTCCATGGCCTCCGGATGGCCAAAGAGATGAATTTGAGCCGGGTAAGATGCTTGGGCGATTCAGACCTCGTCGCTCAACAGGTGTCAGGCACGTGGGACTCCAAGGATCCCCTTATGGCGGCTTATCGTCGTGAAGTTGATGTGGTGGCTAGGCACTTCAAAGGTTATCAAGTAGAGCACATTGATCGAAGGAAGAATGAGGCGGCTGATGCTTTAAGCCGGCTGGGGTCTCAGTGTAAGCCGGTGCCGCCTAATACCTTTCTTGACGTTTTGCATAACCCTTCTGTCAGAGTGCCTACAGAGGAAGAGCTTGCAGTGCCAGACCCGGAGGCGCAGTTGGTGGCGGCTCTCCACGCCATCCTAGATTGGACGGTCCCATATTTGGCCTATATGACCCGGGGAGAGTTGCCTGAGGACGAGACCTTGGCAAGACAAATCATCAGGTGGTCCAAATCCATGATAATTGTTCATGGCGAGTTGCATCATCGCAGCGTCACTGGGGCGTTTCAACGTTGTGTATCACCTACGGAGGGTCAGGAGATACTTCGTGAGATTCATGAAGGAGATTGCGGTCATCATGCCGGTTCAAAGTCTCTGGTAGCCAAGGCTTTCCGTCATGGTTTTTATTGGCTGACGGCTCATGCCGTCACGGAGGATCCGTCAAGACAAATGTGACGGATGTCAAAAATTCTCACGACAAACTCATGTGTCGGCTCAAGAATTGAGGATGATTCCAATTACTTGGCCATTTGCAGTCTGGGGGCTTGACATGGTTGGACCTTTCAAAAGGTCTAAGGATAAGAAGACACACCTGTTGGTGGCAGTGGATGAATTCACCAAGTGGGTTGAAGCAGAGCCGGCCAGTAAGTGTGATGCAGCCACGACGGTTCAGTTCATCAAAAAGGTGATCTTTCATTTTGGTTTTTCACACAGCATTATAACTGATAATGGTACTAATCTCTCCAAGGGTGCCTTGGAAGAGTTCTGTCAACAAGAGCACATCCGGCTTGATGTTTCGGCTGTTGATCACCCCGATCTAATGGTCAAGCGAAAGAGCTAATCAAGAGATCTTGAAAGGTATCAAACCCGGCTCTTAGTTCCCTTACAAATAACTCCGGGTTGTAGGGTGGAGGAGTTACCCTACGTGCTATGGAGCATCAACACAACACCTAACAGTCTCTTGGTTATACACCTTTCTTCATGGTGTACGGAGCAGAGGCGGTTCTGCCAAGTGATATCCGGCATGATTCACCCCGGGTGGCGGCTTACGTTGAGGCTGATAATGAAAGAGCTCGTTAGGATGCACTTGACTTGATGGATGAGGAGCGAGATTTGGCAATAGCCCGCTCGGTGATTTACCAGCAAGACCTGCGCCGTTATCACAGCCGCCGGGTTAGAAGCAGAACTTTTCAGGAAGGCGATTTAGTGCTCTGGCTCATCCAGGATCAATCTGATATGCACAAGCTGTCCCCTCCTTGGGAAGGACCTTTTGTGATCAGCAAGAATCTGAACAATGGGTCATATTACCTCATCGATGTTCGAGAGCACAAAGACTCACGTAAGTCGGAGGAAGAGACCCGCCGGCCGTGCAACATAGCGCATCTCCGGCCCTACTATACTTAAGCCACCGGCTCTCAGAGTATATTTGTTTTTTTAGCAGTGTATATATTATATAAAGCAATAAAGCAGGACCTCTTTTCTTTCCATCCTACAAGGTTTATGTATCTTCTTTACCAGGTGGTGGAAACAACCAACAGGTGGCGGATCATATCTGAATCCTGTTTTCCCTTTGGTCCGGCTTATGATCATATCTGAATCTAGCCATGGTCACTCGGGGGCTTTCTGTTCAAACATAGGTCGTATTCGAACCAAAGAGAACATACCTGTCGATACCCAATTGATCGGCATACTGCCAAACCCACTTGGGGGCTTCTTGATAATATTTGAATCATAGCTTAACCCCTTTGGGTCTGACGTGGATCATATTCAAATTAGCGTCATTAAACAACTCTAATGGTCACTTGGGGGCTTCTTGTTCAAACATAGGTCGTATTCGAACCAAAGAGAACACAGCTGTCGATACCCACTTGATCGGCATCGCCAAAGCCATTGGGGGCTATATGATCGCATCCGAATCTTAGCTTAACCCCTTTGGAACGGTTCTACTGATCGTATTCGAATCAGAGACCTTTGAAAATTAGGTTTAATTTGTTCTATAAAAGTAAATAATATTAAGGGCCAGGTAAACATTATATGTGCCAATAGTCAGAAGTTAAGTTTAACTGTCTGCTTTTTGGGATCACATAAGCCGGTAATGTACGCTTCAATAAGATAGCAGGTGCATTATTATGATGTTTTGGTTCATACTCCGGGTTAACATTATTCTATATGATCCCGGATGTGGTAAGACGCCAAAGGAATTTTTTGTTTTTTATACACAGGGTAAAGCAAAAAGCTTTTGGATGTCAAGGAGCAATTCATATAAGCCAGCGGTATGCAATGATAGCGGCTTGTGACATTGTTAAGCACCACAAACATGCGCGAAGGCATGACAGAGTTAAGGAGTTTTTTCTACCCTATTACAAGACTCCCCGAGTCTGAATAATGAAGCATCATTTTTTCAAAGACTTAGTGCCAGGCGGGTTACTCCTTTGGTGGACTTGAAGACTCCGGGTTATCCTTCTCCGCCTCTTCGCTTATTGTTTTGTCCTGGAAGGTTGACGAGGTCCAATCAATGCTGCTTAAGGCTTCAAATTCAGCTTCATCATCTATTAAACTGTCGGGTCAACTTCAGGAGCAAAGGTATGCTTACGAGTTGGAGGGATCAGGCTGACATCATCATAATGCAGAGTGGGAATCCTCCGGTTCTCGTTGTCATAACTTACCGATACTTCGTAAGATCAATATCATTGCCGATGATGGTGGCCACAGGACGTACGATTCTCACACAGGCGGTGAAGTCTGATTCATTGAATACAGAGCCTTCCTCCTTCAAGCTAGGATATCCAAGAGCAACATCGGCTAGGTCTAGCTCTGGAACCAACGCTTTGGCCCGGCTTAAGGTGGCTATGGCCCCGGCTCTACTAGATGCCCGCCTTAGCTCCTGAATCCGTTGAGGTAACACGACAAGCCGTTTGAGCACATCCTGTAGGAGATAAGGAGTATCATTTGATAAAGCCACAATGGCCAAAGCACGTTGTGACCCGGTGTATAGCTGTTCCACTAGAGTGTACACCGCCTTAAGCTTGATCAGCATATTCTGCTTCAGGTTGGTGCTCCTGGGGTCTGCGTTTATATATATAAGATTAAGCCGGAGATAATATCTGAAATAGTCATCAAAGAAACCATGGTGATATTCACGGTTACACATAGTAACTTACCGAAAACTGTTGAGACCATTTGAGATATCTGGTGCTTTAAGCCATAGCTCGGTAGTTGCTTCGGCAAGAGAAGCCTCGGCCCGGGTCACAAGTGAAGTTTTTTCATCTGCCCAGGTCTTCTTCTCCGCGTCAAAATCCTTCTTCAACTTTTCTTGCTCAGAGACGCTGAATGCGAATTTAGAGTTGGCTTTTTGAATCTCAAGTTCTTGGGCCGCCAGCCGGGTCTTCAGGTCAGCAATCTCCAATTCAAATTGACTGGTGGAGACCTGCATTGACGTCGGGTTATAATTAAGGTTATGGTAAGATGTCATTAAAGTCTCAAGCATTTTACGAGTAAAGACACTTGACACTTGGGGGCTAATGTATGCTGAAGAAAATTTTACTTTATAATGCCGATTATGCATATTAAAGTCTCAAGCACTTTACAAGTAAAGATACTTGACACTTGGGGGCTAATGTGTATCGCTTGTTTTAAGTTGCTATATTATGGCCGGGTTAAATATCCTTTTCTTGTAAACCGGATGAACTAACAGCAAGCAGGTATCTAAGTCTACGTCATATTTACTTATAAGCAGTAGACTTGGGGGCTGGTATAGTAAGTAAGATTCAGGAGAAATAATATAAGTTATACCTCAGATTTATGCTGTATCTGTTTCACCATGTCAATTTCAGTGTCGCTGTTATGCACTTGATTCAGATAGCCTGAGACTATATCGCCAATGCTTAAGTGAGCATAATCAGCGATGTCATGTTTGTTCTTCTGGTGTTTGACAAGTTCTTCCTTGGAAGTACATCTGGCAAGGACAGTAGGCCGCCCCGGTTCAACATACCGGCTTTTCAAGATTTCAACTTCCGGCTCCGCCGTCCTGACCGGGCTAGGAATTTCCGGTTTATCGGAGCTGTTAAGAGTGTCTTCGGCAGGAGGGTCGGAAGATGGCGTCAGAATTTCATAGGCTGGCTCAGGAGGAGGTTGATGAGTAGAAGCATCAGGGGCAGCGGTTCCGGGTTCCGGCTCCGGTGCTACCGGGTCTTCGATCGGCTTATTCTTTTTTGCCCTCTTACTAGGTTTCACGTGCACACTGTGGACAAAATAAAGGGATGAGTACAAAATATGAGTAAGGCAAAGCATGAGGATAACAAAGGTACATTACCTAGGGGAAGTCTTGAAGGCCGGCATGTTGGATTGCATAGACTCGCCAGAGGAAGGAGAGGTATCCTGATAATTGGAGTCAGATGAATTGAGAGGCTGACGAATTAAACCCGCCAAAGGATAAACAGAACGCAAAGCGGAGATGACCTCAGTTCGACGCTTCCTGCTTACGTCAGGTAAGCCGGAAGAGAGCTCTACATCCTTACTTGTCCGGGTTTGCCTCCGGCTCTCAAGCTGTTGTTGCTTCAAAAGAAATTGAGGATCTTGATAAGCTAGAGGATGTGAAAATCTTACTTTCCGGGTCACCCGCCGGGTTTTGTGCTTTGGCAAAGGCTCGAGTCGGAGGAGATTATAGTTACCTCTTCGCCAGGAGCTTGGTTGTTCCCAGTATCCTCCTGAAAGGCGGAAATATCAATAAAATAGTAACAAAGGAGTTAAGAGAATAAGGGATTACCGCTTCCTCATCTGAAGAAGAGTCATCCAATTTGAGCAATTCGGAGGCGCTGGGTTTCTTCTTTTTTGAAGTTCCCGTCTTGGCGTTTTTCCTTTCATTTTTCTTGGCTGCTCTGGCCTGTTGGGCGGCCTCGTGGTCATATCTGACCTTCCAGAAATCATCACCAGCCCGTGAAAAAGACAAGGAATTATAAGTACAAAAGAGGTAAACATGTTAAAGAGTATTTATTAAGATCGGTAACTTCATCGCAGGGTCGGGTTCTTTTTGCGTAAGGAAGTAACCCAAGGCATTGCCGATAACAGCATTCTCCTTCATCGCTGATCGGGTTGTAGCATCCGCCACATCATCCGGTAAGTCGTCGAACTGCGGGCGCATTGGGTCGTTCGTTTCGCCTGTATAGGTACACATTAAGCCAGAGCGACGGCTTAATGGGAGTATTCGCCAGGTAACCCAGACCCGGACCAGGTCGATGCCATTTAAACCATTTCCCAAAAGCGCTTTAATCTTCTTGATGGTGGGGTTAAGCGGCAGACGTTCAACAGCGGTCAGTTTATCCGCCAGCGGATGGTTGGACTCAAGGCGCAGGGCGCGAAAGCCGGGCAGAGGCTTCTCATCAGCCGGGAGAAGTATCTCGACAAGAGAACCATGTCCGGTTCCAATATTTGGGGTGACTCGACGGCAAAGATAAGGAAACAGGCGATCTCTCCGTCATTTGGATCGAGATACCGCCAAGTTCAAGACTCGCCCGCTGGCACGCCATTCATTACGCCGGTTCAAGTAAAAAGTTCTCTGAATAAAAGCAGGCTTGGCTCCTCTCCTGTGTACACCTCACAGAAGACTTGGAACTTGCAAAGATTTGACACAGAATTGGGTCCAATGTCTTAAGGTCTAAGGTCAAAGAAATTCAAAACTTCTCTGAAGAACTTTGAGCCGGGAGGGGCAAATCACCGGCTCATGTGATCCGTGAAAACTATCACCTCCCCTTCTTTGGGTTGAGGCTTCTCTTCAGATGGGTCAGGAACGCATAAGACATGACCTCCTTTCTTGGCAGATGGCCAGACTTCACAAACTCAGCCAGTTTGCTCTTAGTAAATGTGGATGGGACCCAGTTGCAGGTTACAGGAGCTTTGGTCGACTTAGGCGCCATGACAACAGTTGGCCTATTACAAAATAAGAAGTTCCGGTTTAAATTTTAACCCGGGAGAAAAATATCCAAATTACCGAAGGTAGCGGCTTATGAAGGGGCCTAATGACATAAGGATAACTGGGCAACACTATTTAAGCCGCTACAAGCATTAACAACAGTTCAAAGGTTTTAAAGACCTGAGAAGGAGCCAAGATTCACAGATCAGTGGTATGCGTTTAAACCGGATACCTAGACAGTTGTCAGGACCCCGATTCCAAGTCACATCGATCTAGCCGGTAACACCTCATATCACTTTGTGGCCTCACACACGGTATTCCCACGGGTGTTGCCTTACCATGGCCCGGGACCGTTTGCGCCTTTTGGCTCATGTATATGATAGTGTCGCTAGCATCCATATGACAGAGAACCCGGGCCGACATAGCTAGTCGTGAACCCAAAGCGGCACTAACCCATGAGGACAGGCATACATGAATCACATCGAGCATGTCGGTCATCAACGTGTGAATCCGGGTTGTAGCACTGGGCTAACAGGACTCCGGTGAACCGGGCTGTAGCAGGCTAGGCAGGACTCCGGATGTCACCGCGTGACATTTCCCCGAAGGGACAGACATTGTGAACGAGGTGAAACACATGCCGGCCAGTCAAGTGTCCAGAGCAGTAGTGCCGGGCTAGCAGGACTCCGGTGAACCGGTCAGAAGCGGACTACTATCGCTCAGAAGCACTAGACTACGCTTTCCCCATATGAGAGGCTGCCAAGGATAAACAACTAGATTGTCGGATCCCACACATACCAAGCATTTCAAACATACACACAATATGCTCAATATGTGTAAATACAACATGGCATCACAACATAACTCTACGACTCAAATATTTATTCATTAGGCTCCGAGGAGCGAGATATTACAAACATGGGTCTCATGACCCAACACTCAGAGCATACAAGTCAAAGCACAAGCGGAAGCTTAACATGTCTGAGTACAGACATCTACAAATTAAAAAGGCTGAGAAGCCTGACTATCTACCAGATCCTGCCGAGGGCACAAGATCGTAGCTGAGGTAACAAGCTAAACATCAAAGTCCATGCGGAACTACTAGCGAGACTGACGTCTCTCTGCAAAACATAAAATAAGCAAATGTGAGTACAAATGTACTCAGCAAGACTTACATCAGAACTAACTACATATGCATCATTATCAACAAAGGGGTGGTGGAGTTTGACTGCAGCAAGCCAGCTTTGACTCGGTGGCTATCCTAAACTACGACTGCAAGTAACTCTTTTGAGGTGGCGCACACGAGTCCACATATTCACCAATCAATACACCACCATGGATCCGATCCCGTCTTCCTACGAGAACGCCATCCATAGCACTCACGCTTATCTTGCGCATTTTAGAGTATCCACTTTCACTTGTCTATGAACTGATATAGGCAACCCAGAAGTCCTTTACATCATGACACGGCTATTCGAATAGATCATTTATAACCCTGCAGGGGTGTACTTCTTCACACACGCTCTCGCCACTTACCGCCATGTACACGTCATGTATCTCGGCAACCTTCAAGCGGAAGCCTGGCGAGGGTGTCGGCCACGGCCTACCTAAACACTCAAGTCCCTAGTCCAGGTTTATCGCCTATTCGGGTTCCATCCGCAGGGAGTCCGGCCGAGGTTTCCACTAACGGCCCCGAACGATGTGTGCAGGGTTCCCGAGACACCAAACGGGCGAATCGGTACACCGGGCCATGGTGTATCTACCGCATCATAGCCCACCCCTAGGGTCAGCGCTACGCACGGCCTCCAACACATATCCTACAAACACCAGAAACTAGTTGCAACTCCTGGACAGAGAACAAGGGTGGTTAAGAAGCCGAGAGAGTCAATTAAGGATCCCAATGTTTGGTAGTAACTGTTCATGGATCACAAACACAGAACTCAGTTCCTGAGGACGGTTTCAATGAGACAACCCACCATGTACTCCTACATGGCCTCTCACCGCCACCTTTATCAAATCGTGTTCACACACTTAGCTCTCAATAGTAGGACATGTTTACACACCTCCGATTCATTCCTGATGAATCAGACCTGACTCAACTCTAAGCAGTAGCAGGCATGACAAACAAGCATGAATGAGTAGGCACAACAGGGCTCAAACAACTCCTACTCATGCTAGTGGGTTTCATCTATACTGTGGAATGACAGGTCATGCAGAGGATAAAGGGGTTCAGCTACCACAGCAAGTAAATGTATGAATCGTTGTTGTCCTAATGCAAGAAAAGAGAGCAGGAGCGAGAGAGTGGGATTGTATCGGAATGAACAAGGGGTTTTGCTTGTTCGGCACTTAGAAGATAATATAGTTCTTCATCGGTGTCATCGAACTCATCGTCGGAACCACGCCTATCGAGAGGGGACAAACACCGCAAGAATCGAGAAAGAACACAATCAATGCAATGCCACAATATGATGCATGATCATGACATGGCAATATGCTGTGATTTGAGCTAATGCATCTAGCTATGATTTAAATGAAGTTGGTTTGAATACATGATTCAAATTCCAACTCCATATATGATTATTTAAATGCCCTTTATTTGTTTTGTCCAAAACAGAGGACAATCATTGTTCAAACATGCATGAAAATGGTACAGATGGATTCCTTGATTTTTTCTGATAATTTTTCATATATAATTTGTTTGATTTGGAGCTACGGATTAAGTTCTATGATTTTTAGAAGTTTAGAGCATTTTCTGAAATTTATAAACCTTTTCTGATTTATTTTAATTCCATAAAATACTTACTGCGTCAGCATTAGGTCATGCTGACCTCCGCAGGTCAACAGGCGGGTCCAGGTCAAACCTGACCAGTGGGGTCCACTGGTCAGTGGCTGGGGCTGGTTAGTGTCAAAGACAGGTGGGTCCGGTCAACGCCCACGTCAGCAAAGTCAACATGACATGTGGGGCCAGTCAACAACCCAGTCAGCACGGTAAAAGCTGACGCGTGGGGCCTCTGTGGTTAACCTAAACTAAACAGAAGTTTAAGCCATGGTTAGTTAAGGGCGTGGGGCCCATATGTCGGTGAGAGAGGGGGCTAATTAGCAGGGTCATTAGTGGCTAATGACGGGCCACGTCAGCGAGACAGGGTTTCGTCGCCGGCGACCTCATCCGACGGCGGAGGCATGTCGGAATCGCTGCTCCGGTAGCGGTTCGATGCGCCGAGGGTACCAGTGGAGAGCTCACGCCAGGCGCGATTAGGGAGGCCTCGCGAGGCGGTGGGGTGACCGGAACGCAGCGACCACAACGGCTTTGGCGGCGGCGGATCTCGGGCCAAGATGGCGGGGGCAGCTGCTAGCCGCAGAGCAGAGGCGGCGTCAGACCTCGGGGACTTGGAGAGCACGTGGGAGCTACTGGAGCGAGCGGAAGAGCTCCGGGGCGCGAGGTTCGCCGGCCATGGCGATGGCCGGAGCTCGGTGCTTGCGGGGACGGCAGCTACGGCACGAGAATGAGCAGGGGAGGAGGGGGAAACGAAGGAGTCCTCACAGCGCAGTCGTTTAGCAGCTCAGACGGCTCGGGGAGGCCCTCTTCGGCGCGAATCGACGACGACAAATCCGGCGCCCGACGATGAACACGATGACGTCGGGGATGTTGCGGGGCTCCCTGGCTTGCGTGAGTAGGTGCGGAGCTTCAGGACGATGTGGCGGCGATGAGGGATACGTCGGGGAGGCGAGGCCGTGGCTCAGGGCGCGGCAACGGTGAGCGGCGGCGGCGAGCACGCTCGGTGGTGGGGAAGAGAGCAAGACAGGGGAGGGGAGAGAGAGCTGTGAGGAGGGGAGAGGTCGAGGGAAACACGGGACTGCGTGGCGATGCAGGCGTGAGGCGCCCAGTATGCTGGGAGTACGCAGGCGGGGAGGTGGCTCACAAGCGTGGCACAGGGCGGCAGCACGCCTGCCCTTCATACATCCAAGGAGGAAGACGACTTGGGGCAGCAGTGGTGGGCTGGGCCGCCAGCTACAGTACTGGGCCTATTGGTGGGCGCCAGGTAAGCTTCTGCCAGGTAAGTCCTTCTCTCTCTCTCTTTTATTTGTTTTAGTTTTGTATTTCTTCCAGAGCTTTAGGGATTTATTTAAAATACCGTAACATACCCAAAAATCAAGGAACTGCTCATGGATACTGTTTAGAATATTACCAACAAAGAAACATTTTAGTTCATGACTATTTGGACATTTAAAATATTTATAGTATTTAAATGCCCAAAGCCAAATACAATAAGATTTAATTCAAAAAACCAGAATGGCTTATAAATATATTCATCATTTTTGGAAGAGGTTTTCACCTTTAACAGAAATCATGAACATTTCCAAAAGGCATTCTGGGTCATTGAAAATATTTTTTTATTGAACCTAGTTGAATTTCATTTGGTGCTAGGGTTTCAACAATCCCCATTTCAAGTTTCATGAAATTTAAACATGATGCATGGATGCTAATGCAAAGGCAAGCAAGGCCTGAACTGGGGCTGTGACAACAGTTATGTTAAAAGCATTTAACAGAAGAAGTTTTCCGGGTGATAAAAACAGGTTTCATAATCTTCTGCTATGATTTGAGATCAAAGGTCTGTGCTGATAAGAAAGTTTTGTAGACCTAAAAACCGACGCAGATGTGTTCATAGGCTCGAATAAGGCTTTCATAGAGAAAGGGATCTGTTTTGTATCCAAGACAAGTGCAAAAACAACTACCGCAGTTGTTTTATATCATTCTTAGATCGGAGAAGGTATCTAGGAGAAAAACTAACAAGGAGATGGCTCCAATGGTGATGAACTCCGACGAACTCGAGGAAGCTCTAATGCAGATCTAAGCAAGGAAGGGAAGGGAACTTACGGATCTGGAGGAGCTGCGGAGGTTCGCCGACGTTTTCTGATCCGATTCAGGTTGATGCGGCGGCCTGGGTCGGTGAAGACAAGAAGCTTGACAGTGGCGGCAGCGGAGCTCGAGAGGAGGCAAGAGGAAGAAGACGACTGGAAGGGTGAAAATGAAACCTAGGTCGCGCCTATTTATAAGGAGAGAATAACTGAGACATCACGGGAAACGAGGAGATAAGAATTATTATCCAGCGGCCCCGATGCCTCGATTTCCGGAACGGTCAATAAAGACAGAGATCCGTTGGGCGATAGGGCGGAATAAAAAGGAAAGATGACATCATGACGGGTTAACACGGATCCAGAGAATGACGTCACGGCGGGTTAAAGAAAGTCTTTTTACGCAGTCAGAAGACTGAAGATTTATTTTTTAAGGTATTTTAAGATTGACATGAATAGGTTCAAATCAATCTGGGGCCTAATGTTGGGGATATAACTATTTGTGTAAGCCTCCCAGGAGGGGCCGGGTTACGTAAAGAGATTCACCGCATGTAAGCCCAAGTCCAAGCATGAAGATGGCGGCTCAACAAAGGGCCTAAGGCCCACAGCGACTTAAGGCCCGTTGTAGTAAACCGTCATAATGGAATGACTTGTATCATAAGGTAGACTTAACTAGTCACCGAAAATAACATTGTTTATAAGCGGCCGGACTCAGAGGCTATAGGGCGCCAACCCGCAGATATAAGGGGACGACCTGTTGGCTTTAGGGCAAGAAACAATCAATCGAGAACCAGGCATAGCGTATCTCGCTCCCTGGTAATCGAAACCTCAAGCAATACCAACCCAACTAGACGTAGGCTTTACCTTCACCTTAAGGGGCCGAACTAGTATAAAACCTCTCGTGTCCTTTGTCCCGATAACCCCTTTAAGCTTCCTAGTTGCGATGGCTCCACGACTAAGTCCTTGCAAGAGGACATGTGCCGTGACAATTCCACGACACAATAGCTTTTTCTTCAGGCATTTCCTCAGTACCCTCTCGGCATCACATAATGCTCTTGTCTCCATGGCGATGTCAAGTTGTTTGATAACTTCAAGCGCAATCGCTATATGCAGTTTCACATTTCCGATCCAACGCTCACTCCACCTTTGGAGGCTCACCGCAGTGGCTCTTAACTTGTTATGCATCATGAGATAATCATTGGTGGCAGCAGGTGTGGTGGACCAAGCCAACTTAACTACATCCATGAAACCCTTGGCTCGTGTCCAAAAAGACTCAAATTTTAAACGACTCTTTATATTGATGCTCACATTCCTATCTAGCACCAACGGGCAATGATCAGACACCGTCGTGCCCAAGGCCGAAAGAAAACTTGCTGGATAGGCCTCGTCCCAGTCATTCGAGACGAACACGTGGTCAATCTTCTCCAAAGTAGCCACTCTTCGTTCACTGGACCAGGTGTATCTTCTGCCGTTCAAGTATATCTCTTTTAGTTCCAAGGAGTTAAGTTTGGCGCGAAACCTCCCCATCATCCTTCGGTTGATCATGGCATTGTTCTTATCCTCTTCACAAGTGATGAGATTGAAATCTCCGGCCACGAGCCAAGGCCCCAGATGTAAGTCGCGAATATCCACCAAGTCTTGTAGCAACTCTACCTTCTCATCCTCCTCTTATGGCCCATACACACATGTGAGCCACCAGGGTTGCTCGTCCTCAGGGCATTTGACAAGCATGGTTAGCGTATGGTTGGTATAATGCGGGCTAGAGAGTTGAGTTATCATGGCATCCCAGGCCACCAAGATCCCACCGCGCGTTCCGGACGCAGGCAAATAGAAAAACTTTTCAAACTTAGCACCAAGGCATTGTCGTACAATGTTTAGCGATACATCATGCATTTTTGTTTCTTGGAGACACACAATGGCTGGGCAAGCCTGAGTCACCACCTAGAAAACCGTGTTCCGACGGGCAGGCGCATTCAGCCCTCGGACGTTCCACACCATCATCCTCAAAGGTTGTACATTCATCGCAAGCACCAACCAAGCCACCAGCGTGTGCGCTAACACACCTCCACCCGCTCCAGGGGCACAGCCGGCGATTCTCACCCGAATAAGGCGAGCACAGCGGCGATGTGCACGTCCGAAAGCGGGCGGGAAAACAGATCCACGTACATCCTTAGAGCTTCCTCCGAGATGACCTCCACTTCATGCGCCAAACAGAGCTTCCTAATGAGCTCTTGCTGTTGCTTGGATGCCCCGTGCTTTGCCAGCCTCGCACTCCTCCTTGGCGTGACATCCAATCTTGTTTTCTTCCTCGGGTTGCGTGTTTGCACCACAGATGCGCTAGTGGTCGGGAGCGGCAAGATTGGAGAAAGAGATCTGCACATCTCAGCACGCATGCACTCAATATCGCCATGCAGCAGCATATCACCACCAGACCGAGGCGGCGTGGCCTGGACCTGCCCATCTTCAACAGCAGTAACGGTCACATGCTCCGGCATGTCCTAGAACTGCCCATCTTCCGGCTCATCGATAGTAGTGGGCGCATGCACTGGCTCAATCCCCTGCTCCACGTTACGGACCGTGCATGTTGCATGGGTGCAACTCTCGTCCGATAGGCACACTTGGAAGGTTTCCATAGCCTCCACTTGTCTGGTTTGTCCGCATTCACACACGTCGCTATCCAACTAGTGAGATAGCGAGTCCAAGGCCCGGGAATCTCCAGAAAAGCTGCTCCTGTCTTCCTCTAGCAGACCCACCAGGGAGATACGGCAGGTACCAATCAGGACGGATTCGCTGCCGCGCAGACCCCCAGCAGGCACCAGATCCCCAGGCCTATCCACCTCGGGCGCGCAGCCAAGCCTGTCGGCCCTGGTCCATCTCAACAGCTGGACCGAGGCAGGGGAGACAGGTTGATCAACCATCCACCCCGTGGCCCACATGACTCCACAGGTGCATCCCGACCCATGGGACCCACAGGCGACTCGGGCCGAGCCCCGATTGGCTGGCAAGACTCCACAGCACCAACCGGTCCAAAAGCATGGCGATGACGCAACCCGATGACATCCCCCACACAGCTGTTGCTGACCGAAGACCGAACCGGATCCGATGCAATTTGAACCTGACGCCCCGCCGGCGGTGGCGCCGGCGGCGAGGATGAACCTACCGTGCTGGTCGAGTAGTCACCAGCGGCCGTACCTCTCCTGGGCCGATGAAGGCCAGATCCAGGCACATGCTCATCATTGCCGGAGGAAGGCGATGGTGGCGGCGGCGGAGGCGGAGGTAGCCGCCCGTCAACATCTCCAGCGTCCACCAACACCGGCTCTGCAAGAACGGTGATGTCGATAGGGTACCAGAGAGTCTTGGCCCGCCGTCCAGCAGCCACCTGATGGCCAATCTCCTCCGCCCAAATATTTCGCCTTGGCTCGTCGATGAAGAGCAGCCGGTGCCGAGGAATCCGCCGCGGTCGGACTGTACGAAGCCAAACTCGAAAGTCTGCCATGTCCAAGCGTCGAGCAGTACTATCATCCACACCCACGACATATCCCATGCCACGCAAGATCACACTGGTCGCCCTCTGGTTCCATGCATGCACAGGCACGCCGCGCAGGGCGACCGGGACAAGGAAAGGCAGCGAAGCCGCCGTCGCCTGCGCCCGCCTGTTCCATGGCCGGAGATTGAGCTCGAACCATGAGGAATGCGCATGGCCTGCGCGGACCATCCTATCGCGGATCGCCCCGTCCCGGCACAACACGAGGAAATCGTCCGAGAATTATGACCGGATGGACATATCCGCCGGACCGATATCGAACGCGACGTGTAAGGCCTCCGCCGCCGATGCCAGATCCACCGTAAGCCTGTGGCCAGTCACCGTGACCAGAACGACCCGAACAAGCTCCGCCTCCATCTGCCATATGTCATCGGACGCCTCCAGGAAACAGGCCTCCACTGGGTCCTCCAGCTCCACCGGAGCACGCACCGCCGCCGGCCGCACCGGCTCGTGCTGGCAAAAAGGCACCGAGAACTCCAGCCCAGCAGTCGCCCTGGCAGCCTGCAGCGATCCCTGGGCAGGCTCCCGCACCACATCACTCCAAAGTCGAACGGCACACGGAGGGGGAGGACCGGGCGGCGGCGGGGGAAGCGACTGCGAGGAGGCAGAGCGCCGAGGCGACGGGGGAGCGGCATCCTCAACCCGATGGCGCAGAGCAAGCGGCTACACAGGCTGATCCACCGGAGAAGGGCTACGCGGCCTGGTACACCCGCGCGAGATGTGAACAACTCCACGGCAACACACACAGAAGGGCGGGTTTGAGCAGTCCACCGAGATGTGCCCGTCGCTTCTGCAGTTGTAACAGCAACCATGTAACTCCGCCGGAAGCCGCGAGGAGGGCGGCGGACGAGGGGCCGGCAGCACACGAGGCCGACCAGGCGGAAGACGGCGCCTTGGACGCCGATCCCGGCCAAGTGGAACCCGCGGGCGGCGGCACACCTTGGTGTGCCAAGCATCCTCTGTCCGCCGCGGAGCAGAGACACGCGACGGACCACCCGCCTCCCCTTGGACAATCGGGCCAAAGGCCGTGCCCAGGACAGGCGGCAGGATGATGGAGCGCAGCTGGGGACGCAGCCGCACCGAGGGGGACGGGGAAGGATCCGGGCGGCGAGTCGGCGCCGGGGAAGATGGAAGCGCCAGATTTGCCTGGGGCGCCGAAGACGAGCCGGATCCCGACGAGAGTGAGCCCGAAAGGAAGACACGAAAGGCCATAGCGACGAGATGGGGGAGATGGGGGTGGGCGCCGCCGCCGGAGTGTAGACGGCGCGGAGGTGGCCGCCGGCGCCGGAGTGGCGGCCGGCGCGGAGCGCTAGGCCTGGCTCAACCAACTCGTTGCAATATTTTGAACAATCCGCTACAGTAAACCCGCATGCTACTACATTACAGTCAATGGGCTGGCCGAGTCAAACTGCCCCTGTGTGTCCCGCCCCTATCGCACGCAACGAGCTTCCAACAAGGACGACCAAATCGGAGCAAGGGGTGGGCTTCTATGTCTCGGCGCGACTATATCTCGCTTTAAGCGAGACCGAGCATAGCCTTGCATCAAGGAACGCGCTAGGAGCCCGGCCAAGTAGCGTTATGTTCATTTTTCTTCTTTGTCCGTTTGTGTTTTTTTCAGTTTTTTGTTCGTTCCTTTTCATTTTTTTATTTTTTTATATTTCAAAAATATTATAAATACATGTATTCCAAAATTTCATTTACTTAAAATATTAAAAACATTCGTCACGCATTTAAAAATCGACAATTGTATTTCCGAACGTTCCAACTTTCGCAATGGATACGAACGACTCGATCGTCGTTCGATCCGGAGCGAGCGATTCCCGCTCGCTTTTAATAAGTGCTAGCAAAAAATCAACGGCGTTGACAATCGAACCTCCCACCTATAGGCTTGGGTTCTCTCTCGAGTAAGCTACTCAGCTAGTGAAGTTTGGTGATTAGGAATATGTTAGATGCTTTTTGTACCGTGCCGCTGATTCCTGTCAGGAAAAAAAACGAAAATCTGATGTGAGTGTGCAGTACCTAAAATTCGAAACTGGGTCGTTAGGGAATTTAGTAGAGTCCCATTAACACCTCACCTAAATTGTTTTAGTGCCCATCTGTGGAGACACCAACCTTTTCAATGCAAGAAAAGAAACATTTACAAAAATCTGTTATACTTGTAGTTTTCTCCTGCATTTCTCTAGGGTATCATTCACGTGATTAAGATAGCTTGATATGTCTTACGAACACTCTAACACGATTGTTGGTTGGATTAAAGACAATCCTAATTTTTAAGTGCACTCAATTATGGTAACAAAATCAAGTTTTCTATACATGTAATCCTATTGTTTTTGCGTAAACTTACCATGCATGCTAATTAACTTTGGTACAATTTGTATACATGCGATACATGTTTAAAATAGGTAAACCAACAATCGGACTTGGCATCGAGGAACATAGATTTTATCGATACTTCTAACATGGTAATATACGCACCGTAGAACTGATAACTTATGTACAAATACGACGGTAAGTTGTTGCAACATACCTATGATAACTTTTTTGTAAATAACATGATAATATATGCATCATAAACATGATAACTTCAGTACAAATACCACGATGCCTTTGAACAATGAAACGAGTTTGTTCAAACATACCCCGGTAATTTCTGTGTAAATTGCATGATAATGTACGTACCACAGACTTGATAACTTATGTACAAACACACTGATTACTTTGACCCGGAGAAATAAAAGTTGTTCCAACATACCTCCGGTAACTTCTTTCTAAATTTATATACACCACATGCATAATAACTTATGAACAAAACACCACTGTAACTTCGGCCGATGGGGGGAGGGGGTGTCGTAATATATCCCAGTAACTTTTTCGTAAATAATATGGTAATATGTGTACCACAGACATGATAACTTATGTATGAACACATTGGTATCTTTGACCCGAGGGGAAAACGATGTTGAAAACATAAATCCGGTAACTTCTGTGTAAATAATATGATAATATATGCACTATAGACGTGATAACTTACTTACAAAACACTACGGTAACTTTTGCCCATGATAAATGTTTGTTCAAACATACTCCGATAACTTCTGTGTAAACTGCATGATAACTTCCATACCACATACATGATGACTTATGTACCACAGAGCATGGGGTTGTTTAAAAAACATACACCCGATAACTTCCCTGTAAATAACATGGTACTATACACACTGTATACGTGATAAGTGACGCATAGACACCGTGGTAACTTTGACCCTGGGGTGGGAGGTAGAGGAGGAACTTCTTCGATAACATACCCCTTCATGATAACTTTCGTGTAAATAACACGGTAATATACGCACCGTAGACTTGATAGCCCACATACCAGCACTGTGATAATTTTGATCTTGGGGAACGAAGTTGTTTGAAAACATACCCTATAACTTATGTGTATATAGCATGGTAATATATGGACCACAGACGCGGTAACTCACACACAGACACCACGGTAACTTGCCCTGAAAAAAGTTCTTGAAGACATAACACGATAACCTATGTGTAAATATCATGATAATATACACACATCCGAGATGATAACTTACTTAGCCCATGCATGGTAATTATTTGGACAAAAAGTCGTCGGGATATATCAAAATGGTATCTATTTTCGTAGGTCTTGTCGAGACGCATTTATTATGTGAAAATGATTTTTCAATCGGATTGAAAGTTTGAGCTATAAAAACAAAGTTTTTTGGAATATGAAGAATTTATGATGACACCAAATTTTCCCCTCTAATGCATGCATGAATGTGCATGTGCATGCGAAGGGATGATTGAAGCGAAAATTGAAAGGAGTGCTCATCCTCGCCTGCACACTTTATCCCGGCTGCTTGTTCGTCTCTAGATCTGAACTGGCAGGGGTACACTATTGATGTTAGGAATCATGGGGCCCATTGCACAGTGCATGGTCGTGTGAGACCGTCCTAGTACAAGTGACTCATTCCATCATGTACCATTGGCCCACAAGGAAAGTTTCTCACGTATGTGACAAGCGTGAAGCACATATGGAGTCCTGAGTAACGCATCAGCTTGGAACTGGATTCCACGTATGCTTACTCTTTTTCTTTTGCGGTGCATATATCATTAATTCATTCTGAATGAATGGACGAACTATGATTTGTATTGTTCTTTTTTTATTGATGGTTCAGTGCTTCGTACATCATTCTGAAAGCAAATTCTCCATTTAACAGAAACAAATCTTCATCGCTGTGAAAATATCCTCGTGTAGTTTTAAACATTATTTACTAATTCTAACCTAGAAAAGAATTAACAAAGTCTAACCAACTCTTATGCCATTTGATTTTACGTGAAGGTTTATAAGAATCTTTTCTGTTTGATTGATTTATATTTATTTGAGTTTGATTTTATTTTATCCACACACCGCGCAACAAGTCATCTTGTGTGAGCAAAACTGAAGTTGCACGTCCGTGACGCACAATTGTATATCGATTGGTCACGCGCAACTACAGTTGCACACCCAACTACCTTTCATTTTAGAAATACACAGTAATATTTTTTTAAACAAACATTGAACATACTTCAAAGTCATGGCAAACATTTTTTAACATTGAACATTTTTTAAACAAACATTGAACATTTTTCAAAGACATGGAAAACATTTTGTAAACAAACATTAAACATTGAACAACGCGTTGCATTGGAGCTCCATCGGCAGCGGGGCCCGGGTCGCAGTACCGGCAGCGTTGCATTGGAACTCTGTTGGCGGCGAGGCCTAGGTCGCAGCACCGGCGGCGTTGCATTGGAGCTCCGCCGACGGCGACATCTGGGCGTCCGAATCACAGCATCGCGTTGCATTTTAGCTTCGTTCGGCGGCGAGGCCTCGGATTGCAGCACCGGCGGTGTTGCATTGGAGCTCCACCAGCGGTGACATATGGGCATCCGGGTCACAACAGTGTGTTGCATTGGAGCTCCATCGACGGGGAGGCCCTGGTTCGCAGCACCAGCGGCGTTGCATTGGAGCTTCGCCGGTGGCGAGGCCGGGTCGCAGCACCGGCGGCATTGCATTGGAGGTCCGTCGGCAGCGACATCTGGGCCACGTGTGTGGGCCTCGTGTGACGCGTGTCGCACTCATGATATGGTTTACGCACCGAGCAAATCATTTTAAAGTACACACATTTTATGATACATAAAGGATCACATTATGATACACAAATAATAAACTTTTAATGCATGATGATTCTTTTTAAAAATGCACAACAAATATATTTTAGTACATTGTGTTTTTTAAAAGATATATCATGCACATCTTCAATACATGGTGAATATTTTTAAAATACATTCTGAACATTTTTAGTACAAAATGAACACTTTTCAATGTATGGTTAAAGGTTTTGAATTATACTATGGGAAATTTTGGCAAACACAATGAATTTTTTAAATACATGAGGAACAATTTTTAATTAGCTGATGAATTTTATTAATACAGGATGAACACTTTTTCAAAAGTGTTCACACATTTAAGAAATAATTCATGTAACTATAATAAAGAGTGTTAACACATGATGGGTATTTTTATATCACATGGTAAACATGTTTGAACTCTGCTATGAATATTTTTTTGTGCACGACAGATAAGATTTTAAATGCAACATGATTTTTTAACATGCGATGATTTTTTTAACATGATGAACATTTTTTACCACACTCTTTTTGTAATACATATGAACTTTTGTTATATCCGCGAACATTTCTTCGATGTACGTGAACACATATTCTTTTAGCTCTTGTATTTTACCCAAAAGAATAGTAAAGCTGAAAATAAAATATAAAGAGAACCAAAGGAAAATAATGATAATAGAGCGTTCGCCCCACTAGCATTTTTACGGAAGTGTGTTGCTAACTTTATCTGTTTTGTTTTAGAGGAAGTATGTTGCTTCTTTTTGTGAAATAGGGGATGCATGTTGCTTTTTTTTTGTGAAATAGAGGAAGTATGTTGCTAGCCCTTTTTACTCACGAAAAAGTACCCACAGAATAGCAGCGTCTACCAACTGTACACCCTGTCATGTGCAGCCCACCCAAACGTTCACTCACGGCTTCGTCAACTCTCCATTACCGAGCAGTAAATGACACCTCCAACATCAAACTGTCCCATTGGTCCACTTAGCAGGAGCATGCGAGCTCGTCCATCATATCGCCTCTCTATGATTGAAGGAACTATTTTTATGCCTGGCAATTTATATGTAAACAAGGTGATAACTTATGCACAATTGAAATGATAACTTACATATCGCGTGTGGTAACTATTTACCTGAAAAAAAGTCATCGAAACATACCAACATGAGATCTAGTTTCAAAGATCTCGTCACGACAAATCTTTTATGTGAAAACAACTTTTCAATCCGGGCGACCATTTGAACTACAAAACATTTTAAAATTTTAGTTTCTAAAAAGATTTTGCTGACATTATCAATTTTGTTTCTGGAATAGATAAATCCCGAATGTTCCGAATTTAAGCATGTCATCCTAAACGTTTTTTGATGGCAACTTTAGTTGCCGAGATGGCAACTTCAGTTGTTAACATATGGCAACTTCATTTCAGTTTGATTTTTTGTGAGAAAATTGCCATGTTTGTCAATATTGCCTTAACTAAAGTTGCCATGAAAAGAGTTCGGATTAGCATATGCTTAAATTCCGAACGTTCGGGACTTATTAAGATCCTTTGTTTTTTCTACATGCATGTAATTAGGAGAGACTAATGTATCTGCATGCATACATGCAATGGTGTAAAGTGTGCTGTGCGTGGCTTGTTTTGCGGGAGGGAGGTGGGAAGGATCGTTCGGATCTATCATAGGCACGAATGTTTGGAATATATCGCTGTCCTTTAAAAATATATTCATGCAGTGTTCATTTTTTTGGTTTGGGAAAATTATGAAAAATACTCATACCATTCAAAAAGATTCACATGTATTCAAAAACAAAAATTCAACGTGTATTTGAAAAAAGTTTAACATGTATTAAAAAATGTTCAAACATATATTTTAAAAAGTGTTCATCATATATTTGAAAGAAGTTTCAATGTGTATCAAAAAATATATCAAGCGTGTATACAAAAAAATATACGACGTGTATTCGAGAAACTGTTGAAGTGTGTTTATAAAAGTGTTCATCATGTATCTAAAAAAATGTTCAAGGTGTATCTGTTTTTCTTCACATGTAATACTAAAAGAAAATTCAACGTGTGTTTAGAAAATGTTCAACTTGTACTCATATTTTTCAAACATGTATTTGGAGAAATGTTGATCATGTATATGGAAAGTGTTCAACTGTATCAAAATGTTGAGCCTGTATGAGAAAAATGTACAACGAGGAGAGAAAAAGTGTCGAAGGCGATGGGTATTGTTGTCCATTGACTCAGAGCAGGCCATGTCTACGGCACGCGGAGCAGTTGTGTGTCGCTGCATTGACGTGACGCCCAGGGGCTTTTTTCTCGCAGTATTGAGACGAAACGAGGTGAATGGAGGACGCAACAATGGCTTTTTCAATGGCTCGGATCGCTACTACACAATGGTGTAGAAGGGGACCAATCTCACGTGAGATCGGTTGACCGGCGCCTAGCATGCTCATTAAATCTAAAAGCAGAGACCTCATCCCTTTTTCCTTGTCGTAACAACACGAACCTATCCTCTACAACCCTCCCGCACCTAGCAACTACACCATGCCGGTGCGCCGAAGCAACTCACGCCAATGCCTCCATACCGCTCCCCTCTCCCTCTAACCTTGTTCCGCCCCCGCCGGCCTCCAGACTTGTGTGGGAACGACGGATACCCAGACTTATTCTGGTCTCTCCGGGAGTATATGGTGCCAAGGGACCCGTCTTCATGACAGTGTGCCTAGGAACAAATCTCAGCTTTATGTCTGATCTTCTTAACTAGCATTGTGCACATCATATCTCGGGTCCCGACAACAAACTCCAACTTAAGATCGTGAAGCAATGATGTTGTGGCATCCGAAGGTGAGCTAACAACAATTATACCATGAAGATAAACAAAAACAAATATGACAATATTGGCTTTCTTATGGAAGAATAAGGAGGTATATGCTTTCGAAGGAGTGGATCTCAGTTGTTGTAGTTGAGTGCTCAACCTGGAATATCAGGCTCTTGGGGCATATTTTAGGCCATAAATGGATTTGACCTATTTACACAAATAATGAGGTGCATCCTTATTTTCACACCCTGGTGGTTGTCGATGAACACTTCATCCTCAAGAACATCATGAAAAAACAAGTCCTACACATCTAGCTGTCTTAAATTTCATCCCTTGGACACAACAATCGATAGTACCGCTGGGATGATTTTACAACAGGGCTGAACATATCCTCGTAGTCAATGCCGAACCTTTACTTAAGCCCATTTGCTACTAAGGTCTCTTCCAATGCAAAAGTGCTTAGATGAGGTGCTAAGTGCATTAAATAGATTAGCAACTCAACTCCCCAATGGATAGGTGCTTAACTTGTTGTTGCTAAGCTTACTTTATTTAATGATTTAGCACTTAAACTCTTTCATGCATTCGTCAACTTCTTTCATTTAAGTGTTTTGCCTCGGTTCACGTGCTTGGCGTTGGTTCTTCTTGGGTCATCAAAGTGCTCTCTCTCTCCTCCTTAATTGCTGTGCCATGTCATTTTTTCGCTTATTTGGCATGCTTAGCACCTCTCCACTATGAAGCACTGGGAAGGGCCTAATCTAATCTTATATATGTTATGATTCCATCAGACATTCTCTTAATTTTGTAGACCCATTTATAGTTAATTATATTTCTGCCTTTCTCTAGGGGGACTAGATGCCATGTCTTATCTTCATAAGTTCCAAATATTCATTGCCCATAGCTTCGTTCCGCTCTTTATTAGACAAAGCACACCTGTGCTGGTAAGAAAAGCACATTTAATTTTATCATACCTTATAGTCTCATCAGTATATGTTGACATATAAATGTATTGCCTAGTCTTTTCCATTAAACCGTCTTTTGGTTGTATTGACTAGAGCACGCACTTCTACATGGTATCAGCGTCAAGAGGTCTTGAGTTCAAGACCCGGCTGGCGCAATTAAATTGCATCCCACTTCCGGTCCATGTTTAGGCCCAAGGGAGCCACACGTGAGGGGAAGTGTCGACGTATAAATGTATTGCCTAGTCTCTTCCATCAAATCGGTCTTTTGGTTGCATTGGCTAGAACATGCACTGCTACATTATACATATAGGCAGATCATATCTGTCATAAACCTAAGCTACTGAGTTTCTGTATGTACGTTTTGAAGAACTAGACATGCATATCATAGTCCGCCTCCATCCTCTGCTCGCATTCCCCAACAATACCGAACCCCCACTATCCTCACAATCACCATTTCCCCGACCCTATGAACCTGTCGGTGGCGTCAATGGACCTAGCAACTATGCCACTATTAAGTGATGTGTTGACATTCTCAGTGGGCATGGAACTATGGATACTCGTAGGCTATGGACACAGGTATAGATTTATGCCCGTTGGCTAGGGTATGTGTAAGATTTCATGACGCGAAAAATATGGGTATGGATATGAGATCATTGTATCTACATCATATCCTATGCATTGTCATCCTTTAGGACGTCTCATTTTTCTAGGAGATAGGCCCCATTTTAGAGTTTGGAATAGGTCCTAGATTTTGCCAGCTCGACTCTAGCGGGCACAACGGCATCACCCCCTATTTTGAATGGCTTGGGTTAAGAGGACTTGGAGCAACTCTAGCTTCCCCATAAAGAAAAAAAGGCTCCTAGACATTTAGGGTTTCCCCACCTCCGTCAACGCCGTCGTCGATCTGCCTCATCTTTTGCGACCTAAGGGCCGTGGAGGCGTGGTGAATCCCTATCATTGCCAGTAGGAGGGATCATGCTTCGTTTTGAGGTGTTTTTACTCTGTTTAGGGTTTGTGTCCTTCTCAGTAAGGCGAGGTGGCGGCGACTCCCTGAAGATGGAAGAAGGTTCTTCTCCCCTAGCCCCTGTCCTGGCGGTGCATCTTGCGTCATCCAAGGGTGTGTGGAGGTGTGTCTCTGACGAATCTCATGAGATTATGTTGAGTTTTGTCTTCGAAGGATCCGGTCTTCGTTCATATGTATTCACGTGTCTACAGGTTGGATCCTTTTGATCTACGCTTCTCTTCATAGGCGGCAGTTGTAGTTATGATGTGCTAATCCTTTGAGGCCTGAGCATGACTTTCTGATTGTCTACTACAATAGAGTTAATTACACGATAGTACCATAATTGGGGCCGTGGTGGCGAATTGATACCACTTTTGAAAAAATTTACGTGTCAGTACCACGTTTCGACCGAACCGTTGCAAATCGGGATAAACTTCGTATTTGTACGTATTGACGCTGGAACTGACCGCCCGGGCCCGCGCGTCAGATGCCACGCTGGCGAATCGGCACGCGCCCGCTCGCTCGATAGGTGCGGTCCGGCTCGAACCGGACCGGCCCGTGCTCCACTCTGTTCCTCCTCGCCGTCTCTGTTCGTCGACGAACCCTAGCTCCCCCGCGCGTACGGCGATGGCGGCGGCGCCCCCGGGCGGTGGTGGCGGCAGCGGCGGTGGCGGCGACGGCGATGGCGGCGGCACAAACCTTCCCCTCTTCGGCATCGGCGCGGCAGGAGGAATCGAGGGGAGATCTCCAATCGATGGCGGCGATGGCTACTCGAGCTCTGAGTACTCCAGCGACGACGACGAGTTCATGGAGCCCTTGATCGTCCATGGAGCAGCGGTACGGTGGCAAAGCAATGGGTGGCGAACCCTAGCAAGAGCTACGAGCTGACCCACGGGCTCGGCGGCGCCCTGTAAGTTTACATTTCTGTCTCTTTTTTCTTCTCATTTATTTGCTAATTAGGGTTATAGTGTATTGATTAGGCAAATTGCATGTGAATTGTAGTTTATATGAAGACATATGGAATGTTAGGATCCATTTTGACAATAATGATCTGTTAGAGAGGAAATTAAGCTGTTCAGATGTGACATATCTGAATATGGTTGCATTGATGGAAACCCAAGGCTTTAGTATTGATGATTCACCGATGTTTTACATGGAGACCCTGAGGAGAGCAGGGCTTGGAATTGGTTGATAGTAATGTTAAACTACAGTTGATCAAGAGGCAGAATGAGGAGAGTTTGGTGCTTAATTTGCTATTTAGGGCTTGTCCACTAGCTGTCAGTGTACCACAGAAGGGTTTTGTACAGAAGCAAAATTTAGATATAACTGAATATTCTGAGCCTGTTGTTTTTGATCTTTCTGATCCTCCTGTTTATGCTGTTGATCAGCAAGGTATTGCTTGAGTAGCTGTTCTATTGCAGCTGTAGGCCCTGCTATTTTAACACAAGAGAGCAGGAGTGTTCTAAATCCCAAGTTAAAAGAAGTTGTGGAAGAAGAACAAGTTGGCTATGATGGCAGTTATGCATGTTCATCTGAAGGATATGAAGGGTAGTATGATAGTGACATGGGGGATTTAAGGCCTAACTATAATGAGGAAATGCATGATGCTGAAGACATGGAGATGGAAGAGGGAAATAGACAGAGAGAGGAAGAAGTACAAGAGCAACATGAGGAAGAAATAGAGGATGAAGAATCAGAAGAAGAATCAGAGGATGAAGAACAAGTGCATTATGAGGGTTACACAGAGGTAGAGGAATTATTTGAGTTGGAGGATGATGACCCTATTGTTCCAGAAGAGGAGGAAAAAAATATCTATGCCAGCAAAGAAGAAGCAGAAGTTGCAAGTAAGGAGGGGACCAACAACAAGGTCACATTCCAGTGTTTTAGAGGAAGTGAAACCTGATTGGAAACCATCATCAGATGAAGAACATAATAGTTTATTGAAGGACAGTGAAGATGATGGGTTTGAGCCACTAGCATTTTTGCTACCTCAAAAAAAGGAAGAGTAGGGCAAAGAAGAGGCCAGCTAGAGTATGGTACAATGAGGATTTGGAGCAACCACACCAACAACTAAAACTGCATATGTGCTTCAAAGATCAACATCAATTCAGAGATGCTCTGTTGAGCTTGCACATCACTCAGTGCAGAGACTTCAAGTATCACAGGAACTCAGATCAGAGGATCATTGTGCATTGCAAGAATGAACATTGCAAGTTCTGCATTGTGGCAGCTGTTATAAAAGGGTAAAACACTTTTGTAATTAAGAAGATGAGGATACAACACACCTGCCCTAGTTCTACTGAAACAAGCAGGGTAAGTGCAAAGTGGCTTGCAAAGCAATATGAGCCACTATTCAGATCTGATGTCAGTACTAGCATACATACACTTATTGATGCCTGCATGGAAAAGTATGGTGTGGATGTGCCCAAGGCTATGGCATATAGGGCAAAGAACTTAGCTGTTGAGGCTGTGTTGGGAGATCATAGGAAGCAATATCCAAGGTTGAGAGACTATGCTCAGACTGTGATGGATACAAACCCTGGGAGTAGAGTTATAGTCACCACTGTAACTCCAAAAGCCACTGAAAAAATCCCACATCCAGGACCAAGATTCCATGCCATGTTTTACTGCATCAATGGAGCAAGGGAGGGATTTCTACAGGGCTGTAGACCATTCATTGGTTAGTTCATTTTAGCTTGTACACTACTTTGATGTTGTTAGTTTCAATAGGTTGCACATATAAATGCATTTGACATGTTATGTTTACTTCCTGTTTTAGGTATTGATGGATGTTTTATCAAGCTGACCAATCGGTGCACAAATCCTTGCCGCCAATCGGGTAGAGATGGCAATAACAACATATACCCACCGGCATTTGGCATTGTTGGACAAGAGGACAAGCAAACTGGTGCCGGTTTCTACACCAATCAAGATTTGCCTTGGAGGAGAAGTTGGACAAGATGGTCCATATACTATAATGTCGCATGCATGTAGAAGGTATGTTTATCCACCTTGCATTGCTCGCTAAATATGTGTTTACATGTGTATTAGACAGAGCTTAGCTGTTTAAATTGTGTGCACCAGGGCTATTGTATGCAGTGAATAGAGTTTTTCCTAACAGTCATCAAAGATTCTGCTTAAGACACATATATGCAAACTTCCAGAATGCTGGCTTTAGGGGGGAGGACCTTAAGAAGTGCATGGATAATGCCAGTTATGCATATAATGAACACAAATTTAATATAGCAATGGATGATCTCAAAGCTGAGAGTGTGGAAGCTTGGCAGTGGCTTAGTGCAATACCCAAGAAAACATGGGCTAGGCATGCATTTGATACAAATAGCAAGACTGACTTGGTTGTCAACAATTTGTCAGAGGTGTTTAACAAGTACATCCTAGATCATAGGAAAAAACCAATAAGAACTATGTGTGATGGCATAAAGGATAAGCAGATGGTTAGGTGGCACAGGAATAGAGAGAGTGGAAGGGAAGCTAGATGGGAGATCACACCACATTACAGTGAGAAGTTGGAGATTGAAAAGGAAAGGGCCAGGTTCTGCAAACCCATTCAAGCAGGTGTTAACTTGTGGCAAGTAACTAGTGGTGAGCAAACACATGTTGTCAATTTGGAAGTTGAAACCTGTGGTTGCAGAAAGTGGGACCTCAGTGGCATCCCATGTAACCATGCCATCTCAGCAATCAACAAGGCAAAAAGGTTTCCAGAGGACTTTGTAAGCAAATTCTTCAAGAAACCATATTACTTGGCAGCATATGAACCAATGATATATCCTGTCCTCGGTGAGCATGATCGACAAAGACCCTGTGTCCGGACATAGAACCACCAGCATTTAAAGTGAAGAAAGGAAGAAGGAAAGAGAAGAGAATAAAGGGAAAATTTGAAGTTCCAAAGCCAAAGTCCACCTCAAGAACGGGGACAATAACTTGTAGCAATTGTGGATTACAAGGGCATAAATACACAAGCTGCCTTAAACAGTTGAAACCTGAGTTGGCCTTAAGAAAGAACAAACATGTGGTAAGCCCCTTTGTACTAGTTCTTCATTTTGATGTTTCTGTAGATTACCTTTCTTATTTGTAGTATTATTAAATGTGTTTCCTTTGAATTGTTTTCCAAGCCTGCTGGAAGGAATTCACAAGCAAGAGGTGTTGCTCCTACAGCTCCTGCAACAACACCTAGAGCTGCTTCAAAGAATAGCTAGATCTCCTGCACCTACAACTAGGGCTCCTGCAGCAACACCTACAGCTCCTGCACCAACACCAAGAACTGCTCCACCTGCAACAACTAGGGCTCCTGCTCCAACACCAGGAGGAAGAACTGGAAGTGCTGCTGGTAGAGGTGGTGGAAGTGGTGCTGGTAGAGGTGCAGGAAGAAGGGCTGGTGGTGGAAGAGGATCTGGAAGAGCATCTTCTAGTGCTCAATCTTCTGCTGGGACAGGTGCAAATTCTTCAAGGCCTTTCTCTGCCCCAAGGCAGTATGGTGCCTCAACTTCTAGTGCTCCTCCACCAACTGATGGCACACACACTGGATGGATGGACTGGTTCAATGCTAGTAGAGGTGGCAGAAGGTGATGCAAACTTCTGTTGATTCTACAATGTGCACCTGCTACAATGTGGCATGTTATCTTTTGGTTTGATGCCACTACAATGTCTTGTGTTCCTGGTACAATGTCCTTTATTTTGGTTTGATGCCACTGCAGTAACTTGTGTTCCTGGTACAATGTGATTTATTTTGGTTTGATGCCACTGCAGCAACTGTTGCTGCTGCTACAATGATGTACTATTTAGAGTTTGATGCCACTACAATGTGTTTTCTTTTGGGTTTGATGCCACTAAAGCAACTTTTGCTGTTGCCAATGGATATCTTGATGGTTCTGTTGGGGATAACTTGATGGTTGATAGATTGATGCCACTTGGGTGGATAACTTGATGGTTTATGTCCACTTGGGTGGATTGATGCCACTTGGATGAACCAACCTTAACCTAACCATGATTGTTTATGGTGGCTCGGGGTCGACGGAACCACCTTAATCTAACCATTATGGTTTATGGTGGCTAGGGGTCGACGGAACCAACTTAACCTAACCATTAGTGTTTACGGTGGCTCTGCGAACAAGTAACCACCATAAACTAACCATGATGGATTAAGGTGGCTCGGGGTAGACGGAACCACCTTAAACTAACCATTAGGGTTTAAGGTGGCTCGGGCCCACGGAACCACCTTAACCTAACCATGATGGTTTACGGTGGCTCGGGCCCACGGAACCACCTTAATCTAACCATTAGGGTTTATGGTGGCTAGGGTCGACGGAACCAACTTAACCTAACCATTAGTGTTTCACGGTGGCTCGGGGTCGACGGAACCACCTTAACCTAACCGTGATGGTTTACGGTGGCTCGGGGTCGACGGAACCACCTTAACCTAACCATTAGGGTTTATGGTGGCTCGGGGTCAACGGAACCACCTTAACCTAACCATGATGGTTTACGGTGGCTCGGGGTCGACGGAACCACCTTAATCTAACCATTAGGGTTTATGGTGGCTAGGGGTCGACGGAACCAACTTAACCTAACCATTGGTGTTTACGGTGCCTCGGGGTCGACGGAACCAACTTAACCTAACCATGATGGTTTACGGTGGCTCGGGGTCCCACGGAACCACCTTAATCTAACCATTAGGGTTTATGGTGGCTAGGGCCCACGGAACCAACTTAACCTAACCATTAGTGTTTACGGTGGCTCGGTCCCACGGAACCACCTTAACCTAACCATGATGGTTTACGGTGGCTCGGTCGACGGAACCACCTTAACCTAACCATTATGGTTTATTGTGGCTCGGGGTCGACGGAACCACCTTAACCTAACCATGATGGTTTACGGTGGCTCGGCCCACGGAACCACCTTAATCTAACCATTAGGGTTTATGGTGGCTAGGGGTCGACGGAACCACCTTAACCTAACCATGATGGTTTACGGTGGCTCGGGCCCATTTGAACCACCTTAATCTAACCATTAGGGTTTATGGTGGCTCGGTGTCGACGGAACCAAATTAACCTAACCATTAGTGTTTACGGTGGCTCGGGTCGACGGAACCACCTTAACCTAACCATGATGGTTTACGGTGCTAACATAATCATCTAATATAAAAATATAAAACCTATTGCAAGAGAAATCATAACTTTTAGTCTACATCTCATGGCATGTAATATCTCGATCCATCTTCTAATGCATGATATATCATCATTTCAAGTGTAGCCAACATAACACACAATACTTAATCGGAGTTCAACATATTATAGGGTACACAAAGAGGTCCATCACAAATACATAGTGGAGTTTGAGTTTAAATGCATAGTTCATCCTTTTCTCACAAAAGGATGAAAAGCATATCTACTACATACATACAGTACATAGTTCACAATTAGTAGAGCCATACACTACACAACCATCAAGCCCAAAAGGTCAAGATTACCCACTAGTCTCATATTCATTTTCTTCACTTCTCTAAGATGGCCTGGATCCCCTTGATCTTCTCCTTCACTTCTCCTTCCGCCTTCATCACCAAAGCAATCAAGCTCTAGCTGCCCCTTCTCTTCACCATGCTTTTCCTTTCCCTTAAGCAAATCAGCAACCTGAAACTTCAACTCTAGCTTATCTTGGGTGAGCTTCTCCTCAGACTTTGTGAGCTCTGCATTCTTCAACTCCAAGTTCATCTTATCTTCACTAAGCAATTGCTTGTCTGTAATATGCTTCAACTTCAAGTTCTGGATCACTGTTGCTTGTGCTCTTGTCAGGTTCAGTAGCACTTCATAATTCTTCTTAAGCTTCTCAAACTCTGCATCTTTCTTTGCCATTTGTGCCTTCATATCAGCCCACAGTTCACTTCGCATTGTCACGATATGTAAGGTTATCCTGCAGATATCTGAAATCCACCACCCTGTCCTCCTGAAGCTCATAAGTCGATGCACATCTTGGACTAACTTGTCATAGTTGGCCTCCGACTTGTTCTTCTCTTCTCGAGGATGGTGGATAGTGAAAGAACTTTCAAGATTATCATTCACCCTAGCACTCTTGTTATCTTCAACCATGGCTCACAGCTTCAACAATGCATTTTGCATTGTTGGGGCCACCGTGATCAACCCATTCAACAAACCCACAATTCTGCCCTTCCTGCAAAAAGGCAAAAAGATAAAAAAAATAAACATGTTACGTCAGAAGCACAGGTAAATAATTAGTGCAAAGCAATAACATTGTACATTGGTCATAATAGCACCACTAAGCTACACTAGTAATTGAGATGTACCTACCCACTAAATAACAGCATGACAAATTACAACACCACCTGACTCTGACTTTGAACTAGATTTTGCTAATCAGCTACAAAACAAGAGAGAGCATTCTCAAACTGCAAACTTGGTGAACTACCAAAGCATATGCAGTACATACTATCCATTCAACTGAATATTTCAAGTAATTAGATACATAACAGCAGGTCCATCCCAACATAAAATTTACATTTCACTCAATATTTAGTTCCAAACAGTACCAATAATAACAGTAACATATTTAATAGTAGCACCGTCATTCAACCGAGTACTCCATTCTACTACATAAAAATGCCACAACAAAGAATAAAGAAACCTGTGGAAACCCCTAACTGATTATTTCACATGATAGCAAGAACAATGCCATCGCAAAAATAACAGTACTAATTGTCATTTAACTACACAAGCTACTGTTGTTGCAAAAATGAATATGCCCTTAATAATCAGGCCTTCTACTCATGTTCACTCATGTTCAATATGGCAATCAAACCAACAATAATATGACACTATCAACCTATATATAATATCCCACTATCAAGATAGAATTCATACCGGCTACGCACATGCTAGGAACCTTCTCCTGTGGTTCTGTTCCTTCAAATGCGACAAGCCTCTCGAGATGCCTTGCCGTGCTTCTCACATGGCGACATCATTTCCAGCTCAAGCCCTGGTAATCTGGATCTTCAACGCTGAAAGGGACCTGCCAAGCTTCGTACAATCAAAATGCCCAAATCAAAACCCAAATAAATCAACCAAATCAAAAAGCCCCAAATCTGAATCCCTAACCCTAGACCTAGCTCAAGGAAAATCACCGTTAAGCCCGTCCGTGGATGAGGTCGAGTGCATGTACGGCAGGCTGGACGTGTCCTCACTGCTTTCGTCTTCGAAAACCATGGCGGGCGGCGGCGCTCCGCTCCGGCAAAGCTGCCGGCGGTGACGAGGGCGACGAGAGAGGAGCAAGGAGGGAGGCAGGAGCGAGGAGGAACAGAGTGGAGCACGGGCCGGTCCGTTCGAGCCGGACCGCACCTATCCAGCAAGCGGCACGCGCCGATTCGCCCGGCGTGGCATCCGACGCGGGCCCGGGCGGTCGGTTCCAGCGTCAATACGTACAAATACGAAGTTTAGCCCGATTTGCAACGGTTCGGTCGAAACGTGGTACTGACACGTAAATTTTTTCAAAAGTGGTATCAATTCGCCACCACGGCCCCAATTGTGGTACTATCGTGTAATTAACTCACTACAATAAGGTTTGCCCAGCTTTGATGAGGGGGGTAATGATGACTCGCGCCTTTGGCTCGCTTTAGTATTTGTATTTGTCGCTAAATAATCTACAAACATGAATATCTATTTTTTTTACCTTTTGTGTTTTTTGTACTATTATAATGTTTGATGAATAGATCAGAAGTTTTTTTAATAGGACTGGACAAGTCTTTAGAGTCGCGGATGAAACGCTTTCAGCCCCAGCTCACGTGCACCTTCCGCCCCCGAGCATCACACCAGTGAAGACTCACGAGCGGACATATCCGAAGTATCTGATGCTCGCCCTGCTGCTTCCCGGTAGCCTGCATGCTGCTGCTGCTAGCGATCGGTGCACTGAACCAACAAAACTCCAGTCGAATCCGCCTTGCCATGGTGTGGTTGGTGCCATGCAAGGTCTCGCCGCGGCCAAATTCACTGTTTTGACCCTTTTTCGTTAGTTTAGCATGATCTGACCCTATCTGCAAAAGTTTTTCGGATTTGACCCTTTTCCTACCGCCATTGTTTATAGCGATAGGGTAACACACCCTACCGCCAAGGCCTTTGGCGGTAGGACTTACCTGCACCGTCGCTTTCATTTTTGCAGAAAGGACCCTACCGCCGCAGTCGATGGCGGTAGGACGTGTAACGCTACCGCCATAGCCTATGGCGGTAGGGTCCTTTTTGCAAAAAATGAATCTTTTATTGCATGCGTGCCCTTATTATAATTACATGCATGCTCCTACCGCCAAAGACCATGGCGGTAGGGTCCTTTTCACATCGAACGGGCGTGACGGTGTAAGTAAGTCCTACCGCCAAAGGTCTTGGCGGTAGGGTGTGTTACCCTACCGCCATAGACAATGACGGTAGAAAAAGGGTCAGATCCGACAAACTTTTGCACATAGGGTTAAATAGTGCTTAAGTTAAGAAAAAGTGTCAAAACAGTGAATTTGGCCTCTCGCCGCCACCTCCTTTTTCTTCCAAGTGATCTGACGCAGAAGTCGTCGCCTGATGATTGTTCCAACGACAAGGAGGCTAAAGGTGAAACGACGCCGCCGAGGGGGGGCCGAGCGTCTGAGCGAGACAATATGATGATTGATGCATGGATTCGGTGCTACAAACGGGATGCTCAGTGAACGCCAGAGGGTAAACTGGTCAATCGGGATGGAGTCTCGGCAAATCAACCGAGTCTTCAGGTCAAGCTTGGTACTACCTCCGTTTCAGTTTACAAGTCCTGCGCGTATACCTAGGTTGCCAATTTTATCACCCTAATATAAACTATATAACACAAAAATTATACATTTTGAAAGTAGAAACTCGGAAGTTTATGTTGGTATATTTTTTATAATATATGACTTGTATTAGGTTGGTCAAATTAACGACCTAGGAGTACGCGCACGCCCTGTAAACTAAGAGAGAGGTAGTATCGATTTTCTTTTATTCTGCGGCAGTGGGGAAATCGAGGTCGCTAACGGGAAGCGGACGAAGAGCACACGGCGACGCCCCCCACTGGAATCTTAGCCGGTGGACAGTTTGATCGGGATCAGTGCATGTTTAATCGAAATGATTTTCACTTCGTCGATACAACAGCAGTGGGTATATGCAAACAGTTACTACCTGGACTTTCGAGGTTCAGAGCACATGTCGGTAGAGAATCTCAAAGGTGATCATTTATTGACTTGCTTGAAGTCATTCATTACTACCTGGACTTTCCTAGCGCCTTAACAAAATATTACAGGCCTTAATGACTAAACAATGCGCATATCTTTTTGCCTGATATAGAAGGAGCACCAACTTGCCAAGCCTCACTGACAAAGTCACTGTTTATCTTCCTCCATAAGAACATACTCCCTTCGTTCAGAAATACTTATCATCAAAATGAATAAAAAAGGATGTATCTAGAACGGAGGGAGTATATCTCTCCCCCGCAAGAAAAAGAAGAAGAACATATCTCTAGGAAGAGACTCCGCCCTAGATCGGACACAGCACGCAAGATTATCTAACTCCATCCTTGCATCAAGGATTCCTATCATTTGGGGAATGGTTTCGCCGCCAACTCCATCCTTGCATCCAGGATCCGTTTGCTGAACCAGGTAACCCTTGCTCGATTGTCGGTGGAAGAGCCGATGCGTGGCAGCGTGTCATTTGGAAGGTTAAATACGCCGTGGTTAAGATTGCCCACTACGAAAATTTGAATTCAGGACAACAACGTTTTGCAAGTTCAAGTTGGTTTGAAGGTGCAAGTAGATGACCCATTACAAAAATTACAAATCCCATCTTGAAGCAATCTTTCTCTAAGTTGCTTGAACCATCTTCGGTGAGTAGCCTAGTGAGGTTAGTCTCTGCGGCTTTGAGGATTTGATTACAAATCAAAATTAATGATGTTTGCTTGCTTAATGGCATGGACGCGGCAAATAAGACTGACAAAGTTCCCAATTTTTCCACGCTGCATTGAATGAAAGTTACGTTTGTGAACATGGCCAGTGCGTAAAAAATTGGAACAAAGCAGTAAAAACTGGAGTAAAAGTATGTCTGACAAACAGAGCCAAAATTTCTACGGAGCATTGAATGGATATGACGTTGTATCACACGGCAATTACTACCATTGAACGGGGAAATTTTAACACGGCAATTACACGCTGTATCACACGGCAATTACACAAAAATTCCTCAGATGAAGTACTGTACTGTAAACTGTAAAAGTAAAAAATTTCTCTTGCACCGAAATGATACTAGTTTATTACATAATACCGGGACAATGCTGGGAACTGTTAGAGTATAGATTATATGGTAGATTACATTTTCTTCATTCCATTGACCGGGGTTTTTCTCTATCAATTGATTAGTGTTTTTTTCCTCTGATCGAAAGATCATCCATCATGGATCCAAGGTTTTCTCTCTTGCCAATCCTGGCGTGTAGGTGGAGTTGGGGCAAGTAGACGGACGACCGACGAGTCATAAGACAGTAGGTTAACTACGGCATCTGAACATCAGATGACCTTGCTGCAAACAGTGGGTTGTGGGTAGGACTATGAGATTAACTAGGGCGAGGCGGACCAGGGTCCTTGGATATTTTCCGTCATCGCAAGCTGGATGGATGAACAATCTCGACCACTTAGCTCGAAGCACGTTGTGATATTGGTCCTCCCACTTTCAAAACTTGCACTTGTGTCAGTCTAAAACGAAAAGAAAAGTGCCGAATGAGTACAGGTAGCTTTGGATGGAATGAACATACAAAATGAAAAACTTACCCATTGATGCTCACACTTGTAGAAGTGTCTCACTGGATTGAGGCGTGTTTCAGAGACCCACCATTGGATCATGCTTGTTGAAGTAGGGGCACACCATCAGTGAGAGAGAACCTTGGACCTCGAGGTCCACTAGAGGAACGCTTGCAGTGGACATGGAGGTGAGAACCATTTATCAGTACAGAGACGGAGAGTGAAGATGATTCTTGGGGGCAAAGATGGAGAAGAACTTGGTCAGGGGTGAGTGGAGAGCGACGCTTATGTCAAGAAAATGAAAATGAGTTGGTGGGAGGATGAGGAGCGTGGGAGCATTTAAGTGTAGTTTGGTTCTTGGGCGTTGGCTGTGAACAATGCATGCATCCTGCAGGACATGTCAGAGCAGAAATGCGTCTTTATAATTCATTTGATATGCACTGCTGCAGAGCTATACACTGTGAAATCCGTCCAATACATATGACTCTAATATAGGGGCTCGGATCCCGAGGCAATTGCATGGGCACGATTCCAGTGGGTATAGTCGCCAGGTGCTCCAACGCATTTTCGGTCGCTAACGCTTCTTCTTGGTGATACTACTACATAGAGCATTGTCTGAAAGTTTCCAGTGTAATAAACCCCGTCGACAACGGAAATATTTATAGTTGAGGGAACTTGTGTACATACATTGACCACGCCCTAGTTGGTCGTGAGCAAGTTACTCTGTAGCGGGCTGCTCTTTTGAGCGAGACTTGTCAGTTGTCACTACTCACTGAAAGGTACCTGCAGAATTTAGTCACCCACGATTGAGTTGCCCGAACGCATGGTTAACTCCAAGTCCGCACCAGCAATTTCGCGTGGACTGCACACACGGTTTTTCGCATTAGACAACGCCGGCGTTCCTACTACGAGGTATTCCAGTTTCGAATTCAAATTTGACTTGAACCTGTCGATGCCTGCGCAATTACGACCCGACTGGGCCGAGCCTATATCCATCTTCTGCCGGTCAGGTAGGGATGTAAGACGCATCCGTGACGTTCGTGACCGTCCGCTAAGATGAAAATGTTGCTTTAAAAATCGAGCTAATATAAAAACCACAAATGCAAATGTTTGCGGACATCATGGACGCGTCTTGCAATTTTTGTTTTGTCATTTGGGCGCGAATGTTTTTGTTTGTAAGGCCAAACGAACATTTCCCTTCGTTTTATACCACTTCAAGCAACAAAACCACAAAACAGTTATTTTCTCTACAAGTTAGATAATTGCTAGACCGACAGATACGCCATAGCATTATGAGTTTAGCAACTCATGTTGCACCTATTCATATTTCTATTGTTGCCAAAATACGATTAATGTTTTTGTCTTGTAACTCTAATACGACTTTAGGTGGTCGCTCTCGCGACTCCGGAGGCCACCATGCCGCCTCCCCTACAGAGCGCCACCGCCACCTCTCCATCCTCTCGCCGCTGTCGGAGGAGGCCATCGGGCAAAGCCCCTAGGCGGACGGCGGCAGCAAGGCCGAGCGCGGCCCAGTCCCACGCTCCAAGCTAATCCCCCGACCCAAAGCGCCCCGCTTCCTGCTTCCTTACTACCAAGCGGCTAGCGCTGCTTTCCTTGCCGGTTCATGCAGGTCGTCGTCTCCCTCAGCCACTGCTCCCCAGCCACTACAAATCTGCTCCCCTCCGCCATTGACTTCATCGGGCCCCCACGTGCTTAGTCTGTTGGGTAATGTTGCATTGAAAACAAAAAATTTCTACGCACACGCAAGGTCTATCCATGGAGATGCATAGCAACGAGAGGGGGAGAGCATCTTCATACCCTTGAAGATCGCTAAGTGGAAGTGTTTATCAACGCGGTTGATGTAGTCGTACACCTTCACGATCCATCCCGATCAAGTACCGAATGTACGGCACCTCCGCGTTCAGCACACGTTCAGCTCGATGACGTCCTCGTGGATGAGTTCCGGTAGCACGACAGCGTGGTGATGGTGGTGATGAAGAACAATCTCCGCAGGGCTTCGCCAAGCACAAAGGAAACTAGACGGACGATAAACTAGAGGGGCGGGGTTGCCGGCACACGGCTTGGTGAATCTTGATGTGTTCTGGGTGCTAGCTCTGCCCCTCTCTTTATATGTTAAGCCATGTAACTTGGAGAAAGAGCCTCCTAAAAGTCGGTTTAGCCCGCAAGGCAGGACTCCTTCTCGGACTCCAGGACCCCTGGCGTCTGGCCCCCTGGCCTCCGCAAAACTTCCTTTCTCACATTCCAAAAGCCTCATGGGCTTTACTCTTGGCCCAAATAAAGTGTTCTCGTACCCGAAAATTTCGGGAAACATCCAAACCCCTTCCGGTGAATTCCAGAACCCTTCCGGAGACTAAACACTATTATCCCATATATCAGCCTTTACCTCGGACTATTGCGAAGTTCCTCGTCATGTCCGTGATCTCATCCGGGACTCCGAACAACAATCGGTCACCAACATACATAACTCATATAATACTATATCATCAACGAACGTTAAGTGTGCGGACCCTACGGGTTCGAGAATGATGTAGACATGACCGAGACATTTCTCCGGTCAATAACCAATAGCGGGACATGGATGCCCATATTGGTTCCTACATATTTCACAAAGATCTTTATCGGTCGAACCTTTATGACGACATACGTAGTTACCTTTGTCTATCGGTATGTTACTTGCACGAGATTCAATCGTCGGTATCTCCATACCTAGTTCAATCTCGTTACCGACAAGTCTCTTTACTCGTTCCGTAATACATCATCCTGTAACTAACTCCTTAGTCACTTTGCTTGCAAGCTTCTTGTGATGTTGTATTACCGAGAGGGCTCAGAGATACCTCTCCGTCATACGGAGTGACAAATCCCAGTCTCGATCTCAATACAATTCTAGCATGAATAATAAACCTTTATCATAGATAAGGAAATATAGTAATAACAACTTTATTATTGCATCTAGGGCATATTTCCATCAGTCCCCCACTTGCACTAGAGTCAATAATCTAGTTTACATTGTAATGAATCTAACACCCATGGAGTCTTGGTGCTGATCATGTTTTGCTCGTGGAAGAGGCTTAGTCAACGGACCTGCTTACATTCAGACCCATATTTGCTTTACAAATTTCTATGTCTCCATCCTCGACATATTCGCGAATGGAGTTGAAGCGTCGCTTGATGTGTTTGGTTCTCTTGTGAAACCTGGCTTCCTTCGCTAAGGCAATTGCTTCAGTGTTGTCACAAAAGATTGTCATTGGACCCAATGCATTGGGTATTACCCCTAGATTGGATATGAAATCCTTTGTCCAGACTCCTTCATCTGCTGCTTCCAAAGCAGCTACGTACTCCGCTTTACATGTAAATCCCGCCACGACGCTCTGCTTAGAACTGCACCAACTGATAGCTCCACCATTTAATATAAACATGTACGTATCTGGTTTGCGACTTAGAGTCATCCAAATCTGTGTCGAAGCTAGCATCAACGTAACCCTTTACGACGAGCTCTTCGTCACCTCCATAAACGAGAAACATATCCTTGCTCCTTTTCAGGTACTTCAGAATATTCTTGACCGCTATCCAGCGATCCACTCCTGGATTACTTTGGTACCTCTATGCCATACTTATGGCAAGGCACACATCAGGTCTGGTACACATCATGTCATACATTAAAGAACCTATGGTTGAGGCATAGGGAATGACTTTCATTCTCTCTATCTTCTGCCGTGGTTGGGCTTTGAGTCTTACTCAATTTCACACCTTGCAAAACATGCAAGAACCCCCTCTTGGACTGATCCATTTTGAACTTTTTCAAAATCTTATCAAGGTATGTGCTTTGTGAAAGTCCTATTAAGCGTCTTGATCTATCCCTATAGATCTTGATGCCCAATATGTAAGCAGATTCACCGAGGTCTTTCATTGAAACATTCTTATTCAAGTATCATTTTATGCTATCCAGAAATTCTATATCATTTCCAATCAGCTCCCACTCACTTTCTTGTAAATACAGACTTCACCGTAAGTCTGTATAAAACCAAATGCTTTGATCACCTCATCAAAGTGTTTATTCCAACTCCGAGATGCTTGCACCAGTCCATAGATGAATCGCTGGAGCTTTCACACTTTGTTAGCACCTTTAGGATCGGCAAAACCTTCCGGTTGCATCATATACAACTCTTCCTTAAGAAACTCATTAAGGAATGCAATTTTGACGTCCATTTGCCAGATTTCATAATCATAAAATGGGGCAATTGCTAACCTGATTCGGACAGACTTAAGCATCGCTATGGGTGAGAAAGTCTCATCGTAGTCAACCCCTTGAACTTGTCGAAAACCTTTTGCAACAAGTCGAGCTTTGTAGGCAGTGATATTACCATCAATGTCTGTCTTCTTCTTAAAGATCCATCTATTATCAATGGCTTGCCGATCATCAGGCAAATCCACCAAAGTCCACACTTTGTTCTCATACATGGATCCTATCTCAGATTTCATGGCCTCAAGCCATTTTTCAGAATTTGGGATCATCATAGTTTCTTCATAGTTCATAGGTTCGCCATTGTCTAACAACATGATTTCCAGGACAGGATTGTCGTACCGCTCTGGTGCAGAACGTGCTCTGGTCGATCTACGAAGTCTAGTAGTAACTTGATCTGAAGTTTCATGATCATCATCATTTGCTTCCTCTCTGGTTGGTGCAGGCATCACGGGAACGGTTTTGTCTGATGTACTACTTTCCAATTCGAGAGCAAGTACAACTACCTCATCAAGTGCTACTTTCCTCCCACTTACTTCTTTCGAGAGAAACTCCTTCTCTAGAAAGGACCCATTCTTAGCAACAAAGATTTTGCCTTCGGATCTGTGGTAGAAGGTATACCCAATAGTTTCTTTCGGGTATCCTATGAAGACACACTTCTCCGCTTTGGGTTCGAGCTTATCAGGCTGAAGCCTTTTGACAAAAGCGTCGCATCCCCAAACTTTAAGGAACGACAACTTAGTTTTCTTGCCAAACCATAGTTCATACGGTGTCGTCTCATCGGATTTAGACGGTGCCCTATTTAACGTGAATGCGGTTGTCTCTAATGCATAACCCCAAAATGACAGTGGTAAATCGGTAAGAGACATCATAGAATGCACCATATCTAATAAAGTACGATTACGACATTCGGACACACCATTGCGCCGTGGTGTTCCTCGTTGTTTTAAGTTAAGGCCAAACTTGTAACTCAAATATTCGCCTCCGTGATCAGATCGTAGAAACTTTATTTTCTTGTTACGATGATTCTCCACTTCATTCTGAAATTCTTTGAACTTTTCAAATGTTTCAGACTTATGTTTCATCAAGTAGATATACCCATATCTACTCAAATCATCTGTGAAGGTTAGAAAATAACGATACCCGCTGCGTGCTTCAACACCCGTCGGACCACATACATCGGTATGTATTATTTCCTATAAGTCATTAGCTCGCTTCATTGTTCCAGAGAATGGAGTTTTAGTCATGTTGCCCATGAGGCATGGTTCGCAAGTATCAAATGATTCATAATCAAGTGATTCCAAAAGTCCATCTGCATGGAGTTTATTCATGTGCTTTACAGCAATATGACCTAAACGACAGTGCCACAAGTATGTTGCACTATCATTATCAACTTTGCATCTTTTGGCATCAATATTATGAATATGTGTATCACTACAATCGAGATTCAACAAGAATAGACCATTCACTAAGGGTGCATGACCATAAAAGATGTTACTCATATAAATAGAACAACCATTATGCTCTGACTTAAATGAATAACCGTATCGCAATAAACAAGATCCAGATATAATGTTCATGCTCAACGCTGGCACCAAATAACAATTATTGAGGTCTAAAACTAATCCTGAAGGTAGATGTAGAGGTAGCATGCTGACGGCGATCACATCAACCTTGGAACCATTTCCGTCGCGCATCGTCACCTCATCCTTAGACAATCTTTGTTTATTCCGCAGCTCTTGTTTTAAGTTACAAATATGAGCAACCGAACCACTATCAAATACCTAGGTGCTACTATGAGCATTAGCAAGGAACACATCAATAACATGTATATCAAATATACCTTTGTTCACTTTGCCATCCTTCCTATCCGCCAAATATTTGGGGAAGTTCCGCTTCCAGTGACCATTATCCTTGCAGTAGAAGCACTCAGTCTCAGGCTTGGGTCCAACTTTGGGTTTCTTCATGGGAGCGGCAACTTGCTTGCCGTTCTTCTTGAAGTTCCCTTTCTTTCCCTTGCCCTTTTTCTTGAAACTGGTGGTCTTGTTAACCATCAATACTTGATGCTCTTTCTTGATTTCTACCTCCGCCAATTTCAGCATCGCAAAGAGCTCTAGAATTGTTTTCGTCATCCCTTGCATATTATAGTTCATCACGAAGCCTTTGTAGCTTGGTGGCAGTGATTGAAGAACCCTATCAATAACACACTCATCTGGGAGCTCAATTCCCAGCTGAGTCAAGTGGTTATGATATCCAGACATTTTGAGTATGTGTTCACTGCCAGAACTGTTCTCCTCCATCATACAACGAAAGAACTTGTTGGAGACTTCATATCTCTCAACCCGGGCATTAGCTTGAAATATCAATTTCAACTCTTGGAACATCTCATGGTTCTAAGTCGTAAAGCATGGCACACTGAACTATCGAGTAGTCATCAGATCAAGCTTGCCAGACGTTCACAACATCTGCAGCAGCTCCTATAGCAGGTCTGTCACCTAGCGGTGCATCAAGGACATAATTCTTCTGTGAAGCAATGAGGATAATCCTCAAGTTACAGACCCAGTCCGTGTAATTTCTACCATCATCTTTCAACTTAGCTTTCTCTAGGAACACATTAAAATTCAACAACAGTAGAATGGGCCATTTATCTACAACATATATTTGCAAATATAATCATGACTAAGTTCATCACAAATTAAGTTCAATTAATCAAATTACTAATGAACTCCCACTTAAATTAACATCCCTCAAGTTATCTAAGTGATACATGATCCAAATCAACTAACCCATGTCCAATCATCACGTGAGATGGGGTAGTCATCAATGGTGAACATCTCCATGTTGATCATATCTACTATACGACTCATGTTTGACCTTTCGGTCTCCAGTGTTTCGAGACCATGTCTGTACATGCTAGGCTCGTCAAGTTTAACCCAAGTATTCTGCTTGTGCAAAACTAGCTTACACCCCGTTGTATGCGAACGCAGAGTCTATCACACCCGATCATCACGAGGTTCTTCGAAACGACAAACTTTAGCAACGATGAACACTCGGGGAGAACACCTTTATCTTGAAATTAAGTGAAGGGATCATCTTATAATGCTACCATCGTTCTAAGCAAAATAAGATGCATAAAGGATAAACATCACCTGCAATCAAAATATGTGACATGATATGGCCATCATCATCTTGTGCTTTCGATCTCCATCTCCAAAGCAACGTCATGATATCCATCGTCACCGGCACGACACCTTGATCTCCATCGTCGCGTCGGGGTCGTCTCGCCAACTATTGCTAACGCATAGCGATAAAGTAAAGCAATTACATGGCGCTTAATGATTGACACGCAAGTCATACAATAATTAAAATACAACCCTAAGGCTCCTACCAGTTGTCGATATTACAAAACATGATCATCTCATATCACATCATGTCTTGACCATATCACATCACAACATACCCTACAAAAACAAGTAAGACATCTTCTACTTTGTTGTTGCAAGTTTTACGTGGCTGCTATGGGTAACTAGCAAGAACCGTTCTTACCTACGCAAAACCACAACGGTGATTATCAAGTTTGTTGTTTTAACCTTCTGCAAGGACCGGCCGTAGTCAAATTCGATTCAACTAAAGTGAGAGAAACAGACACCCGCCAGCCACCTTATGCAAAACAAGTTGCATGTTAGCCGGTGGAACCGGTCTCATGTACGTGGACATGTAAGGTTGGTTCGGGCCGCTTCATCCCCAATACCGCCGAATCAAAATAAGACGTTGATGGTAAGTAGTATGAAAATCACCGTCCACAACTCCTTTGTGTTCTACTCGTGCAAATCATCTATGCATAGACCTGGCTAATGATGCCACTATTGGGTAACGTTGCATGGAAACAAAAAAATTGTACGCAAATGCAAGATCTATCCATGGAGATGCATAACAACGAGAAGTGAAGAGCATCTTCATACCCTTGAAGATCGCTAAGCGGAAGCATTTATCAACGCGGTTGATGTAGTCGTACACCTTCACAATCTGTCCCGATCAAGTACCGAACGTATGGCACCTCCACGTTCAGCACACTTTCAGCTCGATGACGTCCTCCCCTTCTTGATCCAGCAAGAGGGGTGAAGTAGTTGATGAGTTCCGGCAGCACAACGGCGTGGTGAAGGTGGTGATGAAGAACAATCTCCGTAGGGCTTGGCCAAGCACAACGGAAACTAGACGGAGGATAAACTAGAGGGGTGGGGTTGCCGACACACTGCTTGGTGAATCTTGATGTGTTCTGGGTGCTAGCCCTGCCCCTCTATTTATAGGTTGAGCCCTGGGGTTGTAACTTGGAGAAAGAGCCTCCTCAAAGTCGGTTTAGCCTGCAAGGCAAGACTCCTTCTCGGACTCCAGGACGACATGTGGCCCTAGACGCTAGGGTCCGTGGCGTCTGGCCCACTGGCCTCCGCAAAACTTCCTTTTGCACATTCCAAAAGCCTCGTGGGCTTTACCCCTTGACGGTGTCCTGGACCAGGGGGTACCCACCACGTCTTCTCCCGACCAGCTGGATTGGGCCGAGGACCCCCATGATGATTCACTAATGGGCCAGTTCGGGCAACCCATGCCGAATACAAGGAGGATTCCACAAGACTTGGCGCACAAGACAAGGACTCCTCTAAACCCTAGGCCTACGGTGCATATATAAACCGAGGCCAGGATAGTCAATAGACAATCTGATATTCATTACTACTATCTCGTGGTAGACACATGTACTCTGTACTACACCCATATGAAAACAGTCAAAAGCAGCATGTACGGTATTATCTCCTCGAGAGAGCCTGAAGCTGGGTAAAATCTCGTGTCCATGTTACCATCGCTCCAAGACGCCTAGCTTAGGACCCCTACTATGAGATCCGCCGGTTTTGACACCGACACCCCTTGGCCCAAATAAAGTGTTCTCATACCCCGAACATTTCAGGAAACATCTGAAACCCCTTCCGGTGAATTCTGGAACCCTTCCGGAGACTAAACACTATTATCCCATATATCAGTCTTAACCTCTGGACTATTCTGGAGTTCCTCGTCATGTCCATGATCTCATCCGGGGCTCCGAACAACATTCGGTCACCAACATACATAACTCATATAATACTATATCATCAACGAACATTAAGCGTACGGACCCTACAGGTTCGAGAGTGATGTAGACTGAGACGCTTCTCCGGTCAATAACCAATAGCGGGACATGGATGCCCATATTGGTTCCTACATATTCCACGAAGATCTTTATCGGCCAAACCTTTATGACAACATATGTAGTTCCCTTTGTCTGTCGGTATGTTACTTGTCCGAGATTCGATCATCGGTATCTCCATACCTAGTTCAATCTCATTACCGACAAGTCTCTTTACTCGTTCCGTAATAATCCTGTAACTAACCCCTTAGGGACTTTGCTTGCAAGCTTCTTGTGATGCTCTATTACCGAGAGGGCCCAGAGATACCTCTCCGTCATACGGAGTGACAAATCCCAGTCTCCATCCATGCCAACTCAATAGACACCTTCGGAGATACCTGTAGAGCACCTTTATGATCACCCAGTTACGTTGTGATGTTTGATGGCACACAAGGCAGTCCTCCGGAGTCCGGGAGTTGCATGATCTCATTGTCGAAGAAACATGTATTTGACATTAAGAAAGTAGTAGCAACAAACTAAATGACCATATGTTATGCTATCGGTCGGGTCTTGTCCATCACATCATTCTCCTGATGTGATCCCGTTATCAAATGACAACTCATGTCTATGGTTAGGAAGCCTTAACCATCTTTTGATCAACGAGCTAGTTGCTACAAAAAAAGACACATTCGTGACATTTTGGGCCGAACGATTTTTTTTCTGTCATGCTTATGACACTTCTATGACCATAATTGTGATAAAACCCAGTATCATCATAGATGTGGTGGCTCCTACTTCTATGACAAAAACTCGTGACAGAAAATCGGCTTTTCGTCCTGGGCGGGCCGGAGACGCAGCTGCATGACATTCTTTGGGCCGTCCATGACGGAAAAAACCGTGGTAGAAGTGAGGGCGAGGAAAATATCGGGGAGTTCCCGGTTATAGTTGGTGGTCGAGGGCCGAGCGATGCGCGTTTCTCTCGTACACGTACGCGCGTGGGTGCGAGGCATTGGGCTCTAACTGAACTCGAGTGAGGCATTCGCCATCGAACCCGGCGATTACCGCTTTGCGAACTACAGCGTTCATCGAACCCGGCGATTGATCGATCGGCTGTTAATCGAACCCGATCGGCGATTCTTCGCTACTTCGCTAATCGAAGCCGATCGAACCTGCTGCCTCCTTCCCTTGATGAACAGTGAGCGTTGTTGGGGGGTTTGGATGCACAGTTCTCGGTGGGGCGTTGGATGAACAGGACCCCGTGGTAGTAGAGGCCGTTGCCGCTGGATGAACAAGACCTCGATCAATTAAGCCGGTTGGGGGTGGATGAACAGGACCCTGTGGAGGGCTGGATGAACAGAACGACCCCGTGGAGGGCTGGTTGAATAGTAGCCGGTGGAGGGATAGATGAACAGTAGCCCGTGGAGGGGTGGTTGAACAGGACCCTGTGGAGAGGGCTGGTTGAACAGTAGCCGGTGGAGGAGCGGTGGAGGCTGGATGAACAGGAGCCCGTGGATGAACAGTCGCAGGTGGAGGCTGGAGGAGGTCGACGGTGGATGAACAGTAGCCCGTGGAGTCCCGTTTTGCGGTACGCCACGCCCCTCCCGATGAACAGGACCCCCGTTTCGACCGTAGCGCTCCGACACAAGTCCGTTTCCTCTATTTTGTGATATGCCACACCCCTCCCAATCAACAGGACCCCATTTTGACCATAGGCACTCAAACACAAGTCCGTTTCCTCCATTTTGTGGTACGCCAGACCCCTCCCGATGAACAAGATCCTGTTTCAACCGTGGCTGGTCTAACAGAAGGCCGTTCCTCCGTTCTGCGGTACGCCAGGCCTCGTTTCGATCGATTGTTCCATCCAAGCCGGTTGGCTCCCGTTGAAAACGATGACGCAGTTTCTCCATTCCGACCTAGCCATGTACACGAGCCCTAGCCGTACGTATGCGCGAGTAGGCGTTCGAGACCCCACCCGTATGTACGTACGTGGACGTATTTACTTTCTTGCACCCTGGATGTACGTACGTGTACATGCTACATGCGCGCCTCTACTATGACACGTGCCCTTCCTTACTCGGCCATGGTTCATCGCTGCAGCCTGCAAACATACCGATCAACCAGTATGTACATACACGTTCGCGACTAGAATGACAACGCGATGTACGCTTAGACCAGGTGGGTCCCGACTGTCAGGTACTTTCTTGCGTGCGAAGATGTAGCTGGTGGGTCCCAGCAGTCAGGGAGGAAACGTTTTTTCGCGAAATACGGTGGCCCGTCCGGTGGGTCCCTGCTGTCAGGTGGAGGAATCATTATTTTTCGCGTAATAAGGAGGCACTTCCTTGCTGCGGCCGTGGACCCAGCTGTCAGCCTCTCCACGTACAGTACTCTTCCGATGGAAGTTGTTCCTTGACCACATTGATCACGTCGCGCCGAGAACACCAAGGTGGTGGACGACGGCGAGGCCTATGAAGGGGACGATGCAGAGCCAGGGAAGACGCGGCAGTGGATGCCCACGCGGAGAGGAGTACGAGGGTTCACTAGTTCGGCTGTGGTGTGAGGCTGCCGTCGCCGCAGAATAACAGGGGGTGTGGGTGAGTAGAGGGATGGCCTGGCCAGCGGTGAAACTAGTAGGAGACGGTGAGGCCTCCGCGACAGCACAGCCGGCCATGGGAGGCAAGAGCATGCGGTGGTTTGGACGGCTGGAGCAAGAAACTCAGAGGTTGAAGAAGCAGGACGAACATTGGATGTTAACAATCCAACGGTCACTGGTGATAGAATCATTTGTTGACTAAGTTGACAAAGCCCTCCGTCCGCGTCAACTTAGTAGGCCCACAAGTCAGCCTCCCACTATGGTGGGTCCCAGCTAGCAGGGGGAGTATTCATTTTTTTGTGCGTAATAAGGAGGCACTTCCTTGCATGCGAAGATATAGCTGGTGGGTCCGAGCTGTCAACGGGGGAAACATTTTTTTCACGAAATATAGAGGCCCTTCCCGTGGGTCCCAGCTATCAGGTGGAGGAATCATTATTTTGTGTGTAATAAGGAGGCACTTCCTTGCTGCGGCCATGGACCCAGCTGTCAGCCTCTCCACATACAATACTCTTTCGATGGAAGTCGTTCCTTGACCACATTGACCATGCCGTGCCAAGAGCACCAAGGCGGTGGACGATGGCGAGGCCTAGGAAGGGGACGACGCGGAGCCGGGGAAGACGCGGCAGTGGACGCCCACGCGGAGAGGAGTACGAGGGTTCACTGGTTCGGCTGCGGTGTGAGGCTGTCGTCACCGCAGAATAACAGGGGGTGTGGATGAGTAGAGGGATGGCCTGGCCAGCGGTAGGAGTTGTAGGGAGCGGTGAGGCCTCAGCGGCAGCACAGCCGGCCATTGGAGGCAGGAGCAGGCGGTCTCGCTGATGCTGGTTTGGGCGGGTGGTGCAAGAAGAGAAGCGATTGAAGAAGCAGCATGACCGTTTGATTCAAATCCAACGGTCACTGCTGCTAGAATCGTTTGTTGACTAAGTTGACAAAGACCTGCGCACTCGTCAACTTAGTAGGCCCATAGGTCAGCTTCCGAACCGGTACGCCCCAGATGTCAGTGGGAGGAATCTTTTTTTCGCGTAATAAGGAGGCAGTTGATTGCATGCGGCCAGGCCAACGGAGGGAGTAGGGTGGGCCGGTGAAGCCTACGTGGCATCACAGCGGGCGACAAGAAGAGGGAGTAGGCAGTCCTGCCGGTGCTGGTTTAGGTGACTGGAGCAGGAAGATCAGAGATTGAAGACGCACGTCGGCCGTTGGATGGGCATCCAACAGTCACTGGTGCTAGAATCGCGTGTTGACTGACAAAGCCTTGCATAAACAATCAGCCTCAAAATCTGTGGCATGTACAACCCAGTTGCTATTATTTTTATAATTTTTACTCATTTGCTAATTCATATGGAATTTATTGCAGCCCATTTTCCATTTTTAGGATTGCTACCCATTTTCTGGTTAGTACAAGGGTTAAAAAATTGAACAAAAAAATGTGTGAAATTTTAAAAATTCACAAATTTTTGCTGGGTAACAAAATATTCTTAATCCAAAAATTAGTAGCCATACTAAAACAAATTTAAAAATAAATTAGTACTATGTCATGTTAAAATCCAATGAAATATGAAATATCAGTGAAGAACAAAAACAAAAAAATAAACTAATTGCCCATTTGCTATAATTTTTTTGGAATTTGTAACCCCTTAGATATTACTTTTAACCTCTTTGGCCAGGCCGGAATGCATCCCTCCTCGTCTTGAAAGATTTACAACCCAGTAAGTTGGAGAATACAAATAGGCCTAACTTGGGTATTCTTCAAAAAGAAATAGTGGGCTACCTATTTTCCCCAAGGAAAAATTGTTGGGCTGGTCATGTTGTTAGATGGGCCACAGAGCCGCACAACCTAGTTTATAGCCTGCTCCTCCGAAAAAATCCAAAAAAAAAGTTGTGCAATTCTGTCGTTAATTGACTATACATTAACAATGATGTGGGTCCCAGATATCAGTAGGGTGGATTAGAGTAAAAAACGAGGGGTGCATCTGAGTAGTCAAAGAGGCGCTTGCTTGTGTTCGGGAGTGGACCTGGTGGGTCCGTACTTTCATACTCACAACTACAGTCCTCTCCTGATTCACTATGTTGACAGGGCCGGACGGCGGTGCCGCGGCGAGCGCACCAAGGCAGAGGATAAAGTGTTGTCGCCAATGTGTTGGGCTGGGTTGGACATTCTTATTGAAAAATAAAAATGGACCGGAACTATTTACGCTGTTGACTATGATTTGCATGGGTCCGCTGGTTGCAGGAAGAAAATGGTGGGAGAAAGAATATTGGTCGCTATCTTTGCCTAAGAATAATATCAACTGAATGTAACAACACTATCATATGAAATAATATCCTCCTGTTAAAATTTGACTTTTCAAATCGTGAATTTAAAGAACTGGTGCACGAGCATTTAGCTTTATTTATTTATTTACTTAGGCTCCTCTATTGGGCCTTCATCAGTGGGCTGCATGTTATCGACAAATGGAAAATGTGTTCCGTACCGAAAATAGTATGCGCTACGTACACTACGGGGCACTAAAGGATCGGACCGTGCAATGACTTCCAAAACATTGTGTTTGCCGTTCTAACAACACATTTATTCAACCAACAGACGAAATATACTATTGATTGTACATTGAAAATGGCAGCAGCAGCAACCAGGGTTGGGGGTGCAACAGAAGCAGTAAGCAGGCCAGAAGAGTAAAGACGCAGATGTCTCTTCCAAACCAAATATCAGCCATCGTTACAAAAGGGCTACCAAAAAAAGAACAAGTGTATGCATCAAACTAAATAAAGATCCTACTACACCAAGTGTACACATCTAACTAACTAGCTCAGTTAGACGTTACTATTTATTAAGCTGTGGAGATTGGCTGACGGCTTGAACCAGATGGATGCCTGACGGGGGAAACTCCAGCCAGCAGGTCGAAGTCTAATACTTGCGACCCTCTCTCCTACTTTGGGTTGCAGAGCGTGGCGGCACATATCAGGGTATGGTGCATGTAGAGATGCATGGTACGCTGTGTACACACAGTTTTGCGTGATGAATGAAACTGCGCTGCCATCATGATCCTTGCCGTCAGTTATCTCTTGGTTAATCAGATAATTCAGTCCGAGAAACAGAGAGCGTGTACCAAGGCTACTTACCAGCCTCCAATCAAAAATTCCTGAAGGCCCAGAGAAGCTGGGATCCTGCTCAAAGACCTTGCAGTGACTGTGATTGTATTCCGCGAAACAACACGTCCGGTACGTGCGAACGATCATCAATCATTTGCCGTCGTCTGACCGAGACAGGAACCACCTGCAACTGCCATGCCGCTTTTCTTTTAAAGGTTCTGGGATTAGGAAGGGTAGGGACACCAGGCGGCCTACAATATCATATCAAGTTGGAGTCAAATAAAAAAGGGCTCTTAATGTAGTCAATCTTAAGAACATCATGTTATGAGCATGAATATTTTTTCAGTAAATGTTGACAGTAATATAAGCAAGCCATCATGATATCATAGGAAAGTAACATACTACTGTAACAACCGTTTGTAGTGATGACTGGAGTAGGCCAGCAATACGTCCAGCCATAGAAGGAGTCGACAACGTAAATGAAGCCCTTGTGTTCAATGGCATCATAGAACCATGGAGGAAGTATGATCCTGCGATGGACATGCAGATTTATCCACTTACCGCAGTGACCTATCAGATAGGCGACACAACGGTTGAAGATCGCAATTTGCCTGAAGTATTTATAATTCACAGATCTTGTGGGCACTTGGCAGATTACAACCTTGAGCAAATCAAACTTGGTATCATGTTGGCTACTGTAAGATTCCGAGTATTCTGGGCCGCGGTGCCAAAGCAGTGCCGTGTTAATCGAAGGCAGGGGGATCAATCGCCGGGTGTAGACCTCCACGAGCATCCAACTGCCACAACCGTCGACGAGCACCATCCAAGACGTGTTCATGCCGACCCAGTACATACCTTTAATGTAGTTGAGGGTGACGGGGATCGGATCGCAGTCAAGGGGGTTGATGCTCGCCACCCTACGATCGTATGCTGCATGACACGTTGTTTCTAAAGACCAGGCGGCATCAGCAAGCAAGGAGCCGGCTTAAAAAGCTCCAGCCTGAGGGCTTTGAGTAAACGGTACAGCCCCGACGAGCACGCGGTGAGCGGCTGTAAGTGCATCTAGTGCCCCTTAGTGATTTTGGTGTATTGAAGAGTTATAGGTTAAGGGACTAATGTGTTTGTGAGTGTACACATGTCTATAAGTCTATGAGGAGTTTGATATTTACAGAGAAAGTCGACCCCTAAAAATGAAGTTCTTGTTGAAGACTTTGATATTCGAAGACTTTCTCAAGACTTTGAAAGTGAAGAAAATGGTGTGACCTTGAAGACTTGGTATTCATTTGAGGAACATGAAGCGTGAAGACTTTTGTTTTCGTAGTTTCGCTTTCTCTTTCTTGAGTCATAGGAAACACCGTCTTTATTAAAGGGGGTCGAGGAAATACTAAGGAAAAATTTCCATGTGATGCTCAACTCAAAATCCTACACCTACCAATCCCTTCGAGTGAAGCCTTTGGAAATCTCATACAGTTCAGTCAATTTCTTGATGTGAGAGGCGAAGTTCTTACAGTCCTCGAGGAATTTGTTCTAAGCGAGGAGTTAGGAATTCGCCGGTCTTGGATTGCCTACGATGAGGAACATGATAGCCCCGAGGAATTTGAGAGTCAAATTTCCGACCGTTCTTTGTGTTATGCGCCACTGTCCCAAAATATCTCATCCACCTAACGGTCATATCATTGAAGGGCATTTATGTCTTATCATGTCGGGCTGCTCCCTAGGCTATAAATAGCCGCCCCTACAACCACTAGCTGGTTGGCTGCTCCGAGAGAAACTTGACACTTGTCATTTGAGAGCAACCCATCCTCCGAGGACTTTGAGCGAAAATCATCGAGTGAGGAAAACCCAAAACCAAACCCCTACAAACCCAAAGTGATTGAGCATCACTGAAGAGATTGATCCTGCGTGGATCTGACGCTTGTTACCTTTGAATACGGTGCTTCTTCCAGACGGTTAGGCGTCATGGTCTAGAGCATCCAAGAGGAATTGTGGATCGCCGAGTGACCAAGTCTGTGAAGGTTTGGAAGTCGCCTGAAGACTTACCACGAGTGATTGGACGAGGTCTGTGTGACCTTAGCTCGAGGAGAATACGGTGAGGACTTGGTGTCCTGAGCTGCGTGCTCAGCGACTGGGTGTCCAGGACCGTGTGTCCTCGAGTTTAAATACTCAGCCGCTCCAACCAGACGTACAACTGAGACAGCAGTTGGAACTGGTCTACCAAATCATTGTCTTCACCAACCTTACTAGTTCTATTTCCTCAACCCTCTCATTTCCTCATTACTGTGTTGAGTGTTTATCCATATCTGTGTTTGAAGACTTTGACTGAAGACTTTCTCAATTTCCTTGGTTCAATTTCTTCAGTCTGTTTGTCTTCATCTTGTGCTATCCTGTGTTTACGCTTTCTGTACTCTTTGATTATCTTCATTTCATCATGATGACCATGCCCACATTCTCTTATGCTTACTTCTGAGTACTTATTCCGCTGCAAGTAGTTCTTCGCTAAGGAATTTCCTCACCGGCAAATTCCTCGATGAAGAATTCATAAAATCGCCTATTCACCCCCCTCTAGTCGATATAACACACTTTCAATTGGTATCAGAGCAAGGTACTCCCTTGTTCTGTGTGATTTTGGTTTAACCACCTGGAGTTTTTAGTTATGTCGACCGCAGGTTTGATCAATGTCTCAGCAGGTTGTCCTATCTTTGATGGGACGGACTACCCCTACTGGAAGAACAAGATGCGAATGCATCTTGAGGCAATTGACAACGATCTCTGGTATGTTGTGGAAAATGGTGTTCCCTCAGTCACACCTTCTCTGAATGCTGCCGATGTGAAGAGATTCAAGCAACTCGATTCTCAAGCGAAGAATATCATATGTGGCCATCTGAGCAAAGGACAATATGGAAGTGTGAGTGCTTTGGAAACTGCCAAGCTCATCTGGGACAGGCTGTCCAAAGTAAATGAAGGAGGCTCAACTCAGCGTGACTCTCGAGTTGATGTTCTTCGCAATCTCTTCAACCGCTTCAAAAGACTCAACAACGAAAATGTTCAACAAACCTTCGATCGCCTCACTGACATCTCAAATGAGCTTCAAGCGCTTGGTGCCCTTGACATCACCGACCATGAGGTGGTGAAGAAATTGTTGAGATCGCTTGATTCCTCATTTGATACTCGCACTTGATGATACAAGAGCGTTCTAACTACAAGTCACTTGATCCGGTGATATCCTCGAGAGGCTAAATACTCATGAGTTCGACTTCTTTGAAAAGAGATCTCTATGGTTCTAGCTATGGAAAAACACGTGCCACGAAGGCCAAGGCGTATGCGAACACGAGTGTGAAGACTACGGTAGTAGCCTTGGAGATCTGAAGAATTAAGCCAGGAGCTAGCACTGCTCGTGAAGAAATTCCAGAAGTTCTCAAGACGTGGTCGCTTTGGAAAATCCTCAAGAAGCAGTGATTCCTCATCCAGTGACTATAAGAAGAAGAAATCATCGAAATCTTCATCATCAAAATCCTCAAAGCCTTCTTCTCACAAGAAGAGCAGCTCCAAAAAGGCTCGGGCATTCATTGGCAAGGAAATGGACTCTGAAGCTGAATCTGAGAAACATGAGGAAGAGGAGGCTTCAGAAGAATCTGAGTCTGGTGTGGCGAGTCTAGCTCTGGCAACTGCTTTCATCAGCTAGTCCATCTTCAACTCTGAAGAAAATGACCTCACCAACAAAGCTAATGAAGATAGTGATGACTACGCTCCCACCTATTGCTTCATGGCAAAGGTTGCCAAGGTACTCAAATATACCTCCTCTGAATCTAGTGAAAATGAATCGATGAAGATCTAAAGCCCGATTACTCAAAACTTGCTAAGATTGTTGTAAAACAACAAAGGGCTTTTGAAAAGGTTCAAAACATGCTAGATAAGAGTGATGATATGTTAGGTGAAGAAATGGATCGCACTAAAGCCTTGAAAATCTTGAGAGACTTGGTCTAGGTTTGACAACCTTCAAGGTCATCATAACACTCTCTTGTGCGATCATGAGAAACTTTCTTATGAATTTCTTGAAGAAAGCAAGATCTTGAGAAGCTAAGAGTGAGTTATGAAGATCTTCGAAGGAGCCGATTCATTACTTGCTCAACAAATCAGCGCTTCTCGGGAAGAATTTTTCCTCCATGCTTAAAGTGCATTGAGCGTGAATCGCTAATTCTTCACCTGAATGTTCAAATGCTTCAACTGTTACAAATTTTTCACCTGCCTCTGCTATCACTAATTCCTCATCCGAGGACATTGCTAGTATCCTTGTGATGCAGGGCTTGAAGGAATTGTACATGACAGGCATGTACAAAAGCCTCAAAGGGCATCAGACTCTTTGTGATGTGCTTAAAATCAGATCCTCAACAGGAACCCTAGGAAAGAGGGTATTGCCTTTGAGAGGAAACTCAATGTTGATGGAACATATTGGAAGCTTTGGCGGTATCCCAAAACCTCATGGGTTGCTGCAAAGGGACCTCGATTGATCCATCTAACTTATCTGGCTTTACATGCGAATCTCCTCATTCTTACGATGAGTCATTTGACTCCAACTATAAACTGTTCAAAAATCAGAATGGTGAAGTATTTGCTAGATATGTTGGCACTAAGCTGCAGGAACGGTTCCCCTATGAAGAAAATCTGGGTTCCCAAGAAGTGCCTTGAAAGTCTTGGTGAATGTCCTCATGACACCACTGTGAAGAATAGGAACCCCAGATCAAACTCTTCATATGGACCAAATTCTTCATATGGATACAAGTCCTCATACGGACCAAATTCCTCACGTGGATCAAATTCCTCAAAAGGATCAAAGTCCGCATATGATTATCATCGTGCTAACAACTCGCTTTCACGGGGTAGAGCTAAGGGCTATGCATATGTGCATTATTCTTCAAACCAATATGTTCATAAGTCCTCGAAGAATTTCTCCGCTTATTCATATGCTTACCTAACCCCTCTTATGTGAAACTAAATGGATTGGCCTCTATGCCACCATTCTCATATGGTGCTCGCAGAGTGATGAACTCTTTGCCACCCCTTTAGATGTGGGTGGTGAAGAAAAGGAACTAACCTCTTCTGCAGGGTCAGGTCTCCAAACGTGCATTAAACGTCTGAAGAATTTCTTTGGGGGCACGACAAAAATACTGAAAGGGCCTTGAGGCTAATCATGATGAAATGAACTTTCATTTCACACGTCCTCATACTGCTTATCTGTTATACTGCCTGATGAAATTCATCTGATGAACTTGATATCATATTCTTCACTGATGAAGTATATGAGATCGTAAGTTGCACTAATTCATCTGCAGGATGATCAACCCAAAGCCACTGAGTGGGTTCTCGATAGTGGATGTACAAATCACATGGTGGTGACAAGAATCTGTTGATGGATGCTCCCTTATCACCGTCACATCTGAAGCATATCATCTTCTTTGACAAAGGCAAAAGTCAGGTATTGGGTCTTGGTAAGGTTGCGATCTCTAAGGACATACACATGGACAAAGTCATGCTTGTTGAGTCCTTAGGATACAACCTCATGTCGATCTCAATGCTTTGTGATCTTGATATGGTTGTTATCTTTGGCAAGTATCGTTGTGTTGTGATTATGGAAGCTGACAATTCCAAAGTCTTCGAAGGGTTTAGGAGAGGAGACTTGTATATTGTTGATTTCTCTACAGGACCACAACCAGCCGTGTGTCTACTTGCATCGGCGACTTGGTCACGCAGGCATGAGGAATCTATCAAGTTCAAGGCAACTGAGGATGTCATTCCCTCTTGAAGAATCTCTTGAAGAATTCATTCCAAAGACGCTGAAGAACGCCGAAATGATGCACTGAAGATAATCTGAAGACAATGGTCTGAGGAAAATGATCAAATTCCTCGGCGACAACCAGCTCATCCTCGCGTTGCAAAAAGAAGTGCAAGTTGACAAGATCATCAATGACATTGAAGCGCCAGGTCCTCTCACACGCTCAAAAGCTTCACATTTATCTAACTTTTGTGGGCACTATGCTTTTGTCTCTATCACAGAGCCCACTAAGGTAGATGAAGCATTTACGAACTGAGTGGATCCAGGCCATGCAAGAAGAATTACATCGATTCGAGCTCAACAATGTGCAGGAACCGGTCAAACGTCCAGATCCTCGCAAGCATAATATCATTGGCACAAAGTGGATCTACCACAACAAACAAGATGAAAATGGCCTTGTGGTGAGGAATAAGGCACGACTTGTAGCTCAAGGCTACACACAGTTGAAGGAATTGATTTCGATGAAACTTTTGCACTGTTGCTAGACTTGAGTCTATTCGCATATTACTTGCCTATGCTAACCATCACAATATCACTTTATATCAAATGGATGTGAAAAGTGCATTCCTCAATGGTAAGCTTGAGGAAGAAGTATATGTTGCTCAACCCCAGGTTTTGAAGATCCAAAGAATCTGACAAAGTCTTGAGACTCAACAAGGCCCTCTATGGTCTCAAACAAGCCCCTCGGGCGTGGTATGATACATTGAAGGAATTCTTCGTGAAGAATGGCTTCACACCCGGTTCACTTGAACCTACTCTCTTTACTAAATCATATGATGGTGAACTGTTTGTGTGCCAAATATATGTTGATGATATTATCTTTGGTTGTACTGACCAATGTTATAGTGATGAATTTGCCTATATGATGAGTGAAGAATATCAAATGTCTATGATGGGAGAGTTGAAATTCTTCTTAGGTCTTCAAATTAAATCCAACAACACAATGGCATATTCATATCTCGGAGAAATACCTCAAAGATGTCCTGAAGAAATTCGGCATGCAAGATTGCAAAGGCGTCAAAATTCCTATGCCCACAAATGGCCATCTATGCCTTCGATGAAAATGGTATTGACTTGATCACAAGGTATACCGCTCCATGATTGGTTCTCTATTGTACTTATGTGCATCTAGGCCAGATATAATGCTTAGTGTTTGCATGTGTGCCCGATTTCAAGCTACACGAAGGAATCACACCATAAGGCTGTGAAGCATATTCTTCGATATCTAGCTCACACACCAACACTAGGATTATGGTACCCCAAGGGCTCTACTTTTGATCTCATTGGATATTCGACTCGACTATCTTTGGTGATCATGTGGACCGCAAGTCAACATCTGGTACTTGTCATTTCCTCGGACGATCTTTGGTCTGTTGGTCCTCGAAGAAAGCGAACTGCGTATCACCGCTTCATCGGAAGCTGAATACATTGCTGCTGGCTCGTGTTGTGCTCAATTGCTGTGGATGAAGAAATCTCTCAAGGACTACGGCATCAACGTGAAGAATGTGCCTCTCTACTGTGACAATGAGAGTGCCATCAAGATTGCTCACAACCCAGTTCAACACTCGAAGACAAAGCACATTCAAATTCGTCATCATTTTCTTCGTGATCATGTGTTGAAGGGCGACATCTCCATCGAGCATGTGAAGACTGAAGAACAGCTATCCGATATCTTCACTAAGCCCTTGGATGAGAAGAGATTTAGCAAGTTGCGGTGTGAGCTAAATATCTTAGAATCTTCGAATGTTCTTTGAAAAGGACACACATCCTGATACTTATGCAAAATTGATGACTTAGATGTGCAACACATGAAGAAACGTTTTTCTTCAATTAATGAAGAATAACTCTCTAAATGTGAAGAAATTAATGAAGAATTTGATTCTCAGAACCCTACGACAATTGTACGTGGTGTCTGAAATCATCATTCTTATACAGTGGGTCACGCCACCACCAAAGTTGAAAATCTTCAATTTGAGCTTTTCCTCAGTTTTTGAAAGTCTTCAGTTTTTCAAATTCTTCAACTTTTCAAAATCTTCACTATTTCCATCGTTTTTCTTCATTAGCTATATATATATGGGTTTATGTCCTCTACAACATTCACTTATGGCTATTTCTTCAAGTCGCTTTTTCTGCTAAGTGAATGTGATCGGACCCTTCCCCCTCTATGCTATACTCAACCCAATCTATTCATAAATTCTTCATGTGCGTTCTATTTGAAACTCATTCAAAATCTTCACTGTGTCCTTGTCAGCTGAAGAAATTGCGAACGGAACTTTAAAACTGATATTATCCAAACTTTTGGTTTTGCCGCTCAAACCGTTCCGCATCCCATGATGCATTATTTTATTCACCCACGATCGTACACGATCTCCACTACACAGTATGTGGGTGACACATGTCATGAGAAGGAGAATGGTCAGGGGCACGTTCGTCCCAAATCTTCCGGCGAACAGTTTTTCACCGTGGCTATATATACCCCCACTCCCCTTCCTCACTTCCTTTACTCCGCTCGATATCTCTCTCCCGCTCGAGCTTCTCAAACCCTAGCACCGCTGCTACTCCATCATCGCCGGTGAGGAAAAGCTTCACTGCCTCGACCTCTCCGCCGACGTACTCGCGCCGACCGCGGAAATCTTCACTCCGCCGCCGCCGTAGCTGTCTTCCTCCGCCGAGTTAGGGCGTGGAAGATCTGAACTGACGAACTTCCCATCTGTTCTTCTTAGTTCGTCGTGTTCTTCACTTGAGTAATTAAAAGTTACTTTTATTACTCGCTTTGATTCTCAAACCTTCCTAAAAATCTTCAAAGGTGTTTATTCTTCAAATCTTCACACACATGAACACCTCAAACAAAATATGCTCTTGATTCATTTCTCTAAGCAATGATTTTCTTCAAGATTCCTCAATTGTGTGGATCCTCGATCTGTACAACTCTGGAACGTAAGACAAAGAACGCTTAGTGAAATTCTTCAAGGCTCATTTGGTCAAATTCCTCAAAACTTGTTCTTTTTGAAAAACCTTCTGAGAACGCATATGACCTCTCCAAATTCCTCGCAACTATACTCTGTTCACAGGTACTCATGTCCGCCGCTGAATCACTAGGTTCTCATCAACTTAACTCATTTGCAGCGTTCCTCGAAGAAAAGTTGCATACTTCTTCAGAGAATTCGTTTGTTCAAATTCCTCACCTGAAGGATATGGCAGAAGGAAAGAAGCCACAGAAAGGAGGAAAGAGGCCTGAGGTCATGACTGCGTTTGAAATCCCTGAAGAAATATATGCTGATTATTGCACACTTGATGAAGCCGAGTTCGGCAAAGAAAACAAAAATCAGCGCAAGGTGCGCATTCAAAGGATTGAACGGAGATGGGCAAGGGAATGGAGGGAGTACAGATATGTAACTCCAAAGTACATGAAGAAATTCGCTCTCAATCCTCCATGCCCAAGAGCTCCATTGGCACCTGGTCAAGAGGCTGACCCCACCAGCATCAAGCGTGGTGAGGACTTTCCTGAAGAATGGGCCAAGCGCCAAGCCAAATTGGCAAGACAAGCCAACGAGGCAGTGAGGAAATTCAATGAGGACTCACATCTGCTGCTGCCATCGAGGCCTCTGTCAAGCCAAGAAAATCTATGGCAAAGAAGCCCGCACACAAGCCAAGTGCTTCACCAACAGTGCCCTCACGGCCAAGTTCCTCATTTGTGCCCTCACGGCCAATTCCTCATCTTTGCTCCGCTCCTCCCAAGTCCTCAGCTGCTCCTACAAAATCCTCAGCAGTTCCGACAAAGTCCTCAGCACCTGTGCATCTGGCCACGTGCCAAAGGACTGCAGGCTTCTCCATTGCCTCTGGTGCTTCAGCAAGTTCCTCAGCTGCACCAAAGTCTTCATCTGGCCCGACTCTGCTGAAGACTAAGACCACAGCTGGATGAGGTCCTCGGCCAAGTCCCAAGAAGAAACAGGTCGCCTTCCAAGAGCCACCTGAAGATGATGAGGCTGATGATGATGAACTTGCGGAAATCATCAGAGACCGCCAAGAAAGGGCCGCTAGAGCCAAAGGCACATCTGTGCCATTCTTTGTTGGATCCGAGGAAAATCCTCGATTACATTGATCTACGGCACAAGGATCCAAACACCCCTATGCCTGATTTTCATCGACCCACGGACAAAGTCACATGCTGACCCATTTCATCCTTTGAAGCGAAATGGAAGTTTGAAAAGGCAAGAGAGATCAAGGAAGCTCAATACGAAAGGAGAAGTTCACGAAGAAAAGCGTTGTCAGAATGACACCTGAGGAACTTCTCAAGGTCCAGACTGAAATCCAAGCCCTCAGCAAAAACTTTGATGCTTACTATGCTGATTGGCAAGGAGCCAAAGTTAGATTCGTCAACCTGACGAAGAAATTCACCAATGTTGCTGCCCCAACGCAACAAGAAATTCCTTATGCTGGAGCCTCAGCTCTGCAGACTGAAGAACATGCCAGCAGCGCTGATGAAGTTCAGGCTGCTGAAGAAAATGCCAGTTCCAGGGCTGATGATCCCATTCCAGCCGCTGAAGAAATTGCCAGGGCATCCACTAGTGGTGCGCCTGAAGAAACTGAACAAGACAGGGCAACTGCATCAGTTGCGCCTGAGGAAAATCAACCAGATTCCTCAGCTCCTCCTGCGCCAACACCAACTCCAATTCTTCCATTTGCCTCTGATGTGAAGAAGACCAAGGCTACAGAACGAGCTGCAGTGAAGAAACGGAAAGCATCAGCTGCGTCAAATTCTTAATTGCGAAGAAAATGAAGCCAATGACCAGCTCCTTTGAAAATCCTATTGATGTTGTTCCAATTTCCTCAATTCCATCAAAGGACCTTGTTCCTTTTGATGAAGATTATGAGATCCCAAGCGGATCTGATGAAGAAAATCATTCTGCTGCTTCGTCAGAGCAGATTGATGAAGAAATTGAAGTGGAAGCAATCCCTTCGACCCCAATCATTTCCTCACCTATGCCTCAGTTCAAAGCTGAAGAGGCCGGTGTTGTGGAAATTGAAGAAGATGTGGATATTGGAAGCACAACGCCAGTGATGAACGATGACTTTTGGGAAAGTCAGCATCCAAATTCTCCACTCTTCACCCCAATCCAACAGATTCCTCAGTCTCCTGCTCCAACAGTTCAAATGGGCTCTGAAGAAACTCATCCCACTTCATCTGTCCATGAAGAAATTCCAGCCACTAGCGCTGATGAACCTGCTAATGCTGATCCTCAGACTGCACCTATAGAGGAACAAGAAATTCCTCAGCCTGAAGAACCTGAGATTGCGATTCCAAAGGTCGTGATGCAACTCACTGACACTCCACTGCCAAAGCCAAAGAATCCCTTCTCAACAAAGCAAAAGTTCAAGGTTGAAGATTTCTTCAGCGAGCATGTATTCTTCACTGATTACAATCCATATGATTCTGCTCGCATAAGGAAGAGGCGTTTCTGGACTGCCAGTCAAGCCAATTTCTATTCCTCAGTGCTCTTCAACAAAGACAAAGTCTTTGATCATGCACATATTCCTCATGTGGACATGGAGTCTCTGCCAGGCTTTGAGCCAGTCCTCAGTGTTCTTCACGACGCAGGACTTTTGAATTTCTGCAGTGACATCTGTGATTGGAATGAGGAACTCATTCTTCAATTCTATGCAACGCTGCACATCACTGGAGACGCTGAAGACGTGAACTCATGGGTGTTAGACTGGATGTCTGAGAATACTCACTACAAAGCACCAAAGAATCGAATTGCTTCGTGCCCTACCACTCGATCCTCCACTTGATGGTGCTCGTTGTATCTACAACGAACCAGAACTTTCAAGTCACTATATGCAAGTGCTGATGAAGCCTTTGAAGCCAGGGCAGGCCCCAAGAACCAAATTCCTCGTCAAGGAATTATTGTATGTGCCACGGACTATCTATCGGATTCTGACGAAGACAATGAGTCCTATCAAAGGCCACGACTCAAATTATGAAGAAGTCATTGGCATCATGAAGAATATGCTTTTCAATATCATTCATGGCGTTCCCGTCAACTTCCATGATTTCTTCATGAGGACTCTGGCGAATATTGCTATGTCACCTTTTGAGCTGAAGCCTTATGCACCATGGATTATGAGGTTCATCGAGGACAAGGTCATCACTCAATTACAAGGTCGATACTACGAACCACTGCAACTACTTGCCCCGATTGAAGTCCTCAAGCGGACATTTACCTCGGTGATGACAAGGGCAAGGCAACTGATGTGATCGATGAAGGCATTCGTCAATTGGATGGACAGTTTCGCAAAGCTGCATCCTACTCCACCAATGATGACTCTGCCACACATGACTCTGCCGCAAATACCTCAGTCAAGCAAAGTCCTCAAGCCACGGCACCGGGTGATGGTGATCGTGAAGTTACTCCTCGGTCTTCATCGGAAGGTTGATCGCAATCATAAATGGGTCAAGCGTCAGTTTGGTTCAATTCTTCACAACATGACCTCTACACACAATGCAGTGAAGAAAAACCACTACTACCTCCATGAAACCTTCAAACGCACCTGGGCTGTTTTTTCTAATGTCTACAGCGGAAGAAGCCCGGCGACAATGGGTCTCAAGGAAGAATTTGACTGGTCTGCACCTCCTCCGAAGAAATACAAGAAGGTCAAAGTTCCTTCCTTGGTGGCCAGCTCCTATTCTTCATCGCGCAACACTGATGAAAATGAAGACTTGGACGACACTGCGGCAGGCCCCACTACAACAACTGACCCCAACAACGCTGGCGCTCCTTCTTCAACTTGTATTTCTTCAGGGGCGTTAGTCCTCAGTTTCGATCCTTTTGGTCATTCGATGACAAAGGGGGAGAAATTTGAGTTAGTCTTCAAGCGGGTCTATTATATGGGCATTTTTTTGTTAAGTTACAACTCTCGTTCTTCTAAAACTTTTATTGGATCGAGTTGTAATATTAAACCTGATGGTGCTCTGATACTTTTGATGCACTGAGCTCTGATTCTCTTGAGCTCTGATACTCTTGATGCGTTATTTTGCATGCCTGTTCCTCATTAATGTTATTGCACGCATGCTGAATTTCATCAAGCACCATATTTCATCATGCATTTCAAATTCTTCATATTATATGTCAAATGCGTGTATGAATTACAAGATATAGGGGGATATCTCCATGATTCAACTCTTCAAATGTGCATTGCCTCAAAAGCAAATTCCTCACTATGCACATCTTCAGGGGGAGTTCTTCTATATCTTGCAATCAAATTCCTCAATATCAGTATTTACACTTCATATGTTTATCCCGTTGAAAACTTAACCTATATTGTCATCAATCACCAAAAAGGGGCAGATTGTAAGTGCATCTAGTGCCCCTTAGTGATTTTGGTGTATTGAAGACTTATAGGTTAAGGGACTAATGTGTTTGTGAGTGTACACAGGTCTATAAGTCTATGAGGAATTTGATATTTACAAAGAAAGTCGACCCCTAAAAATGAAGTTCTTGTTGAAGACTTTGATATTCGAAGACTTTACGAAGACTTTGAAATTGAAGAAAATGGTGTGACCTTGAAGACTTGGTATTCATTTGAGGAACATGAAGCGTGAAGACTTGTTTTCGTAGTTTCGTTTTCTCTTTCTTGAGTCATAGGAAACACCGTACTGTTAAAGGGGGTCGAGGAAATAGTAAGGAAAAATTTCCATGTGATGCTCAACTCAAAATCCTACACCTACCAATCCCTTGAGTGAAGCCTTTGGAAATCTCATACAGTTCAGTCAATTTCTTGATGGTGAGAGGCGAAGTTCTTACAGTCCTTGAGGAATTATTGACCGAGGAGTTAGGAATTCGCCGGTCTTGGATTGCCTACGATGAGGAACATGATAGCCCCGAGGAATTTGAGAGTCAAATTTCCAACCGTTCTTGTGTTCTTGGCATGACTGTCCCAAAATATCTCATCCACCTAACGGTCATATCATTGAAGGGCATTTATGTCTTATCATGTCGGGCTGCTCCCTAGGCTATAAATAGCCGCCCCTACAACCACTAGCTGGTTGGCTGCTCCGAGAGAAACTTGACACTTGTCATTTGAGAGCAACCCATCCTCCGAGGACTTTGGCGAAAATCATCGAGTGAGGAAAACCCAAAACCAGACCCCTACAAACCCAAAGTGATTGAGCATCACTGAAGAGATTGATCCTACGTGGACCCGACGCTTGTTACCTTTGAAGACTGTGCTTCTTCCAGGCGGTTAGGCGTCATGGTCTAGAACATCCAAGAGGAATTGTGGATCGCCTAGTGCCCGAGTCTATGAAGGTTTGGAAGTCGCTGAAGACTTACCACGAGTGATTGGACGAGGTCTGTGTGACCTTAGTTCAAGTAGAATACGGTGAGGACTTGGTGTCTGAGCTGCGTGCTTTCGGCCCGGGTGTCCGGACTGTGTCCTCGAGTTTAAATACCCAGCCGCTCCAACCAGACGTACAACTGAGATAGCAGTTGGAACTGGTCTACCAAATCATTGTCTTCACCAACCTTACTAGTTCTATTTCCTCAACCCTCTCATTTCCTCATTACCGTGTTGAGTGTTTATCCATATCTGTGTTTGAAGACTTTCTCAATTTCCTCAGTTCAATTCTTCAGTCTGTTTGTCTTCATCTTGTGCTATCCTGTGTTTATGCTTTCTGTACTCTTTGATTGTCTTCATTTCATCATGATGACCATGCCCGCATTCTCTTATGCTTACTTCTGAGTACTTATTCCGCTGCAAGTAGTTCTTCGCTAAGGAATTTCCTCACCGGCAAATTCCTCAGTGAAGAATTCATAAAAATCGCCTATTCACCCCCCTCTAGTCGATATAACGCACTTTCAGCGGCATGGTACTGAGATTGTCCACACCTGAAACAATGAGCCTGATTACCTCTGTGGGGAGTGAATTCCAGCCACTCTTTCGGCGGACGCTGCTCGGTTCTGCCATTGTTAGTGCTTGGGTTTCGGAAGAGGGGGGAGGCGCCTTAGCGGGGATGGAAGATTGGACGATTATGTGCGGACAAAGATGGAGAAGCAAATATGTGCTACAGGAAGTGGACAGGTGATGATGACTAAAGTACGCCGCCTGATTTATGAGACACATACCAGCAGCGTAGAGTCATATCGATGCCAGATAACTTGCTTGAGTGATCATAGTACTAGTACTCCCTATAGTACTTACTACTATGCCCTAGTTTGCATATAGAGTAGTGGAGTAGGACTCTGCTCTACTACTAGCACTGGAGGAGTAGTATATTCTAATCTAAAATAGTTACAAACTTCAATGCCCGAGCGTGGAACGTGTTGGGGAACGTAGTAATTTCAAAAAAAAATCCTACGCACACGCAAGATCATGCTGATGCATAGCAACAAGAGGGGAGAGTGTGTCCACGTACCCTCGTAGACCGAAAGCGGAAGCGTTATGACAACGCGGTTGATGTAGTCGTACGTCTTCACGATCCGACCGACCCAAGCACCGAACGTACGACACCTCCGTGTTCTGCACACGTTCAGCTCGATGACGATCCCCAGACTCCGATCCAGCAGGGTGTCGGGGATGAGTTCCGTCAGCACGAAGGCGTGGTAACGATGATGATGTTCTACCGATGCAGGGCTTCGCCTAAACTCCGCGACGATATGACCGAGGTGGAATATGGTGGAGGGGGGCACCGCTGCAGCTAAGCGATCACGAAGATCAACTTGTGTGTTCTAGGGTGCCCCTACCCCGTATATAAAGGAGCAAGGGGGAGGCCGGCGGCCCTTGTAGGCGCGCCAGGAGGAGAGTCCTCCTCCTAGTAGGATAAGGACTCCCTCTTTCCTACTCCTACTAGGAGGGGAAAGGAAGTGGGAGAGGGAGAGGGAAAGAGGGGTGCGCCCCCCCCCCTCTCCTAGTCCAATTCGGACTAGAGGGGGAGGGGGCACGCGGCCCATCCTGGCTGCCCCTCTCTCTCTCCACTGAAGCCCATAAGGCCCAATACTCCTCCGGGGGGGGTTCCGGTAACCCTCCGGCACTCCGGTTTTCTCTGAAATCACCCGGAACACTTCCGGTGTCCGAATATAGTCGTCCAATATATTGATCTTTATGTCTCGAGCATTTCGAGACTCCTCGTCATGTCCGTGATCACATCTGGGACTCCGAACAACCTTCGGTACATCAAAACTTATAAACTCATAATAAAACTGTCATCGTAACGTTAAGCGTGCGGACCCTACGGGTTCGAGAACTATGTAGACATGACCTAGAACTGTTTCTGGTCAATAACCAATAGTGGAACCTGGATGTTGATATTGGCTCCTACATATTCTACGAAGATCTTTATCGGTCAAACCGCACAACAACATTCGTTGTTCCCTTTGTCATTGGTATGTTACTTGCCCGAGATTCGATCGTCGGTATCCAATACCTAGTTCAATCTCGTTGCAAGCAAGTCTCTTTACTCGTTCCGTAATACATCATCCCGTAACTAACTCATTAGTTACAATGCTTGCAAGGCTTAAGTGATGTGTATTACCGAGAGGGAAGAGATACCTCTCCGACAATCGGAGTGACAAAACCTAATCTCTAAATACGCCAACCCAACATGTACCTTGGAGACACCTGTAGAGCACCTTTATAATCACCCCGTTACGTTGTGACGTTTGATAGCACACAAAGTGTTCCTCCGGTAAACGGGAGTTGCATAATCTCATAGTTGTAGGAACTTTGTATAAGTTATGAAGAAAGCAATAGCAATATACTAAACGATCAAGTTCTAGGCTAACGGAATGGGTCAAGTCAATCACATCATTCTCCTAATGATGTGATCCCGTTAATCAAATGACAACACATGTCTATGGTTAGGAAACATAACCATCTTTGATTAATGAGCTAGTCAAGTAGAGGCATACTAGTGACATTATGTTTGTCTAAGTTTTCACACATGTATCATGTTTCCGGGTAATACAATTCTAGCATGAATAAATAACATTTATCATGATATGAGGAAATAAATAATAACTTTATTATTGCCTCTAGGGCATATTTCCTTCAGTCTCCCACTTGCACTAGAGTCAATAATCTAGATTACGTAGTAATGATTCTAACACCCATGGAGTCTTGGTGTTGATCATGATTTGCTCGTGGAAGAGGCTTAGTCAACGGGTCTGCAATATTCAGATCTGTATGTATCTTGCAAATCTCTATGTCTCCCACCTGGACTTGGTCCCGGATGGAATTGAAGCGTCTCTTGATGTGCTTGGTCCTCTTGTGAAATCTGGATTCCTTTGCCAAGGCAATTGCACGATCTTTATCACGGAGAAGATTTTCATTGGTCCCGATGCACTAGGTATGACACCTAGATCGGAAATGAACTCCTTCATCGAGACTCCTTCATTTGCTGCTTAAAGCAGCTATGTACTCCGATTCGCATGTAGATCCCGCTCTGACGCTTTGTTTAGAACTGCACCAATGACAGCTCCACCGTTTAATATAAATACATATCCGGTTTGCGATTTAGAATAAATGCGGATCGGTGTCAAAGCTTGCATCGGCGTAACCCTTTACGACAAGCTCTTTGTCACCTCCATAAGCGAGAAACATATCCTTAGTCCTTTTCGGTATTTCCGGATGTTCTTGACCGCTGTCCGATGATCCACTCTGGATTACTTTGGTACCTCCACCGCTAAACTAATAGCAAGGCACACATCAGGTCTGGTACACAGCATTGCATACATGATAGAGCCTATGGCTGAGGCATAGGGAACTCCTTTCATTTTTCTCTATCTTCTGCGGTGGTCGGGCATTGAGTCGACTCAACTTCACACTTATGTAATACAGGCAAGAATCCTTTCTTTGCTGGTTCATATTGAACTTTTCAAAATTTTATCAAGGTATGTGCTTTGTGAAAGTCCAATCAAGCGTCTTGATCTATCTCTATAGATCTTGATGCCCAATATGTAGCAGCTTCACCAAGGTCTTTCATTGAAAAACTTTTATTCAAGTATCCTTTTATGCTATCCAGAAATTCTATATCATTTCCAATTAATAATATGTCATCCACATATAATATCAGAAATGCTTCTGAGCTCCCACTCACTTTCTTGTAAATCTGAGGCTTCTCCAAAAGTCTGTATAAAACCATATGCTTTGATCACACTATCAAAGCGTTTATTCTAACTCGAGAGGCTTGCAGGACCATAAATGGATCATTTGGAGCTTGCACACTTTGTTAGCTCCCTTAGGATCGACAAAACCTTCGGTTGCATCATATACAACTCTTCTTCCAGAAATCCATTCAGGAATGCAGTTTTGACATCCATCTGCCATATTTCATAATCATAAAATGCGGCAATTGCTAACATGATTCGGACTGACTTAAGCATCGCTACGGGTGAGAAGGTCTCATCATAGTCAACCCCTTGAAGTTGTCGAAAACCTTATGCAACAAGTCGAGCTTTGGAAACAGTAACATTACCGTCAGCGTCAGTCTTCTTCTTGAAGATCCATTTATTCTCTATTGCTTGCCGTTCAGTGGGCAAGTCAACCATAGGCCACACTTTGGTCTCATACTGGGATCCCATGTCAGAGGTCATGGCTTCAAGCCATTTTGCGAATCTGGGCTCACCATCGCTTCTTCATAGTTCGTAGGTTCACCATGATCTAGTAGCATGACTTCCGAGAATAGGATTACCGTACCACTGCAGTGCGGATCTTACTCTGGTTGATCTACGAAGTTCAGTAACAACTTGATCTGAAGTTTCATGATCATCATCATAAACTTCCTCACTAATTGGTGTAGGTGTCACAAGAACTGATTTCTGTGATGAACTACTTTCCAATAAGGGAGCTGGTACTGTTACCTCATCAAGTTCTACTTTCCTCCCACTCACTACTTTCGAGAGAAACTTCCTTCTCTAGAAAGGATCCATTCTTAGCAACAAATGCCTTACCTTCGGATCTGTGATAGAAGGTGTACCCAACTGTCTCCTTTGGGTATCCTATGAAGACACATTTTTCCGATTTGGGTTCGAGCTTATCAGGTTGAAGTTTTTTCACATAAGCATCGCAGCCCTAAACTTTCAGAAACGACAACTTTGGTTTCTTGCCAAACCATAGTTCATAAGGAGTCGTATCAATGGATTTTGATGGTGCCCTATTTAACGTGAATGCGGCCGTCTCTAAAGCATAACCCCAAAACGATAGCGGTAAATCGGTAAGAGACATCATAGATCGCACCATATCTAGTAAAGTACGATTCTGACGTTCGGACACACCATTACGTTGTGGTGTTCGGTGGGCGTAAGTTGCGAAACTATTCCGCATTGTTTCAAATGTAGACCAAACTCGTAACTCAAATATTCTCCTCCATGATCATATCGTAGACACTTTATTTTCTTGTCACGATGATTTTCAACTTCACTCTGAAATTCTTTGAACTTTTCAAATGTTTCAGATGTATGCTTCATTAAGTAGATATACCCATATCTGCTTAAATCATCTGTGAAGGTGAGAAAATAACGATATCCATACGAGCCTCAATATTCATCGGACCACATACATTTGTATGTATGATTTCCAACAAATCTGTTGCTCTCTCCATAGTACGGAGAGCGGTGTTTTAGTCATCTTGCCCATGAGGCACGGTTACATAAGTACCAAGTGATTCATAATCAAGTGATTCCAAAAGTCCATCTGTATGGAGTTTCTTCATGCGTTTAACACCGATATGACCTAAACGGCAGAGCAACAAATAAGATGCACTATCATTATCAACTCTGCATATTTTGGCTTCAACATTATGAATATGTGTATTACTACTATCGAGATTCATCAAAAATAGACCACTCTTTAAGGGTGCATGACCATAAAAGATATTACTCATATAAATCGAACAACCATTATTCTCTGATTTAAATGAATAACCGTCTCGCATCAAACAAGATCCAGATATAATGTTCATGCTCAACGCTGGCACCAAATAACAATTATTCAGGTCTAAAACTAATCCCGAAGGTAGATGTATAGGTAGCGTGCCGACCAGCGATCACATAGACTTTGGAACCATTTCCCACGCGCGCATCGTCACCTCGTCCTTGGCGGTGTTCGCTTATTCCGTAGTCCCTGTTTGAGTTGCAAATATTAGCAGAACCAGTTATCAAATACCAGTGCTACTGCAAGCTCTAGTAAGGTACACATCAATAACATGTATATCACATATACCTTTGTTCACCTTGCCATCCTTCTTATCCGCCAAATACTTGGGGCAGTTCCGCTTCGGTGACCAGCTTGCTTGCGGTAGAAGCACTTTCGGTTTCGAGCTTAGGTCCAGACTTGGGTTTCTTCTCTTGAGCAGCAACTTGTTTGCTGTTCTTCTTGAAGTTCCCCTTCTTCTTCCCTTTGCCCTTTTTGTTGAAACTAGTGGTCTTGTTGACCATCAACACTTGATGCTCCTTCTTGATTTCTACCTCGCAGCTTTTAGCATTGCGAAGAGCTCGGGAATTGTCTTGTTCATCCCTTGCATATTATAGTTCATCACGAAGCTCTTGTAGCTTGGTGGCAGTGATTGGAGAATTACATCAATGGCGCTATCATCCGGAAGATTAACTCCAGTTGAATCAAGTGATTATTATACCCGGACATTTTGAGTATATGCTCACCGAGAACTATTCTCCTCCATCTTGCAGCTATAGAACTTATTGGAGACTTCATATCTCTCAATCCGGGCATTTGCTTGAAATACTAACTTCAACTCCTGGAACATCTCATATGCTCCATGACGTTCAAAACGTTGTTGAAGACCGGTTCTAAGCCGTAAAGCATGGCACACCGAACTATTGAGTAGTCATCGACTTTGCTCGCCAGACGTTCATAACATCCGGTGTTGCTCCTGCAGGGCACGGCACCTAGCGGTGCTTCGGGACGTAATTCTTCTGTGCAGCAATGAGGATAATCCTCAAATTACGGACCCAGTCCGTGTAATTGCTACCATCATCTTTCAACTTTGCTTTCTCAAGGAACGCATTAAAATTCAACGGAACAACAGACGAGCCATCTATCTACAACAAACATAGATAAGCAAAATACTATCGGTACTAAGTTCATGATAAATTTAAGTTCAATTAATCATATTACTTAAGAACTCCCACTCAGACAGACATCTCTCTAGTCATCTAAGTGATCACGTGATCCAAATCAACTAAACCATAACCGATCATCACGTGAGATGGAGTAGTTTTCAATGGTGAACATCACTACGTTGATCATATCTACTATATGATTCACGCTCGACCTTTCGGTCTCAGTGTTCCGAGGCCATATACGCATATGCTAGGCTCGTCAAGTTTAACTGAGTATTCCGCATGTGCAAAACTGGCTTGCACCCATTGTAGATGGACGTTGAGCTTATCACGCCCGATCATCACATGGTGTATGCAGGCACGACGAACTTTGGCAGCGGTGCATACTCGGGAGAACACTTCTTGATAATTTAGTGAGAGATCATCTTAAAATACTCTTGTCGGTGTCAAAACCGGCGGATCTCGGTAGGGGGTCCCGAGCTGCGTCTAGGCGGATGGTAACAGGAGACAAGGGACACGATGTTTTTACCAGAGTTCGGGCCCTCTCGATGGAGGTAATACCCTACTCCTGCTTGATTAATATTGATGATATGGGTAGTACAAGAGTAGATCTACCACGAGATCAGAGAGGCTAAAACCATAGAAGCTAGCCTATGGTATGATTGGTGTATCTTGTATATCTGTCGACTAGCCTGGCCCTGGTTTATATAATGCACTAGAGGCCTAGGATAACAAGAGTCCTAGCCGAATACGCCGGTGGGGAGGAGTCCTTGTCTTGGTCACCAAGTCTTGTGGAATCTTCCTTGTAAGCGGCAACTGTCCGGACTGGCCCATGAGTATCTGACCATGGGGGTCCTCGGCCCAATCCAACCGATCGGGAGGCGACGTGGTGAGTACCCCCTAGTCCAGGACACCGTCAGTAGCCCCCTGAACCGGTCTTCAAGTTAGGGATGCTCCTCGATTCTTCCGAACTGTTCTTCATCTTCGGTTGCCGGTCTTGAAACTGGTTCAACAAATCTTCTCATCTTCTATCTTGAGGCGCCGAGATGCATTCGACGAGTTTATACGTCGGGTATCCGAGGAGCCCCTTTAAGTTTCCGGCCTTTATCAATGCCTTGTTATTTTTATGCCACACCTCGGGTTTGAAGTTGTTCCCGGGCGGCAGCGTCCTCTTGCGTCCGAGCTCCAACGCCGGACTGCATTCGAGGTATCTTTTGCAGCCGAGCACCAACGCCGGACTGCTTCCCAGCTCTATCGCCGGACAATGTATCCGAGCTCCAACGCCGGACGGTATCCGAGCTCCAACGCCGGACTATGTATCCGAGCTCCAACGCTGGACCGTATCCGAGGTGTCGTAAATCACCTTGGTTCAAAGAAGTTTGAAGGAGTTTAGCCGAGCTTAATGCCGGAAATGCCCTCTATGGAGCCAGCCACTAGCGCCCGAGCTTTATGCCGGACTGCTCCCGAGGTGGTGCACCACCCGAATGTGGGCCGATTTTTGTCAATATTTTTGATTGGTGCAATTTATTCTCTGCCGAGATACATAGCGGTAGCCCTCAAGGTGGGTATCGGTCTAAAACCCGAGATGCACATGAAGGATGACATAAGACCGGCGATCCCGTGAGTCAGCTGAGACTCGAGGTTGATTTGCAAAATCGGTGCGAGGATCAAGTCCTAGCTCGACAGAATACTTGGGACACAAAAAGCGGCGTGCTCGATCCTCAAGACTCGGGTTGGGTGCGGCCGACCAACCCGAGGATCAAAATCTCCTCGAAATGTATTGCACTTAAGATTTTCTGCATAGAACAAGCAATGCAGTAGCCCCTGAGACACTGGTCGGGTGGCAACACCAGAGCAGGGGATCGATGTGCCCCTTTAATATTTGTAAATAATAAGCCCGAAGCCCAGTAGCCCTTGAGCCTTAATGCGGGCACGGGAGGCCGAATTAAGGATCGATATCCATAGTAAAATCACAAATTATGTGTAATGACTCTATGTATCCAAGTACTTTACGTCATTAATGCTCGGATCCGCATTGTACAAAACTTTGTTGACCGACCATCGGCTTCCACCTCCTCGGCCAATAGCCGAGGAGTGTTTGTCCTACTTTATAAAGCCTTTATGAGGGCAAAGATTTACAACAAACAAGGCAATCTGGCCATACGGTTTTATAAACAAAGGTACGCAGAGAGATATGTTATATTACTGTTTAACAGAAGAAATGTCTTCAAAAGAAAATAGTCCCGCTATCGGTTCCTTTCTTTGGGTTGTCATGCTAAGCATGATCATGAAACCTCAGCTCCAATGTAAGAGCAAAATATTGAGGATTTAATTTGGGAGGCCAGTTACTAGCCCCCGGTAGTGTTCGGCGACAGTCGAGGTGGCCGGAAACACTTCGGCCAATTTTATGAATGGCCCGTCATTTGATATAGTCATCGGATTGCTGACCAGTTTACATCTATTGTGACAGTCAGTTTTCGGCTTTCTCCACTGAGGTGCTTGACCATGCATTTGGAAGCACAATCGCATGATGGTTCTCCCTTGCACACCTAGCCAACAAAGCGAAACGTAGGAGGCAAGCGCGGGAGCCGGGCAACCCAACTATTGACCGAAGACACAATTTGAAACTGATGCATATATAGCAACATCTGAGAATGTTTTTGCCGGATCTCTAAAGGTGTCCGGCGTTGCACTGCGAGACTTGTGATGAAAACACACAAATAGTTTAAAAGTGCCAAAAGCTTGGAAAACCAAAAAACGTCAGTAAAAACATGACGTCCGAACAAGATCAAGTGTTTGACGCCAATCCGAAAATTGGACTTTAGAAAAAAAAGTGCTTACATGGTGCTTTAACATGACACATCCTATCTCAAGACTTCAAGCGGGTCAGCCCTACGGATTAGGCAAGTTTAGGAAACTAAACTCTAAGCGGTTTTGAGAGAGAAATTAGGCTCCTCGACTAGTATTTGCACACTCGTGTCGAGAAAAGGAGTGATAAATAATAAAAACTTTGCAACGATTAAGAAGAAAAACACTTAGTATGAAACGGCTCAAATAAACATAAGAGCCCCCAAGTGACTTGGGTAAAAGTTGACTATATAATGTAAGGTGACATGTAGAATGCCTTCTAGCCGGATTGTAGATTGTTTGTCGTAGCGGACCTTTTCGCTTCAACCTCTGGACCCAATAGTCCGGAGTGTGTCCGAATATCCTCGCGGTTATAAAAACCGGGGCATGCGTGGAGACCAGGTGTAGGGGTCATTAGTGCTTTATCAGACAAGTGCCCAACTAGTTATGTTATATTACATGGTTAGTAAGAAACATCTTCCAGGGAGAATAGTTCCGTTAGGGGTTCCTAACCAAAGGAGGCATGCCCTAAAGTGCATGTCCGGACTGCAAAAAGAGCAGAAAAACATCTGGGGGCAGGTAAATAAATAGGTATGAAATCATCTTTTAGTTCACCGACCGAGTATTCCCTTAAGAACGCTAGCTTTCGGCTTCACCTAGTTTGAGGTACACATCCGGCTGACCCGGCAGTAACAATCGCAGAGGTGCTCCCTTTACCACCTAGCCGAACAATCGGGAACGTAGGGGTAAGCACAGGCAACCCAGCTTGGCCAAAACTTAAGTCATATCGATGCATATAATGGTGAATAAAAGGTACATGCGGAAGTGTGACACATGTGTTGGGCATAAAGCCCGAATTAATAAGCTTCTATTAAAGAAGCCCCCAGGTATAATGAGCGCGGGTAGCGGGTCAAGTGTGTGCGAACAAAGTTTCGATAAGGAAAATTTTTACAAGCAACTTTTTTCCAAAAAAGTATAATGCTTGGTCGAACCGAACACAAGTTAGAAATTTAAAACTTTGAGCATCAAGGCAACTTAGCTGGTTAATATGTTCGGTATTGTCGATACGGTCCGAGCTTGATGCGGGACAAGGTTCCATCCCCCAAGCCGGTCCCGAGGTGGCGGAGCAAAGAGCTCGACACTGTGAAGTGGTGACATAGCACGGTAAATGCAGGACGGCAGAGTGATGCCGAAGTCCCCTGCATGGGGTAATGAAGTGTTGACGAAGCCCCCCGTCCAGCCGAGGTGACGCCAAAGGATATAGTCCGGCTGGATTATTTTCCTGTGCACAATAAATAGTGCAGACCGGGGATAATATTTATAATAAGAATTAGAAAAAAATGTTGCATAATAAATAATTTATGCGAAGTGAGTAATAAAAGAAATATGGCCTGGCGCCGAAGTCAATGTCGATGCAGGGCGGCGGCGTGATGCGGTAAAGGCATGGCAAGGCCTGAATTCACAGGTCGGTCCGAGTTCGGATGCGGCGTTCACGGACTATGTCTGAAACCCGGCCAACCATCATGCGACCGTCGATAATGCGCCACCATTTGATAGACCTGTGTACATATGATGGACAAACCAGAGTAATAATTCCTTGGGAAAAATTAACCCAAACAAGCAAAAAGAAATACTAGGATTAATAGCACTTGGTTTATTTGTTGTAGCAATCCGAAGGAAGGTGATTCCCAAAATTGGGACTCGATCCGCGCACCCATTGCCTGGTCGGCTAGTGACGCCGAAGTGTCCGGAGTAGGTTGATGAAGAGATGGCGAAGCCCTCGGTCCAGCCGAGATGTCGAAGTAGGTCGGCGTGATGGACTCCAGCTTGAAGAAGCAATAGTGCGGCCCTGCCGATGCAGGTCGTGACGTGGTCGATGCCGGCTTGATGAAGCGACCGTGTGGCGATGCCGGTATGTCCGCTCCGTGTAATCCGTGGAGCGGCGATGTGGGTGATGATTTATCCTTCGCGATGCCGGACTCTTGTTCGGCTTGCCGAGATGATGATCCGAAGAAGTTGAGCTCGGCTCAACAAAGTGACGACGTGTCTAGCGCAGGTCGGCGACAGGAGCAATATTGCCGGACTGGTTTGACACCAGCATGATGTTGAAGATCATGTTCAAAAGATCTTAAAGTTAGTGGGATGTGTTCAGAAACAAAACACAATACCCCATACAAAACTTCCTTCAAAAAGGATGTCCGAAATCCCGTTCATAAAAAAGACGAACTCGGGTCGGATTTGTTTTCACGCAGAAAACAGATACGAAAAGTGATGCACTAATCGGAAGGTTCCCGGAGTTTGGACGGTCGGATCGAGCTGAACTTTTGAGGGATGGTAGATATAGGAATTCCGCAGCCGATCAACGGTTGGATATTCCAAAGGAAGTCCGAGCTAGAAGCTGGACACCACGTCCTAAACTCGTCCGGATTCTCGTCCAGATTCAATGCGGCTCTGGTATATCGGAGATTGCGGAGATTAGATCCATCGGAACTCGGCGAAATCTTCCAGGGTTGTTGTAGACTAAATTCCGCACAATTCCACGAAGCAATCGTTAAAACGGCGCTTGAGGAGGCGGTGGCGGCGGACACAAGTCCGTTGTCGAGAAAAAGCGATCTGCCGCCCGAGGGCAATGTTGTGGCGCCGAGCCGGGCTCCTGGATGATTCCTCCATGATCTTGATAGAGATCAGAGTTGATGTTGATGAAGGCCCTCATCCGAACATGACGATCGGAGATAGGGCGCAGCCCTTGGTCGAACCAAGGTGACCAGTTGAGCTGGTGACGAAGATGCCGAAGTCGCAGTTGACCTGCGGGCGAGCCATCGACCTTTTGCCGAACACACAGAGGAACTCTCAATGAAAGCACCAATGTCGGTGACAAAAGCGGTGGATCTCGGGTAGGGGGTCCCGAAATGTGCGTCTAGGCGGATGGTAACAGGAGACAAGGGACACGATGTTTTTACCCAGGTTCGGGCCCTCTCGATGGAGGTAATACCCTACTCCTGCTTGATTAATATTGATGATATGTGTAGTACAAGAGTAGATCTACCACGAGATCAGAGAGGCTAAAACCCTAGAAGCTAGCCTATGGTATGATTGTTGTATCTTCTATATCTGTCGACTAGCCTGGCCCTGGTTTATATAATGCACTAGAGGCCTAGAATAACAAGAGTCCTAGCCGAATACGCCGGTGGGGGAGGAGTCCTTGTCTTGATCGCCAAGTCTTGTGGAATCTTCCTTGTATGCGGCAAACTGTCTGGACTGGCCCATGAGTATACAGCCATGGGGGTCCTCGGCCCAATCCAACTGATCGGGAGACGACGTGGTGAGTACCCCCTAGTCCAGGACACCGTCAGCTACCGTCAATCAAAGCAAGATAAGATGCATAAAGGATAAACATCACATGCAATCAATATAAGTGATATGATATGGCCAACATCATCTTGTGCTTGTGATCTCCATCTCCGAATTACCGTCATGATCACCATCGTCATCGGCGCGACACCTTGATCTCCATCGTAGCATCATTGTCGTCTCGCCAACTATTGCTTCTGCGACTATCGCTACCGCTTAGTGATAAAGTAAAGCAATTACAGGGCGTTTGCATTTCATACAATAAGCGACAACCATATGGCTCACTGCCGATTGCCGATAACTTGATTACAAAACATGATCATCTCATACAATAAAATATAGCATCACGTCTTGACCATATCACATCACAACATGCCCTGCAAAAACAAGTTAGGCGTCCTCTACTTTGTTGTTGCAAGTTTTACGTGGCTGCTACGGGCTGAGCAAGAACCGTTCTTACCTCGCATCAAAACCACAACGATAGTTCGTCAAGTTAGTGTTGTTTTAACCTTCGCAAGGACCGGGCGTAGCCATACCGGTTCAACTAAAGTTGGAGAAACCGACACCGCCAGCCACACGTGTGCAAAGCACGTCGGTAGAACCAGTCTCGCGTAAGCGCAGCGTCTGGCGTAATGTCGGTCCGGGCCGCTTCATCCAACTATACCGCCCGAACAAAAGTATGACATGCTTTGGTAAGCGGTATGACTTGTATCGCCCACAACTCACTTGTGTTCTACTCGTGCATATAACATCAACGCATAAAACCAGGCTCGGATGCCACTTTGTTGGGGAACGTAGTAATTTCAAAAATTTCCTACGCACACACAAGATCATGGTGATGCATAGCAACGAGAGGAGAGTGTGTCCACGTACCCTCGTGAGACCGAAAGCGGAAGCGTTATGACAACGCGGTTGATGTAGTCAGACGTCTTCACGATCCGACCGATCCAAGCACCGAACGTCACGGCACCTCCGTGTTACGCACACGTTCAGCTTCGATGATGATCGCGGACTCCGATCCAGCAGGTGTCAGGATGAGTTCCACAAGACGACGGCGTGGTGACGATGATGATGTTCTACCAACGAAGGGCTTCGCCTAAACTCCGCGACGATATGACCGAGGTGGAATATGGTGGAGGGGGGCACCGTACACGGCTAAGGAACGATCACGAAGATCAATTTGTGTGTTCCAGGGTGCCCCCTACCCCCGTATATAAAGGAGCAAGGGGGGAGGCCGGCCGGCCCTTGTGGGCGCGCCAAGGAGGACGAGGCCTCCTCCTAGTAGGAGTAGGACTCCCTCTTTCCTACTCCTACTAGGAGGGGAAAGGAAGGGGGAGAGGGAGAGGGAAAGAGGGGCGCCCCCTCTCCTAGTCCAATTCAGACCAGAGGAGGGAGGGCGCGGCCCATCACAGCTGCCCCTCTCTCTCTCCACTAAAGCCCATAAGGCCCAATACTCCTCCCGGGGGGGTTCGGGTAACCCTCCGGCACTCCGATTTTCTCCGAAATCACCCGGAACACTTCCGGTGTCCGAATATAGTCGTCCAATATATCGATCTTTATGTCTCGACCATTTCGAGACTCCTCGTCATGTCCGTGATCACATCCGGGACTCCGAACAACCTTCGATACATCAAAACTTATAAACTCATAATAAAACTGTCATCGTAACGTTAAGCGTGCGGACCCTACGGGTTCGAGAGCTATGTAGACATGACCTAGAACTATTTCTGGTCAATAACCAATAGTGGAACCTGGATGTTCATATTGTCTCCTACATATTCTACGAAGATCTTTATCGGTCAAACCGCATAACAACATACGTTGTTCCCTTTGTCATCGGTATGTTACTTGCCCGAGATTCGATCGTCGGTATCCAATACCTAGTTCAATCTGCGTTACCGGCAAGTCTCTTTACTCGTTCCATAATACATCATCCGTAACTAACTCATTAGTTACAATGCTTGCAAGGCTTAAGTGATGTGTATTACCGAGAGGGCCCAGAGATACCTCTCCGAGCAATCGGAGTGACAAAACCTAATCTCGAAATACGCCAACCCAACATGTACCTTCGGAGACACCTGTAGAGCACCTTTATAATCACCCAGTTACATTGTGACATTTGGTAGCACACAAAGTGTTCCTCCGGTAAACGGGAGTTGCATAATCTCATAGTTGTAGGAACTTTATATAAGTTATGAAGAAAGCAATAGTAATATACTAAACGATCAAGTGCTAGGCTAACGGAATGGGTCAAGTCAATCACATCATTCTCCTAATGATGTGATCCCGTTAATCAAATGACAACACATGTCTATGGTTAGGAAACATAACCATCTTTGATTAATGAGCTACTCAAGTAGAGGCATACTAGTGACATTATGTTTGTCTATGTATTCACACATGTACCATGTTTCCGGGTAATAAAATTCTAGCATGAATAATAAACATTTATCATGATATGAGGAAATAAATAATAACTTTATTATTACCTCTAGGGCATATTTCCTTCAGAACGACCACGGACCGCCATCGGTGCTAACTCCAATCCCCAGCAAACGTTCGCTGGGAGACATGGCAGTCGCAAACGCCCGTGACACAGTTACAATACCTGTGTAAGGGTGGCGGTTTTGTCAAATACTATGGCCTAAAACAGGCCACCATCAGATGGAAATCTGATGGTTACGTGGGATTCGCCAGGATTGAGCTCGTGGCGAACAATCGCCAGATATCATTACCAAAAAAGGTTGTGGGACATAAGGATGAACGAGGCAAGGCCTTATCTGTAAATGTGGACAGAGGTGCGGGTATCTCTTGTAAAATTGTCATAGTTTGCTTTCTATCCGTCAGATATAGCTCAGACAGTCTATATTACAAGATGGCAGGCACACCATTATCACCAACTCGGTTTTTTTCAAGAGTAGAGATTTATATTTATTATAAGAAGAAAACAGTAGTAGAGATAGATATAGGAGTAGAGATAGAGACTAGGGAGGAGCACCATTTACTGCTTTGTGTGCTACTCATGCGCTCCATTCGGCAGCCGCAACGTCCCCTACAGCCACTCCCTCCTCCGCTCCATTTGGCGGGTGCTGTTGAAATTTGGGGAGCGCACTTGCGCGACTGCTGGCAACGATGACTTCACCGACGACGACTTCTTCCCCGACCTCGGCAATCTCTTCCCCAACGACATGGGCGACAACCTCAACGCCAACGGTGCTGCTCCCGTTGCACTGTATGTGTTTCTGTCCTTCCTATTCAAAATCATGGTAGAATTCATGTTTCTAGTCTGTGTTCTAGATTCGATCTGTTCATCTACTATGCTAGTCCACATGATTAGTTTAATCCCTGTTATAGCCATCATGATTTTTTTTGTGCTTATTTGGATTAAATCTCGTAGTAACTTTCTCATATATTCAACTGGCGCAACGTCCCCTACAGCCACTCCCGTTTCATGGATGGCCTGGTCGATGCCTCCAAGGAGCCCTTCGTCTACTGCTATGAGTGACCGTCGCCGTTTTGGGGCTCACCGGCGAGCCTCGTGCATCACCTCACGCACGCATCCGTCTATCACTACTGGCCCGCGGCGAAGAACATCAAGTACGAGACGTGTTACCCGTTCGTCGTGCCGGAGTCGCTGGAGGATCACCGTCGCCTGCTAGTCTCGGAGGAGGACGGCAGCGTCTTCCTCTTGATCGTGGGCACTGGCGAGGCCTGCGCAGGCCGCCGCCCCGTCTCTGTAGTGTGCGTTAGGGGTGACGCCACTGACTCTGACACTAACACGAGGCCGATGTACGGGTGCGTGCTCACTGTTGCTGCCCCTCAAAGGTATGTGGGCACCCACACCAACTCCATCACGCTGACTAGGACTGTGCCGAGCTGCGACGTTCCCGCCGACGTGGACATGGAAGACGCATGGTATGATTTTCCCCCCAAGATGGTGCACGGGGACTCCAAGGAGGTTGACCTGGACATATGCATTACCAAGTTAAATGTTGATCATTAGTCTTCGCTTAATATAATATGCTGTCTAAGCATGTGGATACTTCTTATTTATATAGTATAGAACCTTCCATGCATGATCTTGCTCTATTAGAGTATCGCGCTTGAATAAAAGTGTATCCATTTATGGTTTAGTCTAGAATCTTCCATGTATGCTTTTGCTCCATTAGAGTTCTCGCTTGCCATTTATGAGATTAACTAAGAATTTTTACTACAGTACTGGCGAAAGACTTATGATGAACCATTTCTTACATCTCCTCTGCCCCCTTCCAAGTCATACTGATTTAATCCCTTCGTCTAGGTGTATAAGAGCATGGTTCATACTTCATAGTATAGCCAACTGTTGACTATAAAAAGTGCCATGTCATCTTTAGCCAACATGTATAACAAGCGACACTCAAAAACTAATTCTTAAAGATCATTTCATGCAAAGCACAATAAGTGTTATTTCTTCACAAGTTTTGGATGCAGGTTGAACAGTTGAACGCTTTTGTTTGCAAAAGATACTTTTTTTATCTATTTCACCCAGATGTTTGTGAGCTCTAAGGATGAAATAATATCCGAAGAAACCTATTGATACCCATTACACATGAGATGACCCCACATCCTTTGTCAAAATAAACAACTCCCTGATCAATGCATTTTACTTTTCCGTGCAACGCACTGGCACCTTACTATAGATTAGTACGACCATAAATTTAACTAACATTATATATAGTATGATAAATGCTCATGAATGTCACCTAAAATTATATATTTGAAAACAATGTTCAAATACGAATCCAACGATATGGTTTTTGTTGACATGCACTAACATTTTGTCAGTTAAATCTTCAGTCAAATTCAATGGGGGACTAATAAACCACGACCGATGTAGTACTCCTATGTAGAGGGCGGCGATGCATGGGAGTCTCGTCCCGCTCGTGGCGCGGCAGTAAAGCCGTCATATCACAAAACCCCACCACTCCCAATAATAAGTGGCCCGGTAAAATAAATGGACAATCAACCATCACATCCCTCTGTCTTTTTTGCATTTTATCTCTCTGCATTTACTTTGTCCGGTTCATCTCGCACACTCGATCCCTAAGCTACTACTCCTAGTATCCCTAGCTACTACTCCTAGGGCCAGTTTTTTTGGCGGCTTAAAAAATAAGTTGTCTCTTCCCCAACTTTTCCCATAAGACTAGTCACAGTGGAGAGTAACATAAGGCACCTCACTCATTTATTTGGGCTTCTAAACTACTAGTACCTCCGTCCTGATTTATTCGTCACCATTATAATTTGTGCTAAATTTTGATCAAAGATTTAACTGATAAAATGTTAGTGCATGTGACATGCACAAACATTTCATTAGTTAAATTTATGGTCAAATTTGACACAGATTACAATGGGGACCAATAAATCAGGACGGAGGTGTAGTTATGGGATTAGCAATCTAGAAGTCTAAAAGAACTGGCCCTTGGTATTCCTAGTAGTAGTACTCAAGTTGGAATTCCAATTGCACGTCACAACTTGTTAGGCAAAAATTTAATACAGGGTGTAGAAAAGCGGTTTGGCAATTTGCATGCCTTCCCGACCAGTGAGATACTCCGTACAAAGTATGATAGAGAAATAACCACAGAGAAAGAAGCTAAAAGTAAACAATCAAACAAGCATTTTTGCATTTGTTTTGCATTGAATCGTTTCACAAGCTTGACTAGTGATGTTTTTCTACATTTACCAAAACCGCACCATAATGTTAATACGTGCATTTGCACGTACATAAGTAATAGTAGTAGCACAGTCTGCCAGCATATAGAGAGAGAGACCTGTAGTGCGATAGTATATAGTAAAGTTTGTGCTATATGCACGTACTTACAAAATGCGTACGGATACACAAGGTTTCCAAACTTTTCATTTTACATACTTAATTAAGGACGCTAATAATTCCCAAACGTTTAGGATTTATCATTTGCGTCCCAAAACTAATGAGATCGCCTTAAGAAACTAAATTATATTCCTAATAAAAGCCACGACGCTCGCAAGAGCTCTTGCGGCACGCCACGAAGTGCCACAGTGCGCCGGGCCGTTCCCGACGCCGACACAACGTCTCTTCCTCAGCCTCGGAACTCGCGAGGTGCTGATTGGCGGCTTGCGGGCGGGAAAGCACGATCTCACCGGTGTGGTGATCCGGCGCCAACAGGTACTCCTCCTCGCTGGAAGCATGCACCCAGCCCATGTACTGCCAAGCGTAGATGAGTCGCTTGGGCCCGACTGCACTCAGGGCTTTGGCACGGGCGTCCTCCGCCACCCTCACGGCCCTCGCACGAGCCTTCTGCCAAAGAGCCAATTGCCTGACTCTCTCGGACGCGACATAGGCGTGCCAGACGGCTTGCCTCACGGCGCACTTTTCTTCCTCGGCCTTCTTCTCCGGCTCTATTTTGGCGCGCTCTGCCGGAGGCTAAGCCTCCCACAAGGCAACATCCATTTCTTTCCAAAGCTCCTCAAGGCTGGGGGGCTCGGCGGGTGGCGCGGCATTCTCCTCGTAGCGGGGAGCCGACGCATCCTCCGATGCGCGTGCTGGCGAGATTGGGAAGGCCGACGCGTCCACCTCGACACGTCGTGGCGAGGAGCAGAACGCCGACGCGTCATCCTCGACTAGTGGCGGCGAGGAACGGAAGGGCGACACGTGACCGTCCGCGCGGTGCAGCGAGGGGCGCCTAGGTCTTGGGAGGGGCCATGGCATGGTGGTCTACGTGAGAGGGAGGGGGAGGAGATAGCGATGAACGTGACCGTTCTTCCGAATGCCGTGGGAGGCGCAGTATTTATAGCAAGCAATGGCACACCTACGTAAGATATGGGTGAAGCTTCGACTTAGCTGCGGTGCGGTTGCATCAGCGACATGTGGGCGGGGCGCTGTTGGGCCCACATGTCAGTGACCCAATACACCTGCAATTAAGTAACTGAAGCAGCGTCCCATAAGATATGTTGCGTGATTAACGTAATAGCTACGTGGGCATATTTGTTGGAGTAAATTACGGGGGAGGGAAGGGGTGGAAATATTGCTGGTCACAACGGATTAGACGAGCGCGGAGGGAGGAGAGTCATGCATGCATATTTTTTCCACACGGGGTGGAGTGGTGGGACCGTCGGAGGGAGAAGGAGAGTCAAGCAGGCAGATTGTTTTCACACATGGAGAGGAAAAGATTTGGAGATGAACGGGCTTCCTGCAGGTATAAGGAACGGTGCATAATAAGTCATCTTGCATGTCGGGCTAGGTATAGTCTCAAGTAATTAAAAACATACACGCCCCACACATGTTCTGATTTCAAGGTAAACTAAACTATTGCATGCGATGATTAAGGCTGGCCATAGTGGTGGTATCTTAGTAGGTATCATGCACATGGGAATAGAAAACATGTTGTTGTGGCAAAGAATTAAAGAAGAGAGGGGGGGTTAGAGTAAAATAGGTAGATACCATATCATGTTAAATACTATGCTACTTTATGTCATGCATGGCACTATAAAGGTAGTCCCGTATCATACACTAGTATCATGCACATGATACTAGTATATGATACTTTCTACTATGAGTAGCCTAAAGAGAATATTAACTAATCTCTACTCTCTATATAGACTCTTATCTCTATTTTTTATAATAATATTTTCTACTCTTCTTATAAAAAACAGAGTTGGTGATGATGGTGTGCCTATCATCCTGCAATATTGGCCGTCCGATTTATATCTGACGGATAGGAAGGAAACTATGGCAATTTTGCAAAAAGATACCCACACCCCTCTCCACATTTGCAAATAAGGCCTTCCCTCGTTCATCCTTTTCTCCCACAAGATAAACTACTCATACAAATGCATCTTGATGTTCCATGCAAGGCATGGGCATCTTGCTAGTTATAATAAAAAACCGAGTTGGTGATGATGGTGTGCCTGCCATCTTGTAATATAGACCGTCCGATCTATATCTGACCGACAGAAAGCAAACTATGACAATTTTACAAAAGATACCCACACTTCTCTCCACATTTACAGATAAGGCCTTGCCTCATTCATCCTTATTGTGACGCCCTCGATTCAATCGTACACTCATCATACATGCAAATGTGTACGATCAAGATCAAGGACTCACGGGAAGATATCACAACACAAATCTAGACACAAATTAAAATAATACAAGCTTTATATTACAAGTCAGGGGCCTCGAGGGCTCGAATACATAATCTCGAATACACAAGAGTTAGCGGAAGCAACAATATCTGGCTACAGACATGAGTTAGACAAGTTTTCCTTAAGAAGGCTAGCACAAAAGCAACATCGATCGAAAAGGCAAGGCCTCCTGCCTGGGAGCCTCCTAACTACTCCTAGTCGTCTGCGGCCTCCACGTAGTAGTAAGCATCGGCGGTGGCATCCGGCTCCTGGGCTCCGACATCTGGTTGCATCAACCGGAAAGAAGTAGAAAGGGGGGAAAAGGGGGAGCAAAGCAACCGTGGGTACTCATCCAAAGTACTCGCAAGCAAGGATCTACACTACATATGCATCGGTATCAATGAAATGGGCTATATATGTGGACTGAACCGTAGAATGGCAGAAGCGAAGGGGAAAGCCTAGCCTATCGAAGACTAGCATCTTCAAGCAGGTCCAAGCATCTTGCAGCATCAGAAGAGGTAAGAGTAGCATAAAGTAAAGTAGTAGTAGTGTTATCAACCTCGGCCAGAGATCCTTTCTCGGCACCCTGCTAGAAAGCAATCCCAGAGCCATACTATCCAATTGTCATCACAATCCAATTCTCATCATAAGTATCCAGTTCTAGTTGTATCGATTGGGATACAACTCCAAGTGATCGTTACCGTAGGACAAGCTATCGATAGATGTTTTCTTCCCTGCAGGGGTGCACCAACTTACCCACCACGCTCGATTAACTCCGGTCGGACACACTTTCACAGGTCATGCCCGGCCTCGGCCGGAACAATACGCCGCAACCCGACCTAGGCTTAATAGAGAGGTCAACACGCCGGACTAAACCCTCGCCCCAGGTTCATGGGCCATCGCCCAGGAACTCCTCTGACGTTGCAAACGCGGCCGATGAGCAGAACCTAGCTACCTCCTTAAAAAGCGGTGCTTACCGGTCCAACCCAGTAGCCGCCGATCGGTAGCGTCTATTAAGCTTTGGCTGATGCATACAATGCAGAATGCCCATACTATGCCCACGTGATGGTTAGTGCTATCAGGCCAGAGGCCCCTCGGATCAAATATCCAAATCGTAGTGGATTAAGAGCACGCGGTAACAAGCAGAGATTCATGAAAGATGTGACCCCGTTGCCCCGTCTCGAGGACTTGCGGCAAGGGCTAAGAATGCCCGGCCACGCCTCGTAAGTATCTCGCGGGCACCTTCCAGGTCAACCCGACTCCACATCACTCGCGGGTACCCCTCAGGGTCGACCCGCCTTTCCAAGAAACAGTTGTAAAGTCCAAGTATCCGTGTGTCCGGACATCAAGGGGAAAACCCGAGGAATCACCCCCGGTGAATTCCACTCGATGTAATCATCAAGGTGAACGTAAGAGGAACCACCCCCGAGGTTCACACTTGAGGGGTTGCACGCCGTAGTCGTGTCGAAGTGGTTAAGGCGGAATCACCCTCGAGGACCACGACCGAATAGCTTCACTACGGGGTTAACATCAGAAGTGCTGTTGAGGTCTCACCCTCGGTACTCGATAGTAACCCAGTAGTGTCGAGCAACTAAGGGGAAAGTGATGTGCGGTGCCGGGGCCTGGTCTTCGATCCCGTTGATCGGGTCTTCGATGATGAAGTGGGGGCAACAAGGACAAGGTGGGGTCACTAATGGATCACTAACCAACCTATACTAAGCAGTTTAGGATAAGTAGGTAGGGTATAATGAGCAGGTTACAAAAGCAGGCTATGCATCAGAATAGGAGCAAACAATAACAGTAGCAAAATCTAATGCAAGCATGAGAGAATGGAATTGGCGATATCGGGATGATCAAAGGGGGGCTTGCCTGGAAGCTCCGCTAAAAGGGAAGAAGGGTCGTCGGTGACGTAGTCGATCCCAGGGGCAACATCGGTCTTGGGGTCTACCGGAGAGAAGTGGGGGAAGAAACAATAAATATACAACAAACAAAGCATCATAAAGCATAACATGTTAATACGCGGTGCTAGGGGTGAACTAACGCGGCACTACACGTTGCAGGAGGAGGGGATAAACATACGAGGATGAATTCCCGGTGTTAGGCAGATTCCGGAGAGAGGAAAAGAGGGGGAAAGTTCCAAGTTCAACATGCTAGGGGCATGTGATAGATGAACGGATAGCGTATTCGGATTTATTGGATTTTTCTGAGCAACTTTCATGTAGAAAACATTTTCATCCGAGTTACTGTTTATTTTCTATGAATTTCTAAAGATTTAAACATTTCTGAATTTATTTTAATTCGAATTAAACGAGAATATTCTTATGTCACCTAGTGTCACTCTGGCCAGAGTGCATGACCGTGGGCCAAGGAGTGTTGAGTCAGCAACCGAGTCAGCGTTTGACTGGGTCGACTTTGACTAGTCAAAGGGTCAGGTGGGACCATTCTGTCAGTGTCACAAGTCTTTAAAGATTGATTTTAAACGGTTTATTTAGAGGTGGGGGGCACTGTCATAGTCCTATCAAATAACAGGGTTAGTTAGTTTGGTTAACAGGGCTTTCACCTAATCTAATTAAGTGGGACCCATTTGTCATTTGCTAACAGGCTTAATTAGCATTAATTTAATACTATTAAACTAAACCTACTACTACTAGTAGACAAGGGCCAGCCGTTCGTGTGAGAGACACAGCCAGCGCTGTGCTCACACATGCACACAAGCACGGCGGCCAGAGCCGGCCGATGCTAGGAGGCAAGGAGCTGGGAGCAACGACCATGGCTAAGCGCGGAGAGCGGTGAGCGGTGGCAGTGAGACACACGGCAGCAAGCGCAGCGGAGCAAGCGATGTGATTAAGCATAAGCAGCCAAGACGCCAGATCAGCGGCAGGCGAGGCAGCGAAGTCTTGACAGCGGCAGCTGCAGCTGTATGCAAGCGCTGGGCGGCCAAGGCAGCAGGCAAGTGCGGGGCATGGCCAGGGCACGGCGGACGAGCATGGCTACGGGCATGGAGCTTCGGGCACGACGGGCGAGCAGTCTACGGCGTCAGATCGAAGGGTAAAAAATAGGGGAGATGGAGCTCGATGGTGAGGTCGGGGAGGTCGGGGTGGACCGGAGTGGCTGGAATCGACGGCGGACGACGACGATGTGCAAGATGAAGATGGTGGCGATAGCGAGTGTACGGGCCTTCCCCGCTCGATTCGGTCCTCGGGATGGACGAAGTGGACCGTTGCGGTCCTTCTGGGCGTCTTCTCGCGGCGTGGGAAGCACGGTGGTCGCGGCCATGGCGACGACAGCGGCGGTTTCACGCGGGGAGAAGAGAGAGAACGAGGGAAAGGGTGGCATCCTTATCCTCACGGGGGAGACGGCGGATGCTCGGCACGCGGCCATCCGAGCAATGGACAAGTGCTGTTCGTCCAGCACGCCCTTGTGAATAGAGATAGGAGAAGGTGCAGGGGTGGGCTGGGCCTGTGTTGTGCACATTGGGCCTAAGTACACAGTGATCCACCTCATCTTTTCTATTATCTTTCTGCTCTCAACTGTTAGGCACTGTTTCACATTTTAATTAAATTCAAAAGAAGTTTTTTGCACATGAAACTTTTCACATAAATACCTTGCAATGCTTTGGGATCTAACAACAAAGTTTAGGGGCATTTTGTAGCGTACAATTAATCCTTTATTTTTGAAAGGATCAATTTATTTGCTGTTGGGACACTTATAAAATTCCTAGGGATTTATCTGTGAGTCAAATGAAGTTAGTTCCACAAGAAAATGATCTAGGGCATTTATAGAACTATTCAAACATTTTAGTTTTATAGTTCGAGGGAAAATAATTTGACTTGTCTTTTTTTTAAATGAAATTAAGGTCGGTTTGGAACAAAGTGAAGATTAGCAAAAATTAATTATGATGACGTGGCACCATTAACAGGAGTTTACTGTAGCATGACACCCGGGGTGCTACACTTATCTCCCACAACCTCATTGCTGAGAAATTAAAAAAGGAAGTCTCTAGAACAATCTGGCATGGTGGTCGTTGCCATCGCCGTCCATCCCCATGCCTCCGCCCAGTCCGACCACCAGTCACCACCACGCCCCACTCCTCCTCACCTTATCTCTCATCTTTCTCAAGATATCATTTTTTTGATGAAATTCTCGAGATACCATTTTTCCGATAAAATTCTCGAGATATCATTAATTTTTACACATGGGATTACTCATGCGTGTGTCAATCACAACAGGTGTTTTGTAAAAAAAGTGCATCTTGATGTTCCGTGCAATGCACGGGCATCTTGCTAGTATATCTCTACTCTTATAAAAAGCATAGTTGATGATGATGGTGTGCCTGCCATCCTGCAATATAGGCCGTCCAATCTATATCTAACGGATAGGAAGAAAACTATGAAAATTTACCCGAACTCCTCTCCACATTTCCAGATAAGGCCTTCCCTCGTTCATCCTTTTCTCTCACAAGATAAACTACTCATACAAATGCATCTTGATGTTCCGTGCAACACACGGGCCTCTTGATAGTACTCTTATAAAAAGCAGAGTTGGTGATGATGGTGTGCCTGCCATCCTGCAATATAGGCCGCCCGATTTATATCTAACGGATAGGAAGGAAACTATAACAATTTACCCGCACTCCTCTCCACATTTGAACATAAGGCCTTCGCTCGTTCATCCTTTTCTCCCATAAGATCTTGATGTTCCGTGCAATGCACGGGCATCTTGCTAGTGCATGTAAAAATCTTAGTCATTTGCTAGTGTCATGCATGCATGCAAGGCGATAATGCATTGGTAAACACATTTTTTGTGAAGAACGAGAGCATTAATTGAGTACTTTTGTAGACTACAAAAACTATTCCACCGCCTCTATCTTGGTAAGAGTAGGTGAAATTTTTGAATCGAGCCCTTTAAACTAGAAGGGAGGTACTAGTACTCTAATAGCTAACCTTGTTGCCATGACTAGATAGGACATGGCACGCACCTGGACGGAGGAACTAGTCTGCATTGTGCATATAAGTTTTCTCTGAAGTCAATGTACCTCTACTTTGAGCAAACTTATAGAAAAATGTATCAACATTGACAATGTCAAATCAATATTTTTATACTCACTATAAAACGTAGTTTCATAAAAATATATATTTGGTATTGTAGATATTGATACTTTTAGTATAAATTTGGTCAATAACTTTGCAAACTTTGACTTGGCACAAATCTTAGCGGAATAAAAAGGACCAGACGGAGTGATCTGGGGCATTTATAGAACTATTCAAACATTTTAGTTTTATAGTTCGAGGTAAAATAATTTGACTTGTCTTTTTTTAAAATGAAATTAAGGTCGGTTTGGAACAAAGTGAAGATTAGCAAAAATTAATTATGATGACGTGGCACCATCAACAGGAGTTTACTGTAGCGTGACACCCGGGGTGTTACACTTATTTCTCGCAACCTCATTGCCGAGCAATTAAAAAAGGAAGTCTCTGGAACAATCTGGCATGGTGGTCGTTGCCGGCGCCGTCCATCCCCATGCCTCCGCCCAGTCCGACCACCAGTCACCACCACGCCCCACTCCTCCTCACCTTATCTCTCATCTTTCTCAAGATATCATTTTTTCAATGAAATTCTCGAGATACCATTTTTCCGATAAAATTCTCGAGATATCATTAATTTTTACACATGGGATTACTCATGCATGGGTCAATCACAATAGGTGTTTTGTAAAAATAAATGCATCTTAATGTTCCGTGCAATGCACGGGCATCTTGCTAGTATATCTCTACTCTTATAAAAAGCATAGTTGGTGATGATGGTGTGCCTGCCATCCTGCAATATAGGCCGTCCAATCTATATCTAACGGATAGGAAGAAAACTATGACAAGTTACCCGAACTCCTCTCCACATTTGCAGATAAGGCCTTCCCTCGTTCATCCTTTTCTCCCACAAGATAAACTACTCATACAAATGCATCTTGATGTTCCGTGCAACGCATGGGCCTCTTGATAGTACTCTTATAAAAAGCAGAGTTGGTGATGATGGTGTGCCTGCCATCCTGCAATATAGGCCGTCCGATCTATATCTAACGGATAGGAAGGAAACTATGACAATTTACCCGCACTCCTCTCCACATTTGAAGATAAGGCCTTGCCTCGTTCATCCTTTTCTCCCACAAGATCTTGATGTTCCGTGCAACGCACGGGCATCTTGCTAGTGCATGTAAAAATCTTTGTCATTTCCTAGTGTTCATGCATGCATGCAATGCGATAATGCATTGGTAAACACATTTTTCATGAAGAACGAGAGAATTAATTGAGTACTTTTGTAGACTACAAAAACTATTCCACCGCCTCTATCTTGGTAAGAGTAGGTGAAAATATTGAATCGAGCCCTTTAAACTAGAAGGGAGGTACTAGTACTCTAATAGCTAACCTTGTTGTCATGACTAGATAGGACATGGCACGCACCTGGACGGAGGAACTAGTCTGCATTGTGCATATAAGTTTTGTCTGAAGTCAATGTACCTCTACTTTGACCAAACTTATAGAAAAATGTATCAACATTGACAATGTCAAATCAATATTTTTATATTCATTATAAAATGTAGTTTCATAAAAATATATATTTGGTATTGTAGATATTGATATTTTTAGTATAAATTTTGTCAATAACTTTGCAAACTTCGACTTGACACAAATCTTACGCGAAATAAAAAGGACCAGACGGAGTATCATGCATGCGGAATAGGCAAAAAATTGCTCATTTATAGCCGTCCGAAGTCTCAAAGGGCGCGACTGCACGAGGGAGGCGAAGGTCGTGGGAGGCGTGATGGTTGATGGAATTAAGTGAAGTTACATCCACGCGCCGGCATGGCATGTGAACACGCAGAAGCTATACCATCAAGCCTACGATATGGGTCTAGTAGACATGACATCTAATGATCCCGCATAGTACTCGAGAACTCTTTGGGGGCATGCAGCCGTTTATCCATCGGGCAAGCCAACAACCCTACACCGTTCGCACGCCCTGCTCGTCCCCGTCTTCTACCTTACAACAGTTCGCTCCCAGTCGTCCCGTCCTTTCACATTACACCAGTTCAACTTCTCCTAACCCGCCTCCAAAATCCATGGCCTCCTAAATCTCCCTGATCGCCACTGAGTACCAGGTTAGAGCCATCACCGCTGATGAGTTCATCGTCATCTACACCCGTAGATCCGTGACAGTGGAAGCATGCCTTGCTCGCTTCCTACGCATGTTCAAAAGTTCAGAGGATGAGTGGGTCGCTGGGCTAGATGTTGAGTACACCACAGTCCTGGAAAGCGAGAAGGTTCTAAAGGAGGCATAGAAAAAGAAGCCCGCCATGATCCAGGTTTGCGTACATAATGTGTGCTTGGTCTACCACATATGCAATGCCGATGTTGAGTTCCAGGATTTTAAGAACTTCCTCAAGGACGAAAGAGTGAAATTCGTTACTGTAGACTTTAGGAACGACATGATTGTACTGGGTCGGATAGGCCTCGTTGTAGGCCAGCCCTTCGATCTCTAGAAGGCAAGCCTGGTGCCCTCATTTCAGCCTTCAATGCTGACCCTGGCAGCAGCCATGACTGATCCTTCGTATGCTCAACTGAAGAAACCTCACCACGAGTTTCATCATGCATGGGAGCCGAAGACAATAGATGAAGATCACATCCTGTATGCAGCAATGGATGCCTACCTTTGTTTAAATATCTACAAGGGTTGGATGAAGAAGTAGAGCCCAGTGTCTGGTTCAAGCAAAGAAGCGTCGGCGAAGCGGAAGAGGGATGAGGACGAAGTCGAGGACGTGGACTCAGACTCTGAGTAAGGTGGCAGTGCCGTCCCTCATGCTGGTTCTAATGCAGTGTCCAGCGGACTAGTTGCTTAGTTTTATTTCAGGGGTGTGTTGCGCTGAGCCCCCAGCAGAACTATGTTTATGTTCTTTCTCGTTATTTGAACTCTTTAGTACGTACAGTAGTACTAGTATGGCTTACTACTGTTCTTCTTGTAGTTGGTACTACTGCTCTTATCTTCGTGTTCCTACTGTACTTAATACGTACGTACTAGTAGTATAATTTGGGTCAGTCGATTTGTGAAAGAAATTCGACGGAGCGAAGGAAGAAGACGACAGAGAAGCTACCCCAGTATCTATATCAGGGTGGCGGGGTGCCCATGATCTATCCTACGAGTGTTGGGTGTGGAATTCAGTTCCCTGGAAAAAATGGATCGTGCCCGGGGTTAAATGGATGGCGGGGGTGGGGGAGCATGGCGGTGGCAGGAGGTTCAGGGGACGGCGGGGCAGCGGCAGGCGGTTAGGCGGGTGGCGGGCTGGCGGCTCGATGCCTGAGAGAGAATATGACCAGTGCATCAATTTCAGAGGTTGAAGAAGCCCTTCTGGCCATCCATGTTGCATCCAACGACTCACAAGAGTCGACTGACCCAAATTGCTCCTTCAGATTGCAGGATCCACGTGGCATTCAAGGTCTCGAAAGTAGATTTCGCGTCCGCACCCAGTTTGTGGGCTCCGTGCGCGCGTGACCGGCTTCCGCCGCGACAGCCACCATGCGCGCCTCCTCCGTGCGAGTGGAGACGACAATGACACTCTAACTCCTCCTCGCCGGCGTGCTGGAGCATGCGCTCGTCCTCCTCTTCGTACGCTGCATGCATAGACGCGGCTCCACCAGCTGCTCGCGTGCTTGGCAGCACAGCGGCATCGCGAGGAGGGACTACAGATGACGTGAGCGGGCGATCCTTCGGCTTCATGGCACAAGGATGGCGGCGACACGACGGTGATGGGCGAGAAATGGTTGACCGGAGTAGGCGGGCGCCGGCATGCGCAACGGCGGCGGCGGCATATTGATGAGTGCGCATGTGGGATTAGTTTACTTTTATATAGGGTTGGTCAAACTTAAAAGAAAACCATACTAGTACACGTAAACATTAGACTGAGGCAGCTCTTATATTAGTTACCACAACAACGATATGGAATCATGTGCAAGCGCGTGCACCGCGGCTGCGCGGTCGATCAAACGGTGCGTCACCGTGTCGCGCTCGAAGGACATCCACCGAACCTTTTTGTGTGTGTGAAAACAATCCCTGAATATTACTCAACTTTTCTTCCCTAGAAAAGTTCTTCACGCTACAATATTTCCATATATTTGAATTTAGCTTCAGTTCATGTTTATTTGGATTTGGACGTTTTAGGTTCGCCCTAGTTTTTTTAGTACTGATTTTGTGTGTGTGACTGAGAGAGAACGTGTGTATGTGTCCATATGTGTGTTGTGGCGGAAGGGCAATGTGGAGACGGTGTGCGTGTGATAGAGACATAGAGAGGTGTGATGAATGTGCAAATGATCATGCATGAGTGAGACATAGAGAGATGCCGATACGTTGTGTATACATGAGAGAACGGTCTTCTATTTGTACTTGTGTTTGTGCGAGAGAGAGAGAGAGAGAGAGAGAGAGAGAGAGGCATCCGTAACACAACAACCATGTCTCTCGATTCGTCCATCCCTCGCATGATCACATGTAACACATGTATCAACGCACACATTTTGACACCCTCACCCGGCCCCTGCCCACCTCAAGGCCCGCACATCGCTCTCTATCTCGCACGCACAATCTCTTCGTGAAAACCCTATTTAGCATGTATCTTTCCGTCACATACACACACATTCTCTTCATAGGTTTGATTTCTCTCAATATCTGACACACACACACACACTGACACACACACACGCACACACACACCGCACACAAACTCCTCCCTCCCCCGAGCACACATTCATCCCCATCCAAGGTTATATGGCGACCACTCTCGCTTGTGCTTATCTGCACCCCAGCATGCACACCACCTCAATATTCAAAGAGGGCATTGAGGAGATCGAAGACGGTGACCACACCGCACTAGAGAATGCAGGGCCATTTGGAAGCAGGATGATGTGACGGCTGGCTGACTCCTCATCCCCCCCTCTCTCTCTCTCCCACACAAAATTACCAATCCCTCTCTCTCCCGCACAAAATTATCAATCCCTCAACCCACGAGATCCTTCCCCTCTCGTCCATGTTTTTCCAGCTCTCTCATCAAACCTGTTGTCTCTTCTCCTTCCACGTGTACAAAATCCGGATGCACACGCATCTCACGTATATTACATGTCACCATCTTTCTCATAGACCTAACTTCCTCCTCTCTCTTTCTCTCTCTATCTCTCTCTCTCTCTCGTTATGTTTGTCTCCTACTCTCTCGCCCACATACATACAATCTTTCCCGCCCTATCTGCTCCATCTTTGCAAGCTCTCTCTACACGTTTCGTTCACACATTGGAATGTGTTCAAAATGTTGCTTTTATAGTGGATGATGTAGAGTTATGGTTGGTTTTGTTGCATCCTACAAAGTAATAACTATGAAATGCATTTAGATTTTCATTTGACTGGGATTATGTGAGTTTGAGCATATTGTGAAGTACTATAGACCTCATATACATCTTGGAATTCAACAATGATTCTAACTATTGAATTGTATAGACCATTACATTCAAGTCGGTAGCCTAATATATTTATTTCACAATTACAACAAATGATTAATTCACTACGAACTAAGAAAACAAATGTGTACTCCCTCCGTTTTTATTTAAGTCTGCGTATTAGCATTGGTCAAAGTCAAGTTTGCTAAAACTCTCACAAAGTTAATAACAAAAACTATTAACATATACAATAACAAATAAATACCATTAGATTCATTATTGAATTTACTTTCACATCATACATATTTGTTATGGTAAATGTTTATATTCTTCTATAAACTTGGTCAAACTTTAGGAAGTTTGACTTTGGTCAAACCTAATATGCAAAGTTAATAAAAAAGGACAGAGTACTAGTAGTTACTAGTACTACTAACTACTAGTACTACTCCCTAGTTGCTTAGCCCAATCACCCAACACGCCACACAGGAGTTCAGTGTCACAAAATTTTGAGGTCGGCGGGAAAATCTCCCGCGACCCTGATTCGAGCAGTGTGAAGTTACCATCATACCCTTCAAAACAGGCCTATGGATGACGCTTGGTAGGGGGTTGTTTTGGTAACTTCAGGTTCACCCTACCCAGCCAACCCCACCCCGGCACCCAGAGTAGTACACCTAAATACTCCCCATTTTCTATCCCCACCGCAAAATAGACTTCTCCACGGCACCGCAGCCTTCGTGCTTCTCCCCTTCTATATCGGTGCACTCGTCCACCGCAGCGCATCTGCCTCATCGACGATGTCGTACACCGGACTTGAGCCGGTCCACCGTCGTCGTCGTGCACGGAGCCTCTTCCCCGGCACCGTCTTCCGTGGTCTCGGATCTGCTTCCCGGAAGCTGACGCCAAGCGCAGAAGCACCACCGTCGTGGACAATGAACTGACTCCCGTTGCCGACCATGATGCACAGAGGCCGCTGCGACCATCGTACTCCTCCTCGATTGGTAATGTGTGTATTGAATCTCTTAGAAGTACATGTGCAGTTCCAATTTGTTCATACCTACCCTTCAAATTTCCTGGTTGCTATTGTCCCATAAAAGTAATTGGTTATAGCCTCCATTGTCCAACAGAATATCAGCTTGTAATTGTGCGTCGCTCTTGTATCGCGCTGTGCTTGGGTAGGTACTTCATCTGCGACCAGCTGTGTGGCAAATGATGGAAAGTTTTTTAGAACTAGCAAGATGCCCATGCGTTGCACGGAACATCAAGATGCATTTGTATGAGTAGTTTATCTTGTGGGAGAAAAGGATGAACGAGGGAAGGCCTTAGTTGCAAATGTGGAGAGGGGTGTGGGTATCTTTTTGCAAAATTGCCATACTTTCCTTCCTATCGGTCAGATATAAATTGGACGACCTATATTGCAGGATGGCAGGCACACCATCATCACTAACTTTTTTTATAAGAGTAGAGATAAATATAAATATAAAATAAATATAAGAGTAGAGAAGAGAGTAGAGATAGCAGGGACGTTGGGAAAGGACCGCGCCCTCAGGAAAAAGCGGCCGGGCGCGCGCTAGTTTTGGCGCGCGGCATCCGGTGCGCTTTATAAAATCGAACGCCCTCCCACAGCTCTGGGCCTTGCCACCGCTCTCTCCCCACTCTTTCTCGCCTCGCCGCCGCCGGGCCACCATGCCGCCGTGTCACCGAGAAACTTGGGGCTACCGCGGCGTCTGTGCGTGTTCCGCGGGATGCGCATCGGCCTTGGCACTTTTGACACCGCCCACGAGGCTGCCCGCGCGTACGACGCGGCAGCATGGCGCCTCCGGTGGCCTCATAGAACATTGAACTTCCCCAACGTGCTGATGCGGGGAGCGAGCGAAGGAGCTTGCGCATTCGCCGCGGCTTATCACCGACGAGGATCGTCGCGACAACCGGAGGCAGGAGCACTGTCTCGGAATCATCGAGATGGACGAGGAAGCCATGGTGTTGTGGCGCCAACGCTTCCCGCAGGACATCATCAACGAGCGCGAGTTCTACGCGCAAAGGAGGGCGGAGAGGGAGGAGAGGAGGGCAGAGCGAGCCGCCTATCGCGAGGACAAGCGTACGCGGAAAGAGGTCGCTCAATTCAACATGAGACTAGGAGCAGCATCGCCCTGGGACTCCAACGATGATAGGTATCTTGACGCCTACATTGAGACGTCTGAGGAGGACATCATCGAGGAGGAGTCCGACGACGAGGAGTAGTTGAACTATCTATTTTTTTTATCTATCTATGCTATATCTATGCTGAGAACTATCTATGTCTCTACTCTCTACTCTCTATCTCTACTTCGCTATCTCAGCACTCCGGGCCTGCAAAAAACTGGCTATTCCAGCGCTGTAAACACTTTTTTAACGCGTCGTGTGTTGCGCTTCTGTTGGAGATGCTCTAACATGGCAGATGAGTGCTTTAATGTTTCCCACAAGTTGCGTGAGTATTACTAGTATATTCTTGCCATGTTGAGATTTTAAAACCACGAGTGCGAACATGCAGAGGAGCAATGAAGACCAAACATGGGATATTGGGGACATCTTCAAGGAGCGTGGCAAGTTAAAGAGGAGCTGCTCCGAACCTGTAAAACGAGCTTTGGTAAGTAACACCCTTTCAATTTCTTTCGTTTATCCTCGTGTTCTTCAATGTGTATATGTTGTATTTTTTGTTTCTCTTAGCCTTGTGTTCTTCGATGTGTAATAGGAAGAGTCTTAATCGTCCTAATGCTTTCGTTTTTAGCTTGATGTAGGAAGTGGGTGTTATCACCTTGGAGTCTGTTTTTATATTTTTCCTTTTGAATTCACTTCTCCGGGTATTGTTTATCTGGCTTCTACTAAATGGATCTGGGTTGCTCTGAGTATTGATCTAAAAAAGAAGTAACTTCATGTCAGGATGCAGTTCCTGCGAGGAGGGAAGTATGGTCAACCTCGAGATCATGTTTCCAAAATGAGGCTGGATTACACACAAGGTGCCCGTTCCCTAATGATGTTGGATTAGACACAAGTTGCAAATTCCCGGATGATGCTGGATTACACACAAGCCAGGTGGAGTCATCAAATGTTCGTGTCCTCGTGGCTCTAGTAAAGGCTGAAAGAAAGCGTGCAGCAGCCCTTGAGAATGTAGCTGAGTTCCTGAAGAAGCGAAAAGAGCAATCAGATGCTCTCTTCACCCAAGCCAAAGAAGAGATGGAAGAAGCCAGAAAGAAGCTAGCAGAGGTAGAGCAGGCCAGGCATCTCCTGCTATCTAAAACTGTTGTCAATACATATTTTCCTTCATAATAGCTAGGTTCAAATGTTTATCCAATCAGCACCCCTGTTGTGATGTCCGTCCATCTACTGATGTGGCACAAAATAATTTTTTTCGGGTCATGTAATAACAGCAATTACTTTTCAAACAATAACAGACGAAGCATTGGCCATGGTATAGTTCACGCGCAAGCCCAACATTCCAAGTTCAACTTCCACATCAAACTCATGTTTACAGATATCTGCACATTCATAGATAGTGTCCACAACCATGATTCACTTCAAAGCCAAAAAATGTGAGGAGAGTTATAAATAAAGAAAAACCTCTAGTTCCTACTACCAGTGCGAGCACGAAAAGTCAAGACCATGTGTAATTAATTATATTTTTGTCATTTTTTGACTAATCACGAATAACTTCTGGAAGCAGGTATAATATCTAATGCCGGCCACGGCTGGGGTCCATGATGTTTTGAGCTAAACCGAGCTAAACACTGGGTGTCTATGCCGGTGACGCGGTGGTCGTAGCATTCGTGGGTTCAGAGCAGCGGCGGATCCCGTGGTTTACTATTCCTCGGTGTCGGCGGTGGCCACAAACGTGTTGGCCACCTCCGCCAGCATGCCACGGTTCCGCCAACGTTTGCGCCGGATGGCGCGGCCAACCACGGTGCACTGGACGTCGTGGTCCCCCGTGTGTTGGCGTGCAGCAACTGGCTACTCCTCTGCAAGCAGGCTTGGAGCGTCGATTTGATGCACCAGGGGCCAGCTTGGAGCGGCGGCTTGCTCCTCCGCTTGCCCGCCTACAACCTCGCCCATGGTACTGACTGAAGGAAATATGCCCTAGAGGCAATAATAAAGTTGTTATTTATATTTCCTTATATTATGATAAATGTTTATTATTCATGCTAGAATTGTATTAACCAGAAACTTAGTACATGTGTGAATACATAGACAAACTGAGTGTCACTAGTATGCCTCTACTTGACTAGCTCGTTGAATCAAAGATGGTTAAGTTTCCTAGCCATAGACATGAGTTGTCGTTTGATTAACGGGATCACATCATTAGAGAATGATGTGATTGACTTGACCCATTCCGTTAACTTAGCACTTGATCGTTTAGTATATTTCTATTGCTTTCTTCATGACTTATACATGTTCCTATGACTATGAGATTATGCAACTCCCTAATACCGGATGAACACTTTGTGTGCTATCAAACATCACAACGTAACTGGGTGATTATAAAGGTGCTCTACAGGTGTCTATGGTACTTGTAGAGTTGGCATAGATCAAGATTAGGATTTGTCACTCCAATTATCGGAGAGGTATCTCTGGGCCCTCTCGGTAATGCACATCACTATAAGCCTTGCAAGCAATGTGACTAATGAGTTAGCTGCGGGATGATGCATTACGGAACGACTAAAGAGACTTGCCCGTAACAAGATTGAACTAGGTATTGAGATACCGACGATCGAATCTCGGGCAAGTAACATACTGATGACAAAGGAACAATGTTTGTTGTTATGCGGTTTGACCGATAAAGATCTTCGAAGAATATGTAGGAACCAATATGAGCATCCAGGTTCTGCTATTGGTTATTAACCAGAGACGTGTCTCGGTCATGTCTACATAGTTCTCGAACCCGTAGGGTCCGCACGCGTAAAGTTCTGTGATGATCGGTATTATGAGTTTTTGTGTTTTGATGAACCGAAGGTAGTTCAGAGTCCCGGATATGATCACGAACATGAAGAGGAGTCTCGAAATGGTCGAGATGTAAAGATCGATATATTGGACGACTATGTTCGGACACCAGAAGTGTTTCGAGAGGTTTCGGACATATACCGGAGTACCGGGGGATTACCGGAACCCCCCGGGGAGCGTAATGGGCCTATTGGTCCTTAATGGAGAAGAGGAGGGGCGGCCAGGGCAGGCCGCGCCCCCTCCCCCTCTAGTCCGAATTAGACAAGGAGGGGGGCGGCGCCCCCCTTTCCTTCCTCCTCTCTCCTTCCCTTCCCCCTTCTCCTACTCCTACTAGGAAAAAGGAGTCCTACTCCCGATGGGAGTAGGACTCCCCCCTTGGCGCGCCCCTCCCCCCTAGCTCCTTTATATACGGGGGCAGGGGGCACCCCAAGACAGAACAATTGATCATTGATCTCTTAGCCGTGTGCAGTGCCCCCTCCACCATAATCCACCTCGGTCATATCGTAGCGGTGCTTAGGCGAAGCCCTGCGTCGGTAACTTCATCAACATTGTCATCACGCTGTTGTGCTGACAAAACTATCCCTCGAGCTCTACTGGATCGTGAGTTCGCAAGACGTCACCGAGCTGAACGTGTGCTGAACACGGAGGTGCCGTACGTTCGATACTGAGGATCGGTCGATCGTGAAGAGGTACGACTACATCAACTGCGTTGTCATAACGCTTACACTTTCGGTCTACGAGGGTACGTGGACACACTCTCCCCTCTCGTTGTTATGCATCACCATGATCTTGCGTGTGCGTAGGAATTTTTTGAAATTACTATGTTCCCCAACAGTGGTATCAGAGCCAGGTTTATGCATAGATGATATATGCACGAGTAGAACACAAGTGAGTTGTGGGCGATACAAGTCATACTGCTTACCAGCATGTCATACTTTGGTTCGGCGGTATTGTTGGATGAAGCGGCCCGAACTGACATTACGCGTACGCTTACGCGAGACTGGTTCTACCGACGTGCTTTGCACACAGGTGGCTGGCGGGTGTCTGTTTCTCCATTTTTAGTTGAACCGAGTGTGGCTACGCCCGGTCCTTGTGAAGGTTAAAACAACACTAACTTGACAAAATATCGTTGTGGTTTTGATGCGTAGGTAAGAACGGTTCTTGCTCAGCCCGTAGCAGCCACATAAAACTTGCAACAACAAAAGTAGAGGACATCTAACTTGTTTGTGCGGGGCATGCTGTGATGTGATATGGTCAAGACATGATGCTAAATTTTATTGTATGAGATGATCATGTTTTGTAACAGAGTTATCGGCAACTGGCAGGAGCCATATGGTTGTCGCTTTATTGTATGTAATGCAATCGCCCTGTAATTGTTTTTACTTTATCACTAAACGGTAGCGATAGTCGTAGAAACAATAGGTGGCGAGACAACAACGATGCTACGATGGATATCAAGGTGTCGCGCCGGTGACGATGGTGATCATGACGGTGCTTTGGAGATGGAGATCAAAGGCACAAGATGATTATGGCCATATCATATCACTTATATTGATTGCATGTGATGTTTATCTTTTATGGATCTTATTCTGCTTTGTTTAACAGGAGCATTATAAGATGATCTCTCACTAAATTTCAAGGTATAAGTGTTCTCCCTGAGTATGCACCATTGCGAAAGTTCGTCGTGCCGAGACACCACGTGATGATCGGGTGTGATAAGCTCTACGTTCAAATACAACGGGAGTAAGCCAGTTTTGCACACGCAGAATACTCGGGTTAAACTTGACGAGCCTAGCATATGCAGATATGGCCTTGAAACACTGGATACTGAAAGGTCAAGCGTGAATCATATACAAGATATGATCAACATAGTGATGTTCACCATTGAAAACTACTCCATCTCACATGATGATCGGACATGGTTTAGTTGATATGGATCACGTGTTCACTTAGATGATTAGAGGGATGTCTATCTAAGTGGGAGTTCTTAAGTAATATGATTAATTGAACTTTAATTTATCATGAACTTAGTCCTGGTAGTATTAGCATATCTATGTTGTAGATCAATAGCTCGCATTTAGCTCCCCTGTTTTATTTTTGTATGTTCCTAGAGAAAACTAAGTTCAAAGATGTTAGTAGAAATGATACAGATTGGATCCATGATCTGAGGATTATCCTCATTGCTGCATAGAAGAATTATTTCCTTGATGCACCGCTATATGACAGACCGATTGTAGGAGCAAATGCAGATGTTATGAACGTTTGGCAAGCTCGATATGATAAATACTTGATAGTTTAGTGCACCATGCTTTATGGCTTAGAATTGGGGCTTCAAAGACGTTTTTGAAATGCCACAGAGCATGAGATGTTCCAAGAGTTGAAATTAGTATTTCAAACTCATGCCCATGCCGAAAGGTATGGGACCTTTGACAAGTACTTTGCCTACAAGATGGAGGAGAATAGCTCAGCTAGTGAGCATTTGCTCAGAACGTATGAGTACTACAATCACTTGAATCAAGTGGGAGTTAATCTTCCAGATAAGATAGTGATTGACAGAGTTCTGTAGTCACTATCACCAAGTTATTAGAACTTCGTGATGAACTATAATATGCAAGGGATAACATAAACGATTCCCAAGCTCTTCGTGATGCTGAAATCGACAAAGGTAGAAATCAAGATAAGCATCAAGTGTTGATGGTTGAAAAGACCACTAGTTTCAAGAAAAGGGCAAAGGGAAGAAGGGGAACTTCAAAAAGAACAACAAGCAAGTTGCTGCTCCCGTGAAGAAGCCCAAAGCTAGACCCAAGCCTAAAACTGAGTGCTTATACTGCAAAGGAAATGGTCACTGAAAGTGGAACTGCCCTAGATACTTGGTGGATAAGAAAGATGGCAAAGTGAACAAAGGCATATTGGATATACATGTTATTGATGTGTACTTTACTAGTGTTTATAGCAACCCCTCGACATTTGATACTGGGTCAGTTGCTAAGAGTAGTAACTCGAAACGGGAATTGCAGAATGAACAAAACCTAGTTAAGGGCGAGGTGACGATGTGTGTTGGAAGTAGTTCAAAGATTGATATGATCATCGCACACTCACTATACTTTCGGGATTAGTGTTGAACCTAAATAAGTGTTATTTGGTGTTTGCGTTGAGTATGAATATGATTTGATCATGTTTATTGCAATACAGTTATTCATTTAAGTTAGAGAATAAATGTTGTTCTATTTACATGAATAAAACCTTCTATGGTCATACACCCAATGAAAATGGTTTGTTGGATCTCGATCATAGTGATACACATATTCATAATATTGAAGCCAAAAGATGCAAAGTCATATTGGTGTAAAGCGCATGAAGAAACTCCATACTGATGGGATTTTGGAATCACTTGATGCTTGCGAACCATGTCGTATGGGCAAGATGACTAAGACTCCGTTCTCCAGAACAATGGAGCGAGCAACTGACTTATTGGAAATAATACATACTGATGTATGCGATCCGATGAGTGTTGAGGCTCGCGGCGGGTATCGTTATTTTCTGAACTTCACAGATGATTTGAGCAGATATGGGTATATCTACTTGATGAAACATAAGTCTGAAACATTTGAAAAGTTCATATAATTTCAGAGTGAAGTGGAAAATCATCGTAACAGGAAAATAAAGTTTCTATGATCTGATCATGGAGGAGAATATTTGAGTTACTAGTTTGGTCTTCATTTGAAACAATGCAGAATAGTTTCGCAACTCACGCCACCTGGAACACTACAGCGTAATGGTGTGTCCGAACATTGTAACCGTACTTTATTAGATATGGTGCAATCTATGACGTCTCTTACCGATTTACCACTATCGTTTTAGGGTTATGCATTAGAGACAGCTGCATTCATGTTAAATAGGGCACCATCTAAATCCGTTGAGACGACACCATATGAACTGTGGTTTGGCAAGAAACCAAAGTTGTCATTTCTTAAAGTTTGGGGTTGCGATGCTTATGTGAAAAAGTTTCATCCTGATGAGCTCAAACCCAAATCGGAGAAATGTGTCTTCATAGGATACCCAAAGGAGACAGTTGGGTACACCTTCTATCATAGATCCAAAGGCAAGACATACGTTGCTAAGAATAGATACTTTCTAGAGAAGGAGTTTCTCTCGAAAGAAGTGAGTGGGAGGAAAGTAGAACTTGATGAGGTAACTGTACCTGCTCCCTTACTGGAAAGTAGTTCATCACAGAAATATGTTCCTGTGACTCCTACACCAATTAGTGAGGAAGCTAATGATGATGATCATGTAACTTCAGATCAAGTTACTACGGAACCTCGTAGGTCAACCAAAGTGAGATCCACACCAGAGTGGTATGGTAATCCTGTTCTGGAGGTCATGTTACTTGATCATGACGAACCTACGAACTATGAGGAAGCGATGATGAGCCCAGATTCCACGAAATGGCTTGAGGCCATGAAATCTAAGATGGGATCCATGTATGAGAACAAAGTGTGGACTTTGGTTGACTTACTCGATGATCGGCAAGCCATAGAAAATAAATGGATCTTCAAGAGGAAGATGGACACTGATAGTAGTGTTATTATCTACAAAGCTAGACTTGTCGAAAAAGGTTTTGACAAAGTTCAAGGTGTTGACTACGATGAGATTTTCTCACTCGCAACGATGCTTAAGTCTGTCTGAATCATGTTAGCAAATTGCCACATTTTATGAAATCTGGCAAATGGATGTCAAAATTACATTCCTTAATGGATTTCTTAAAGAAGAGTTGTATATGATGCAACCAGAAGGTTTTGTCGATCCTAAAGGTGCTAACAAAATGTGCAAACTCCAGCGATCCATCTATGGACTAGTGCAAGCATCTCGGAGTTGGAATATACGCTTTGATGAGTTGATCAAAGTATATAGTTTTATACAGACTTGCGGTGAAGCCTGTATTTACAAGAAAGTGAGTGGGAGCACTACAACATTTCTGATAAATATATGTGAATGACATATTGTTGATAGGAATTAATGCAGAATTTTCTGGAAAGCATAAAGGAGTATTTGAAAGGAGTTTTTCAAAGAAATACCTCGGTGAAGTTGCTTACATATTGAGCATCAAGATCTATAGAGATAGATGAAGACGCTTGATAAGTCTTTTTCAATGAGTACATATGTTGGTGTCAAAACCGGCGGATCTCGGGTAGGGGGTCCTGAACTGTGCGTCTAGGCGGATGGTAACAGGAGATAAGGGACACGATGTTTTTACCCAGGTTCGGGCCCTCTCGATGGAGGTAAAACCCTACTCCTGCTTTATTAATATTGATGATGTGCGTAGTACAAGAGTGGATCTACCACGAGATCAGAGAGGCTAAACCCTAGAAGCTAGCCTATGGTATGATTGTTGTTCGTCCTACGGACTAAAACCCTCAGGTTTATATAGACACCGGATAGGGTTAGGGTTACACAGAGTCGGTTACAATGGTAGGAGATCTACATATCCGTGTCGCCAAGCTTGCCTTCCACGCCAAGGAAAGTCCCATCCGGACACGGGACGAAGTCTTCAATCTTGTATCTTCATAGTCCAGAGTCCGGCCAGCGGTGATAGTTCGCTATCCGGACACCCCTAATCCAGGACTCCTCGGTAGCCCCGAACCCAGGCTTCAATGGCGATGAGTCCGGTAGCGTGGGTGTCTTCGGCATTGCGAGGCGGGTTCTTCTCCAAATTCCATATACTTGTCGAATAGTGTCAAACCCGATAAATGCTGCGCTCCTTGGCTTCCACGCCCAATAATGGCCATCTTCCACGTGTTGAATGAATGCGAAAAGCCAGGGTATCTTTACACTTATCCCCCTAGCTGCGCAAATGAGCCGTCTATAAAAGGGACGAGGATTTAGATCCGAGTCACACCATCCTCCCTCCGCGAGCTTTCATCGGAGCGCCTCTGACAAAAATTCCATTCCATCATGGAGGTCGGCGCGGCTCCTCCTCTCGCTCCCAGCCCTCGGCACTGGAAATTGGGAGAGATGCTCAGTCCCGCATAGCGAGCTAGTGACACTCCAAACCAAGGGATTTCTTCCCCCGGCCTTCATGGTTCCGGTTCGAGCCGGACTCGCCACCTATAAGGGCGGAAAACAAGCGGAGAGTGTCCCCAATCCCTCCAAAGGAGAGCGGGTATGCTTTATCTCTTATCTAGTAAGAGGACTCGAATTTCAAATTCATCCGTTTCTCCGGGGGCTTTTGGAGTTCTATGGCCTCCAGTTGCACCACCTTATGCCTGCCTCCATTTTGCACATCGCGGGCTTTGTGGCCCTTTGCGAACTGTTCTTGGGCGTCGAGGCTCATTTTGCATTGTGGAAGAGATTATTCTGCCTTGTACCCCGTTCTCATGAGGGGTCAATATATCAAGTGGGCGGAGCCGAGCTGTGGCGCATCGCTGGGACCGGATATCTATCTGGAACCCCGAAGAAGGCGTCCGAAAACTGGCCTTCGAAATGGTTTTATATAGAAGACGTCCCGCTGCAGGATCCTGTTCGGATCGGTCTCCGGAGTTCAACAATGCTCCTTTGAAGAAACGCCTTTGAGTTGGCGCCCATGAGCCCCGGAGGGAAGGCAGCGAGGGCGTCCTTTACGATGAGCGAATAAGATTGTTAGCTCATTCGGACTGACCATGATCGGTGTCATGGCCACATGTATTATGCGGGGGTGCGGCCGCTCGATCTGAGGCTACCCCATGTGGGATTTCAACGGGGAGGGCGATGCCACTCGTCATGGCCGTAAGGGCCGGATCGGTCATCGATCTGGTGAAAGATCTTGTCCGCTACTGTACAAGGGAGAAGAGGAGGATTTTCTCGCGTCGGTCCATTGAGCGGATTTTCTATGAACTATCCTCGAAATTTGGGTAAGCGAGACATTTCTTTTTGCACATCCGATCCGTATTCCCATGGTTAGGTATCTCATTTTGTGATTTTGATGCGAGGAACTGCGCCGGGCCGTAAAGACATAAACAGCCGCCTCCACAACCCGAGGATCCGGAGCGGCTCCTCGATCCGCCTCCCAAGAGGATCCGGACATATTGGTGGAGCTGATTGATGGGGTATTTCACCAACCGAGCATCGATAATGCCTTGGTTGCCATTACGACCAATTACCCCGAATACTTCCAGCCTCACAGTAATGGCGAGACCGAGGTCCCAATACTTTGATAATGACCCATCCGTGCTTATTTTTATCACCATATACCAATGGTGTTTCGCAGGGTGCCTTTGAGGCGGGAGGCCGAGCCAGCGGCTGACTAGCCAACAAGGGCCGCACGGCCCCGCAGCTAAACAAGTGTGGTCCGGATCAAAAGCCGCCGCAGCGGTATGGCGCGTTACCATATTCCCAGGATTGATTCTGGAAGGCGTACTAATGCTGGTGCTCTTTTCGGGAAAAAGCGCTTCGGACCGCTGTGTCCGAGAGGTTATAATCGAGCCTCCGCCAGCCGGGCTCCAAAGCCGGGTCGAAGCGGAGGCGAGCACGAGGCGTCGTCGGATGCTTTTCCGACGAGCGATGCCGACAGAATGTCCGCCACCAACTCGAGGTGGAGAGTGCCATGAATCACGCGCCGCCCGAACGGTTCTTCGTGACGCATGTTTCTCCCAAGAGGCATTGAATGCCTTCAATTAGGAGATGTGCACCTCCGTGCCGCTCAAGATGGTCTAGCGAGCCACGAGCGGTATGTAAAGGACATACGGGTGAGGAAATTTGGCGGTTATATATGCCAAGTGGCCCCGAGACTTAAAATAGTTAGAATAACTTATTTAAGGATCATTTGTTATGCATGATCTTACAAAAAGAATACCCGATTGTCGGGAGCTTGAAGAATGCAAGGCCCAACTTGAGGCCGCACTAGCCGCTACAGGGGGAGCCACAGAGACCCCCTCTGGTAATATATGCTTCAAAATATAAGTAGTTTGTGAAGTGCGGCGTGTGTGTAAATCTGACAATAATATTGCAGATGGCGCCGGACTAGATCGGACAAGCAACAACTCTTGCGCGGTTGAAGGCCAGCGAGAATGTGCTTACAAGGGTGAGGCAAGAGAAAATAATCTCCAAGATGCCAACACCCAGCTGGGTGAGGAACTAAAGGATGTTCGTGCCCAATTTGTCGACTCCGTCAAGGAGAATCGGCGACTTCGTCGCGGCATTTATAGTAAGTGCTTGAGCGAACTTTGAAAAAGAGTTGGCGAGGAAGTCAACTAACGAGTTATTTACGTAGGTATGCTCATGGGTCGTCCTGCGGAGGAAATGCCCGGTTCTACGGGTGACCTTCTTCGAGCTATTGCAAGCTGCGAGCGAGTTCGGCGGAGATGAAAGGCATCGCCCAGGCCTTGTGGACATCTATCTCCATGCACGAAGGCCTTGGAGAGCTTGCGAAGAAGCTTGAGGGAGCACGGCGCTTCCGACTATGGAAGATATCGGCATGTCGTCAAAGGCGCCCGAGGAGGCCTGGGCCATGGTGAAGACGCAGCAGTACACTGGCGGACCCAAACCACATGGCCGAGTCGGACCTGTGGAGGGCCCGGCAGGAAGGAGATCCTGTGAGCTTAGTGTACGGCCAAGTAGAGTTGGCATAAAGTATTCCCAAAGAGGGACTGTAAACTAGACAGCCTATTAGATGGCATAGAAGAGGAATACAATCAGTCAATTTGACTATGTAATTTAAAATGACATGTAAAATGCCTTCTAGCCGGATTGTAGATCGTTTGTCGTGGCGGACCTTTTCGCTTCAACCTCGGGACCCAATAGTCCGGAGTGTGTCCGAATACCCTCGTGGTTATGTAAAAACCGGGGCATGCATGGAGACCAGGCGTAGGGGTCATGAGTGCTTTATCAGACAAGTGCCCAACTAGTTATGTTATATTGCATGGTTAGTAAGAAACATCTTCCGGGGAGAATAGTTCCGTTAGGGGTTCCTTTCCACAGGAGGCATGCCCTAAAGTGCATGTCGGACTACGAAAAGCGAGAAAAGCATCTGGGGCAGATAAATGAAAAATAAAAAATCGTATTTTAGTTCACCGACCGAATATTCCCTTAAGAACGCTAGCTTTCGGCTTCACCCGATCGAGGTACACGTCCGGCTGACCCGGTAACAATCGCAGAGGTGCTACCTTTACCACCTAGCCGAACAATCGGGGAGCGAGGGGTAAGCACGAGGAGCCAGCAACCCAGCTTGGCCAAAACTTAAGTCATATCGATGCATATAATGGTGAATAAAAGGTACATGCGGAAGTGTGACACATGTGTTGGGCATATAGCACATATATATAAGCTTCTGTTAAAGACGCCCCCAGGTATTATGAGCGCGGATAGCGCGTCAAGTGTTTGCGATCAATGCTCATTCGAGCCTTTAACGGCTTCGGAAAAAAGGAGGAAGAAGGAGAGAAATAAAAGACAGCTTAAAGTATAAAATATAGACGGAGGAAGGAGACGAACTCAGAATCCGGCGCTAGGCGTAGAATCTTGGGAGACGGGTTGTGTTCCATGGGTTCGGTTCGAGTCGGTTATCCGATGCGTTTCGCAGACGGTACGCTCCGCCAGTGAGGACTTGGTCGATGATGAAGGGACCCTCCCATTTGGGCTTGAGTTTGTCCTTTTTCTTGTCCGGCAGGCATAGAACTAGTTCGCCAACATTGTAAGCTTTGGCCCGTACTTCCCTGCTTTGATATCTTCGAGCCTGCTGTTGATAGAATGCGGAACGAGCTTTTGCCACGTCGCGCTCCTCCTCCAAGGCGTCCAAACTTTCATGCCGATCGAGCTCGGCTTCTCTTTCTTCGTACATGCGCATGCGAGGTGAGTCATGAATTATGTCGCAGGGCAAAACTGCCTCTGCGCCGTATACCATAAAAAATGGTGTGGATTCGGTAGTGCGATTCGGGCGTGGTCCGCAGCCCCAGAGTACGGAGTCGAGTTCCTCTACCCAAAGGCGTGTTAGATTCCTTGAGGGACCGCACTAGTCCGGGTTTAATGCCGCTCATGATTAGACCGTTTGCTCGCTCGACTTGACCGTTAGTTTGGGGGTGATAGACTGAAGCGTAGTCGAGCTTGATGCCCATGTTTTTGCACGAGAGTTTGACCTCGTCGGCCATGAAGTTCGTGCCGTTATCAGTAATGATGCTATGGGGGACGCTGTAACGATGTACTACCCTTGATATGAAGTCTATCACCGGTCCGCATTCGGTCGTCTTAACATGCTTGGCTTCTATCCATTTGGTGAATTTATCCACCATGACCAATAGGTATTTTTGCTTGTGGGTTCCTCCTTTAAGGGGTCCAACCATGTCAAGCCCCGGACCGCATAAGGGCGGTGATGGGTATAGTTTTGAGGGCGGTGGGTGGCATGTGGCTTTGATTAGCAAAGAGCTGGCAACCGACGCATCGTTGGACTAAGTCCTGAGCATCTGCCGGGCCGTCGGCCAATAAAATCCTATACGGTGAGGCCTTGCCTACAAGGGCGAGCTGCTGACATGGTGCCCACCGAGTCGGCATGAATTTCAGCCAGGAGATTCCGCCCTTCCTCTTGAGGATACACCTTTGAAGGACTCCGATTGTGCTTTTCTTATAAAGCTCTCCCTCATGGACCTTATAGGCTTTAGACTGCCGCACTATGCAGTGGGCCTCGTTTTGGAACTCGGGAAGCTCCTGCCTAGTTACGTAGGCTAGGAATGGTTCTGTCCACGGGGCAATGACTGCCATTATTGCGTGGGCTGACGGTGTTATTTCGTTGGTGGAACCACCAACTATGTCGGAATGTTCGGTGTGGGGCAGTGTGGTTGGGTCCGGGTTGTTATTTCCGGACTCTCCCTCCCATAATCTGGATGGCTTGAAAAGCCTCTCTAGGAAAGATGTTGGGGGGGCGGCATCGCGCTTTGCGCCAATGCGTGTAACACGTCTGCTGCTGGTTGTTATCCGGGCTATATGGTGAATTCGAGCCCCTCAAACCGAGCTGACATTTTTAGGATGGCATTGCGATAAGCTGCCATTTTCGGATCCTTGGCATCAAAGTCCCCATTTATTTGGGATATCGCGAGGTTGAATCCTCGCACCTCTAGGCGTTGAATGCCCATGGAGACTGCCATCCGGAGACCATGTAGAAGGGCCTCGTATTCGGCTGCGTTGTTGGAGTCCATGTACATTATTTGAAGTACGTATTGGACTGTATCTCCGGTTGGGGGCGTCGAGCAGCGCTTGACCCCAGGCGGCCAACATTTTGGAGCCGCCAAGTGCATGATCCAGTTGGAATATGCGCCGTACTCTTTAGGGAGTTCGGCTTCAGTCCATTCGGCGACGAAGTCAGCCAAAACTTGCGACTTAATAGCTCGCCGTGGCTTGAAGGTTATGTCGAACGGGAGGAGGTCAATGGCCCATTTAGCAATCCGGCCCGTTGCGTCGCGGTTGTTTATAATGTCATTAAGAGGTACTTGAGGCTCTTGTTATCGAACACTCTTGAAAGTAGTGTCACAGCTTCCGGGATGCCATGAACACCGCGTATGCTATCTTTTGATAATGCGGGTGCCGTGACTTGCATGGAGTTAGGACAGTGGACACGTAGTAAACTTGTTTTGGGAGAGGGAACTTGTGTCCGTCCGTTACTCGTTCGACAACGAGCACCGCGCTTACAACTTGATGGGTTGCTGCGATGTATAATGGCATTGGTTAGCCCATGTTGGGTGCGGTGTCGGATTTTGGGTTCCGGCAGACCCTTGAGGTTCGAACACTGGGGTGCGCGCGGAATCTCGCCCTCTACCTACCTGCACCCCGCCGCCTCGCTAGGATCTAAACTACGAAAGGAACAGCACAAGAGACACAGGGTTTATACTAGTTCGGGCCACCATTGTGGTGTAATACCCTATTCTAGTTTGTGGTGTGGTGGATTGCCTCTTGGGCTGATGGTGATGAACAATACAAAGAAGAACAGCCTCGCGAGGGTCTATCCTTGGCTTGTGCGATGAACTGCTAAGGGGAGTTCAGTCGCTTCTCTCTATCTCTCTGCCGATTCTAGATCTCCTTCCTACTATGGTGGCTAGCTCTACTTATATAGGCAGAGGCCCTGGGCCTCTTCCCAAATATTGAGCGGGAAGGGTGCCAACAATTGGCCATTTTGAAGGGGAACATCTGGTACACTTATCCTGACTAAAGTTGGTCCTCGCCTGTCAAAGGCTGTGGTGGTGGCCTTGGCTTGGGCTCCACAATGACTTCCTTCCTGCCGTTGGACTGGTCTTGGTCTTGTTGCAAGAAATGGGCGCCTTTGCTTGATGCTCTCGCTTGCGCTTGCTCCCTTTGCACCAAAGAGGAAAGGAGGACACTACGCGGGCTGGCGCCCGCCTGGCGCCCTTGGTCGTCATGGCTTGCGTCACGGGCACCTCGTGAGGTACCCTGCCTTGATCTCTCCGCCACCTCGCGAGCCAGCCTGATGAGGCCGTGCCTAAGGAAGCTCCCTGTCGTCCGCCTTCAATCTGGCCCCTCGCGAGGGTCTTGAGCTTGTGTTGATGAATATGGGCCGTGATGGGCCCCCTTTGAAACCACGCCCGCGGGCGCAGGCGAGCAAGTGCAGGGATCCCGTTCCCGAGAACACCGACAGTAGCCCGGGCCCAAAGCGCGCCCGGACTTGGCGGTCGGAAAGGCGAAGGGCAAGTGCAAAGCGCCCTTGAGCCCTAACAGCCTGCGGCCTTGGGCGCCAGCGTGGCGGTTGATTGGACATGGGCGGACTTGTTCCCCATACCTCCTTATTTTATGCCGTGCTAAGCGGACTCGTAGCCGCACTGATCGCTCCCTTTTCGCTGCTCGACCGTCCCCCACTCTTCCTCCTCTCGAACTCCAGCTTCTGCTCCCAATCCAATCTCGAACCTTCCTCCCCCCCTTTCCGTTTCCATGGCTCCGACGAAGAAAGGAAGAGGTAAGAAACCCATGCCTCCGCCTCGCTCGCCGTCGTCGGTGGCCCCTGCCGTCGATCAGTCAATTATACTCGACCGAGAGGGCCTGGGCAAGGTCAGCTTGGCCTTGGCCACCATCTTCAACGAATACGGGCGGACGACGGCCTGGCCCGCATCCCACTTTGCCATCGACGGGATAATCACTGAGGTCCAGTATTTTGCCGATGCCCTGTGGGCGGGGCTGGTTCCCCCCTTCTCCGATTTCTTCAATGTTGTGCTCTCCCACTATCAGATCCATATGATGCACTTGGGTCCGGAATCCATCACTCTTCTTGCGGTCTTTGCCTTTGTTTGCGTTGCGATTATGGGCATCCTTCCCTCAGGTGCCTTACCGGCCACTTCTTCTCTCTGCGCCTTGTTGACCCCACCCAATGTTTGGGGTGTGTGAGCTTCATTGCTGCATCTGAAACGGCGGCTTCAGGGATTGACTTCACCCTTCCTCCGCGCTTTGGGTTCCTTGGCGGTGGCTGTCAGATGGGCGTGGGGGTGCCCAGCCCCTGCTGTCGAGCCAACATCACCCGCTGTCCCCAATTCTGGGGCTGAGAGGCGCTCCTGAGCCCCGGATCGCCTTAAATGCAGCGTCGCTTGGCGTTCTGAGGGCGCTCGAGGTGTGGCGCCCAAGGTGGTGAAGGAGTTCCTGTTGTGCCGCATTGCCCTCTCGGCGCCATTCCGCCGGATGTGGGCCTTGGGCGTGAAGACCGCATGAGGCTCGGGAGGAGGACTTGATGCTGAAGCTTGAGGAAGGTGCTCTTGGTCTTGTTGGGGATCCCAACCTGGCAGCGTCCGGCAAGGGGTGCTGCTGTACTTTTACTCAAGCAGGGGTGACTTTGTGAAGCAGATGCCCAGTTTCGACGAGTGGCGGCTGCGCCCCACAGGCCTCATGGGGTCTCGCGAGAACCCGGTGGTGGTGACTGCCCTTCCAGTCGGCCGTGACGGCTCTTCCTCGAGTGGCGGTGCAGGGAGGCACGAGCCGCTGGAGGCCGAGGGGCCTCCGCAGGGGTGACGGTCCCAGGCGGCGCTCTTGAGGAAGCAGCTCCTGAGGCCCAGGCTTTCACGGTTGGGGGAGGCGAGCAGCTGCCCGTGTGGTGCACTGGTTGAGGCCCTGTGGCCCCAGCTACCCTTCTTGGTGAGGCGATGGCGGCGTGCACGGGGCGATGCCTGGCGCCCGGTCGTCTCGACGCTCCTTCCTCATCGCAGGTTGACCCCTGCGCTCAACTCTTGGGTCGATTCCGCGTGGACTTTGAGACTCTTCAGAAGAGAAGGGAAGCCCGGGGTGACGATTACCCTTGTCGCCTGTTGAAGCGCAGGAAGTACTTCGCCACCGATGAGTAAGCTTTCCCCTTTTCTGGCTCCTGATTCTTATGTTGTTTTTACTGATCCTTGCTTCGCAGGGCCCTTCCTGCCGAGCTCACGGAGATGTCTGAGGAGCCATCCCCCTTGGCTCCGCCTTCTCCACCGTCTTCGAGCACTCCGAGCAGCAGGGCCCTTGTGGTGAGGTCGGCCGGAGAGACGAGCCATCCTGAGGCGCATTGCGTCCTCGCGCGCCTCGCGACCCTCCTTCGCAAGCCCTCTCGAGGCATAGCTGGCCTGCCGTGGGCTTCTCGTCTGGTCGTCGACCGTGATTGGCTGAGGCATTCCCTGCGCTCTTCTTTGGGGGATGGGCTGGCTCCTGGCCGAGATCCTGGTGAGGCATGCCCGGCCATGGAGAGGGCGCCAGCCCCCAGCCCCCTGCCCGGAGGGGGAGTGCTGATTCGTGGCCCTCGGTGCTCGCCTGGGGCGGATGATGGTGTGGAATACGTGCCAAGCACGCCCGGGGCGTCGCGCTCGCCAAGGGTTTCTTGAGGAGGGCTGATGCGGTGAGCCTGCTCGGTGAAAGAGCTTCAACGAAGCCAGCGCCTCGAGGCCGAGGGCCTGCGCCTGGCCGCGGAGAGTCACGAGCTGAAGGTGGCTGTCGCCCATGCGCGCCACCAGCGTGATCTTGACGACGAGGAGGCCAAGGCGTCGCTGGTGGCCTCTCGGGAGGTCCGTTCTCGGGCCGTTGAAGAGGCTCGGGAAGCTGACCGGCGGCGAGAGGCGGCGGAGGAGTGGGCGCGAGAACTCCTGGCCCGTTGCCGCTTACTGGAGGAGCAGGTGGAGCTGTGCGAGACGGCCCTTGCGTCGATGAGGGTGGCGTCAGGCGACCCAGCAGAGCTCCAGAAGCGGGAGGAGGCGCTGACGCTGGAAGCCGCCCGGCGCACGCTGCGAGCAATGAACGCCTGGAAACAAGGGAGCGCTTGGTGACGATGGCGGAGGATGATGTCGCTGCGCGGGAGGCCCGCGTCCTGGAGGAGGTCGGGCGACGACGCGCTTGAACCTCGAGCGCGAGTTCAAGGAAAGGCTGGGGTTGATCCGGGCTAAGGCCGAAGGTAGGACCGCTGCCTTGAGGGCCAAGCAGGAGGAAGCGACGAGGCGGGACGATGCTTTTCGGGCCGCCCTTGAGGTGGCGCAGGAGGAGTTAACTACCTCCCGTGCCGAGGTGGTTCTTCTTCGCCAACGTGTGGGTGAGGTTGAGGCCGTTGTGTGACAGAATGCGGACGAGATGCACCAGCGGCGGGTCCTGGAGCATGATCACGGCCCCATGCTCACCACGCTCCGGGAGAGAGCCAACACAGCCTTGGGTAACATCTGCGAGGCGGCTGTTGGCGAGCCGCACGCAATTAACTACGCCGGCAACCTTCAGTTCTTCACCGATGTGGTGGCTCGGATGGAGGAGCGGTCGGTCAGAGCTGACAGGTTGGTGGAGGAGAGAAGCTGCGCCCTGCTCGGGCGCGCATTTTCTCGCGTCTTCAGCCATCTCCGGAATATGTACCCTCCGCCCGACTTCGCGCAGCCATCGCACGGTACCCAGCCGTCCGGGGCGACTGGCGCCGGGTGGAGGACAACGTGGACGCCCTTGTCAGGGCCTTCGCTTCAGACAACGATGGCGTGATCATGGCTGCTGATGAAGGCGGCGTGGTGGACGGCCCTGACGCCGCTGGTGACGATGCAAAGAGCGACGGCGAGGCCAGCGACGCTAGCGGCAATTCAGGAGGTGCCCCTGAGGATGCATTGGGGGATTTATCCGACTGACTGCGCACCGTTCCTGTTTCCTGCACGAATAGAACTCAGGTTTTGCCACGGCGGTCGTGAGAGCATTTTGGGAGGAGCCCTCATGTAAAACTTGTGTTCTGCGTATTAGTAGATGCTATACCACCCGTGACGCTTATGCCTAGTGGCTGGCTAGTTTACCTTTGTCCCGCGGGCCCGAGATAGCCAATGGAGGGCTGTGGCGTTCGGCGTCTCCCGATCGAACCCATAGGATCTGCAGTAAAAAGCCTCCCGAGAGGATCTGGCGGCGGCCTGGGCTACTGCGCATAAGCTAGGCCCAACCCGGCTCGCGAGGGGCTCACGAGGGGGGGGGCAGTTGAGGCAAAGCGGTAACTGGAACGCTAGAGATTGCTTGAATGAGACTAAACACCCCCTTCCCCAGACACACGCAAATCTCGAATTCGAATCCAACTTAAATCCAGCGGGGGAAAGTGACAACCAAAGGGAAAAGCAATGAAACAAAACCAAAAAAGGCCGCGTCCGGCACCTAGTCTAGTCTTGGACGTCTTCTCACCAGCGTGGAGCTCAGTGCTGCCCTTTGGGCGTGGGAGGAGCCCAGGGGCTGAGGCCAGCACCCTGAGACTCGGGGCATGTACAGCCCCACTCATTATTACGTGAGAGTGTCACGGGGCGCCGAGCTTCACAGGTACTGGGCCTTCTTCACAGGTACCGGCCTTGCTTCATATCGCCAGACGAGGGCCCCGCCTTGTGCCGCACTCTAGTGCCATCAACAACGACCGGGAACCAGGACGCCGCCGATGGGGTAGAGCGGTCACCAGCGGTTCCCCCGACGACCACAGGTCCTCCTTGAGGCAGGCCACTGAGGCACCTCCCAATGGAGGGCCTACCTCCTGAGAACGCCTTGCTCGAGCGCCATGGTGGTGATGCGGATCTCGGCCCCTCTCCTGCAGCCCCCGGCGCCCTCCTCCCGAGGGGTAGGAGACTGTGGGAGCGGGGCAGCCGCTTGCTGTGGCGACCTGCACCTCCTGTGATTCATGATTAACGTATGCCTGCTCCTGAGGAATTAGTGGTACCCGATAATCGTCGCCTCCAGCATGGCCGGTGGGGCCTTCAAGGGGCTCTTGGAAGAGCTCAGCTTCTGTCGCCTCGTCCCCCCAGCCTGGGCTGAGGAGCGAGCCTTGTTCTCCTTCGTGCTGGTGTCCTTGGTCCATCATGTGGGGCATGTATTCTTCTGGGGCTGTCATCTCGAAGACCGCGCCATAGTGCTCCGCGTGCCATGCGGTTCTGCTTGGAGCGCCCACCTGGGGGTGGTAGCGCGGCGGCCCACTGGGGCCGTGGGTCGCGATGAGTCCTTCTTCGCTGGCCGGGAGCGGAAGCAGCGCTGCCCGGCCCGGCAGTCTTGGCAACCCATTTGGCGTTGAGTAACCTTAGGGCCCTTGACGCGTGTGGAGCCCAGCAGGCCGCCCTAGACCCGAGGTGGGAGCTGGGTGCGAAGGATGAGCCCCGAGGCGGCAAAGCCTGTGAGCTCGCCACCCGCTCTAGCGATGCGTCGTGGCCGCCTTCCGGTAGCTTTGACTGCAGTAGCTCCGGGCCACCGTGGCGCGGCCCTCGAGTTCGCTGCTCGGCAGGTGTCACGGTGTCATGACATGGCGTGGTTGGAGAGCCCTCGCTGCCGACCGCGCTGCCGCAGCGTGAGAGTTGTCGGCTGTCCCGCGTCGTCCATGACGGCCGCGCGCCCTGCGGCCTGCGAGCTGCCTGGGGCATGGGGTCGCCCGAGGCGAGCGGCTTTGCGTGGGCGGGCCAAGCCGCCCAGGGACCAGGGTTGCCCGCCTGGTCGCCGGTCATGATGAGGACGATGCGACAGGACACGAAGTGGCAGGAGGTGGATACCGGCGCACCCCTACCTGGCGCGCCAAATGTCGGATTTCGGGTTCGGCGGACCCTTGAGAGTTCGAACCTTTGGGGTGCGCGTAATCTCGCCCTCTACCTACCGGCACCCCGCCGCCTCGCTAGGATCTAAACTACGAAAGGAACAGCACAAGAGACATAGGGTTTATACTAGTTCGGGCCACCATTGTGGTGTAATACCCTACTCTAGTTTGTGATGTGGTGGATTGCCTCTTGGGCTGATGGTGATGAACAATACAAAGAAGAACAGCCTCGCGAGGGTCTGTTCTTGGCTGGTGCGATGAACTGCTAGGGGGAGTTCAGTCGCTTCTCTCTATCTCTCTGCCGATTCCAGATCTCCTTCCTACTATGGTGGCTAGCTCTACTTATATAGGTAGAGGCCCTGGGCCTCTTCCCAAATATTGAGCGGGAAGGGCGCCAACAATTGGCCATTTTGAAGGGAAACATCTGGTACACTTACCTGACTAAAGTTGGTCCTCTTTGTCAAAGGCTCTGGTGGTGGCCTTGGCTTGGGCTCCACAATGACTTCCTTCCTGCCGTTGGACTGGTCTTGGTCTTGTTGCACCAAAATGGACGCCTTTGCTTGATGCTCTCGCCTACGCTTGCTCCCTTTGCACCAAAGAGGAAAGGAGGACACTGCGCGGGCTGGCGCCCGCCTGGCGCCCTTGGTCGTCATGGCTTGCCTCACGGGCACCTCGTGAGGTACCCCGCCTTGATCTCTCTGCCACCTCACGAGCCAGCCTAATGAGGCCGTGCCTGAGGAAACTCCCTATCGTCCGCCCCGCGAGGCTTGGCCCCTCGCGAGGGTCTTGAGCTTGTGTTGATGAAGATGGGCCGTGATGGGCCCCCATTTGAGCCACGCCGCAGGCCGCTGAGCGAGCAAGTCCTGGGACCCCGTTCCCAGAACACCGGCGAATGCCAGGACGGATTTGTTGCCAATATGGCTTTGATTTCTTCGAGTCCGGCCGTGGCGGCATCAAATCCACTCAAAGTGTTGGTCTTGGCGGAGGAGGCGATAAAGGGGTAATGCCTTTTCTCCTAAGCGGGAGATAAAGCGGCTTAGAGCCGCCACGCATCGATCAATTTTTGTATTTGTTTGAGGTCTTTGGGGATATCCAATTGTGACAGAGCTCGGATCTTTCTTTGGGTTTGCTTCAATTCCTCTACGGATACAATGAAGCCCAAGAGCTTTCCGGCTGGTATGCCGAAAACGCATTTTTCCGGTTGAGCTTGATGTCATATGTTCGGAGATTATCGAATGTGAGCCTCAAGTAAATCGACTAGGGTTTCGACATGCTTGGATTTGACGACCACATCGTCTACGTATGCCTCCTTGTTTTGCCGATCTGGTTTGCCGGACATATACGAATCATGCTTGACGATATGTTGCACCGGTGTTTTTGAGCCCAAAGGGCATTGAGTTGAAGCAGAATGGGCCGTATGGAGTGATGAATGCCGTTGCGGGTTGGTCTGGCTCTGCCATCTTAATTTAGTGGTAGCCGGAGTATGCGTCGAGGAAACACAATGAATCGTGTCCTGCGGTAGCGTCGATAATTTGATTGATGCGGGGGAGGGGGAAGGGATCCTTTGGGCAAGCCTTGTTAAGGTCCTTAAAATCGACACATAGGCGCCAGGATTTGTCCTTCTTTGGAACCATTACCGGGTTTGCTAGCCAGTCCGGATGTTTAATATCTCTGATGAATCCGGCCTCCAATAGTTTGGCTAGCTCCTCTCCCATGGCATGTCTCTTGGGTTCGGAGAAACGCCCGAAGAGCTTGTTTGAATGGCTTGAATCCTTTTAGGATATTTAGGCTGTGCTCGGCCAGCCGGCGTGGGATTCCTGGCATGTCTGAAGGGTGCCAGGCAAAAATGTCCCAATTTTCGCGTAGGAATTCTCGTAGTGTGGCGTCCACATCAGGGTTTAATTGTGCCTCGATGGAGGCCGTTTTTGTAGGGTCCATTGGATGCACTTGGAATTTGACTATTTCGTCTGCCGATTTAAAAGAGGTGGACTTGGATCTCTTATCGAGTATCACATCGTCCCTGTTCACCATGGGCCTTGTGCGATGAGTTCCTCTGCCGATAGGGCTTCGGACAGTGCCTCAAGGGCAAGTGCGGCTGTTTTATTTTCGGCGCGGAGAGCTATGTCCGGGTCACTAGCGAGGGTGATAATTCCGTTGGGTCCGGGCATTTTGAGCTTCATGTACCCGTAATGGGGTATAGCTTGAAAAATTGTGAATGCCTCTCGCCCTAATAGAGCGTGGTATCCGCTCTTTGAGCAGGGCCACTTGGAATGTGACCTCCTCGGACCTATAATTGTCCGGCGTGCCGAACACCACATCCAGTGTGATCTTTCTTGTACAGCATGCTTCCCGACTGGGGATTATTCCTCTAAAGGTTGTGCTGCTTTGCTCAATCCGGCTCCAGTCTATTTCCATTTTTCGAAGGGTTTTCTCTTAGATGAGGTTTAATCCGCTACCGCCGTCCATGAGTACCTTGGTAAGGCGAAAGCCGTCCACTATTGGACTGAGGACCAATGCGGCTGGTGCTCGGGCTGTTCGTAATTTAGGTTCGTCACTGGCGTTCAAGGTAATAGCCGTGTCACTCCATGGATTTATTGTTGCTATCTGGTAGACTTCGGCAAGGCTGCGGAGTGTTCGTTTCCGCATATTATTTGATGAGAAAGTCTCAAAGACTGTTAATACCGTACTGGTATTGTTGGGCTGGTGCTCTGGAGCTAAGAGCTCTTCGCCACTTTTGGCCACCTGCCGTAGTATCCAACATGCTCTAAGGCTATGAGTTGGAGTGGCGCCCTCTGTGCTATGAATTTTGCAGGGTCCATTGAGCCATCCCTCCAGTACGGTTCCATGCCCTTTGGGGGGTTTTGCTTTTTGGTATGTAACCCAGGTGCCTGGTGATGATGCACCCTTTTATTTCGGACTAGGGTCGTATTCGGGGCCGGATTATCCCAAAATTTGATTTCGGTTTTCCAGGCGCTCTCCATCGCGTAGTATTTTCGTACTATGGACGCCAAGTCAGCGAAGCGTGTAATTTCACGACGACTTATGGCGTTTAGGATTCCCTTGTCCGTGCAATTATTGCAGAAGAATGAGATTGCGTCCTCCTCGTGGCAATCCTTTATCCTGTCCATAACCAGGAGGAATCTGGCCCAGTAATGATGAGTTGTTTCACCGGGCTCTTGCCGGATTTGGGATAGATCGCTTATGTTTGGGTGGGCGGGTGGAATTAAATTCCTAACCCCGTCCGATCTAAGACTCAGGGGCCAAGAAGTTTCCGAACTTGGAAGCTTGGGTTCTTGGAGGTTGTCCAATGAATCTAGCCCGCTGCACGACTTTAAGTTCAGGGCTTGAGTGGTGTCCTCCCTCGCGGGAATCCGGCATGGAGGGTCGAGAATCCGGACATAGCTAGTCCTTAAGGTAGGAGAAGAGTCGCCGTATTGTTCCTCTACCACAACAACGTGGTGGGTAGCACAGGAGAGTTGATCTCTCTCAGATCGGTTTTAGGCCCGATCTGATCGTAGTTTGTAGCGACTCCCAGGGCGGCGATGCGATCCAAGAGCTCGTTTAAGGAAGAGAGCTCCATAGGATCTAACTACTCGGCGAGTTCCGAGTTAACGTGAAGATTGCTTTCGATGACCCGAGAAGTCATCGTCGGGCGGCTGACGAACAGCGGTCATAAGAAAACCGCTTAGCCGGAGAGTTTGGCGGTGGCCAAAGCTCCTTTAGCAACGGTGCCGTCTTTAAAGACGGGATGAGGCATCCTTCCTGACAGCAACGGCACAGAGGAACTCTCAATGAGAGCACCAATGTCGGTGTCAAAACCGGCGGATCTCGGGTAGGGGGCCCCGAACTATGCGTCTAGGCGGATGGTAACAGGAGATAAGGGACACGATGTTTTTACCCAGGTTCGGGCCCTCTCGATGGAGGTAAAACCCTACTCCTGCTTGATTAATATTGATGATATGGGTAGTACAAGAGTGGATCTACCACGAGATCGGAGAGGCTAAACCCTAGAAGCTAGCCTATGGTATGATTGTTGTTAGATCCTCTGGGACTAAAACCCTCCGGTTTATATAGACACCGGATAGGGTTAGGGTTACACAAAGTCGGTTACAACGGTAGGAGATCTACATATCTGTATTGCCAAGCTTGCCTTCCACGCCAAGGAAAGTCCCATCCGGACACGGGACGAAGTCTTCAATCTTGTATCTTCATAGTCCAGGAGTTCGGCCAACGGTGATAGTTCGGCTATCCGGACACCCCCTAGTCCAGGACTCCCTCAACATACCTTGACAAGATTTTGAAGTAGTTCAAAATGGAAAGCCCGACCACGGCAGAAGATAGAAAGAGAATGAAAATCATTCCCTATGCCTCAGCCATAGGTTCTATAAAGTATGCCATGCTGTGTACCAGATCTATTGTATACCCTACACTGAGTTTGACAAGGGAGTACAATAACGATCTAGGAGTAGATCACTGAACAGCGGTAAAAAATTATCCTTAGTGGAATAAGGATATGTTTCTCGATTATGGAGGTGACAAAAGGTTCGTCGTAAAGGGTTATGTCGAAGCAAGTTTTGACACTGATCCAGATGACTATAAGTCTCAATCTGGATACATATTGAAAGTGGGAGCAATTAGCTAAAGTAGCTCCGTGCAGAGCATAGTAGACATAGAAATTTGCAAAATACATACGGATTTGAATTTGGCAGACCCGTTGACTAAACTTCTCTCACAAGCAAAACATGATCACACCTTACTACTCTTTGGGTGTTAATCACATCACGATGTGAACTAGATTACTGACTCTAGTAGACCCTTTGAGTGTTGGCCACATGGTGATGTGAACTATGGATATTAATCACATGGTGATGTGAACTATTGGTGTTAAATCACATGGCGATGTGAACTAGATTATTGACTCTAGTGCAAGTGGGAGACTGAAGTAAATATGCCGTAGAGGCAATAATAAAGTTGTTATTTATTTTTCCTTATATCATGATAAATGTTTATTATTCATGCTAGAATTGTATTAACCGGAAACTTAGTACATGTGTGAATACATAGACAAACTGAGTGTCACTAGTATGCCTCTACTTGACTAGTTCGTTGAATCAAAGATGGTTAAGTTTCCTAGCCATAGACATGAGTTGTCATTTGATTAACGGGATCACATCATTAGAGAATGATGTGATTGACATGACCTATTCCGTTAGCTTAGCACTTGATCGTTTAGTATATTGCTATTGCTTTCTTCATGACTTATACATGTTCCTATGAGTATGAGATTATGCAACTCCCGAATACCGGATGAACACTTTATGTGCTACCAAACGTCACAACGTAACTAGGTGATTGTAAAGGTCCTCTATAGGTGTATCCAATGCTACTTGTTGAGTTGGCATAGATCAAGGTTTGGATTTGTCACTCCAATTGTCGGAGAGGTATCTCTGGGCCCTCTCGGTAATGCACATCACTATAAGCCTTGCAAGCAATGTGACTAATGAGTTAGTTGCAGGATGATGCATTATGGAACGAGTAAAGAGACTTGCCGGTAATGAGATTGAACTAGGTATTGAGATACCGACGATCGAATCTCGGGAAAGTAACATACCGATGACAAAGGGAACAACATATGTTGTTATGTGGTTTGACCGATAAAGATCTTCGAAGAATATGTAGGAACCAATATGAGCATCCAGGTTCCGCTATTGGTTATTGACCAGAGACGTGTCTCGGTCATGTCTACATAGTTCTCGAACCCGTAGGGTCTGCAGCTTAAAGTTCTGTGACGATCGGTATTATGAGTTTTTGTGTTTTGATGAACCGAAGGTCGTTCGGAGTCCCGGATATGATCACGGACATGACGAGGAGTCTCAAAATGGTCGAGACGTAAAGATCGATATATTGGACGACTATGTCGGACACCGGAAGTGTTTCGGGAGGTTTCGGACATATACTAGAGTACCAGGGGATTACCGGACCCCCCCCCCGGGGGAGTGTAATGGGCCTATTGGGCCTTAGTGGAGAAGAGGAGGGGCGGCCAGGGCAGGCCGTGCACCCCCTCCTCCTCTAGTCCGAATTGGACAAGGAGGGGGGCGGCACCCCTCTTTCCTTCCTCCTCTCTCCTTCCCTTCCCCCTTCTCCTACTCCTACTAGGAAAGAAGGAGTCCTACTCCCGGTGGGAGTAGGACTCCCCCCTTGGTGCGCTCTCCTCCTTGGCCGGCCGCCTCCCCCTAGCTCCTTTATATATGGGGGCAGGGGGCACCCCAAGACACAACAATTGATCGTTGATCTCTTAGCCGTGTGCGGTGCCCCCCTCCACCATAATCCACCTCGGTCATATCATAGCGGGTCTTAGGCAAAGCCCTGCGTCGGTAACTTCATCAACATCGTCATCACGCCGTCGTACTGACGAAACTCTCCCTCGAGCTCTACTGGATCGTCAGTTCACGGGTCGTCACCAAGCTGAACGTGTGCTGAACGCGGAGGTGCCACATGTTCGGTACTGAGGATCGGTCGATTGTGAAGATGTACGACTACATCAACCGCGTGGTCATAACGATTCCGCTTTCGGTCTACGAGGGTACGTGGACACAATCTCCCCTCTTGTTGCTATGCATCACCATGATCTTGCGTGTGCGTAGGAAATTTTTTAAATTACTATGTTCCCCAACACTGACGGCTTGGGGCGGGGAGGGAGGTGGGGCGGCGAGTTGCCTGGCTTGTCGGGGCACCAACCCGGATTTTATGCCGGAGAACTCGTCTTCCTGCTCACCGGGTGCTATGGAGAGTGCGGAGAAACTGGTGCAAGGTGGATATGGGGAGCAGCGTTGTGGTTAGGTTCTTGCCAGGCGTCTGGCCTCGCTTAAATAGCGAGCGGACGAGAGGAGCCAGCCTACTTTGTGTTCTAATGCCGGCCATGTTACCGGAACACGCGCGGATTCAATGGAGGCAGGCAGGGCAGTATGAAGCCGGTTGCATGCGGCGAGGAGGCGTGTTCAGCCTGGCTTGCAATGAGTGGGGCCCTCTTGGCCGGCTCGCCAGTTCAATGCCTGCGCTATGAGAGGTCGCGTCCGTGTTAGAGCAATCACTCCCTCCAGTCCTTTTTTGTTTGGATATAACAAAATCTCGTTTTCCATTCACATTTTACAAGTAAAATTCATGGACAAACTTTGACCCAAAATATGATGGGGACTAGTAAACCAGGACGGAGGTAGTAGTTAATTTTTTTTTGATCAAAGAAGGGCTTCCCTCTTCCAATTTTCATTACCGAAAACCAACATCGAAACCATAGTATTTGCCCTAGAACTACCAGGTTCAACATCTCGCAACATAAACCCATACAACCATACGCCAAGGAGGTAGTAGTTATGAATTCCATTTTCGCTCCATACCAATTGTTCTAAAAACTACTTAGTACTTATAACGCGCCATTGAAAATTGGAACTCTTACCCCGCTAAAAAATGATATTCTAAACGTGGCTACTCGATCAGTGGCGACTGGCGAGCCACCGCCTCCAGGTCATTCACCTGTGGTCCCAACACATCAACTCCTACGGATCAAATTATCACGCGAGCTGACTATTGCTACAAACATGTGCTCCACCACGTACCCGGTACTCGCGCATGCAGCAATCGTGCACCTAGGGTTTTAGGGTTTATTTGTTAACGGTGCCTTTACGTAACTCTCATGTGTGCGAGACAGCGAGAGACCGACTGCGTGCATGCGCCTCTTCTATTCGTATATGTACTCCACCGTTTGTCTGGTGTCCAAAAAATTATACAGTAGTAATAACTGCTAGCAATGTGCCTATGTGTTGCCACACGATCAAAGTAGATTAATACATATTCACCGTTTTGATACAAAAAAGAGTCTAGTTTTGCAATACGTATATCACTAAAAATATGTTATGTTTCACTCAAAATATATTCCTTTGGCGGTTTTGATGAGATAAGGGAGGAATGTGGTTGGTTTCAAGATTCGAGAAGTGGTACATCTCTAATTTCTACTCTTACTAGCAAGATGCCCGTGCGTTGCACGGAACATCAAGATCTTGTGGGTGAGGGATTCCTGGACTATGGGGTCCTCGAGTGTCCGGGTTATGCGATATGGGTCGGACTGATGGGCCACGGAGATACAAGATAGAAGGCCTCCCCCATGTCCGGATGGGACTCTCCTTTGAGTGGATGGCAAGCTTGGCGTCCGGATTTGTAGTTTCCTTTCTCTGTAAACTGACTCTGTACAACCCTAGGTCCCTCCGGCATCTATATAAACCGGAGGGTTTAGTCCGTAGAGGCTATCACAAATCATACAGGCTAGACATCTAGGGTTTAGCCATTACGATCTCGAGGTAGATCAACTCTTGTAACCCCTATACTCATCAAAGTCAATCAAGCAGGAAGTAGGGTATTACCTCCATTAAGAGGGCCCTAACCTGGGTAAACATCGTGTCCCCCACCTCCTGTTACCTTCGATCCTCAGACGCACAGTTCGGGACCACCTACCCGAGATCGGACGGTTTTGACACCGACAGTGGGAGAAAAGGATGAACGAGGGAAGGCCTTATCTACAAATGTGGAGAGGAGTGCAGGTAAATTGTCATAGTTTCCTTCCTATCCGTTAGATATAGATCGGACGACCTATATTGCAGGATGGCAGGCACACCATCATCACCAATTCTGCTTTTTATAAGAGTAGAGAGATAAAAACAGAGTTGGTGATGATGGTGTGCCTGCCATCCTGCAATATAGGCCGTTCGATTTATATCTGACGGATAGGAAGGAAACTATGTTAATTTGCAAAAAGATACCCACACCCCTCTCCACATTTGCAAATAAGGCCTTCCCTCGTTCACCTTTTCTCCCACAAGATAAACTACTCATACAAACGCATCTTGATGTTCCGTGCAACGCACGGGCATCTTGCTAGTTGTTACAAAAAGCCCATGTGTGTGTGGGATAGAGGGAGAGAGGAGGAGTGTGTGTGTGACAAAGACACAAAGAGTGTGTGCGCGAGAGGTATTAGCTTAAAATAAGGCGATAGTGTGTGTGTGCATGATCGAGAGGGCGTGTCTCAAGAAGGGACGGAAAATCTACATAGATACAAGGAGCACGAGAGAGACATGTACGCGATAGTGGAAGCATGAGTGTGCGGGTGTATAAACCTATCTGGAGGCTAGTCGATAAATGTTTGTGAGAGAAATATGAGTCGAGGGTGCGAAAGCGAGAGTTTTGTGTGTGTGAGAGAGAGGTGGTAGTCGGGAAGGGGAGTGGAAGCAGGAGTTGTGTGTGTGTGTGAGAGAGAGAGAGGGGGGGGAGTTTGTCTGATCGGTAAACAAATGAATAATGTCAGTTTTATAACTGGGATGGAGACGGAAAGGACATCGCAACAAATGTGTCTGCGGGAGAGAGTAATTTTAGTGGTATGAGTCATATCTAGAGGGATATAGGGTGTGTGAGAGAACCCCATAGAGAGAAAGACAAAGTGATATACGAGTGAGAGTGTGTGTGTGTGGCGGTGAAAAAGAAAGCTTAGGTACCTAGTGATACCAGAGAACGGAAGAGACGTGAGAGATAATGAAAACCGTGTAATGTATAATGATAGGGAGAGCGTGACACTTCTCAAGGGAGACGTCGGGAGACCATGTTTGCGAAAATAGGAGAAACATGAAGTGAGCATGCGGGTGAGCTGGAGAAAAGAGAGTGATAGCTACATGAAGGAGCATGCGAGAGAGATGGGCGTGGAAGGAGATTCAAATATTTAGTTGCGTGTATAGAAAATGTCAACATAAAAGGGATTCAAATATTTGAATTCGAGATGATGATACATGTAATTCATACTCGAACCAAAATTGATCTATCAAACATGCATACTCATATGAATTCACACGCATCTATGTTATTTAATATGTAGATATTACTAATCCATACATTTTAGTAGAACATAATTTGGTTTAAAATTTTTGAATTCAACCTTATGATTTTGAGATCATTGTATTTGTAAATCATATTACATATATATAAAGGAGCAGAATTCTTTGTTGTGCTTTTGAAAGTATATATATATATATATATATATATATATATATATATATATATATATATAAAGATGTATATAGAATTTTATTCCAATCGAACAGGGATCCTGCCCGAACAAAAATAGAATACAAACTGGATTCGAATTGAGTTGTACGATGGCGTGCACTCTTGCTCTGCAAAAATTTGAACGAAGTGGGGAAAGTCGCAGTTGCCGCCCGAAACCAAAATCCGTGAGATGGAAATTACTGCCTATCTCTGACACGCAAAGCCTATCAGCTCGATTTCTACATGCTTGATAGGGGTAGGTTTGTAATTTCACTCAAACGTGACATAACTGCCTCTCACCCGGATTCATACATTGTGGGCGCCAAAACACAGTGTCTCCTCGGCCGAAATTGATTCCCTCCCCGATTCATACACGGTGGGCGCCAACACATACTCTCGTCGGCCGCAATCTCCGTCGGCAAATATTCGGTGTATGCGAGATTACCATCCTATCCCCAACCGACTAATATTGCTATGATGTAGGAAATTTTAAACGGGGGCTAAGTTTGTAAATTTCCTTGCCTTTGAGACAAGCGCGCCCTGAAGACATGGTTCCCCCTTCCTCTCTCCATCCATTTCCCCATTCGTACTCCATGTGCACCAAAACACCCTCTCCACCCCAGCCTCCTCCGTCCGCCACCCCATCCAGCGCCGTCCTCCTCCACCATGCCAGAGTTGATACCCCGACGCCGTCGTCCATTACAAGAGATCGACCTCTCTCATCCACGGCTTCGGACCGGGATCCTTTCATCATGTCCTCTCGCTTCATCCCCGCTGTCGTCCACCTTGTCGACGCTGCTCCTATGACCGTCTCGTCCACCGCGCGGAGATATTTCCCCCGCCGCCACCGTCTACCCTCCTAGATGTGCTTCCACGCGGCAGCGACCATCGCTACCGCCTTTACCGTCAAATTCTCGTGAGATGCATACATGGTGCCGCACCAGAGGCGGTACACTTTCGTATCTGCTCAACTTATTTATCGCAGCAAGAAAATAGATCGCCACTGCTTTACTCTGATTTCTTGTCCATCACTTACTTGTTAGTTGAATGCAAACATTGGTTGCGAAGTTGCCTTTGTCCGGTTTGCACCTTCAGATCCGCCATGGCACGCTCAACACTATACTCGTAATGCTTATGGTTTTCCCATTTTATATTCCACACTAGTTAAATCACAGTAGAATAAACTTTAAAATTGGGTCAGTCGATTTTTGAGAGTTCGCCGGTGCGAAGGGGCTCGGGTGGGGACGATGGTTGTGGGGGCGGTGGCCTGGCGGTGGTGGGGCCTCGCCGAATGAAGAAAACTCGACGCGGGTGGGGCGGGGGTAGGCGGTGGGGGTGGCGGAGGAACACAGGCGGTGGGGGCGGTTCAGGGGAATGCGGGGGGTCGGGGCCGGTGGTTCGGCCGGCGGCCCGTGCGGTGTTCTGTATGGGAAGAATCGGAGACAAGGAAGAAGAAGGGTTAGGAGACGTAGGATCTTCATCCAACCGCCTGAAATGGTCGACTGACCCAAATGACAAAAGTCACGTGACTTGCATGCAGACATGCCTTTATATTCAGTACCATCATCGTAGCTGCTTAGCACTTCTCCTGAATCCATCAAGCTAAACAACTTGCCACTCATAATTCCATACTTGTTGCTCAAATATGAATCTGATATGATGCTGGTATTACTAAAACAGATAACGTTTAATTGGTCAGCTAATGTTCCTACTTTACTTTCGAAAAGCACGTGCACCACATATAGAGAGACGGCAGGGAGTTGCATTCTTAATGCGCTCTGGTTCATCATGTGTGGGCACTGCGCAACGAACATTTTATTATCCAAAATTTGCTTGCTCTTCTTTAGCATGTTCCTCTTCCGTTCTTCTTTAATAAGTACTCTCTCCGTTCCTACATACAAGTCTTTGTATAGATTCCACCATCGACTACATATGGAACAAAATGAGGGAATCTACACTCTAAAATGTATCTGTATACATCTGTATGTGATCCATAGTGGAAATATCTACAAAGACTTATATTTTGGAATGGAGGGAGTATGATAGTAGTACAGTATGTTCCTTGTCGTGAAGATGAGCAGGGACATTTGAAGTGTAGAGGTCTATTCGGTCGTTTGTGATGGACACTTTGAACTCTTCGGGCCTCTTTGATTCGTAGGATTTTGTAAACATAGGAATAGGAATTGTAGTGGCCTACCCACTTGAATCCTATAAGATTAGCAAGGAAATGCGGGGAGATGTGTCGCCTTTGAGTGTTACACTGATATTAATAGTACCGCACCTTCAGTTGAAGACAGTTGGTATCTGAAGCCTTTCTAACCATACCGGCAATAGTAGCCTATATTTTCCAGCAAGTTCCACTTTGCTGATTTTACTTGTGATGCTTTCGGTTTTCCCGTTATATCTACACTATGATCTGTGTAGCTGCTTTGTGTCGCACTAGCAGCAGTCCACTCTTGAAGCTAAACAACACACTGATACGTCTCCAATGTATCTATAATTTTTTATTGTTCCATGCTATATTATATTCTGTTTTGGATGTTTAATGGGCTTTATTATACACTTTTATATTATTTTTGGGACTAACCTATTAACCGGAGGCCCAGCCCAAATTGTTGTTTTTTCTGCCTATTTCAGTGTTTTGAAGGAAAGGAATATCAAACGGAGTCCAAACGGAATGACACCTTCGGGAACGTGATTTTCGAACAAACGTGATCCAGAGGACTTGGAGTGGACGTCCAGAAATCACCAAGGAGGCCACGAGGCAGGGGGCACGCCTACCACCCCTGGGCGCGCCCTCCACCCTCGTGGGCCCGTCGTAGCTCCACCGACCTACTTCTTCCTCCTATATATACCTACGTACCCCCAAACCATCACCAGAGGAGCCAAAACCCTATTTCCACCGCTGCAACCTTCTGTACCCGTGAGATCCCATCTTGGGGCCTTTTTCGGCGCTTCGCCGGAGGGGGAATTGATCACAGAGGGCTTCTACATCAACACCATAGCCTCTCCGATGATGTGCGAGTAGTTTACCTCAGACCTTCGGGTCCATAGTTATTAGCTAGATGGCTTCTTCTCTCTCTTTGGATCTCAATACAAAGTTCTCCTCGATTCTCTTGGAGGTCTATTTGATGTAACTCTTCTTTTTGCGGTGTGTTTGTCGAGATCCGATGAATTGTGGGTTTATATTGCCGTTTATTTTGCTTTCTTTACTTTTACTCTTTACTATAAAATACCAAAAATATTATCTTATCATCTCTATCTGATCTCACTCTCGTAAGTGGCCGTGAAGGGATTGACAACCCCTTTATCGCGTTGGTTGCGAGGTTCTTATTTGTTTGTGTAGGTGCGTGGGACTCGAGCATGGTCTCCTACTGGATTGATACCTTGGTTCTCAAAAACTAAGGGAAATACTTACGCTACTTTACTGCATCACCCTTTCCTCTTCAAGGGAAAACCAACGCAATGCGCAAGAGGTAGCAAGAAGGATTTCTGGCACCATTGTCGGGGAGGCTCACACCAAGTCAAGTCAAGATTTGATTTCCCATCAACGAGCCATTTCTGGCGCCGTTGCCGGGGAGTCTACGCACAAGTCAAGACATGCCAAGTACCCATCACAAACTGTTATCCCTCGCATTACATTATTTGCCATTGGCCTCTCATTTTCCTCTCCCCCACTTCACCCTTGCCGTTTTATTCGCCCTCTCTTTTGCTCGCTTTTCCTTTGCCATGTCCGAATCAAAAGGGGCTAGGGGTTCTTTCCTAGGTTTCAATTCCTTGGATAGCCCTTCCGTCCTCTCTAAGCTCATAAATAATGATGTTATGGAAAAACCTACCGGGGTTGTCAATGAGAATCTGAATAATTTCGATGAAGATGATCCCGGAATATTTTTTTATTTACTTGATGAGTCTTCGAAAGATGCTTGGGATAGGTTACTGAGAATCCAGGCTAGCTTTGTGCCCCAATATCAAATTGGAATATACTTAAAAAGCTTTTATGTTGCCTTACCTTCGTCGTTTAAGCATGTCTTAGACTCTATTTTTGCAGAAGGTTTTCTTGAAGGGGATGTCGTAGATACCTATGAAAAGATGAAAACCATATTTGGGCACCCCATGAATGAGAAGGTCGAATCCACTTCTCTTTTTCTTTCCTATCAAAACGAAACTATCAAAGAGATGAAGGCTAGCTTAGATGCAAATTTCCGTAACGTGCTTAATCTTTCTTCTACCATTAATAGCCATGTGCTTTATCAAAACACAAAGATTAATGCCATAGATAACAAGTTTGCTCTTTTCTTTCCTAAAACCAAAGATGGCAATACCTAGATCTATCCTTGTTTTTATGCCTAGCTAAGGGCGTTAAACGATAGCTCTTGTTGGGAGGCAACCCAATTTTATTTTAGTTTTTTGCTTTTTGCTCCTGTTTAGGAATAAATTTTTGATCCAGCCTTTGGTTAGATTTGTTTTTTTGTTTTAGTTAGTATTTGTGCCAAGTTAAACCTATAGGATCTTCTTGGATGATAGTTATTTGATCTTGCAGAAAATTCCAGAAACTTTATGTTCACGAAAACAATTGTTTAAGATCACCAGTACGTGATAAAATACTGATTCCAATTGAAGCAGATCAATAAACAAATTATTTAGGTCTTCCTATTTTGGTAGATTTTTCTGAGTTCCAGAAGTTTGCTTTAGTTACAGATTACTACAGACTATTCTGTTTTTGACAGATTCTGTTTTTCGTGTGTTGTTTGCTTATTTTGATGAGTCTATGGTTAGTAAAATAGTTTATAAACCATAGAGAAGTTGGAATACAGTAAGTTTAACACCAATATAAATAAATAATGAGTTCAATACAGTACCTTGAAGTGGTATTTTATTTCTTTCGCTAGCAGACTCACGATATTTTACATTAAGTTTTGTGTTGTGAAGTTTTCAAGTTTTGGGTAAGGATTTGATGGATTATGGAACAAGGAGTGGCAAGAGCCTAAGCTTGGGGATGCCCAAGGCACATAAAGGTAAATCTAAGGACACCAAAAGCCAAAGCTTGGGGATGCCCGGAAGGCATCCCCTCTTTAAATCTTAAATCCATCGGTAACTTTACTTGGAGCTATATTTTTATTCACCACATGATATGTGTTTTGCTTAGAGCGTCTTGTATGATTTGAGTCTTTGCTTTTAGTTTACCACAATCATCCTCGCTGAATACACTTTTGAGAGAGACACACATGATTCAGAATTTATTATAATACTCTATGTGCTTCACTTATATCTTTTGAGCTATATAGTTTTTGCTCTAGTGTTTCACTTATCTCTTTTAGAGCACGGCGGTGGTTTTGTTTTAAAGAAACTATTGTTATCTCATGCTTCACTTATATCATTTTGAGGGTCCTACAAAACAGCATGGTAATTTTCTTAAATTGAGAAATTAGTCCTAATATGATAGGCATCCAAGATTAGTAAAAACTTTCTTATAAGTGCGTTGAATACTAAGAGAAGTTTGATGCTTGATGATTGTTTTGAGATATGGAGGTAGTAATATTGAAGTTGTGCTAGTTGAGTGATTGTGAATTTTAGAAATACTTGTGTTGAAGTTTGCAAGTCCCATAGCATGCACGTATGGTAAACATTGTGTAAAAAATTTGAAACATGAGGTGTTCTGTGATTGTCCTCCTTATGAGTGGTGGTCGGGGACGAGCGATGGTCTTTTCCTACCAATCTATGCCCCTAGGAGCATGCGCGTAGTGCTTGGTTTTTGATGACTTGTAGATTTTTGCAATAAGTATGTGAGTTCTTTATGACTAATGTTGAGTCCATGGATTATCGCACTCTCACCCTTCCATCATTGCTAGCCTCTTGATGCCGTGCATTGCCCTTTCTCACCATGAGAGTTGGTGCAAACTTGGCGGTGCATCCAAACCCCGTGATACGATACGCTCTATCACACATAAACCTCCTTATATCTTCCTCAAAACAGCCACCATACCTAGCTATTATGACATTTCCATAGCCATTCCGAGATATATTGCCATGCAACTTTCCACCGTTCCATTTATTATGACACGTTTCATCATTGTCATATTGCCTTGCATGATCATGTAGTTGACATCGTATTTGTGGCAAAGCCACCATGCATATTATTCATACATGTCACTCTTGATTCATTGCCCATCCCGGTACACCGCCGGAGGCATTCATATAGAGTCATACTTTGTTTTAGTATCGAGTTGTAATCATTGAGTTGTAAATAAATAGGAGTGTGATGATCATCATTCATAGAGCATTGTCCCAAAAAAATAAAAAAATAAAAAGAGAAAGGCCAAATAAAAAAAGGAAAGGCCCAAAAAAGAAAAAAAAAGAGAGAGAAAAAAAGAAGGGACAATGCTACTATCCTCTTTTCCATACTTGTGCTTCAAAGTAGCACCATGATCTTTATAATAGAGAGTCTCTTGTTTTGTCACTTTCATATGCTAGTGGGAATTTTTCATTATAGAACTTGGCTTGTATATTCCAACAACGGGCTTCCTCAAATGCCCTAGGTCTTCGTGAGCAAGCAAGTTGGATGCACACCCGCTTAGTTTCTTTTGTTGAGCTTTCATACATTCATAGCTCTAGTGCATCTGTTGCATGGCAATCCCTACTCCTTGCATTAAAATCAATCGATGGGCATCTCTCTAGCTCATTGATTAGCCGCGTCAATGTGAGACTTTCTCTTTTTTTGTCTTCTCTACAAAACCCTCATCATCATATTCTCTTCCACCCATAGTTCTATATCCATGGCTCACGCTCATATATTGCGTGAAAGTTGAATTTTTTTTAGATTACTAAAGTATGAAACAATTGCTTGGCTTGTCATCGGGGTTGTGCATGATGAGAGCATTCTTGTGTGACGAAAGTGGAGCATGACCAAACTATATGATTTTCTAGGGATGAACTTTCTTTGGCCATGTTATTCTGAGAAGACATATTTCTTAGTTAGTATGCTTGAAGTATTATTACTTTTATGTCAATATTAAACTTTTATCTTGAATCTTTCGGACCTGAATATTCATACCACAAATAAGAGAATTACATTGAAAATTATGCTAAGTAGCATTCCACATCAAGAATTCTGTTTTTATCATTTACCTACTCGAGGACGAGCAGGAATTAAGCTTGGGGATGCTTGATACGTCTCCAACGTATCTATAATTTTTTATTGTTCCATGCTATATTATATTCTGTTTTGGATGTTTAATGTGCTTTATTACTTTTATATTATTTTTGGGATTAACCTATTAACCGGAGGCCTAGCCCAAATTGCTGTTTTTTTGCCTATTTCAGTGTTTCGAAGGAAAGGAATATCAAACGGAGTCCAAACGGAATGAAACCTTCGGGAACATGATTTTCAAAACAAATGTGATCCAAAGGACTTGGAGTGGACGTCAAGAAATCACCGAGGAGGCCACGAGGCAGGGGGGCGCGCCTACCCCCCTGGGCGCGCCCTCCACCCTCGTGGGCCCCTCGTAGCTCCACCGACCTACTTCTTCCTCCTATATATACCTACGTACCCCCAAACCATCACCAGATGAGCCAAAACCCTATTTCCACTGCTGCAACCTTACATGCCCGTGAGATCCCATCTTGGGGCCTTTTACAGCGCTCATGGGAGGGCATTGATCACGGAGGGCTTCTACATCAACACCATAGCCTCTCCGATGATGTGCGAGTAGTTTACCTCAGACCTTCGGGTCCATAGTTATTAGCTAGATGGCTTCTTCTCTCTCTTTGGATCTCAATACAAAGTTCTCCTCGATTCTCTTGGAGGTCTATTTGATTAACTCTTATTTTTGCGGTGTGTTTGTCGAGATCCGATGAATTGTGGGTTTATGATCAAGATTATCTATGAACAATATTTGAATCTCCTCTGAATTCTTTTATGTGTGATTGGTTATCTTTGCAAGTCTCTTCAAATTATTAGTTTGGTTTGGCCTACTAGATTGATCTTTCTTGCAATAGGAGAAGTGCTTAGCTTTGGGTTCAATATTGCGGTGCTTTCGATCCCGATGTGATGGGGAAACGACATGTATTGTATTGTTGCCATCGAGGATAAAAAGATGGGGTTTGCATCATATTGCATGTGTTTATCCCTCTACATCATGTCATCTTGCTTAAAGCGTTACTCCGTTCTTATGAACTTAATACTCTAGATGCATGTTGGATAGCGGTCGATGTGTGGAGTAATAGTAGTAGATGCAGGCAGGAGTCGGTCTACTTGTCACAGACGTGATGCCTATATACATGATCATACCTAGATATTCTCATAACTATGCTCAATTCTATCAATTGCTCGACAGTAATTTGTTCACCCACCATAATACTTATGCTATCTTGAGAGAAGCCACTAGTGAAACCTATGGCCTCCGGGTCTATTTTCCATCATATTAATCTCCCGTCAACAAGTTATTTCTATTGCCGTTTATTTGGCTTTCTTTACTTGTACTCTTTACCATAAAAATACCAAAAATATTATCTTATCATCTCTATCAGATCTCACTCTCGTAAGTGACCGTGAAGGGATTGACAACCCCTTTATCACGTTGGTTGCGAGGTTCTTATTTGTTTGTGTAGGCGCATGGGACTCAGGCGTGGTCTCCTACTGTATTGATACCTTGGTTCTCAAAAACTGAGGGAAATACTTATGCTACTTTACTGCATCACCCTTTCCTCTTCAAGGGAAAACCAACGCAGTGCTCAAGAGGTAGCACACACCAATCATAAGTCCAAAGCTTACTTCTTCAAACACGAATTGTGATATGATATTGATATTAGTTAACAGACACACATTTAATTGGTCAGGTAATGCTCCCACTTGATTTTCCACACGAATGTGGCCACATATAGAGAGACAACATGGAATTGCATTTCTTTGGGCGTTGCGATTCATCATGAGTGGGCAACCAACATTGTATGCAATGAAGCGGAACCTCAAGAATATGCTTCCTCTTCTGTTCTTTAACATGTTCCTCTTTTGTTATTTTGTATTTAGTACGTACAGTATGTTCCTTGTCGGGAAGGGGAGCAGGGACATCTGCAGTCAACAGCTCATAGAGCTGGCCTATACGTGATCGATAGGCTTTCAATTAGTAGCTACAATACAACACCGTATTTTCCAGCCAGTTCCACTTTCCCGATTTTATATCCTGGTTATGGTGTATCCCTTTTATGTACACTATTATCTGCCTAGTTGCTATGTGCTCTTGTTATCATGGTTTGGCAATAAACTATCTATACAGTATATTGTGAACCTATCATCTGCCAACTATCCTTACTTCTGGAGCCTATTTTTTGGTGTACTTGTGCCAGATTATATTGATGCACGGCCCATATTACATCACACATGGGCGCTCTCATCAGAATCCAGTGACAACACACAAGGGTTTACATGGCGCCCCTATATTAGAATATCCTCTGCATTACAAAGATAATCTCACTACTTGATATTATACGTAATCACAGTGAATATCAGAATCCGCGCATCGGAACAATATTGTGGAACACTGCAACGACTTACAAAATTGGCACCAAGGCATTGAATGCCATTCTGGATGCAATGAAACTCATACGCTCCCCACCTGTAGATTCTTGTTCAGAATATGATCCTAATGACTATTTTGTCCTCGAGGAGTCAAAGGCAGATGGCCTGTCCTGTTCACCCATCAAGGTGCCTGTTCTAATTTGGCAAGGTTTTATTGATTGCATGTTTCTTGCATAAGTTGTCTTGAATTTCTTCTACTTTGTTGCACCACCATCTGCTTAGTTTACTCATCATATATGTCAAGATGCCATGCTCATCCATTATCAATACATATTCCATCTGTCATCATACCATGTTTTTTCACTCAAATGTTGTTCTTGTGCATCAGACATCAAAAAGGAAGAGGGTGATTGCCGAACCTGAAGGAGCACCAGCAAGGTCCTTGAAAAATGTGGTGGTGTCGGAGAAATCAGACAGCACCCCACTTATATTGGCTCTACAACCAGTGACACAAAACATAGGACCGACTCCAGCAGACTGTACCAATACTTCACCGGCCACACCACTAGACCCACCACACAGGGCCTGCACTCCAGCAAAAGGTATGCCAATTTCAGTTGCCATAGCACCAGCCGTACCACAGATAAATCCCACTCCAGCAAAAAGTACAGCAAGTCCACCGACTGAAGACCTATCCCAACTACAGAGACGGACAATTCCTGCAGATTGGTACCCCATTCCAGTTATTCCCTGTTTAAAAGACAATGCTTTCAATGTTGTTAGGGACAATGTGCATATATTCCCATCATGGGAAGATTATAGGGAAGACAGACACCATTTTCACATCTTCCTATCCCACTTACGTGTAAGTGCTATTATTCATGGTGATTATTTTCCTGTTTTCTGCTGATTTAACACATCAATGATTTACATTAAATTGTTGTAAGTAGGCGAGGGTTAATCTGGATAGTCATGACGAGCAAAGCTTGCTTGCGCTTTTCAAGGAAGCATCGTAGTAGTATCGGTGTTACCTGAGGAAATCACAGTTTGACGACAAGTCTATAAACGAATTTCCGGTGAAGTCTCCTTTGCTAAATTTAGAAGACATTGAATGGAAAAACCTTGTTATACACTAGTCTCATTCCCCGGATGAGGTACTGTCTATGATATCACATGAAAATTTGAAATTCTACTTTTCCGCATGTGCCTTATGGATCTCTTTTGCAGGAAATCTGCTCGAAGAAGAATTCCGGTTTGAAAAGGACGACATGATATCACAAATATGCTACCCGCTGCTTTGCTCTTGTTAGTACATGTTGTCCTGTATCACTGTACTTGCATTCATACCTGGTTCATTATGTGACAGCAGTATGCATGATATCTTGCTTATCAATTGTTTGCTCCAAGTTATCTGATCTATATGAATGGTTACATTAGTGTAGAATATATCCAATGCCAATGAAAAAAAATTAGCTCTGCATTGTTCTTGTAAGTACCTGCTATCCTTTATCAGTGTACTTATATTGACAGCTAGTTGTTCATGTATCATCAGTCGGCAGCTTATTTCCCTTTGCCCTCCATTTTCTACACATCAGATCTATATTTACTCTTACCATAATGTTGGATAGCATCGATGGTACTGAAGAAGTTTAGCTCTGCATTGCTCTTGGATGTACCTTTTGCATGTATCGATGTACTAACATTTTAGCTACTTGGTTATGTAGCATCACTCTTAATCTTATCTTAAATATTCTCCAATTCTTATATTATCACATCTATATTTACTCTTAACAAAATGTAGAATAAAGGCAATGCTTATGAAGAAGATTCTATGGTAAACTTCTTAAATTCCCCCCCCCCCCCATCAACATGGACAAGGGCTTTATAGAGCCTGTCTTCACCACTAATGTAAGTTTGTCCTTCTCAAGGCTTCAATTTTTTTTGTGTATATTTGGTTATGCATGACTGCAACAACTGTTTATTTTTGGTGTTTGCATCAAATTGCATGTTTAAAGTTTATTATGTAGTTCATAAACAAAAGTTTGTCCTTCTCAATTTAAGTTTTCAGTTGTACAACCAAGTTCCTTCTTTATACCATGTAAATTAGACTATCTGAGCAAGTGATCTTCTTTTGCACTTTGCATGTATGCTACATTCTTGATCCGTAATCTAGTGGTGTGGTGAACCTCGCTTTTCTGACACAATGTCATATTCTGCAATGTCTTAACTATGAACAATGTCATATCATTCTACTATTAATTAAACCGTCTCTTTATTTGGCAATCTGAAATGGGATAAATTCATAGCACACTAACCATTGATACTTATGAGTTCTCGATCTGTAATCCAGTGGGGTCGTTGTTGGTGTGGAACGACACCTATGGGATCACAAGAATCCCTACTACGGTTGCCGGGATGCGGGGTTGCGAGAAGAGCAGGATTAGTAACCAGCACGAGGATCGTTTACCCAGGTTCGGGCCGCGAGGATGCGTAAAACCCTAGTCCTACTTTGGTGGGTGTATTTCAGAGAGTTCTTGAGCTCTCGAACTAGCTGTGGTGAGTGTGTGGTTCCAAAGAGCCGAATCCTTCTCCAGTATGCCATGGGCCTCCTTTTATAGTCGAAAGGGACTGCCACAGTGGCACACAGGAGGTGAAAAGGCGCACAGTGCTATGAGCTTATCGCTCGTATTACAGGACAAGATGCATTTAATGCGTAGCTTAGGTGTCCCCTTGCTTTATCGAGGACGGGGGCGAGGCCCGTCCCATCCGTCGCCGCTCCTCCTTGCTTCGACACGCACCCTGGCTAGCGACGCATGCGGCGCCATGTAGGTAGGCAGGCAGCTGAGGTGGCGCGGTGGTGGAGCCTCCACGAAGATCTGCATGCCGCCATGCAGGTGTGTGCTGAGTTGGCCTCGAAGCTGCATGTTGCCACGCAGGTGCCTGCCCAGCTAGTTGGGCTGGCAGCTGCATGCGAACGGCGGCGGTGACTTGGTTGGTGCGGGCCTGGCTATGGCCCCGCTGGCACCCTCGGTGAGGGCCTTGCCGGGTGGCCCAGCAAGGGTCTTGCTACGGCGAGCTGTCGTCCCCAGCAAGGACCTTGCCGGGGGTCTGGTGGCCTTCCTCGGCAAGGATCCTGCCGAGGATCGTCGTCTTCTAATCCTCATCTGATCTTGTCTTCACAAAGATCTGCATGCCACCATGGAGGTGCCTCCCGAGCTCTGGCCCAATGTGATGTTGCAGACCGTGGGCTCAAGGGTGGCTCGCTCTGTTGGTGTGGGGCGAGCTGCCCCGGCAAGGGTCTTTCCGGGGCTACTGAGGCTGCCCCGGCAAGGGTCTTGCCGGGGGAACCTGCTTCGTCCCTCTGCTCTTTGTGGTCCTGGCCTCGGCGTTGCTCTGGTTATCTTGGGCTTCGGTCTTACCATGGCTCACCTCCCCTGTTCTGCTTGGTATGCCCGTGGGCGCGGCTCCGACTGCCCGCGCACAGGTAAAGGGATACAAAAGTGCGCCACTCCTTTTGTACACCGACAGGAGCCCCCGGGCCTGGGCCACACATAAGCGCGACACGTTCTTTGGCCAGGCCCAAAACGGTGCGCGGGCAGGCGGGGCGGTTTTTACCACGGTAAAACTTTTCACGTGCTGCGCTTCCCACGACCCGCGTGCGGCGCGGCGTGGCGTGGAGGGGTGCGCGTGACGTGGGCGGCATGCGTGGGGCAGTTCCCGCACGCATGCGTCACATCATGGTAAAGAGGCGGCTCACGCCTTCCCCATAAAAAGAGGAAGGCGTGGAGGCGCGGCTCTTTTACCGCGCGAGGCCGGGTCGCGGTCTTCAAGGAGTCCACACCCCATGACCACGGGGTGGGGAGAGGTCACCTCACCCGTCCCCTCGATTCTGCATGTTCGTCACGTGTCCTCCATGCGCTTGGGGTGGCAAGCGGTGGAGGCGGGAAACCGGGCCGTTGCTGGTTGGGGCAGCGGGTCGGTCCCGATTCCCTACGCCTCTGGTGGCTGGATTGGCCGAGCGGGGCGGCCGAGCCCCGACCCCGCCCCTTTATAAGGAGGGGGAGGGGGGATGGCGTCCTGCACTCTTCTGTTATCTATCTCCTCTCGCTTCTGCTTCTTCCTTTCACTCGCCATGGAGAAAGGGAATCCTGGTCCCTCGACGGTGGCAGCGAGGGTTGCCGCTCGACAGCGCATCCCTCCTCCTCCTGAGCCCGTGGTGGTGTAGCCGGCTGCGAGGGGAAGGGGGAGGGGGCGAGGCCGGGGCAGAAGTCGTGGTGCTCGGGGAAGAGGAGGACGGGGCGGCGCGCCGGCTTCGCCCCCGCCAATGATGCCCTTCCCGATGGAAGGCCATGTTGGACACCAGTCCCGCGAGTTCTTCATCAGGCTGCGCCGGCCTCTGCGTCGCCGTCTTCGTCTTCCCGCCCCATTTACTCGGGGGATGGAGCGTGACCCGCCCCAATCCGTCAGATTGCACATGAGGGGCTGTGGGAATGGGGGCACGCGGGTCGACGTCGACTTCCCGGCTCCTTGGTCATGTACCTCCGTCGTGGATGGAAGACATTTGCTTGCATCCACAGCCTAACGGCGGGGCTCGTCCTCTACTTCAAATTAATGGAGGGCGGCCTGCTCTCCGTCAAGATCTTCGGAGACTTCGGGACTCGCCTGAAGTGCTGCGTGGAGAGCTCCTTCGACGGAGATTCCGACGATGGAAGCTCTTCCTCAAGCGAAAGTGATGAGGAGGACATCGGGGCAGATGACGGGGACGAGTCCGACTACGCATCGGATGCCCCGCGCCTGGGCGGGTGCGGCAGCAGCTGCATCTACACCTGGCCGCTCCTCCGGCAGAGTTTTGCCGGGGGTGGGGCCAGCTCCTTGAACTTCTCGGGGTCGTCTCCTTGGGCGGCTGGCGTTGGGAGGTTGCGGAAGAGGAAAAGGGCGGGTGGCAAGGCCTTCAACTCGGAGTATGCGGGCACTGACGCCTTCATCACGTATTGCCGGCCCTGCCGCCTCGTCTTCCAGCTCCTTTTCCGGCACCATCATCACCGGCCCACCCATGGGCAGCCACCGAGGTGTTCTCTTGGTGCTTTCTGCTGCTCGTAGCTCGCCTAGGCGCCCCTTTTGCCCTTTCGCCTCCTTGACCTGCCTCCTGAGGAGAGGGACAAGAAAGGGGATCACGGGCATCTTATCTCTTTTTTAATCTGTAAGCCTTCGGGCCTTGTTGAATTTAAAGCTTGTAATCCCCCTTGTTCATGTTTTCCATTCCGTGCAATTTGTACATGTGGGATGCTTTTAATGAAAAAGGGATGTTTGCCGGGTTTTTCATTCGTGGGTAGACCCCGCGACAAGGAGTGAATCCTTGTTACAATTTAAGATAAACGTTTTCAACCGGCAACAGGCCTTGTCGTCCCCCCACTTCGCTCGACCATTCTCGCTCCCTTGGCGGAGGCAGGGATGAAGCGGGCTTAGGCTCCTCGTTCTACTTCCTTGCCACCACGACTACAACCAAATCCGGGACCAGGAGATAATCCTTGGGTATAGAAAAGGGGAGCACGGTGGCCTAGAAATAAAACGAGGTTTAACATATCCCAGTTCCGTTCTAAAATGCATGATAGAGGATAAAAGACTTACCTGGATCTGCAACCCCCGGCAACCTTGTCTTGCCACGGTTGGATCCTTGTGCTTGCAGCCCCCGGCAACTCTGGTTTGCCGGGGTCGGGACGCCGGTCCGTTTCCTTTCTTCCAAGTAGCTCAACAGAAGTGCTCATGTGCCCTGTGAACCAAAGGAGGACAGAAAAGAAAGCAGATAGACGCACTTTTCGACCTCTAGGCTAGGGGTTAGTCGCCGCTAAGCACTATCAACTCTAACCAAGGAAGAGACTCGACCTAGCATGCATGCTATAACTTAGGGCACCAGCGCTTCATTTATTTATGCTCAGGGTCTGTGCATGGCTTTGTACAAAGGATTACATGCCTTGCCGGCAAAGCTTGTACAAAAGGCGGCTTGCCGGGAGGCCCGACAAGCCGCGCCTTACGGGTAAAACTTGCGAAGATGCTCGATGTTCCAGGAGTTGCTCACTGGGACAACATCTTCGGTCTCCAGGCGGACTGCGCCGGGTCTGGTGACTCGCATTACCCAAGAAGGGCCTTCCCACTTTGGCGTCAACTTGCTGGAATTCTTGGCCGACTGAACGCGCCGAAGAACAAGGTCGCCTTCCTCAAAGCTTCGGGCATGAACCTTGCGGCTATGGTAGCGGCGCAAGGCTTGCTGGTAGCATGTTGCTCTCACAGGCGCCCGAAGACGATCTTCCTCAAGGAGCATTGCGTCATCTTGCATAGCTGCTCTTGCTCAAGCTCATCATAAGCGAGCACTCGAGGTGACCCATATATGAGTTCCGTGGGGAGAACTGCCTCCGCCCCATATACTAGGGCAAAGGGTGTCTGTCCGGTGGCTCAATTTGGCGTTGTCCTGATCGACCAAAGAACCGCCGGCAACTCATCATTCCAGCGTCTTCCACTCTTGTGCAGCTTGTCAAAGGTCTTCGTTCTCAGGCCTCGCAACACTTCAGCATTTGCCCTCTCCGCTTGGCCGTTGCTCCGTGGGTGTGCCACGGAAGCAAAACAGACCTTGCTACCGAGGTCTTGAATGCATTTCATGTAGGTGTGGCTTATGAACTGCGTGTCGTTGTCGGTGATGACTCTGTTTGGCACACCAAAACGGCAGACCAGTCCCTTGAAAAACTTGATAGCTGACTGAGCAGTCACCTTTCTCACTGCTTCCACCTCCGACCACTTTGTGAACTTGTCGATTTCAACGTACAAGTGCTACCTCTTGAGCATTGCGTTGGATTTCCCCGAAGAGGAGAGGATGATGCAACAAAGTAGCGTAAGTATTTCCCTCAGTTTTTGACAACCAAGGTATCAATCCAGTAGGAGGCTACGCACAAGTCCCTCGTACCTGCACAAAAACAATAGCTCCTCGCAACCAACGCGATTAGGGGTTGTCAATCCCTTCACGGTAACTTACGAGAGTGAGATCTGATAGAGATGATAAATAATATTTTTGGTATTTTTGGTATAGAGATGCAAAGTGAAAAGTAAAAGGCAAAGTAAAAACCAAACAAGTATTAAAGTAATGGAGATTGATATGATGAGAATAGACCCGAGGGCCATAGGTTTCACTAGTGGCTTCTCTCAAGAGCATAAGTATTCTACGGTGGGTGAACAAATTACTGTTGAGCAATTGACAGAATTGAGCATAGTTATGAGTATATCTAGGTATGATCATGTATATAGCCATCACGTCCGAGACAAGTAGACCGACTCCTTCCTGCATCTACTACTATTACTCCACTCATCGACCGCTATCCAGCATGCATCTAGAGTATTAAGTTAAAAATAGAGTAACGCCTTAAGAAAGATGACATTATGTAGAGGGATAAATTCATGCAATATGATAAAAACCCCATATTGTTATCCTCGATGGCAACAATACAATACGTGCCTTGCTGCCCCTTCTGTCACTTGGAAAGGACACCGCAAGATTGAACCCAAAGCTAAGCACTTCTCCCATTGCAAGAACTACCAATCTAGTTGGCCAAACCAAACGGATAATTCGAAGAGACTTGCAAAGATAACCAATCATACATAAAAGAATTCAGAGAAGATTCAAATATTGTTCATAGATAATCTGGATCATAAACCCACAATTCATCGGTCTCAACAAACACACCGCAAAAATAAGATTACATCGAACAGATCTCCACGAGAGGGGGATAACATTGTATTGAGATCCAAAAAGAGAAGAAGCCATCTAGCTACTAGCTATGGACCCGAAGGTCTGAAGTAAACTACTCACACTTCATCGGAGGGGCTATGGTGATGATGTAGAAGCCCTCCATGGTAGATGCCCCCTCGGTGGAGCTCCTAACAGGCCCCAAGATGGGATCTCGTGGATACAGGAAGTTGCGGCGGTGGAATTAGGTTTTGGCTCCTGTTCTGATTGTTGAAGTGCGAAGGTATATATAGGAGGAAGGAGTACGCTGCTGGAGCAACAGGGGCCCACGAGGCAGGGGCACGCCCTAGGGGGCGCCCCACCCTCGGGACCGCCTCTTTGTTCCTTGGAGTAGGGTCCAAGTCTCTGGATCACGTTCGGTGAGAAAATCACGTTCGAAGGTTTCATTCCGTTTGGACTCCGTTTGATATTCCGTTTCTTCAAAACAGAAATAGGCAAAAAACAACAATTCTGGGCTGGGCCTCCGGTTAATAGGTTAGTCCCAAAAATAATATAAAAGTGGAAAATAAAGCCCAATATAGTCCAAAATAGTAGATAAAGTAGCATGGAGCAATCAAAAATTATAGATACGTTGGAAGCGTATCAGGCATCCCCAAGCTTAATTCCTGCTTGTCCTCGAGTAGGTAAATGATAAAAAGAGAATTTTTGATGCGGAGTGATACTTTGGCATAATTTTAATGTAAATCTTCTTAATTGTGGTATGAATATTTAGATCCGAAAGATTCAAGACAAAAGTTCATATTGACATAAAAAATAATAATACTTCAAGCATACTAACTAAGCAATTATGTCTTCTCAAAATAACATGGCCAAAGAAAGTTATCCCTACAAAATCATATAGTCTGGCTATGCTCCATCTTCCCCACATAAAATATTTAAATCATGCACAACCCCGATGATAAGCCAAGCAATTGTGTCATACTTGAACATTTTCAAAACTTTTTCAATCTTCACGCAATACATGAGCGTGAGCCATGGATATAGCACTATATGTGGAATAGAATGGTGGTTGTGGAGAAGACAAAAGGAGGGAAGATAGTCTCACATCAACTAGGCGTATCAACGGGCTATGGAGATGCCCATCAATAGATATCAATGTGAGTGAGTAGGGATTGCCATGCAACGGATGCACTAGAGCTATAAGTATATGAAAGCTCAACAAAAGAAACTAAGTGGGTGTGCATCCAACTCGCTTGCTCACGAAGACCTAGGGCATTTGAGGAAGCCCATCATTGGAATATACAAGCCAAGTTCTATAATGAAAAATTCCCACTAGTATATGAAAGTGACAAAATGAGAGACTCTCTATCATGAAGATCTTGGTGCTACTTTGAAGCACAAGTGTGGTAAAAGGATAGTAGCATTGTCGCTTCTCTCTTTTCTCTCATTTTTTTTATTTGGGCCTTTTCTCGTTTTTATGGCCTCTTTTTTTTCATTTTTCTTTTTTTTTCGTCCGGAGTCTCATCCCGACTTGTGGGGGAATCATGGTCTCCATCATCCTTTCCTCACTCGGGACAATGCTCTAAAGAGTGATGATCATCACACTTTTATTTTTCTTGCAACTCAACAATTACAACTCGATTCTTAGAACAAAGTATGACTCTATATGAATGCCTCCGTGATGTACCGGATATGCAATGAAACAAGAGTGACATGTATGAAAGAATTATGAAAGGTGGCTTTGCCACAAATACGATGTCAACTACATGATCATGCTAGCAATATGACAATAATGGAGCGTGTCATAATAAACGGGACGGTGGAAAGTTGCAGGGCAATATATCTCGGAATGGCTATGGAAATGCCATGATAGGTAGGTATGGTGGCTGTTTTGAGGAATATATATGGTGGGTGTATGATACCGGCAAAAAGTGCGCGGTATTAGAGAGGCTAGAAATGGTGGAAGGATGGGAAAAAGTGCGTATAATCCATGCACTCAACATTAGTCATAAAGAACTCATATAATTATTGCAAAAATCTAGAAGTTATCAAAGCAAAGTATTACGTGCATGCTCCTAGGGGGATAGATTGGTAGTAAAATACCATCGCTCGTCCCCGACCGCCACTCATAAGGAAGACAATCAATAAGTAAATCATGCTCTGAGTTCATCACATAACGGTTCACCATACGTGCATGCTACGGGAATCACAAACTTCAACACAAGTATTCTTTAAATTCACAACTACTCAGATAGCATGACTCTAATATCACCATATTCATATCTCAAAACAATTATCAAGCATCAAACTTTTCTTAGTATTCAACGCACTCAAAAGAAAGTTTCACATATCTTGAATACCAAGTATATTAATATTAAGCAAATTACCATGCTATTAACGACTCTCAAAATAATCTAAGTGAAGCATGAGAGATCAATAGTTTCTTTAAAACAAATCCACCACCGTGCTCTAAAAGATCTAAGTGAAGCACTAGAGCAAAAATTATAACTCTCAAAAGATATAAGTGAAGCACTATGAGCAAAACTATCAAGCTCAAAAGATATAAGCGAAGCACATAGAGTATTCTATCAAATTCCAATTTATGTATGGCTCTCTCAAAAGGTGTGTACATAAAGGATGATTGTGGTAAACTAACAAGCAAAGACGCAAATAATACAAGACGCTCCAAGCAAAACACATATCATGTGGTGAATAAAAATATAGCTCCAAGTTAATTACCGATGGAAGTAGACGAAAGAGGGGATTCCTTCCGGGCATCCCCAAGCTTTGACTTTTGGTGTCCTTGGATTATGTTGGGGTGCCATGGGAATCCCCAAGCTTAGGCTCTTGCCACTCCTTGTTCCATAATCCATCAAAATAATTTACCCAAAACTTGAAAACTTCACAACACAAAACTCAATAGAAATCTCGTGAGCTCCGTTAGAGAAAGAAAACAAAAGACTACTTTAAGGTACTGTAATGAACTCATTCTTTATTTATATTGGTGTTAAACCTACTGTATTACAACTTATCTATGGATTATAAACTATTTTACTAGCCATAGATTCATCAAAATAAGCAAAGAACACACGATAAACAGAATCTGTCAAAAACAGAACAGTCTGTAGTAATCTGTAACTAACGCAAACTTCTGGAACTCCAAAACATCTACCACAATTAGACGACCTAGAAAATTTGTTTATTGATCAGCAGCAATTGGAATCAGTATTTTATCACGTTCTGGTGATTTTTAATAATTCGGGCACTGAGCGCAAAGTTTCTGGAAATTACAGCAAGATCAAATAACTATCATCCAAGAAGATCCAATAGGTCTAGCTTGGCACAAACACTAATTAAAATATAAAACCACATCTAAACAGAGGCTAGATGGATTATTTATTACTAAGCAGCAAGGAAAAATATTAGGTTGTCTCCCAACAAGCGCTTTCTTTAAAGCCTTTTTAGCTAGGCATTGAGATTTCAAAGATGCTCACAAGAAAGACAAGAATTGAGGCACAAAGAGAGCATCATAAAACATGTGACAAACACACTTAAGTCTAACATACTTCCTATGCATAGGCATATTATAGGCAAACAAATTATCGTAGCAAGCAAAAACTAGCATATGCAAGGAAGCGGAAAGGAACAATAGCAATCTCAACATAACAAGAGGTAATTTAGTAACATGAAAATTTCTATAACCATATTTTCCTCTCTCATAATAATTACATGTAGGATCATAGGCAAATTCAACAAAAGAGCTATCACAAAGTATATTCTCAACACGATCCACATGCATGCAAAGTTGATACTCTTCCAAAATAGTGGGATTATCATTAACTAAAGTCATGACCTTTCCAATCCCACTTTTATCAAAAACTTCATAAGATTGAACATTCTCCAAATATGTGGGATCTAAAGTTGACACTCTTAGAACCCACTTTCAATATTATTGCAAAAAATATTATCAATCTCATATTCATCATGGGGCTTAAATAAATTTTCAAGATCATAAGAAGAATCACCCTAATCATGATCATTGCAACAAGTAGTAGACATAGCAAAACTAGCATCCCCAAGCCTAGGGTTTTGCATCTTATTAGCACAATTGACATCAAAATAATTTGTAATAAAATCATTGCAATCATGCTTTTTATTCAAAGATCTATCGTGAGTCTCTTCACGGATTTCAGGCAAAACCTTATAAAGATAATCTAGTGCATCCAAATCACTAGGAATTGGTTCATCATAATTGGATCTCTTAAAAAGATTGGCAAGCGGATGAGGATCCATAGATATTGGCTTCTTTGTTTAGGAATAAATACTCAACTATTTCAACCAAATGAGCCAAGTAAGGCATCAAGGCAAATGAAAAGAGAGGGCGAATAAAACGGCAAGGGTGAAGTGGGGGAGAGGAAAACGAGAGGCAAATGGCAAATAATGTAATGCGGGAGATAGGGATTGTGATGGGTACTTGGTATGGTGCTTGACTTGCTCTTGCGTGAGCCTCCCGAAGCGGCGCGGAAATTCTTCTTGCTACCTCTTGAGCACTGCGTTGGATTTCCCCGAGGAGGAGAGGATGATGCAACAAAGTAGCGTAAATATTTCCCTCAGTTTTTGAGAACCAAGGTATCAATCCTGTAGGAGGCTATGCACAAGTCCCTCATACCTGCACAAAAACAATAGCTCCTTGCAACCAACGCAATTAGGGGTTGTCAATCCCTTCACGGTCACTTACGAGAGTGAGATCTGATAGAGATGATAAATAATATTTCTGGTATTTTTGGTATAGAGATGCAAAGTGAAAAGTAAAAGGCAAAGTAAAAACAAAGCAAGTATTAAAGTAATGGAGATTGATATGATGAGAATAGACCCAGGGCCATAGGTTTCACTAGTGGCTTCTCTCAAGAGCATAAGTATTCTACGGTTGGGTGAACAAATTACTCTTGAGCAATTGATGAATTGAGCATAGTTATGAGTATATCTAGGTATGATCATGTATATAGGCATCACGTCCGAGACAAGTAGACCGACTCCTCACTGCATCTCATCGCTATTACTCCACTCATCGACCGCTATCCGGCATGCATCTAGAGTATTAAGTTAAAAACAGAGTAACGCCTTAAGCAAGATGACATGAGTAGAGGGATAAATTCATGCAATATGATAAAACCCCATCTTGTTATCCTCAATGGCAACAATACAATACGTGCCTTGCTTCCCCATACATCCTTTGGGAAAGGACACCGCAAGATTGAACCCAAAGCTAAGCACTTCTCCCATTGCAAGAACTACCAATCTAGTTGGCCAAACCAAACTGATAACTCGAAGAGACTTGCAAAGATAACCAATCATACATAAAAGAATTCAGAGAAGATTCAAATATTGTTCATAGATAATCCGGATCATAAACCCACAATTCATCGGTCTCAACAAAGACACCGCAAAAAGAAGATTACATTGAATAGATCTCCACGAGAGAGGGGGAGAACATTGTATTGAGATCCAAAAAGAGAGAAGAAGCCATCTAGCTACTAGCTATGGACCAAGGTCTGAAGTAAACTACTCACACTTCATCGGAGGGGCTATGGTGATGATGTAGAAGCCCTCCGTGGTGGATTCCTCCGGTGGAGCTCCTAACAGGCCCCAAGATGGGATCTCGTGGATCTGAGGAAGTTGCGGCGGTGGAATTAGGTTTTGGCTCCTGTTACGATCGTTTGGGGGTACGTAGGTATATATAGGAGGAAGGAGTACGTCGGTGGAGCAACAGGGGGCCCATGAGGCAGGGGGCGCGCCCCCCACCCTCGTGACCGCCTCTTTTGTTCCTTGGAGTAGGGTCCAAGTCTCCTGGATGACGTTCGGTGAGGAAATCACGTTCCCGAAGGTTTCATTCCGTATGGACTCCGTTTGATATTCCGTTTCTTCAAAAGACTGAAATAGGCAAAAAAAACAGCAATTCTGGGCTGGGCCTCCGGTTAATAGGTTAGTCCCTAAAAGTGGAAAATAAAGCCCAGTATAGTCCAAAACAGTAGATAAAGTAGCATGGAGCAATCAAAAATTATAGATACGTTGGAGACGTATCAACAAGTACTCAAAGCCCCCTACAACGCGGGGGAAAGGGCCCAGTATATCGAGCCCCCAGACCGAGAATGGACAGAGAGAGGGATTGTTTGAAGGGCTTGAGCTGGTTGATGAAGCTTCTTTGAATGGAACTGACATGCTTCACACTTGGTTACTTGTGTCGTCGCATCCTGGAGGGCGGTGGGCCAGAAGAAACCTTGCCGGAACGCCTGTCCGGCAAGGGCCCTCGACCCTATGTGGGAGCCACATATGCCTCCATGTATCTCTGCCAACAGCTCCAGTCCTTCCTCCCGGGGGATGCACTTCAATTTCACGCCGTTCGACCTTCTCCTGTACAGGACGTCGTCGACGAACTGGTACAGGGCGGACCGGCGGGCTACTTTTTCTGCTTCATCCTGCTCCTCAGGAAATTCCCCTGTTTGGAGGTATCGGACAGTATGATGTGCCCATGCCGGAGCCTGGGGCTCGACGGCAAGGACCAAAGGTATTTCCTCAGCCATGGGCGTGGCTGTCTCCATGGACAGGGCTTGACGCCCTGCCGGAGCCAGTTGCCCTTTGGCAGGCTCAGCGTCCGCGGCAACACCCTTGCCGGCAACCCCAGGGGGCTCGGTAGGAAAGTACTTGCCGGGAACTGACTTCCTCCGCTTGTTCTGCCCCGTTGATGGTTCGACGGATGGTTGAGTTAACTGAGCAAAAGGTACCTGGTTCCACAGGTAGCTTGAATGCAGCACGCTTTGACAGGTAATCGGCGATGTCGTTCTCCATTCGGGGGACGTGCTCCGCTTGGATACCCTCAAAGCGTTCCTCCAGCTTCCTCATGTCACATCCGAGCTAGTCCATGCATTAGAGTGTTGCATCATGTTTACCTTTCATCAGAAACTTGAATTGGGGAAGACAGAACCCCTTTGAATTCAACTAGGGTTTACTAAAAATATTTTCAATGAACCTGAAATGCCCTTCTAAAAGTTCACCCTCTTTGTCTTGGGTTAGAACCTCTGGAAAAATTGGTGCACAATTTTCTAGGTCAACAGAAGGTCATTGAATTAAATCATATGTATTTTGCATTTGGGCATTTAAATGCTAGTAAATATTTTGGATGCTCAAATAATTCTGAAAATAAGTGTGGGCTGTTGGAGATTTTCTGAACAGAGCCTCTGATTATTTCCAGGATTTTTAGAAGTGCCTAACTATTTTTAATAAGTCTACAAACTTACATAATAATAGAAAAAAAGGAATAACAGAAAGCAAAGGCTTACCTGGCGCCCCCCTGGCAAGCCCACCTGCCGGCCCAGCCCAGCCACCGCTCCAGCGAGCTACTTGGCTTGGCCAGGCAGGCAGCCAGGTGCTCGACGGCGGCACCAGCGCGCGCCACGCAGCTGCTCGCCGCCCTGCCTCCTCCCCATATCGTCCTGCCGCCCCGGTTCGGTCGGCCACTCCTCCCCCGAGCTTGCAGAGACCCTTTCTCCTCCCCAGCTCCTCTCCCTCGCTCGCCCGCACCATGGCCGACGCCGTCGCGCCTGCGCCACCGTGAAACTCGCGTCCTCCGTCGTCCCCGTGTTGCACTACCGTGTCCGTTCGCTCCGCCATCGTCGACTACATCAAGCAGGCCGAGCCCCGAGCGCTCGCACGCTCTGCAACACCTCCACCGAACCCGCCTTCGTCGATCACAGCCGGAGATCCCCTTCGCCGTCGCCACCGCATCACCTTGTCCCAAACCTCGCCGACCGTTTCGACGTACTCGCCGTGAGCCCAGCTACCTCCCCATCCCTCTCGTTCTCGCTCTCGAGCCCCGCACCGACTGCACCGAGCTCGGCCGCACCCGCCGCCATCAAGACGTCGCCGCTGTGGCTACAGCCACGTTGGCTCGACTCGAGCACACCACCGCACTCACCGCACTCCCAGGAGCCCAACGCACCTCCCCACGTGCCTTTCCGTGCCCCGTAGCCAAGGGTTCATCCTCACCCGACTCCGGCGACCGCCAAGCTCGTCGCCGGCGACGTTTCCGGCCACCCCGAGCTCAACCATCGCCACCAAACGCCACGACTTGTCCCCGGCTACACGTAGATGGCCTCCGCCGCCCATTTGGTCGCCGGAATGCACAAACGCACTCTCGCCGCCGTGTCTGGCCTCGCCGGCGGCTAAACGCCGACGGGTTTGACCCCGTTGACTGAGTTGACTGGGTGGGGGCCCCTGTGCTAATTAACCCAGTTTAGTTTAACTAAAATTAGACAGTTAAATTAACTACTGACATGCGGGACCCACTGGTCAGGTTGACCTGGACGACCACGTTGACCACTGGCGTCACCCTGACGCACTGCTGACGCAATAACTAATTTCTGGATTTATTTGTATTCAGGAAATTCCAGAAATTGTTGCAAAACTTCAAAAATTCATAGAAACTAATCTGTAACTCCAAATGAAAAGTTTTATATATGAATTTTGATCAGAAAAATTCAATCTATCCATTGGTAATTGTTTCATGCATGACAGAACAAGTTAACCTTGCTGTTTAAGCAGAATAAGATAATGCACTAATATGGCTATGTTAAATGAGCTAACATTTGAATCTTTGATTCAAATGAGTTCATTCCTTTCTGTTATAGCTTGCATTAGGCCAAATCACATTCATATTGCCATGTCATAGCATGCATCATATTGTTGCATATCGTCATGTGTTGATTATGTTCGGTGTGTCTTTCGTGGTAGGTTCTGTCTCCGAGGATAACCCCGAATATCCATCTGAAGGGCAGTTCCCTACTACCACTAAATCAGGCAAGCAACCCATTGATCATTCCGATACAAACCCATGATCTCGCTTCTGCTCTTGTTTACTGCATTAAGACAACGCGATTCAAACTGTTGTGTGTTGCGGTAGTTGAACCAGTTCCTTTGCATGACCTGTCATTGCCACAGTAACTAGATGAAACCCACTAGTATGTGTAGGAGGTTATTGAGCCATATTTGTGTTTACTACCATGCTGTGCTTGCTATGATTAGAGTTGTGTCAGTTCTGGCTCATCGGGATGATGAACTAGAGTGAAAGGTTGTGTTGGTAACGAGAGTGAAGTGTTGAACACGATTTGGTAAAGGTATCGATGAGAGGCCATGTAGGAGTACATGGTGGGTTGTTTCATTGAAGTCGTCCGTAAGAACTGAGATCTGTGTGTGTGATTTAAGACTCAGCTACTACCATGCATTGGGATCATTAATTGACCCTCTCGACTTATTCACCACTCTTGTCCTCTGTCCGGGAGTTGCAAAGTAGTTTCTGGTGTTTGTAGCATCTTTGGGGGCATAGCGCTGACCTTAGGGGTGGGCTATGTTGCGGTAGGCACGTGCCACGGTGTACCGATTCGCCCGTTTGGTGTCTCGGGAACCCTGCACACATCGCTCGGGGCCGTTAGTGGAAACCTCGGCTGGACTCCCTGCGGATGGAACCCGAATAGGCGATAAATCTGGACTAGGGACTCGTGTGTTTAGTCAGGTCGTGGCCGACACCCTCGCTGGGCTTCCACTTGAAGGTTGCCGAGTACACGTCGTGTAACGACGATAAGTGGTGAGAGCGTGTGTGAAGAAGTACACCTCGCAGGTATGAAACTATTCAAATAGCAGCGTTCATGTAAAGGACTACTTGGTCACCTATACAGTTCATAGACAAGTAATTGGATACTACTAAAAGCCTCAAGATAAGTGTGAGTACCGCGGATGGCCCTCTCGTGGGTTGATGAGAGAGGATCCATGGTGGAGTATTGTGATGGTGATAGTGGACTCGTGTGCGACAAATGCTTTTCAAGTGGTGTCACGTAGGATAGCTTAGCCAAGAGTCAAAGCTGGCTTGCTGCAATAACTCCACTACCTTCTTGAGAATGTGCATGTATAGTAGGATTCTGTTGTAAGACTTGCTGAGTACCTTCGTACTCATGTTTTCTTAATTAATGTTTTAAGACGACAACACCGCCCCCTCCGATGGGTTCTATGTAGACCTTGACGTCGACGAGTGACTAGCCACCCAGGTGGTGATCCAAGGCTTGTGAAGGGCCAATGTAGATAGAGGGGCTTCGTCAAGCCTTCTTTCTTTTTAGTGTCTCGTACTCAGACTAGTTTGCTTCCGCATGTGCTTGTATGTTTGTATGACTTGAGTGTCGGGTCATGTGACCCCTATCTGTATGAACATGTTATGTATGGCTCCTCGGAGCCTTTTAAATAAAGTACTTTGAGTTGTAGAGTTCTGTTGTGATGCCATGTTGTATGTACTCATATCGGGCATATTGTGTGTATGATTGAAATGCTTGGTGAGGGAGTCCTGGACTAGGGGTGTCCGGATAGCCGAACTATCATCTTTGGCCGGACTCCTAGACTATGAAGATACAAGATTGAAGACTTCGTCCCTTGTCCGGATAGGACTTTCCTTGGCGTGGAAGGCAAGCTTGGCGTCTGGACATGTAGATTTCCTACCATTGTAACCGACTCTGTGTAACCCTAACCCTATTCGGTGTCTATATAAACCGAAGGGTTTTAGTCCAGAGGGCGAACAACAATCATACCATAGGCTAGCTTCTAGGGTTTAGCCTCTACGATCTCTTGGTATATATACTCTTGTACTACCAATATCATCAATATTAATCAAGCAGGAGTAGGGTATTACCTCCATCGAGAGGGCCCGAACCTGGGTAAAACATCGTGTCCCTTGTCTCCTGTTACCATCCGCCTAGACGCACAGTTCGGGACCCCCTACCCGAGATCCGCGGTTTTGACACCGACATTGGTGCTTTCATTGAGAGTTCCTTCCGTGTCGTCACCAATAGGCCCGATGGCTCCTTCAATCATCAAGAACGACGCAGTCCGTGGTGAGACTTTTCTCCCGGACAGATCTTTGTATTCAGCGGCTTTGCTGCGGGCCAATTCGCTAGGCCATCCGGAGCAGATCGAAGCTACGCTGATCATCAGGTCAGATTTGGAAGCTTGAACTATACGGCCGATGTCCGCGGAGACTTGATCTTCGAAGGATTCGAGCCACAGCCGAGCATGCCGCACTGTCTCGATGGGTACGATCTAGCTCTGCCGCCGAACAGTGCCCTGGAGGCCGCACCAGTGCCCGCTCTGACCCTTAATCTGGAGCCGGTTTCGCCGATCGAGGACGGTTGGTTGGACACCGCCTAGAGGGTTGAAATCTCTACGGCGATTGAGCCGAACACCATCCCTGTCCTTTGAAAAGCTCGTGACTCCCAGGTGCCGGACTCCTTTCCGGACTCTGAACCTCCCGCGCCCCTGCCAGTCGAATCCGACTGGGCGCCGGTTATGGAGTTCACTGCCACGGACATCTTTTAGCTCTCGCCCTTTGGCGATATCCTGAACTCATTAAAGTCTCTCTCTTTGTCAAGGGAGCCCTGGCCGAACTACGGTCAGGAAGGTTGGGATTCGGACGACGAAGAAATTCAACGCCCATCCACCACCCACTTTGTAGCCAATCGCCGATGACTTAATGCAGACATGCTCGACTTCGACTACGAGGACATCGACAATATGGATGACTACGCCGGAGGCGACCAAGAACCAGCGCCCATTGTGGCAATTTGGATGGCCACCTCAACTTCATTTATATATATATGGTGGACACACCTAAGGGAAGCGATAACGAGGAGCAGCGAGACGCTGCGAAAGAAAATTCCCTCGGGAAGCGGTCAAAGCGGCGCGGCGTAAGCGCTGCTCAAAACCCCACCTCGACAAAGATAGTGCCCACACGCACCCAGCCATAGAGCAGGGTGAGCCGCCAACGCATTTAACATGCCATTGAGCAACCATCCGAACAGGCCAACTTGGACAAACTACCCGTCCCCGGCAAGGACAAAAGTCCAGACGGTCTCACGCCGGACACGTCATTGGATCAGAAGAACCTCCACAAAGAGCTCCTCGCTACTGCGCGTAGCTTGAAAAAGCAGAAACAGAGTCTCAGAACAGCGGAAGACGCACTCCAAATGAGATGGAGTAAATTACTCAACACTGCAGACAAATATGGTGACAGCCGCCAAGCAAAGAGCTATCCAAAGCGCAAACTACTGCCCGAATTCGATGAGGAGGCCGTAGAGCCCCCACGATAAAAAAACAAAGAGGCCGCCGGGTCGGATAGACGACCACATGGCAAACGTAGAGCGGCAAGCGGCGCCCAAGACACAAGCCGCACGCGATCCGCTTAAGGATTCACACCAAAAGGATGGCCCGATTAGATCTATCTACGGGCCAAGGAAACAAGTTACGCGAGCAATACAACACGTCAAATATCCGAACATCACGGCACACCCAAATACAGGGGCGCGCCGCACCCTCTATGTTTCACCGACGAGGTGCTGGATCATGAATTTCCAGCGGGATTCAAGCCCGTAAACATAGAGGCGTCGACGTAACGGATGCACTGGAGTGCGGATTGAGGATTATATCCTCCACATACACATGGCGGAGGAGATGATCTCCACGCCATAAAATACCTACCCCTCAAGCTCAAAGGGCCAGCCCGGCATTGGCTTAAAAGCCTCCCGAAAACACCATTGGTAGTTGGGAAGAGCTTGAGGATGCTTTTCGCCAATTTCGTGGAATCTATGTCCGACCTCCGGACGCGGACGATCTAAGTCACATAACCCAACAGCCCGGAGAGTCAACTCGAAAATTCTGGAACAGGTTCCTCACCAAAGAGAACCAAATAGTCGACTGTCCGGACGCCGAAGCCTTAGCAGCTTTTAAACACAACGTCCGAGACGAATGGCTCGCCAGACACCTTGGCCAGGAAAAGCCAAGAACAATGGCCGCACTAACAAGCCTCATGACCCGCTTTTGCGGGAGAGGACAGCTGGCTAGCAAGATGCAAGATTAGCGACCCAAGTACATCCGAAGTCAGGGATGGGAATGGGAAACCACGACGCAGCAAGGACCAGCGCCGGATTAAGGGGAATGGTCCAAAGAGCGCGGCAGTCAACGCCGGATTCAAAAGCTCACGACAGAACAATAAAAAACTGCCCCATAAGGACAATAGCGATGAGCTATCCAACTTAAACAAAATCTTGGACAAGATATGCCAAATCCACAGTACTCTCGGGAAGCCTGCAAACCATACCCACAGAGATTGTTGGGTCTTCAAGCAGTCCGGCAGACTCAATGCCGAACACAAGGGGCTCGACACACCAAGTGAGGATGATGACGAGCACCACAAGCAGATCCCCGGAAAACAAAAGTATTTCCCACAAGAGTTCAAAACAGTAAACTTACTTCAAGTAACAAAAGGGAAAACAGAGCGACACCCATTGAATTACGCTACGCACAATCTAAACCAGCGGAGTCCCAAAACTGTTTGTCAAAACCAATTACCTTATACCATCAGGAATAATCCTAAAGTATCCGGAACGCAGGATGGACTGCCTTGATACTAGAACCTATAATCGACGGTCTTCAATTTACGCAAGTCCTAAAGTATAGCGGCAGTGATTTAAACCTGCTATGTCAGGACACAATCCGCAACATGGGGATAAAACCAAACAGGATTAGCCATAGCAACACTTCCTTCCAAGGAATAATGCCAGACACATTGCCCATTGTACGGGCTCCCTACTATTGGAAGTTATGTTCGGCTCACCCGACAACTTCCGTCGGGAAAAGTTGGTCTTCCACATCGCCCCATTTAAAAGTAGCCATCAAGCACTACTGGGACGTGAAGCTTTCGCCCGCTTTAACGCAATACCGCATTATGCATCTCTTAAACTTAAAATGCCCGGTCCACGAGGCATCATTTCATTAAAGGGAAGCTGCGCGTGTCCCTCAAGGAAAGATTGTGAGACTGCCTTAACAGCCTCACACTAATACGGCCTTGCTGGACAAAAGCGTCTAAAGCAGGTCGTTCAGACCCCGGACACGGTTAGGCGAGTCCGCATAAATAAACATGATGCTTACTAGCCGTACCCCCCTTACAAGGGGCTCCACGCATGTACAACAAGAGACAATAAAGCTCAATTTTACTCATTTTTGAATCGTACTCTATTTTATTTCCAATTACATTTTAGCGCGATCTTTTTCAAACTAAGTTCCTCTCTTTTACAGATGAATGCCGTGCTATGCCCATCCAGGATACGGCACAACGGAGACACAGGCGCAGACGTGCAGCAGGGACCCGTTGCAAGGATTCTTTTCAGATTAAGACCCTGCGTAAACCTTTTTCACTGTCTCTTGTTGTTACTCATCCCCCGGTCTCTTATTATAACCGAGGAGGAGGCTGGCATTTTGGCATCGGCCGCGTCAGTTTGCACGTACCTGGACACCAGGGGCTTGTTACCAAGGGCATTGTTCGCCCGCTTTATAAAAGACCGAATACCTTAGGGAGTGTTCGGCGTCTCGAGTTAGGCCTTATATGCATCAGCTCTGAATCATGTCTTTGGTCAAATGTTGGGTTTGCTCGGCTCCTGTGTTTTGCTGCCTTACGTTCCGTTCTATCGGCTAACGCGGCACCAGGAGAACTACTGCGTTTGTGCCCCGGTTCGGCCGGGCGACCACCTCGAGAGAAAGCGAAAACCGACTATCATGATATAGCGAGAGACTGGTCAACCACTCGATGACTCACCGGAATGTTTAGAATTCCCTACGCATTAACGAAGGACCGTTTTCGGTCGAGCACATACGCATTCTCGAATTCGGGAGAGTGCGGTGCCCTGTGGGCTATATAGTAGCCCCACCATCGAACTCCTATGGCAAAGTGAAAGTGATAAAGCATTATAGTCCGGTTGCCTAGTTTGCTACGCTACCACCTCCTTTATAGGACCAAGACGTTGGATTAAGTGTGAAAGCGCGACTTCTTTGCAATCACCCCGCACTATGTGCGTGGGGGGTCAAGACTGCCATCTTTCGGGTTATATACATATATACATCAACGGCCGCGACATGAGGTAGTTTTCTACTTGAAGGCACAAGTATAAAAAGCTCTTACATTAAATTGAAACGTTGTTTCATAAAATTATACATGTCATTCAAACATAACATCCTTCGAAAGCATCGCATCTCTATTAAACGAGCGCCGGAAGAACTTCCTCAAAATAGCGCCGACCGGTACTGCTGCCGTCTCAATTTGGGGACCTTAATATTGGTGGCCTTCATCTCAGCCCAGTATGCCTTGACACGGGCAAGAGCCATCCGCGCCCCCTCCATACACGCCGACCGCTTCATTGCGTCGATACGCGGTACCGCACCAAGGAACTGCTGCACTAAGCCAAAATAACTCTTCGACTGGGGTCCGCCTGGCCACAAATGAGTCATGACATGTTTCATGGCAAGTCCGGATAATCGATTCAGCTCGGCTCATTCGGCCAACCGATCGATCAACGGAAGAGAACGCTTCGGACTATGGAATTGCGACCAAAATAGCTCTTCCCTTCTGTGCCCCTTCTGGCCTCGGAAGTGCTCAATCGCGTCTGCAGCGCTCGCTGCTAAGTCCAGATAAGCATCCTCCAAACTCCACAGCTTGTCCAACTGAGCATACTCCGGATCCGTATATTTCCTCCGCAGTAGAAACGGTTTTCCAGCCGCAATATCCCCGGCCTGACTCAGCTCCTCCTTGGCAGCTCTCATAGCGGAACGAGCATCCTTGGATTCGGCGGTGGCCTTTTTCAGTCTCTTGTTCCGCTTTGACGTTCTTTTCAAGAACCTCACAGCGGTCGGTAGTATTCTTCAGCCAGGGACAAATTGGCCATTTCCTCTTTGTTCGGCGGTGAGCAGCCCGCTCGGCTTTCAGCTCTTGGCCGCTTTTAAAGCGGCCGCATTACTCTTTCGGGCTTGCTCTTTAGCTCGGCAAGTTCCGCCCAGCCTCTCCACGGCAGCGACACCGTCTGCATCAAAGCATACAAGTAGTAAGGCATGGGCGTCAAGCTCCCTTACTGTGTGTCCGCGGAGAAGTCGCATACCTTGTGACTCGTCAAATCGTTTATTGACCAGCGCGATGTCCGCATCCGCCTCGTCAAGTTGCCGCTTTAGTTCGGAAAATTCATCAGTCCAGCTAGCCACCGGACGCCCCGCCACCTACATAGGAACGGCGACATGTTAGTACTGAGATTATGATCCTCGGCACGCTGTCAGTTGTGACAGCATACCGAGTCTCAGGGGCTACTATCTATAAAGGGCGCATTCTATGTGCATAACTGTCAGAAGGTACATCATTTTTTTCGTACCTCAAACCCCTTCAAGAACTTGGCGGCTTCATGCAATCCGCTCTCGGCGGATGCAATTCTTTCAATTACCGTAGCCATTAGCGCACGGTGATCTTCGAGATATACGCCGCCTCGAGCAGGTCCTTGACTCCTCCGACCAAGACGCTTTGTTGGCGCCGGACCGTCCGGCCCCGCCGGACTCGGGGAAACTCTCCGTGACGACACTTCAGGGTCGCCCACCTCGCACGAAGGCGCGATAGGTGGAGGCATTTCGCTCTCTATCATCTCCGAACGAAGATCCCCCGAAGACGAGCTCTGCTGAGAAGGGCTGAGATCCGAACTACAAGGTACAATTTCGGTTATCTTCAGAAATAAATACAGGGATGTTCTTTATTCACAGGACCCCTTCTTTTTACTTATGGCTCGCTGGAGGCTGATCCCCTTGGGGAAATAGTGCGGCTGGGGTACTTCTCGGTACGGACTTTCGGACGAAGACTTCTTTCCCGCTTTGAGGCCTTGGCTTCCGGGTCTTGAAGCGGTCCTCTTCTCCCCTTGAAGGGAGGATCCTGATGCCCTCTTCCTTGAAAGCCTCCTTCGCGGAGGCAGTTGCTTCCCTGCTCCCCCTTCGCCTTCTTTAAAAGGCGCGGCCTTCAACATCTTGGTCAGCATGGGATCCGGCGTGGTCTCTGGGAGGGGAGCCGGACACCTTATCAACTTTGCCTTGGCTATCCACTCCTGTTCAAGAAACGGCTCCCTTAAAGGGCATATATATGATAAATGAATGAACAGCCTGTCCGGTTACAGGGTTACTTACTTGAGTATCTGGGTGATTGCAGCTTAGACCTGCGTCCTCGGTCAAGTCCGGACACTTCTCTTGTGATCCGAAGAACAGTTTGTACATCTCCTTGGGCGTCGCGCCCATAAAATGTTGGAGAGCTCGTGGTCCCTCCGGATTAAACTCCCACTGCGAGAGGGCGGCGTTTGCCAGGCGTATAGCGCCGAATCAGCATAACCTGCACCGCCATGACCAGATTGATCTCTCTTTCTTGGAGGTCTCGACACGGCCCCTACAACAGAGGAACGCCCTTGACGGCCCCCGCCGAGCCCCTGTTGACCCATGATGCCACCGCTGTGGTGGACTTGAGCGGAGGCGGGTGGCGCCACCCATTTGGTGCCCACAGGAGCGGTGATATAAAACCACTCCCGTTGCCACAAACCAAGCTCCTCTTGAAAAGAGCCCTCAGGCCACGGAGCATCAGCACACTTGCTTATGACCGCCCATCCGCACTCTGCTTGTTGCCCCTCGATCATCTTCGGCTCCACCTTGAAGGTCTTGAGCCACAATAAAAAGTGAGGGGTAATATGGAGGAAGGCTTCACATACGACAATGAATGACGAGATATGGAGGGTGGACTCTGGATTCAAGTCATGGAAATCCAGCCCATAATAAAACATGAGCCCTCAAGACAAAGGGATCCGTCGGAAGCCTAAACCTCAAGGAAGTGAGACACGAACACCACGCTCTCGCCGGGCTCGGAGTGGGAATGACCTGCCTGGAGCAGGCAGCCTATGCGAAATCTCGCCCGGTTAGATACTGGCGTCTCACATTTTAGCACATCTTCTTCGCGGACGGAAGAAGACATCCATCGGCCGAGCTGGTCGGAGCCGGACATCGTCGAAGGTCCGAAGCGCCTAAATCTGAAGCTTTGGGTGTTAGAACTTGAAGCGCGAGGCGAATTCGATGGAGGGTGGAAAAAAGAAGAGGGCCTTGGTCTCATTATAAAGAGGTTGAATACCAAGAGCCCTCCCCGTGGTCGATTGGGACTCGCCTTCGATAGAGGAGGCGTGCCAACGGGCACGGTTGGGTTACCCACGTCCGTATTGATGAGAATCCCGGAATAAGGGGACATGATCTACGCTTTGATAAGACGTGCCAAGGAAACCGCCTCGCTAAATGCGCTGAGGTGGGAGAGTAAAAAAACGATTCGAATAAAGGCTTTGGCCGTGGTGCGATGTCACGCCGCGGAATACGTCAGCAGATCTGTGCAAAAATTATTCTCTCTACGGTGGTATGTGGAACTTGTTTTGCGGAGCCGGACACTATCCTTGTGTTCAAAACCTTCTAAGTATTCGGAGGAGGAACCCGCCTTGCAATGCCGAAGACAATATGCGCCGGACTCGTCGTCATTGAAGCCTGGTTCAGTGGGCTACTGAGGGAGTCTGGACTAGGGGTGTCCGGATAGCGAACTATCATCTTTGGCGGACTCCTAGACTATGAAGATACAAGATTGAAGACTTCGTCCCTTGTCCGGATAGGACTTTCCTTGGCGTGGAAGGCAAGCTTGGCGATACGGATATGTAGATTTCCTACCATTGTAACCGACTCTATGTAACCCTAACCCTATTCGGTGTCTATATAAACCGAAGGGTTTTAGTCCGTAGGACGAACAACAATCATACCATAGGCTAGCTTCTAGGGTTTAGCCTCTCAGATCTCGTGGTAGATCTACTCTTGTACTACCCATATCATCAATATTAATCAAGCAGGAGTAGGGTATTACCTCCATCGAGAGGGCCCGAACCTGGGTAAAAACATCGTGTCCCTTGTCTCCTATTACCATCCGCCTAGACGCACAGTTCGGGACCCCCTACCCGAGATCCGCCGGTTTTGACACCGACACTTGGTATGAGTGGGATCCGACAATCTAGTTGTTTATCCTTGGCAGCCTCTCATATGGGGAAATGTAGTCTAGTGCTTCCTGAGCGATAGTAGTCCGCTACAGCCCGGTTCACCGGAGTCCTGCTAGCCCAAAGACTACCGCTTCCGACACTTGATCGGCCGGCATGTGTTTCACTTCGCTCTCAGGTTCCGTTCTTCGGGAAATGTCATGCGGTGACATCCGGAGTCCTGCCTAGCCTGCTACAGCCCGGGTTACCGGATTCCTGTTAGCCCAGTGCTACAGCCCGGATTCGTACGTTGATGACCGACATGCTCGATGTGATTCATGTATGCCTGTCCCCATGGGTTAGTGCCGCTTTGGGTTCACGACTAGCCATGTCGGCCCGGGTTCTCTGTCATGTGGATGCTAGCGACACTATCATATATGTGAGCCAAAAGGCGCAAATGGTCCCGGGCCATGGTAAGGCGACACCGTGGGAATACCGTGCGTGAGGATGCAAAGTGATATGAGGTGTTACCGGCTAGGTCGATGTGACTTGGAATCGGGGTCCTGACACCTCACCTCATCTACGTAAGGCTCCATCAATGGGCTCTGATAATCCTTGTTGACATGCCTGACAACGAGCTGCGAGTCACCCCTGACGATGAGCTTATTAACCCCGAGGTCCGCCGCGACATCGAGACCGCAAGCAGCCCTTCAGACTCAGCAATGTTGTTGGTGGACATCTCCTGGGAAGTGCATCCGGATCACGCATTTGAGGTGCTCTCCAGTGGGTGCGACGAGCAGCACACCGGCACCGGCGCCTTGCAGCGAGAAAGCCCCATCAAAGTACATGATCCAGTCGCGGTCTGCTTCCTTGTTGGGGGGAGCAGTCTCCTGGATTTCTTCGTCAGGCGTTGAGGTCCATTCTACAATGAACTCCACCAAGACTCTGCTCTGGAATGTCGAGGTACTTTCAAACTTCAAACCGAAACTTGATAACTCCAAGGCCCATTCCACAATCCTTCCGGTTGCATCTGGGTTATGTAGTATCCGTTGCAATGGGAGGCGGGTGACGACAGTGATCTCGTGGGCTTGGAAGTAATGATGCAACTTCCTCGAGGCCATAAGGAGGCCGAAGAGCAATTTCTGTAGGTTCGCTAAGCCAAACTGGTCGATGTCGAGTCTAGAAATGCTTTAGTTATATGTAGGGGAATTGATTGTGGGAGGGACGTAAGCCTCTTTTTACTCCTTTACCTTATGACCTCTGATCTGAGTCATCCTCTTCTCATTCTACGTGGGTATAGGACTAGGCTCTCTTCTCTCTATCAGGTTCACGTGTTACTAATCCGTAGTAACTTATAGGATTGTTGGTTACCAGCCTCAGTTCAGTTTCTACTACTTTTAGTATGTTATCAGTTGAACTAGAACCTTGATATGATGTTGTTGAGTGGTTTTGCAATCTGATTTTGAATGTCTCAAATCTGTTCTTGAGCATTTACAGCTGTCATGCTGTCCGATTTCCCCTAGAAATTCTAATGTCTTTGCATTGTGGCTGTGCTTTCAGATGGCCACTCGTGCCCAAAACCAAGTGGTTCGCCTGACCAGGTGCATCGATGTGCCCGGTCATACGGCTATGTTAGTCCGGGTTATGATTGAGATGGGTTACCGTTGGTATCCCAAATACACCGTCGAAGAGCAATTCCGAGACTTTAATCAAAGCCAATACCTCTCGCACCGTCAGGATATTTCCTTCTTATCCTGGATCGATCGCGCCTTCACTACTCCTCTGGACTCGGGGTCACTATTGAGATGGCTGTGCAGGATGCTGCATACTCTATGATGACCATCATGCGAGTTAGGACTGGCCTGCTTCGGAACACCGACTTTAGATATATGCCAGCTTCACTCTCGGGGGCGCAAGGGTATCTTCAGGCTATCTATGCTGATTCCACTCAGGAGGACTCTCTAACCCGCACCAGTGTTGAGATGCTCGAGGATAAGGACCGAGAGAATCGGGCCTTGAGACTGGAGCTTTTCAACACCCGTGCCGATCATTGGGCCACTTTGACTCGGTTTGCACCGGCTGTGCAAGCTGGATGTATGGATACGAGGGATCTCAGATCTCGTGAGATCCGCTCTGCCAGACATGGTGGATTGGCGTGATGTGGGAGGCATCACCCCACCCCGTGGTCCCTGCAGGCCACCGTTTGTTGGTCCAAGACCTCATCCTAGCCCCTATGGTCCACAAGCTCCTCGGGACCGTCTGTTTCCGGATAATCACGTTGAGCTTCCAGGCTATGGAGGTGACTTTTATGAGGACTACTACGGAGCTGTCTGAGTTGGTAGTAGTATCACTAGTATTGTAATAGTTGTATTTCCACCGTCGTGCTTGACCTATGGAATATGACTTAGTGTGTATCAATTCCGGAAGTGTAGAAAAATAATGTATAGGAGCTTGGAATGCTTCCGATGAGATGTAACGTCTTTCACCGTAGTTGTACTCTAGCTGGGCTTGTACTAAACTATGAATGGTGTGTATGACCATTGGTATATATATGGCAGTTTCTATATTACCATGTCATACGGATGAACATCTCTGCAGTCCGTGTTATCCATTACATTCCGCACTTCCTTGCCAAATTTTGCCATCCTTGTCTAAACTGTTGTCTTGTTTCCTAGGATGGTCAACACCACATAACAACCCTGCTGCTCCGAGCAGGTGAAGTCAAGACAACTAGGAATGTTAATCTGCCTCAACCGCCTTCTCCGCCGGGTTATGATGGAGGCAGAACGAAACAAGCGTGAGACCAATCGCTTCGGAGCGGATTGAGCAGAATACCACACGCCACCAAGGAATGACCTGGTGTCAATCAATGACTTTGTCAAGCTGTATCCACCGAAGTTTAAACACTCCGCTGAGCCTCTCGATGCGGATGATCGGCTTCGCAAAGCATCACCCACAAGCTACGCTCGCCAACGTGGCTGAAGCTGATAAGGTTACCTTTGCCGCTTATCACCTCGAAGGCCCCGCTAGCCTTTGGTGGGAAAATTTTGAGGCTATGCGTCCGTCGGCCAAATCACTACCGGGCTGAGTTCGGTGCGGCTTCCGTGAGCATCACATCCCGGAAGGTCTCATGGATCGTGAAGAGGGAAGAGTTCTATAATTTCACCTGGTAGACCGCTCAGTAGATGCATACTGATCGTGAGTTTGGAAATCTAGCACGTTATGCTCGGAAGAAGTATCCACCGACGCCAAGAAGCGTGCAAGGTTCCGCAAGGGACTTAGCCCCGAAGCCGCCCGTGATCTTCGCCTGCACGAGTGCACCTCCTTCCGTGGTTAGTCAACAAGGCTATCAGTGCTGAGACGGGACAGTCTGACTTTGAAACTTCACGCAAGCACTCTCGTGACTTTGGTTCTTCATCTGGCTCTGGATCTCAGAAGCGCCGAGTGTGGATTCCAAGCACCGCTCTGCCACCCAGATTCACTCCGAGGCCATCCTTTGAGGCGCCTCGCCCCAACCAGCAGTTTGCACCGCCCAAGGCCTATGGTGGCCCCGCTGCTAATCTTGCTCCATCGTTCCAATGTGATAACTTGTTTCAAGTGTGGAGAGACGGGTCACTACATCCGTGAGTGTCCCAGAACAACCCCGGGCCAGATCGGAAAGTCATTGGCCGTGGTAAGCCAGCCAGAAAGGTGCTCTCACGCTAAACCAGCCGCCATCGCCGTGGGCCATGTCAACTACGTTTCAGCCGAGGAGACCCATGAGGATCCCAATGTCGTTCTCAAGACGCTTCCTTGTTAATTGCCATCCGCAATCGTTTCTCTTTGATACTGGAGCATCACATTCATTTATTTCTGAGAGCTATGCTCGATTGCACAACACCACATTTTGTGACATGCACACCTCCATGGTAATTCAAACTCATGGACCTAAGTGGAAAACCTCTAGAATCAGCCATGGAAATAATATCCTTGTCGATAGATTGGTCTTCCTTGCATCACTAATAGCTCTCAAGTCCTGGGACATAAACATCATATTGGGTATGGACTGGATGTCAGCCCATCATGCTAAGATTGATTGTTCTTCTAGAACTGTTCAACTCACCCACCTTTCGGGCAAGACAGTCAATGTTTTGACCCGAGTGTATGAGGGTCAGCTCTACTCCTTAAATGCCAACCCCCTTCCAGACCTTGAAGATATTCCGGTAGTCCATGACTTCCCGGATGTCTTTCCCGAGGAACTGCCAGGTGTTCCACCTGACAGAGACGTTGAGTTCGTGATAGACCTTGTTCCAGGAACCGTCCCAATCTCTAGGAGACCTTATAAGATGGCACCCCTAGAACTAGCCGAGCTTAAGAAACAACTCGATGAGTCCTTGCAAAAAGGTTTCATCCGTCCTAGTTCCTCTCCATGGGCTTGCCCCGTCCTCTTCGTCAAGAAGAAGGATGTAACGGATCGGATGGTTGTAGATTACCGACCTGTCAATTTGGTCACTATCAAGAACAAGTATCCGCTTCCTCAGATCAACGACTGTATGATCAGCTCGCTGGATCCTCGCCTTTTTCCAAGATGGATTTGAGGTTGGGCTACCATCAAATCAAAATCAAGAACGGGGACATTCCTAAAACGGCCTTTGTTACTCGTTATGGCCTATACGAGTACACCGTCATGTCCTTCGGGTTAACCAATGCTCCAGCCACCTTCTCTCGGTTAATGAACTCGGTCTTCATGGAGTATTTGGATAAATTCGTCGTGGTTTACCTCAATGATATACTCATCTACTCCAAGAATGAGGAAGAACATGAAGAACATCTAAGGCTAGTATTGATGAAACTTCGAGAGCATCGCCTTTATGCCAAATTCTCTAAGTGTGAGTTTTGGTTGCCAGAAGTAACCTATCTAGGCCATGTAATCTCTGGTAAGGGCATTGTTGTCAATCCCGAGCGAGTTCAAGCCATCCTTGACTGGACTCCACCGAATCGGTCAAGCAAGTTCGCGATTTCCTCGGTTTAGCGAGCTATTGCCGCCGCTTGCCGAGAATTTCTCCAAGGTTGCTAAGCCTCTAACTGAACTCCTCAAGAAAGATAAAAGTTCGAGTGGACCCCATAGTGCGAGTTCAGCTTTCAGAACCGAAAAGACGCTCGACATCTGCTCCCTGCACTTATTCCACCAGATTTTTCTAAGGAATTTATTATCTATTGCGACGCCATGACAAGGACTAGGTTGCATACTCATGCAAGATCGTCATGTGATTGCCTACGCTTATCGACTGTTGCATCCTCATGAGGATAACTATCCCACACTCGATCTAGAGCTTTGAGCAGTGGTCCATGCACTCAAAACATGGCGACATTACCTTCTTGGTAATCGTTGCAAAATCTACACTGATCACCAAAGTCTGAAATACATCTTCACCCAACCGGATTTGAATCTCAGGCAAAGACGTTGGGTCGAGTTGATTACGGATTACGACTTAGGAATAACTTACACCCCAGGCAAAGCCAATGTCATGGCTGATGCACTAAGTCATAAATCTTATTGTAACAACCTGATGTTACAACAAAGTCAACCGCTTCTCCACGAGGAATTTCGTAAGCTTAACCTTTACATTGTTCCTCGAGGATTCCATTCCACCCTGGTGGCGAAACCCAACCTTACGGATCAAATCATAACCGCTCAGCGGTATGATAGAGGAATATCTCGGATCAAGGAGAACGTTGCTAGCGGAGTTGCTAAGTGTTTCTCCATAGATGAGCGAGGTGTTGTCTTCTTCGAGAACCGCTTGGTGGTTCCCAAGAAACAATAGCTACGGCAATTGATCCTTAAGGAAGCTCATAATCCCCTCTCACCATTCATCCCGGTAGTACTAAAATGTATCAAGACCTACGCCAGAGGTTTTGGTGGACTAGGATGAAGAGAGAAATCGCTCAATACATTGCTAATTGCGATGTATGTCGTCGAGTTAAAGCAGAGCATCAACGGCCTGGCACCCTTCAACCTTTGGCAATTCCTGAATGGAAATGGGATAAAATCGGTATGGATTTCATTACCGGGTTTCCCAGACCAAGAGAGGGAATAACGCCTCTTCGTTGTTGTCGATCGCCTTTCCAAAGTAGCCCACTTCCTACCCGCTCGTGAGAGTATAACCGCTAGCCGCCTAGCTGATTTGTACATCTCCTAATAGTGTCCCTTCATGGTGTTCCATTGGAGATTAACTCAGACCGTGGAAGTCTCTTCACCTCTCGATTTTGGGAAAGTTTCCAAAATGCTATGGGAACTCGTCTCTCTTTTAGCACCGCCTTCCATCCTCGGTCAAGTGGTCAAGTAGAACGAGTCAATCAAATTCTGGGGGATATGCTTCGAGCTTCTGTCATCTCTTTCGGCATGAATTGGGAGAAATGCCTTCCATTCGCCGAATTCGCTTATAACAATAGTTATCAAGCTAGCTTGGGCAAAGCTCCTTTCGAAGTTCTCTATGGACGGAAATGTCGAACGCCTCTTAACTGGTCGGAAAACGGGGAAAGACAACTCTTTGGCTCGCATATGATCCAGGAAGCAGAAGAGCAGGTTCGCGTTATTCGTGAGAAATTGAAAACAGCCCAATCTCGTCAAAAGAGCCAATATGACCGCAAGCATAAGCCTATGTCTTATGAAGTTGGCGAGAAGGCTTACCTTCGAGTTACCCCTTTGAAGGGAACCCATCGATTCGGTATCAAAGGCAAATTGGCTCCTCGTTACATCAAACCCTTTCGCATTCTTGCCAAACGAGGAGAAGTTGCCTACCAATTGGAACTACCTCCGCATCTTTCCAGAGTTCATGATGTCTTCCACGTTTCTCAAATCAGGCGTTGCTTCTCGGATCCTATCCGTGGAGTGGACCACGAAACGCCTGATCTCCAAGATAACCTCACCTATCGAGAATATCCCGTTCGTATCCTTGATCAAGCCGAGCGTACCACTCGACGCCAGAATATCAAGTTTCTCAAGGTTCAATGGTCAAACCATTCCGAGCAAGAAGCTACTTGGGAAAGGGAGGATCGTCTTCGACTTGAGTACCCCACCTTCTTCCCGGCGGATCCAAAATCTCGGGACGAGATTCTTTTGAGTGGGGGTGAGTTGTCACATCCTAGCTAGTCCATGCATTAGAGTGTTGCATCATGTTTACCTTTCATCAAAAACTTGAATTGGGGAAGATGTAACCCCCGTAACCCCTTTGAATTCAACTAGGGTTTACTAAAAATATTTTCAATGAACCCGAAATGCCCTTCTAAAAGTTCACCCTCTTTGTCTTGGGTTAGAACCTCCGGAAAAATTGGTGCACAATTTTCTAGGTCAATGTAAGGTCATTGAATTAAATCATATGTATTTTGCATTTGGGCATTTAAATGCTAGTAAATATTTTGGATGCTCAAATAATTCTGAAAATAAGTGTGGGCTGTTCGAGATTTTCTGATCAGAGCCTCTGATTATTTCCAGGATTTTTAGAAGTGCCTAATTATTTTTAATAAGTCTACAAACTTACAGAATGATAGAAAAAAAGGAATAACAGAAAGCAAAGGCTTACCTGGCGCCCACCTGGCAAGCCCACCTGCCGGCCCAGCCCAGCCACCGCTCCAGCGAGCTGCTTGGCTTGGCCAGCAGCAGCTGTGTGCTCGACGGCGGCACCAAAGATGCGCCACGCAGCTGCTCGCCGCCCGCCTCCTCCCCGCACAGATCCTGCCTCCCGGTTCGTCGGCCACTCCTCCCCGAGCTCGCAGACACCCTTTCTCCTCCCAGCTCCTCTCCTCGCCGCCCGCACCATGGCCGACGCCTGCCGCTACCGCCACTATGAAACTTCAAGGCCCTCCGTCGTCCCCGTGCTGCGCTACCGTGTCCGTTCGCTCCGCCATCGTCGACTACAACGAGCAGGCCGAGCCCCGAGCGCTCGCACGCTCTGCAACACCTCCACCGACCCCGTCTTCGTCGATCACCGCCGGAGATCCCCTTCGCCGTTGCCACCGTGATCACCTCGTCCCCGACTCGCCGACCGCTTCGACGTACTGGCCGTGAACCCAGCTACCTCCCCATCCCTCTTGTTCTCGCCTCGAGCCCCGCGACCGACCGCACCGAGCTCGGCCGCACCTCCGCCGCCATCAAGACGTCGCCGTCTGGCCACAGCCACGTTGGCTCGACTCGAGCACACCACCGCAGCCACCGTGACTCCGGGGAGCCCAACGCACCTCACCACGCGTTTGCCGTGCCCCGTAGCCACGGGTTCATCCTCACCCGACTCCAGCGACCGCCAAGCTCGTCGCCGGCGACGTTTCCGGCCACCCCGAGCTCAACCACCGCCACCAAACGCCGCGGCTTGTCCCCGGCTACACGTAGATGGCCTCCGCCGCCCATTTGGTCGCCGGAATGCACAAATGCACTCTCGCCGCCGCGTCTGGCCTCGCCGGCGGCTAAACGCCGGCGGGTTTGACCCGGTTGACTGGGTGGGGCCCCCTCTGCTAATTAACCCAGTTTAGTTTAACTAAAATTAGACAGTTAAATTAACTACTGACATGCGGGACCCACTGGTCAGGTTGACCTCGACGCCTCCGTTGACCACCGACGCCACCTCGACGATCACGACGCAATAACTAATTTCTGGATTTATTTGTATTCAGGAAATTCCAGAAATTGTTGCAAAACTTCAAAAATTCATAGAAACTAATCTGTAACTCCAAATGCAAAGTTTTATATATGAATTTTGATCAGAAATATTCAATCTATCCATTTGTAATGGTTTCATGCATGACAGAACAAGTTAACCTTGCTGTTTAAGCAGAATAAGATAATGCACTAATATGGCTATGTTAAATGAGCTAACATTTGAATCTTTGATTCAAATGAATTCATTCCTTTCTGTTCTAGCTTGCATTAGGCCAACTCACATTCAAATTGCCATGTCATAGCATGCATCATATTGTTGCATATCGTCATGTGTTGATTATGTTCGGTGTGTCTTTCGTGGTAGGTTCTGTCTCCGAGGATAACCCCGAATATCCATCTGAAGGGCAGTACCCTACTACCACTACATCAGGCAAGCAACCCATTGATCATTCCGATACAAACCCATGATCTCGCTTCTGCTCTTGTTTATTGCATTAAGACAACTCGATTGAAACTGTTGTGTGTTGCGGTAGTTGAACCCACTTCCTTTGCATGACATGTCATTGCCACAGTAACTAGATGAAACCCACTAGTATGTGTAGGAGTTGATTGAGCCATATTTGTGTTTCCTACCATGCTGTGCTTGCTATGCTTAGAGTTGTGTCAGGTCTGGCTCATCGGGATGATGAACTAGAGTGAAAGGTTGTGTTGGTAACGAGAGTGAAGTGTTGAACACGATTTGGTAAAGGTATCGATGAGAGGCCATGTAGGAGTACATGGTGTGTTGTTTCATTGAAGCCGTCTCTAAGAACTGAGATCTGTGTGTGTGATTTAAGACTCAGCTACTACCACGCATTGGGATCCTTAATTGACCATCTCGACTTATTAACCACTCTTGTCCTCTGTCCGGGAGTTGCAAAGTCGTTTCTGGTGTTTGTAGCATGCTCGGGGCCGCACGCAGTGATGACCTTAGGGGTGGGCTGTGTTGCGGTAGGCACGTGGCACGGTGTACCGATTTGCCCGTTTGGTGTCTCGGGAACCCTGCACACATCGTTCGGGGCCGTTAGTGGAAACCTCGGCGGACTCCTGCGGATGGAACCCAGATAGGCGATAAACCTGGACTAGGGACTCGTGTGTTTAGTCAGTCGTGGCCGACACCCTCATTGGGCTTCCGCTTGAAGGTTGCCGAGTACACGCCGTGTAACGGCGATAAGTGGTGAGAGCGTGTGTGAAGAAGTACACCCTGCAGGTATGAAACTATTCAAATAGTCGCATCCATGTAAAGGACTACTTGGTCACCTATACAGTTCATAGACAAGTAAATGGATACTACTAAAAGCCTCAAGATAAGTGTGAGTACCGCGGATGGCCCTCTCGTGGGTTGACGAGAGAGGATCCACGGTGGAGTATAGTGGACTCGTGTGCGACAAATGCTTTTCAAGTGGTGTCACGTAGGATAGCTTAGCCAAGAGTCAAAGCTGGCTTGCTGCAATAACTCCACTACCTACTTTAGAATGTGCATGTATAGTAGGATTCTGTTGTAAGACTTGCTGAATACCTCCGTACTCATGTTTGCTCAATTAATGTTTTCAGACGACAACATCGCCCCCTCCGATGGTTTCTATGTAGACCTTGACGTCGACGAGTGACTAGCCACCCAGGTGGTGATCCAAGGCTTGTGAAGGGCCAATGTAGATAGAAGGGCTTCGTCAAGCCTTCTTTCTTTTTAGTGTATGTACTCAGACTAGTTAGCTTCCGCATGTGCTTGTATGTTTGTATGACTTGAGTGTCGGGTCATGTGACCCCTATCTGTATGAACATGTTATGTATGGCTCCTGAGCCTTTTAAATAAAGTACCTTGAGTTGTAGAGTTTTGTTGTGATGCCATGTTGTATGTACTCATATCGGGCATATTGTGTGTATGATTGAAATGCTTGGTATGAGTGGGATCCGACAATCTAGTTGTTTATCCTTGGCAGCCTCTCATATGGGGAAATGTAGTCTAGTGCTTCCTGAGCGATAGTAGTCCGCTACAGCCCGTTCACCGGAGTCCTGCTAGCCCAAAGCACTACCGCTCGACACTTGATTGGCCGGGCATGTGTTTCACTTCGCTCCTGTTCCGTCCCTTCGGGAAATGTCACGGTGAAATCCGGAGTCCTGCCTAGCTCACATGACTGGGTTACCGGAGTCCTGTTAGCCCAAAGTGCTACAGCCCGGATTCATACGTTGATGACCGACATGCTCGATGTGATTCATGTATGCCTGTCCCCATGGGTTAGTGCCGCTTTGGGTTCACGACTAGCCATGTCAGCCCGGGTTCTCTGTCATGTGGATGCTAGCGACGCTATCATATACGTGAGCCAAAAGGCGCAAACGGTCCCGGGCCATGGTAAGGCGACACCGTGGGAATACCGTGCGTGAGGACGCAAAGTGATATGAGGTGTTACCGGCTAGGTCGATGTGACTTGGAATCGGGGTCCTGACACCTCACCTCATCTACGTAAGCCTCCATCAATGGGCTCTGATAATCCTTGTTGACATGCCTGACAACGAGCTGCGAGTCACCCCTGACGATGAGCTTCTTAACCCCGAGGTCTGCCGCGATACTGAGACCGGCAAGCAGCCCTTCGTACTCAGCAATGTTGTTGGTGGACATCTCCCTGGGGAAGTGCATCTGGATCACGTACTTGAGGTGCTCTCCGGTGGGTGCGACGAGCAGCACACCGGCACCGGTGCCTTGCAGCGAGAAAGCCCCATCAAAGTACATGATCCAGTCGCGGTCTGCTTCCTTGCCGGGGAGAGCAATCTCCTGGATTTCTTCGCCAGGCGTTGAGGTCCATTCTACAATGAACTCCGCCAAGACTCTGCTCTGGAATGTCGAGGTACTTTCAAACTTCAAACCGAAACTTGATAACTCCAAGGCACATTCCACAATCCTTCCGGTTGCATCTGGGTTATGTAGTATCCGTTGCAATGGGAGGCGGGTGACGACAGTGATCTCGTGGGCTTGGAAGTAATGACGCAGCTTCCTCGAGGCCATAAGGAGGCCGAAGAGCAATTTCTGCACACCGGAGTACCTCGATCTAGCTCCCTGCAAGAGGGAGCTAACAAAGTAAACCGAGTGCTGCATCATCTTCTTCTTCTGCACCACCTCACTCGACTGCGCGGGCACTACCTCGGTGGCATCAGACTCTGCCGGGGGCCTCGCCTTCGCGGCACCAGGCCCTGCCGGGGGAATCTTTGGCTTGCCATCCGCTAGTTCTGCCGCCGTCACCGCCTCCTCGTCGACCTCCCTCTGTGCCACCAGTGCAGCGCTGAACACTTGATTCGTTGCCGCCAGATACAATAGCAACGGCTCTTGTGGTTTAGGCGCAACCAGTATTGGCCTGGTGGAAAGGTATTTCTTAAGATCCTGCAATGCTGCCTCAGCTTCTGGGGTCCACTACGTTGGCCCTGCCTTCTTCAAGATTTTGAAGAAAGGAAGGGAATGCTCGGCGGACTTGGAGATGAATCAGCTCATGGCGGCGACGCAGCCGGTCAGCCGACGCACATCCTTGATCCGCCTGGGCGCCTCAATCTGCTCAATAGCCTTGATTTTGTTTGGGTTTTCCTCGATCCCGTGCTGTGACACAAAGAACCCGAGAAGCTTGCCGGACGAAACGCCGAAGGCACACTTCTCAGGATTCAGCTTGAGGTTGATCTTGCGCAGGTTGGCAAATTTCTCTTCCAGATCTTGGACAAGAGTTGCCCCGTCTTTGGTTTTGACCACTATGTCATCCATGCATGCCTCCATATTTCTATGGAGCTGTGGTTCAAAACCAATTTGGACTGCTCTTGCAAACGTCGAGCAACCTGAAAGGCATCCGCAAAAAGCAATACGTACCACATGGGGTGATGAATGCTATCTTCTCTTGTCATGAAGATTTGGTGGTAGCCCGAGTAGGCGTCGAGGAATGACAACAGATCACACCCGGCCGTGGAGTCGACAATCTGGTCGATGCGCGGCAACGAGAAGGGGTCCTTAGGACAAGCCTTATTGATATCTGTGTAGTCAATACACAGCCTCCACTTCCCATTTGCCTTGGGCACCACTACTGGATTGGCCAACCACGTCAGGTGGAGCACTCCTCTCACCAAACCTGCCGCTTCCAACTTCCTGATCTCCTCTGTGATGAACTCCTGCCTCTCCAGAGCCTGCTTTCTGACCTTCTGCTTGACGGGTTGTGCATGAGGATAGTCAGCTAGGTGGTGCTCAATAACCTCCCTGGGAACACCGGGGATGTCGGATGCTTGCCACGCAAACACATTGACATTCGCCCGCGGGAAGGTGACGAGCGCGCCTTCCTATTTGCTGTCGAGGGTGGAGCCTATGGTGAAGGCCCCTCCCGTGCCATCCCCCCTGATGGACACCTTCTTGGTCTGTGGCGGCTCAGCTCTAGATATCTTGCTCTTGCCGGTAGAGTTCTCTGGCACGTCCTCGACGGTAGCGCAACACTCCGAGGAGGTGCGCTTGCCGGAGTGGGTGCGAGAGGTCTTCCCGGGATTCTTATTCCCTCCCGGGCCTTCAGCGGCAGGAGCAGGTGCCTTGACGACAGCTGCTGCAATAGCTTCCCAGTAGAGTTGGTCGGTGCAAATTAGCGCGTGCTTCTTGTCGGAGGGGACGGATATGATGGTCAATGGCCCGGGCATCTTTAGCATGTTGTAGGCGTAGTGTGATGCCGCCATGAACTTGGCTAGTGCCGGGCGGCCGAGGATCCTGCTAGGGCAAGGGGATCTCGGCCACATCGAAGATGATCCTCTCCATCCTGTAGTTCAACTCTCCTCCAAACGTCACGGGCAGTGTGACCTTCCCCTTCGGCTGGCTCCTCCCCAGATTGACCCCTTGAAACGTGCCCGTTTCCTCGAGGTCTTTATCAAGAATTTGCAGCCTTTTGATCACGACGGGCGAGATTAAGTTCAGGCCGGCCCCGCCGTCAACCAACATCGTGTTCACCTTGAGGTTGCGTATCGTTGGTGAGACCAACAATGGAAAACACCCGACCACGGTCGTGCGGTCAGGGTGGTCCTCGGTGTTAAAGATGAGGCGTCTTTGGACCACTTCGACTTCGGCGTCGAACGACGAATCCGCTGCTGCAATCTCACGCGCCCACTGCTTGAGCTGGCGGTGAGAAGTATGCAGGGAGGCGCCACCATCGATGCACATGGCCTCCGTAGCCTTCTGGAACTCTTGCTCACCGGACTCGTCGTCCTCGTCGTGATCATCGTCTTCTTGTTTCTTGTCACGGCCCCAGGCGGGCCTCTCTTGCTGGTTGTCCTTGCCGCGGCGGCCTCCTTGGCCGCCACGCTTCTTGCCGGTTCCCTCGGCACCATCCTGGTCCTTCTCCTTATCCCGCCTCTCGTACTCAGCTTTTTGCTTCTCAGCAAGCAACTCGATTTGTCAGCAGTTCTGGAGGTCGTGGCCCTTGGTGTGGTGCATCTTGCAGTATTGCTTGCCGGAGCTTCCTGGCTTGTCGGTAGCCACCAAGGCCCGGCAGGCGGCGGACCGAGCAATCTCGTTGCCGGGGCGTCTGCCTTGACCTCCTTGGCAGCGCCGGTGTCGTCAGATCCTTCAACGGCAAGAACGGCCTTGCCTTTGCGTTTCCTGTTGCGATGCCGGCCCTTCTTCATCGGGGTGGTGGCGTCTTCGTCAGTAGAGTCGGTTTCCGCACCGGCGTCTTCACCGGGGTACTTCCTTCCCTCTTCAGCCCGGGCGCACCTATCGGCCATAATGTAGAGCTCGACCACATCCTTAACCTTGGTCATCGCCAGCTCTTCGCGCATCTTGCGGTTGCGCATGTTCTGATGGAACGCGCTGATTACAGCGGCGGGATGAACTTCGGGGATGTTGTACTGCACCCGGCTGAATCTCTGGATGTATTTGCGCAGGGTTTCCCCTTCCTTCTGGGCAATGATATGCAGATCACTGGCCTGTCCATGAGCTTGGTGGCCTCCTGTGAAGGCGCCAACGAACTCACGGCACAGATCCGACCAAGAAGAAATGGAATCCGCCGACAAGTGCATCAACCAAGACATAACATTAGGCTTCAGTGCCAGCGGGAAATAATTGGCAAGCACCTTGTCGTCGCGAGCTCCAGCAGCCTGCATCACGATGGTGTAGATGCTGAGGAACTCGGACGGATGGGTCTTGCCAGTGTACTTCTCGCCGACGTCGGGCTTGAACGTGCGGTGGGACGGCCACTGGAACTGCCGCAACTCACGGATGAAGGCCGGACAGCCTACCTCGTAAGGTAGGGCGCCGGAGCCCCCCGGTGTCGGGTGGTCCATAGCGGGTCCCGCCCGCTTGTCCGACTGGTGGTGCGTTTCGCGTCGGCGCTCGGTGGTGGTCCGAGCATCTTCGTGAGCTCGTTCCCGAAGAACCTGGCGCTGGTCGCGGAGGGTCCGTGGGTCGGACGACGCTATGGAGATGTTATCACAAGCGTCGTCATGACGGGCCGACGCCCGCGGCCTGCTGGCGAGGAGGAGGAGAGTGCACCGTTGCCGCAGCTCCCCCGGTCCTCCCAGTGCCAGCATGTGGTGGCTCGGTGGAGCACCGACCCGAGGGCCCCACCGGCCGTGGGTCGTCTTTGTTGGCGATGGCGACGAGGCTCCGGATGGTGGCCCTCCACTCGTCGAGCTTCTCTGCAGGAGGAGGGAAGTCGAGGAGCAGCGGCTGGCCTAAAGCTTCTGCTGGCGTGGGCGGCGGCGACAGCTAGGTGGATCGTGGCGCGCTTCGACTTCTAACCACGTTAGAAGGAGCTCCGTTACGATCCAGCGGCTGCGTGCCATTTTTGCCAGCACTTTGGCGGGCATGCTGAACTCCTTCCCGCGGACAACGCACAGGGCTCTTCCCACGGCGGTGCCTAGGGTCACCGTGTGGTGACGCTGCACGTCGCGCACACCATGGGAAGAGCGCACAATGGTCGCCGGCGTGGGCGCCTTGGAGGTCGATGCACCGCCCGGGGGTGGCACAACGACACCCCTGGAGGGCCCTGCGCTGCCTGCGGGGGCCCCAGCTCCGTCTTTGGATCTGGCGACGTGCGGCGGTCGTCGAAGCGTCGAACGACGCCGCCGCTGTGCTCGACTACTGAGGGTGATCTTTGGTGCTCGCGGACCGTGGCTGGGTCCTGTCCGCGACCGGGCCGCTGCTCGCCCGTAGTGGTACGGGCCGTTCGGCCCCCGACGAGCCGATCGCCGTGTCCGCCTTCTTCTTGGGAGCCATGGCGATGAAGAAATGCTAGGCTGGCTACTAGACCAGATTCTCACAATCGCGCTCCCCCTACCTGGCACGCCAAAGATGTCGGTGTGGAACAATACCTATGGGATCACAAGAATCCCTACTACAGTTGCCGGGGCGCGGGGTTGCGAGAAGAGTAGGATTAGTAACTAGCATGAGGATCGTTTACCCAGGTTCAGGCCGTGAGGACGCGTAAAACCCTAGTCCTGCTTTGATGGGTGTATTTCAGAGAGTTCTTGAGCTCTCGAACTAGCGGTGGTGAGTGTGTGGTTCCAAAGAGCCGAATCCTTCTCCAGTATGCCATGGGCCTCCTTTTATAGTCGAAAGGGGCTGCCACAGTGGCACACAGGAGGTGGAAAGGCGCACGGTGCTATGACATTATCGCTTGTATTACAGGACAAGACGCATTTAATGCGTAGCTTAGGTGTCCCCTTGCTTTTATCGGGACGGGCGAGGCCTGGCCCCGTCCGTCGCCGCTCCTCCTTGCTTAGACACGCGCCCTGGCTAGCGACGCATGCGGCGCCATGTAGGTAGGCAGGCAGCTGAGGTGGCGCGGTGGTGGAGCATCCACGAAGATCTGCATGCTGCCATGCAGGCGTGTGCTGAGTTGGCCTGGAAGTTGCATGTTGCCATGCTGGTGCCTACCCAACTGGTTGGGCTGGCAGCTACATGCGAACGGCGGTGGTGACTTGGTTGGTGCGGGCCTGGCTGTGGCCCCGCTGACGCCCTCGGTGAGGGCCTTGCCGGGTGGCCTGGCAAGGGTCTTGCCACAAGGTTGTCGTCCCCGGCAAGGACCTTGCCGGGGTCCGGTGGCCTTCGGCAAGGATCCCGCCAAGGATCGCCGCCTTCTAATCCTCATCTGATCTTGAGTGTTCCTTGTCTTCACAAAGATCTGCATGCCACCATGGAGGTGCCTCTCGAGCTCGGCCCAACGTGATGTTGGAGACCGTGGGCTCAAGGGTGGCTCGCTTCTGTTGGTGTGGAAGCGAGCTGCCCGGCAAGGGTGTTGCCGGGGCTCTTTGAGGCTGCCCCGCAAGGGTGTTGCCGGGGAACCTGCAAATCCCCTCTGCTCTTTGTGGTCTTGGCCTTGGCGTTGCTCTGGTTATCTTGGGCTTCGGTCTTACCTTGGATCACCTCCCCTATTCTGCTTGGTATGACCGTGGACGCGGCTCCGGCTGCCCGCGCACAAGTAAAGGGGTACAAAAGTGCGCCCCTCCTTTTGTACACCGACAGTCGTGAACCTGCCAACTCCTTCACAATGTCATTTCCTGCCATGTCTTGACCGGAACAATACCATATTGTCTTAATTCTATTTTAAATTGTGTCACTTTATTCGTTAATAAGAAATGTGATGAATTGTCAGCACTGATACTTATATGTGCAACACCTGTCATCTGTCTGCTTGTTTCTCTTTCAGAGTGAGGAGGATATAAGCGTCAAACAAGCGCAGTCTCATCAGCTTGCTCAGCTACTTGCGTTGCAGCTCCCGAGAAGAGCTAACCTTTCCTGAACTATATTGAAGTGCTGTCGGTTTTGTATATTATTTTGTCAGTGTGTTTATTTGCACTCGTGGCAATCTTTGATGCCCAGTGTATGTAATCTGCTGTCTGCTTGTGCTTTATTATCATAGTGGCGAACTTTGATACCCAGTGGATGTAATATGCCGTAATTTATTTATTGTGTAGTCTAGGTTTTTTCTTATTCATGGTGCTACAGTTATTTTAGTGTGTATATATCCTGTTTTTGTAGTAAACCGGCCAAACCGTAAAATTATGGTACATTATCGGGTCGTCATGCAAATCACTATGTATGATCCGCATCATGGGCCCAGTCATCTTGATCCGTTAACATGCCTAAATGTAAACTGACCCACTAGTAGTTTCGGGCCTTTAAAAGGCCGAGTAAACCGCTGGCCGTATTTTCGCAAAAAAAATAAATGGGCTTTTAGTAGGCTGAAAAGTAGGTTGGGCCTGAAACGTGCCGAACAGCTCACAGGCCGACAGCAAGCCGAAATAGACCCCGGTCCATGATTTTGCCAATCACATCACGGGTCGTTAACAGGCCAAAATTGTCTCGGTCCTTGTTTGGCCCAATCAGATTATCGGCTGTGAGCAGGCCGGATGCAAAGCGGGCTATAGTTAGGCCCAACTATATGACAGGCTTTTAACAGGACGAAATAAATATATGGCCGAAATGTTAAACAGGCCTTTAATAGGCCGGAACTAATATCAGGCCGTATTACTAAATGGGCCTTTAGCAAAAAGAAATCCTGACTGGGCCTCAAGTGGGCCCAAAAGCACAACGTCCAGTTGACGGGCCGAATCTGATATGGGCCGTAATTTAGCCCAAAGCCTCTTAAAGGGCTGGATCTGATCTGGGCCGTAATATGGCCCAGAACATGGTAGGCTATTAACGGGCCGGATCTCATATGGGCCTTTATTAGGCCCGAAACATAACATGATGTTAATGAACCGGATCAAATATGGGCCAACATTTGGCACAAAACATGGCATCCTGTTAACGGGCTGGCCCACTAGTGTCCTCCAAATCTTGTGGGACTTTAGCTGGGCTGGCCCATTATGGTCTGTAAAATCTTGTGGGCCTTTAGCTGGGCCAGACCATTATGGTCCGCAAAATCTTGTGGGCCTTTAGCTAGGCCGGCCCATTATGGTCCGCAAAATCTTGTGGGCCTTTAGTTGGGTCGGCCCGTTTAATCTTTATGGGCCACTTTTCGGCCGGTCCACGTGTCAACATACCATAGGCGCATCTCGCCCATTGGATGAGTGACACCTATGCCAACGCGGAGCTGACACGTGGTTCCGTCGGCCAATAAGAATTTTACACGTGGAAAATCGGCATTGGTCGTGGCTGTTAGCGGGTTATCAGATCCAAAATCGGACCCGATAGCTTAACGGCGACCCGTTACGGTGGATGGCACGTGTCAGTCACCCTTGATGAAAGCACTTCCATGACGCGGCATTTATCGTCATGGAAGTGGACACTTCCGTGATGATAATTTTGGTAATGTCATGGAACACTTCTACGACAAAGACATGTATGACTATCTTGATTACTCATAAAATCGTCATGGATGTACATGCATGACAGAAAACGTGACCTACTGTGACAAACACGTATCATCACGGAAGTGTAGATTTTTGTAGTGAGTCTAGTAGAGGCTCATTGTAACATCCCAAATTTTCAATTTGGAATGTTATACATAGAGCATCATTGCATATCATATTTTTTGTTGCATTTTTGCTCGATCCTAGAAATTCTACACAACTCAAGGACCCACGGGGAGAGTTGGGGATTTTCGTTATTTCCATATTTGAGTTTTCTCAAATTTTGAAAATCGGATCATTTGATTTTAATTATTTTATCTTCAATTATTTCTACTACCAAAATATGAGAGAGGGAATGAAATGACTTTCCCAAAATAAAGAAATAATGAAGATTTAATAATAAAATCAAATAAGATTTTATTTTGGAGTTTTTCGCCTTTTATTTGAATTCTCATTTAAAATGTGCGTTTTTCAAAATTGCATTTAGGCCCCAAATAAATGTTCATTAAATCCGGCTTGATTTTAGAAGCCGGGGAAAATTTATTTCGGGATTTTTGGAGTCCGCTTGGTACTTCTTTTTATTTTTTTCTGTGAGATTCTATATAAAAAACGCTACCGCCTTTACTTGCATTCGAGCGGACTCCGCCGGGTGTCAGATATATAGCGTCACCGCCGCCACCGCCTCACGCCCTGCCCAAGTCGCCCGCCCGCCCACTCGCCCGCCTCGAACCCTAACCCTAATCCGCCGCCGCCATCGGACTCACGCCGTCGCCGAGTTCGCTGAGTTCGGCCTGCCGAGGTTCGCCGCCTCGTTTTTCACAAGAGAGTTTTTAAAAAAAAACCGAGCGGGTTTTTTCTTCGGTTTTTTATTATTTATTTTATTATTACTATTTTTTATTTTCGTTTTTTTATTTTTCTTGTTCTTTAACCGTTCGTCGTTTTTCTTTTTCTCGGATTTAATCCGCGATTTTTCTGATCGCGATTTCAGATCCGATTTTCGTTTTAGTATAACTTTTCGCTCGTTTATCGGAATCAGTCGATTCAAACGCCTAGAGTTTTGTCTCGAAACCCTCTTTCCGAATAATCTACTTAAACAAGTTTTTGCTTCGGTAAAATTTGACTTAGATCCAGATTAGTAAAACGAAGTTGTTTTCTTCCGCCGTTTGACTTTCGTTGCTTTGTTTGATTTGATTCTTTTTGCAAACCGGAGTTGTTAAGTTGAAATATCTGGTTAGATCTATTTGAGTTTTACCTGTGCATTAGATGAGTATTTATTGTATGCTTGTTTGTTCGTCTGCGATAGAATACCCGGAGTGCGCCGCCTATTACTTCGAGTCTCTAGGTTTCGCGGATCATCAGCAAGGCAAGTAACACTTTGATCATACCTCTTCTCATACCCAGTTTTTATGCATTAGATCTATCCTTAAACATTGTATGATTATGATCTAATTAAATTGTGGGATGGGAAGTAGTTGAGGTAGTACCTATTACCTGTTTTAATTATCAAACCCTTGGGAGTTACTTCTACGTTTGCTTATTATGCCATGCTATGCTAGTAGACGTGGATTGGGTGAGTGTATCCATGACAGATGTGAGATTGTTATTTAATGGTTTATTTAAGGTGGCAACTTAAACACACATCCTGGGTGGATTGAGGCACCTGGTTTCTATCAGGACTCTGCCTGTATTTCTTGGACCGCCACCTGTGCTCAAAGGGATCATGAGATTATTCAAGCTAGAAACTTCGTGCAGCCACAAGCCATTATGGGCTCTGGCATAGTTGACTAAGTTGTGCGAACTCTTACGGGTAGACTAGCAGATGTAGGGGAAAGTAGGTGTACCGGTCTACCAACATGTAAGGTGCTAGTTCTTCTGAAAGACTATGTCTCGGTCATCCGTTTCTCAAACACCATGTAGTGCGAGAAACCAAACGGAGGCGATCGAGTCTTGTGGGGAAAAGTTCGCAAACCTCTGCAGAGTGTATAAACTAATCATGGTTAGCCGTGTCCCCGGTTATGGACATCTTGAGTATCTAGTACCTGGATATCATGTGAATCTCATCATGTTACTTCTAATTAATATTGTTGGGTTTGTTAATGAGTACTTTTAATTGGGATTGAGGATGCTGTCAACCATTCTCAATGTTTCACAACCACCATGATAGTTAAAATAAATTTATTCCTTTGTTGTAGGAAAAAATTGGCTTTATGCAAAAACTGTAACCATAGAGCTTTTCCACCAGCCATATATGCATGTAGTATAGGCTTATCATTCCATTATTCTCTATGTGTTACATTGCCAGCATATTCCATGTGTCAATTGTTGGGCTGCAACCTTTCATGTTGCAGACTTTTCGCATTTACAGTAAGGTGCTTAAGTCGTGGTTCTATACTCAAGTGATGCCGTTGGAGTTGATGGACTCGCTTATTCTTCCAAGCCTTCCAGTTATCGTATTAGATGGCCTTAAGCCATATTTATTTTATTAAGTTCTCTTTGAGACATTCGATTGTAATAAGTGTGTGATTGCTACTCTGTTATAAATCCTTCGAGTAATCGTGGTGGTGTCAGACATCGATCCAGGATGACATCGAGCATAGAGATCGACTATTTGAGGTCCGGTCGCTACAAAGATGGTATCGAGCACATACCGATCGTAAGACATGACCATTAAGCTAAAGCCCTAGATCACTACTCTCTCTTCTCATTTCTAACTCCTCATCTTTTCTACTCTTTTAGGATGACTAAGCGAGGATCAAGTTCACCCAAATTGGATGAGGATACACCCTTTGGACGACACACGAAGGAAGTCACTAAGTACCTTAACATTGGATTACCAAGCTTCACCGGACCTACAATTCCAGTTTACATTCGAAGAGGAGCTACTGAAGATTCAAGCTCAAGTTCCCGGAGGACGCTTTGCGCCAATCACGGAGCCCATAGAGTGTGTTTTCAATGCACCAACCTCGAGTCTGGGAAAGAGCATGGCAGCTCACATAACCATGGGACGCATTGGAGAAGTTTACAAAGAAGACCTCAAGGATACTATCTACCAAATTTATGGACGCCGAGATGAACAATGGGAGATAGTTGGCACTAAGAAGGATCGATCCATTGCAGCTTTCATCCAGGAGTTAAATCAGCACATTCGACGCCAGGAGAACCAGATGTGCGCAGACATGATGGAGTTAAAGACAGCAAAAGCCAAGATTATCGAACTAGAAGGAGAACTGAAGGCCACTCGCAAGGACTACATGGAGGAGATTGTAGCTCTAGTGGGACAAAACGACGATCTTAAGGAGAAGATTGAAGAACTCATGGGGAATTCAGCACCGGGAGGAGAAGATGAAGATAGCACCTGTCCAGAGAACTACATCATCATCAACGACACCGATTCCGATCCAAGTGAGGATGATTACGAAGATGAAGCTGGAGCAGATATCATGGAGTCTTCATCGGAGCAGTTTTTCTAGTTGACCACCATAACAGTAGTAGATTACCCCCATGTTATATTAGTTTTAGTTTCAGCACTTTGTAATGATAGATAGACCGTTGTATGCCCTTGTTTGAATTGATTGGAGTGATATTGTGTGATTTTTTCTCATGTGCATATGGGTAGTGTTTCTCTCTAGACCTCATTCTATTCTAAATTCTCGTCTTTTCTTAAACCCTCAGATGCCTCCGAGACGTAATTCTCGGATTTGTTTTCCCACCAAAGATCACTCAGTTGATTCAGCAGCAGAATGCCTTGATTCAAACATTGGTACAGAACCAAGGCAACCACAACAACAACAACAACAACAAAAACAACAACAACAACAACCCACCGCCACCACCACCTGTTGACCATTTGACCCGTTTCTTAAGGCTCAATCCGCCGGTGTTTTCCAAAGAGCACCGAGCCGATTGTTGCGTATGATTGGCTCCGTAAGATAGGGAGGAGTTGACCATTGCAGGATGTACAGATGGAGAAAGGGTTAAATTTGCCGCACATCAGCTTGAAGGACCTGGCCGCGGCATGGTGGGAGAATTTTACTGACCACTTACCTCAGAGACACCGCCACATGGGATCTGGCCAGCAAGCTTTCCGTACTGCCCATGTTTCAGCAGGAGCTATGGCCATGAAGAAGCGTGAGTTTCGCAACTTGCGCCAAGGAGGACGGACAGTTGGCTAGTATATGGTGTGATCGACTGCCCTTAAGGATTGGACACTATGTTTTTCCCTCGGACCTAATAGTTCTGGAATCCCAAGGATTGGATGTGATATTAGGCATGGATTGGTTATCGAAGTATGGAGGGAACATCGATTGCGCTAGTAAGACAATTTTTCTTACCACCCCAGAAGGAAGGAGAATCAAGTATGTATCACGGCATGAGCCGTGGAGAGCACATGTAAATTCCTTATCAGGAGTTATGCAGGAGGAAGTACCAGTGGTAAAGGATTACCCGGACGTGTTTCCGGAAGAGTTGCCAGGCATGCCACCGGATAGAGACATTGAGTTTCTGATTGAACTACTACCAGGCACTGGGACGATATCTAAGAGACCGTATAGGATGCCAGCCCAAGATTTGGAGGAAATTTATAAGCAGATTAAGGAGTTACTGGATAAAGGTTTTATTCGCCCAAGTTCTTCGCCTTGGGGATCACCAGTACTTCTAGTGGAGAAGAAGGATGGATCATTAAGAATGGTTGTTGATTATCGAGGTTTGAACGAAGTGACCATTAAGAACAAATACCCGTTGTCGATGATCAATGATTTGTTTGACCAGTTACAAGGAGCTAAGGTGTTTTCCAAAATCGATTTGCGATCAGGGTACCATCAGTTGAAGATTCGAGAGCAGGATATACCTAAGACGGCTTTTACCACCAGGTACGGGCTGTATGAGTACACCGTTATGTCATTTGGCCTGACTAACACACCTGCCTATTTCATGAACATGATGAACAAAGTGTTTATGGAGTTTTTGGATAAGTTCGTCGTGGTGTTCATTGATGATATTTTGGTTTACTCGAAGAATGAAGAGGAACATAAGGAGCATTTGCGTTTGGTACTCGAGAAGCTCAGAGAACACCAGTTATATGCCAAGTTTAGCAAATGTGAGTTTTGGTTGAAGGAAGTTGGATTTCTTGGACATGTTATATCCGGAGAAGGTATAGCAAGAGACCCCACTAAAGTTGTCCTTTGTAACAAATCGGGAAGCGCCAACAACAGTTGGAGAGATCCGGAGTTTCCTTGGACTAGCAGGATACTACCGGAGATTCATTGAGAATTTCTCAAGGATTGCGAAGCCCGTGATGTAATCATAAAGAAGGATACCAAGTTCATTTGGACCATGGAGTGTGAAGCTAGTTTCCTAGAGTTGAAGAAACGTTTGGTTACCTCACTAGTGTTAATTCTGCCAGATCAAACCAAGGATTACGAGGTATATTATGACGCTCACGCCGAGGACTTGGAGCAAAGGTGCTTATGCAGGAGGGGAGAGTTGTTTCGTATGCTTCACGACAGCTTAAGCCTCATGAGCTAAATTATGCTACGCATGATTTGGAGTTAGCAGCCGTAGTGCATGCGTTGAAGACATGGAGACATTTCCTCATTGGAAACCATTGTGAGGTGTATACGGATCACAAGAGTTTGAAATACATCTTCACGCAGTATGAGCAAATCTCAGGCAGAGGAGATAGTTGGAGCTCATCAAAGATTATGATATGAGATTGCATTATCACCCCGTAAAGGCTAACGTTGTAGCAGACGCGTTGAGCCGTAAGAGTCATGTCAACACACTAATGACGGGAGAAATACCAAAGGAATTAGCCGAGAATCTTTGAGAGCTATGTTTGGAAATAGTTCCGAGAGGCTGTGTAGCAGCATTGGAGATTCAGTCAACTTTGATGGACAAGATCAGGGAAGCTCGTAAGATCGACAAAGAGATTGCCTCCATAAAGGAGAAAATGAGCGAAGGAAAAGCAAAGGGATTTCGTGAGGATGAGCACGATACCCTATGGTTTGAGGACCAGATTTATGTGCCCAATGACCCGTAGATCGTGAAGTTGATTCTACAAGAGGCACATGATTCACCATATTCGATTCACCCAAAGAAATACCAAGATGTATTTGGATTTGAAGAATACTTTCTGGTGGACCGGAATGAAGAAGGATATTGCAGAGTATGTAGCTGTTTGTGATGTATGTCAGAAGGTGGAGGCAGAACATCAGAAGCCAGCAGGATTGTTACAACCATTGCCGATACCTAAATGGAAGTGGGATAAACTAGGTATGGATTTCATCACGGGATTGCCGAGTACTCGTTCAGGCTATGACTCAATTTGGGTTATAGTTGATCGTTTGACAAAGGTAGCTCATTTCATTCCAGTGAAGACTACTTACAGCAGTGCCAAATGGGCTAAGATATACATGACCAGGATTGTATGCTTGCATGGAGTTCCAAGGAGTATCGTATCAGATAGAGGAACCCAATTCACCTCAAAGTTCTGGAAGCAGTTGCACGAAACTTTGGGAACCAGGCTGGAGTTTAGCACAACTTTTCATCCACAGACAGATGGACAAACCGAGAGAGTCAACCAGATTTTGGAGGATATGCTTAGAGCTTGTGCTTTGGATTATGGATCAAGTTGGGATGACAACTTGCCGTATGCGGAGTTTTCTTATAACAACAGTTACCAAACCAATTTGAAGATGGCCCCTTTCGAAGCCTTGTACAGAAGGAGGTGCAGGACCCCGTTGTTGTGGGATGAAGTTGGAGACCGCCAGTTGTTTGGACCGGATTTGATTAAGGAGTCTGAACAGAAAGTAAAGTTGATACGCGATAGGCTCAAGGCAGCCCAGTCAAGACAGAAAAGTTATGCGGATTCAAAACGCAAGGAGACATAATACGAAGTCGGAGAGTTTATCTTCGAGTATCGCCACTTCGAGGAGTTAAGCGTTTTGGAGTTAAAGGAAAGTTAGCACCTCGATTTGTAGGACCTTATCGAGTTTTGGAACGCATGGGAGAAGTTGCGTACAAATTGGAACTACCCGAAGGATTATCAGGAGTCCATGATGTGTTTCATGTTTCTCAGTTGAAGAAGTGTCACGCAGAGATGGCTGATATACGACTGAGAGATACCGTGCCATTTGATTCTTTTTGCAAACCGGAGTTGTTAAGTTGAAATATCTGGTTAGATCTATTTGAGTTTTACCTGTGCATTAGATGAGTATTTATTGTATGCTTGTTTGTTCGTCTGCGATAGAATACCCGGAGTGCGCCGCCTATTACTTCGAAGTCTCTAGGTTTCGCGGATCATCAGCAAGGCAAGTAACACTTTGATCATACCTCTTCTCATACCCAGTTTTTATGCATTAGATCTATCCTTAAACATTGTATGATTATGATCTAATTAAATTGTGGGATGGGAAGTAGTTGAGGTAGTACCTATTACCTGTTTTAATTATCAAACCCTTGGGAGTTACTTCTACGTTTGCTTATTATGCCATGCTATGCTAGTAGACGTGGATTGGGTGAGTGTATCCATGACAGATGTGAGATTGTTATTTAATGGTTTATTTAAGGTGGCAACTTAAACACACATCTGGGTGGATTGAGGCACCTGGTTTCTATCAGGACTTGCCTGTATTTCTTCGGACCGCCACCCAGGCTCAAAGGGATCATGAGATTATTCAAGCTAGAAACTTCGTGTGCAGCCACAAGCCATTATGGGCTCTGGCATAGTTGACTAAGTTGTGCGAACTCTTACGGGTAGACTAGCAGATGTAGGGGAAAGTAGGTGTACCGGTCTACCCACAAGTAAGGTGCTAGTGCTTCTGAAAGACTATGTCTTGGTCATCCGTTTCTCAAACACCATGTAGTGCGAGAAACCAAACGGAGGCGATCGAGTCTTGTGGGGAAAAGTGCGCAAACCTCTGCAGAGTGTATAAACTAATCATGGTTAGTCGTGTCCCCGGTTATGGACATCTTGAGTATCTAGTACCTGGATATCATGTGAATCTCATCATGTTACTTCTAATTAATATTGTTGGGTTTGTTAATGAGTACTTTTAATTGGGACTGAGGATGCTGTCAACCATTCTCAATGTTTCACAACCACCATGATAGTTAAAATAAATTTATTCCTTTGCAGTAGGGAAAAATTGGCTTTATGCAAAAACTGTAACCATAGAGCTTTTCCACCAGCCATATATGCATGTAGTATAGGATTATCATTCCATTATTCTCTATGTGTTACATTGCCAGCATATTCCATGTGCTGACCCATTTTCGGGCTGCAACGTTTCATGTTGCAGACTTTTCAGACGACGAGTAAGGTGCTTAAGTCGTGGTTCTATACTCAGTGATGCCGTTGGAGTTGATGGACTCGCTTATTCTTCCAAGCCTTCCGCTGTTATCGTATTAGATGGCCTTAAGCCATATTTATTTTATTAAGTTCTCTCTTGAGACATTCGATTGTAATAAGTGTGTGATTGCTACTCTGTTATAAATCCTTCGAGTACTGTGTGGTGTCAGCATTACTGATCCAGGGATGACACTGAGCACAGAGATCAGACTGTTTGAGGTCTGGTCGCTACACTCACTAGGGACACATTATTTGTTTATGTATCCACACATGTATTTAAGTTTCCGGTCAATACAATTCTAGCATAATAATAAACCTTCATCATGAATAAGGAAATATAATAATAACAACTTTATTATTGCCTCTAGGGCATATTTCCATCACCGTCTCAGGCGGATCTCGGTGATCCAGGACGGAATCGGGCCATGGTGTTGCGCGGGAGTTCTACTCCTAGGCCGCTAGCGTCTTTGGTGGCTCAAGCTGGGGGATGCACTGGTTGCACCTCCTCTATAGGCCCGCTTGCTGCCTGCCTCTCCAGATCCAATGCATCGACAACCAAGGACGCGTGAGCTGTGTTGCCTCCTCCAGGTCAGATCTACCATGTGAAGTGTACGATCTGGCCGTCTTTGCCCCTGCGCTCCATTCCGTGATCCCCACCCCACCCCCTCATCAGCTCCTCGATTCTCCATCGCTCTACGCATGCCTCTCCTTTGACCCCTATGGATGGCGGCTCGTCGGTCGTAGATTTGCATTGCTTCGGCTGTTGGCGCTGCTCCAACGATGTTGGCCTCGATCTGGTACTAGCACTGGGAGAAATCCATGCTGACCCATGCGTCAGTTGACCACGGCAACGCCAATTCGATGTCACTTTCCTTCCTGGGGGCGTGGTATTTTAGCCATACCTGCTTGGTTTGGGCTCCGGACGAAAGTCCATTGACAATGTCGTTCATGGACATGGTTCTCCTTCCTGGAGGCATCACTTTGAGCCCTTCGCTGCCATCCATTTGCCCCTGTCCCCTGTTTATTGTGCCATCTCTGGTAATGTTTGCTAAAGACCCTCTCATGGTTGTCATTTTGTTTGCAGCGAGCTTCGTGATCTTGGTGCTGTCCCAACTCATCTTTGCTCAATGATGGTGCAAGATTCCTCATGAACTTGCTAATCATTCGGATTTCCTATGGCGGAGGCCCGGTCAAGGTTCGTGTCTGGGATGACACTCATTGACTGTGGATGCTCCTCAATTGTGTTGTGGGGGTTGGTATGCTCGTCGACGCATTCGGCTGTTTGTAAAGTCTTGGTATTGTGAGCTCTCGAGAACACTCCTCATCTACTTGCCTCTCTCGTGGTGATAGTATTCTGTCTGCTTGGTAGGTCATGCCTTTGATACATCTCCAACGTATCTATAATTTTTGATTGCTCCATGCTACTTTATCTACTGTTTTGGACTATATTGGGCTTTATTTTCCACATTTATATTATTTTTGGGACTAACCTATTAACCGGAGGCCCAAATTCGTAAATTGCTGTTTTTGCCTATTTCGGTGTTTCAAGAAATGGAATATCAAACGGAGTCCAAACGGAATGAAACCTTCGAACGTGATTTTCTCACGAACGTGATCCAGGAGACTTGGACCCTACTCCAAGAAGTAACAGAGGCGGTCACGAGGGTGGGGGCGCGCCTCAGAGGGCACCCCCCGCCTCGTGGGCCCCCCTGCTCCACCGACGCATACTCCTTCCTCCTATATATACCCACGCACTTCAAACGCCTAAAACCTAATTCCACCGCCTGCAACTTCCTCAGATCCACGAGATCCCATCTTGGGGCCTGTTCCAGAGTTCACGGAGGGGGCATCCACCATGGAGGGCTTCTACATCATCACCATAGCCCCTCCGATGAAGTGTGGGTAGTTTACTTCAGACCTTCGGGTCCATAGCTAGTAGCTAGATGGCTTCTTCTCTCGTTTTGGATCTCAATACAATGTTCTCCCCCTCTCTCGTGGAGATCTATTCGATGTAATATTCTTTTTGCGGTGTGTTTGTTGATATCGATGAATTGTGGGTTTATGATCAAGATTATCTATGAGCAATATTTGAATCTTCTCTGAATTCTTTTATGTATGATTGGTTATCTTTGCAAGTCTCGTCGAATTATCCGTTTGGTTTGTCCAACTAGATTGGTAGTTCTTGCAATGGGAGAAGTGCTTAGCTTTGGGTTCAATCTTGCGTTGTCCTTTCCCAAAGGATGTAAGGGCATCAAGGCACGATTGTATTGTTGCCATCGAGGATAACAAGATGGGGTTTTTATCATATTGCATGAATTTATCCTCTACATCATGTCATCTTGATTACATGCGTTACTGCTTTTTAACTTAATACTCTAGATGCATCTTTGGATAGCGGTCGATGAGTGGAATAATAGTAGTAGATGCAAAGGTGAGTCGGTCTACTTGTCTCGGACGTGATGCCTATATACATGATCATACCTAGATATTCTCATAACTATGCTCAATTTTGTCAGTTGCTCAACAGTAGTTTGTTTACCCACCGTAGAATACTTATGCTCTTGAGAGAAGCCACTAGTGAAACCTATGGCCCCCGGGTCTATTCTCATCATATCAATCTCCATTACTTTAATACTTGCTTTGTTTTTACTTTGCCTTTTACTTTTCACTTTGCATCTCTATACCAAAAATACCAAAAATATTATTTATCATCTCTATCAGATCTCACTCTCGTAAGTGACCGTGAAGGGATTGACAACCCCTAATCGCGTTGGTTGGGAGGAGCTATTGTTTTGTGCAGGTACGAGGGACTTCTGCGTAGCCTCCTACTGGATTGATACATTGGTTCTCATAAACTTAGGGAAATACTTACGCTACTTTGCTGCATCATCCTCTCCTCTTCGGGGAAATCCAACGCAGTGCTCAAGAGGTAGCAAGAAGAATTTCTGACGCCGTTGCCGGGGAGGCTTACGCAAGAGCAAGTCAAGACTTGGACTCCTAACAACAAGCCACTTCTGGCACCGTTAAAGTCTACATACCAAGTACCCATCACAATTCCTATCTCCCGCATTACATTATTTGCCATTTGCCTCTTGCTTTCCTCTCCCCCACTTCACCCTTGCCGTTTTATTCGCCCTCTCTTTCCCAATCTCCTCCTCTTTTTTCCCATTTGCCTTTTTCTCGCTTGCCTTTTGTTTGCTCGTGTGTTGGATTGCTTGTTTGTCGCGATGGCTCAAGATACTACCAAAGTGTGTGACTTCACCAATACCAATAATAATGATTTCCTTAGCACTCCGATTGCTCCTCTTGCCAATACTGACTCTTGTGAAATCAATACTGCTTTGTTGAATCTTGTTATGAAAGATCAATTCACCGGCCTTCCTAGTGAAGATGCCGCTACTCATCTGAATAGCTTCGTTGATTTATATGATACGCAAAAGAAAAAATATGTCGAGAATGATGTCGTTAAACTGAAGCTATTTCCTTTTTTGCTTAGAGATCGTGCTAAAGCGTGGTTTTCATCTCTACCTAAAAATAGTATTGATTCTTGGAACAAGTGCAAAGATGCTTTTATCTCTAAGTATTTTCCTCCCCGCTAAGATTATCTCTCTTAGGAACGATATTATGAATTTTAAGCACCTTGATCATGAACATGTTGCACAAGCTTGGGAGAGAATGAAATTAATGATACGTAATTGTCCTACTCATGGTTTGAACTTGTGGATGATTATACAAAACTTTTATGCCGGATTGAATTTTGCTTCTACAAATATTTTAGATTCGGCCGCGGGAGGCACTTTTATGGAAATCACTCTATGAGATGCTACTAAACTTCTAGATAGTATTATGGTTAATTATTCTCAATGGCATACCGAAAGATCAACTAATAAAAAAGTGCATGCGATAGAAGAAATTAATGTTTTGAGTGGAAAGATGGATGAACTTAAGAAATTATTTGCTACTAAGGGTGTTTCTTCTTATCCTAATGATATGCCTTTATCTACTTTGATTGAGAACAATAATGAATCTATGGATGTGAATTTTGTTGGTAGGAATAATTTTGGTAACAACACGTATAGATGGAATTTTAATCCTAGGCCTTATGCTAGTAATTCCTCTAATAATTATGGAAATTCCTACAACAATTCTTATGGACATTTTAATAAGATGCCCTCTTAATTTGAGACTAGTGTTAAAGAATTTATGAGTTCGCAAAAGAATTTTAATGCTTTGCTTGAGGAGAAATTGCTTAAAGTTGATGATTTGGCTAGGAACGTTGATAGAATTTCTCTTGAAATTGATTCTTTAAAGCTTAGATCTATTCCTCCTAAGCATGATATCAATGAGTCTCTCAAAGCTATGAGAATTTCCATTGATGAGTGCAAAGAAAGAACCGCTAGGATGCGTGCTTCCAAAGATGCCTTTATTAAAGCGTGTTCTTCCAATTCCTATGAAAATCAAGATGAAGATCTAAAAGTTATTGATGTGTCCCCCATTAAATCCTTGTTTTGCAATATGAATCTTGATGAAACTGAATATGATCTTCCTTTACCTAGAAGGCGTTCTAAGAATTCAGAGTTTTTAGATCTTGATGATGAAATTGATAAATGTGGGATTGAAAGATATAAAAACCTAGATGTTGCTAAACCCACTATATTGGATCTCAAGGAATTTAATTATGAAAATTGCTCTTTAATTGATTGTATTTCCTTGTTGCAATCCGTGCTAAATTCTCCTAATGCTTATAGTCAAAATAAGGCCTTTACCGAACACATTGTTGATGCCTTGATGCAATCTTATGAAGAAAAACTTGAGTTGAAGGTCTCTATCCCTAGAAAGCTCTATGATGATTGGGAACCTACTATTAAAATTAAAATTAAAAATTATGAGTTTCATGCCTTGTGTGATTTGGGTGCTAGTGTTTCAATTATTCCCAAAACTTTGTGTGATTTGCTAGATTTCCGTGACTTTGATGATTGCTCTCTAAACTTGCACCTTACGGATTCCACTATTAAAAAGCCTATGGGAAGAATTAATGATGTTCTTATTGTTGCAAATAGGAATTATGTGCCCATAGATTTTATCGTTCTTGATATAGATTGCAATCCTTCTTGCCCTATTATTCTTGGTAGACCTTTCCTTAGAACAATTGGTGCAATTATTGATATGAAGAAAGGGAATATTAGATTCCAATTTCCCTTAAAAAATGGCATGGAACACTTTCCTAGAAAGAAAATAAAATTACCATATGAATCTATCATGAGAGCCACCTATGGATTGCCTACCAAAGACGGCAATACTTAAATCTATCCTTGCTTTTATGCCTAGCTAGGGGCGTTAAACGATAGCGCTTGTTGGGAGGCAACCCAATTTTATTTTTAGTTTTTAGTTTTTGCTTCTGTTTAGGAATAAATAATCCATATAGCCTCTTTTTAGATGTGGTTTTATGTTTTAATTAGTGTTTGTGCCAAGTTAGACCTATAGGATCTTCTTGGATGATAGTTATTTGATCTTGCTGTAATTTCTAGAATCTTTCTGTTCACGAACAAAATTGTTAAAAATCACCAGAACGAGATAAAATACTCATTCCAATTGCTGCTGATCATTAAAAAAAATTTATAGGTCGTCCTATTTTTGTAGAATTTTTGGAGTTCCAGAAGTTTGCGTTAGTTACAGATTACTACATACTGTTCTGTTTTTGACAGATTCTGTTTTTCGTGTGTTGTTTGCTTATTTTGATGAATCTATGGCTAGTAAAATAGTTTATAATCCATAGATAAGTTGGAATACAGTAGGTTTAACACCAATATAAATAAAGAATGAGTTCATTACAGTACCTTAAAGTAGTCTTTTGTTTTCTTTCTCTAACGGAGCTCACGAGATTTCTATTGAGTTTTGTGTTGTGAAGTTTTCAAGTTTTGGGTAAATTCTTTTGATGGATTATGGAACAAAGGGTGGGAAGAGCCTAACCTTGGGGATGCCCATGGCACCCCGAAGATAAACCAAGGACACCAAAAAGTCAAAGCTTGGGGATACTCCGGAAGGCATCCCCTCTTTCGTCTACTTCCATCGGTAATTTACTTGGAGCTATATTTTTATTCACCACATGATATGTGTTTTGCTTGGAGCGTCTTGTATTATTTGCGCCTGTGCTTGTTAGTTTACCAAAATCATCCTTGCTGTACACACCTTTTTAGAGAGCCATACATAAATTGGAATTTGATAGAATACTCTATGTGCTTCACTTATATCTTTTGAGCTTGATAGTTTTGCTCATAGTGCTTCACTTATATCTTTTGGGCGTGATGATTTTTTCTCTAGTGCTTCACTTAGATCTTTTAGAGCACGGTGGTGGATTTGTTTTAAATAAACTATTGATCTCGCATGCTTCACTTAGATTATTTTGAGAGTCGTTAATAGCATAGTAATTTGCTTAAATATTAATATACTTGGTATTCAAGATATGTGAAACTTTCTTAGGAGTGCGTTGAATACTAAGAAAAGTTTGATGCTTGATAATTTTTTTGAGATATGAAGATGGTGATATTAAAGTCATGCTAGTTGAGTAGTTGTGAATTTAAAGAATACTTGTGTTGAAGTTTGTGATTCCCGTAGCATGCACGTATGGTGAACCGTTATGTGATGAACTCGGAGCATGATTTATTTATTGATTGTCTTCCTTATGAGTGGCGGTCGGGGACGAGCGATGGTCTTTTCCTACCAATCTATCCCCCTAGGAGCATGCGCTTAATACTTTTCTTTGATAACTTCTAGATTTTTGCAATAAGTATATGAGTTCTTTATGACTAATGTTGAGTCCATGGATTATACGCACTTTTTCCCATCCTTCCACCATTGCTAGCCTCTCTAATACCGCGCGCTTTTGCGGTATCATACACCCACCATATATCTTCCTCAAAACAGCCACCATACCTACCTATCATGGCATTTCCATAGCCATTCCGAGATATATTGCCATGCAACTTTCCACCGTTCCGCTTATTATGACACGCTCCATTATTGTCATATTGCTAGCATGATCATGTAGTTGACATCGTATTTGTGGCAAAGCTACCTTTCATAATTCTTTCATACATGTCACTCTTGTTTCATTGCATATCCCGGTACATCACGGAGGCATTCATATAGAGTCATACTTTGATCTAAGAATCAAGTTGTAATTGTTGAGTTGTAAGAAAATAAAAGTGTGATGATCATCATTCTTTAGAGCATTGTCCCAAGTGAGGAAAGGATGATGGAGACCATGATTCCCCCACAAGTCGGGATGAGACTCCGGACGAAAAATAAAAGAAAAAGAAAAATGAAAAAAAGAGGCCATAAAAAAAGAGAAAAGGCCCAAATAAAAAATAAAAAAATGAGAGAAAAAGAGAGAAGGGGCAATGCTACTATCCTTTTACAACACTTGTGCTTCAAAGTAGCACCAAGATCTTCATGATAGAGAGTCTCTCATTTTGTCACTTTCATATACTAGTGGGAATATTTCATGATAGAACTTGGCTTGTATATTCCAATGATGGGCTTCCTCAAATGCCCTAGGTCATCGTGAGCAAACGAGTTGGATGCACACCGACTTAGTTTTTTTTTTATCTTTCATATACTTATAGGTCTAGTGCATCCGTTGCATGGCAATCCCTACTCACTCACATTGATATCTATTGATGGGTGAGGGAGTCCTGGATTAGGGGGTGTCCGGATGGCCGGACTATAACCTTTGGCCGGACTCCTGGACTATGAAGATACAAGATTGAAGACTTCGTAACGTGTCCGGATGGGACTTTCCTTGGCGTGGAAGGCAAGCTTGGCGATACGGATATGTAGATCTCCTCCCATTGCAACCGACTCTATGTAACCCTAACCCTCTCCGGTGTCTATATAAACCAGAGGGTTTTAGTCCGTAGGACGAACAACAATCATACTATAGGCTAGCTTCAAGGGTTTAGCCTCTCTGATCTCGTGGTAGATCTACTCTCGTACTACCCATATCATCAATATTAATCAAGCAGGAGTAGGGTTTTAGCTCCATCGAGAGGGCCCGAACCAGGGTAAAACATCATGTCCCTTGTCTCCTGTTACCATCCGCTTAGACACACAGATTCGGGACCCCCTACCCGAGATCCGCCGGTTTTGACAATCGACATTGGTGCTTTCATTGAGAGTTCCTCCGTGTCGCCACCTTTAGGCCCGATGGCTCCTCCGATCATCAACAACGATGCGGTCGAGGGCTAGACTTTTCTCCCGGACAGATCTTCAGATTCGGCGGCTTTTGCAATGCGGGCCAATTCGCAGCCATCCGGACCAGATCGAAAGCTACGCCCGCCATCAAGTCAGATTTGAAGTTTGAACTACACGGCCGACGTCGCGGAGACTTGATCTTCGACGGTTTCGAGCTACGCCAAGCGCGCCACAAGACTGTCACGATGGGCATGATCTAGCTCTGCGCTGAGCGATTGCCACGGAGGGCGCCGATGTCCGCTCCGACTCTTAGCTTCCGGAGCCGACTGCATGTCGAGGATGTGTGGCTGGGCGCGCGCCTGGAGGCTGCAATCTCTGAGGATCGAGCCAACACCATACCTGTCCTTTGCGAAGCTTAGACTCCAGTGCGGACTCTCTCCGGACTCCGAACCTTCCGCGCCCCTGCCAATCGAATCCGATTGGGCGCCGATCATGGAGTTCACCGCCGCGGACATCTTTCAGCACTCGCCTTTCGTCGACATTCTGAATTCACCAAATTCTCTCTCTTTATCAGGAGAGCCCTGGCCGGACTATGGTCAGCAAGGTTGGGATGCGGACGACGAAGAAATTCAAAACCCACCCACCACCCACTTCATAGCCACTGTCGATGATTTAACAGACATGCTCGACTTCGACTCCAAAGACATCGACGGTATGGACGGCAATGTAGGAGACGAACAGGAATCAGCGCCTATAGGGCACTGGACAACCACCTCATCCCACGATGTATATATGGTGGACACACCTAAAGAAACGCATTTACGAGGAACAAAGGCGCAATGAGGGACCGTTCTCTAAAAGAAGTCAAAGCGGCGGCGTAAGCGCCGCCCAAACCCCACCTCGACAGAGACAACAGCCATACAAACCCAGCCATAGAGCAGGGCGAACCGCGCATTTATTTAACATGCCATCGAGCAACCGTCCGAACAGGGCAACTTGGATAAACAACCCGTCCCCGTCGAAGATAACAATCCGGACGACCTCACACCGGACAGATTGCTGGAGCAGAAGAACCTCCAAAAAAGGCTCATCGCCATCGCACTGTAGCTCGAAAAAGCGTAAACGGAAGCTCAAAACAGCGGAAGATGCACTCAGAATTAGATGGAGCAAAGTACTCAACACCATGAGACAACACGGGCGATCGCCGCACAAAGAGCTATCCGAAGCGAAAATTACTGCTGGAATTTGATGAAGAGGCCTTAGAGCCTCCGCAATAAACAAATAAGGAAGCCACCCGGTCGGATAAACGACCCCATGGCAAACATAGTGCGGAAAATGGCGCCGCACACAAGCCGGCACGCGATCCGCACAAGGATTCGCATCAAAAAGATGGCCTAGCTAGATCTATCTACGGGCCAAGAAAGCAAGCTCTAGTAAGCAATGCAACGCATCAAGTATCCTAACATCACGGTACACCCAAATATAGGGGTGCCAGACACCCCTATGTTTCACCGATGAGGTGCTAGATCATGAATTTCAGCTGGGTTCAAACCCGTAAACATAGAGGCATACGACGGAACAATGCACTCGAGTCTCGGATTGAGGATTACATCCTCCACATACACATGGCTAGAGGAGATGATCTCCACGCCATAAAATACTTACCCTCAAACTCAAAGGGCCAGCCCGGCATTGGCTTAAAAGCCTTCCCGAAAACACCATTGGAAGTTGGGAAGAGCTCGAGGATGCTTTTCGGCCAAATTTTCAAGGGACCTATGTCCGACCTCCGGATGCAGATAATTTAAGTCATATAACTCAACAACCCGGAGAGTCAGCCCGGAAACTCTGGAACAGATTTCTTACTAAAAAGAACCAGATAGTCGACTGTCCGGACACCGAAGCCTTAGCAGCTTTCAAACACAGCGTTCAAGACGAATGGCTCGCCAGACACCTCAGCCAAGAAAATCCAAGAACAATGGCCGCATTAACAAGCCTCATGACCCGCTTTTGCTCAGGAGAGGATAGCTGGTTGGCAAGATGCAGTACCAGCGGCCCAAGTACATCGGAAGTTAGGGATGGAAACGGGAAACCGCGACGCAGCAAGGACCAACGCTGGACCAAGGGAAACATCCCGAAGAGCACGGCAGTCAACGCCGGATTCAAAAGCTCTCGGCAGAATCAGAAAAAGCTGCCCCTCAAGGATAACAGGGACGAGCTATCTAACCTAAACAAAATCTTGGACAAGATATGTCAAATCCACAGCACCTCCGGGAAGCTCGTAAACCATACCCACAGAGATTGTTGGGTCTTCAAGCAATCCGCAAACTCAACACCGAACACAAGGGGCTCGACACACCAAGCGAGGACGATGACGAACCCCACAAGCAGAGCACCGGAAAACAAAATAATTTCCCACAAGAAGTCAAGACAGTAAATTCACTTCACGTGACAAAAGGGAAGAACAGAGTGACGCCCATAGAGATACGCGCCATACGGCCTATCCCAGAGGAGTCCCGCCACTGGTTGTTAAAACCAATCACCTTTGACCATCAAGATTACTCTAGAAGTATCCGGAATGCAGGCTGGACTGCCTTGGTATTAGATCCGATAATTGACGTACTCCACTTTACACAAGTCCTAATGGACGGCGATAGTGATTTAAACCTGCTATATCAGGACAAAATCCGCAAAATGGGGATAGACACAACAACAATTCGCCATAGCAACACTTCCTTTCAAGGGGTAACGCCAGGCCCAGATGCCCATTGTACAGGCTCTCTCCGGCTAGAAGTTATGTTCGGCTCACCCGACAACTTCCGCCGCGAAAAGCTAACCTTCCACATCGCCCCATTTACAAGTAGCTATCAAGCACTACTGGGACACGAAGCTTTCGCCCGCTTTAACGCAATACCACATTATGCATCTCTTATACTTAAAATGCCTGGTCCACAAGGCATCATATCATTAAAGGAAAATATCGAGTGTTCCTCGAGCGCGGAAGATTGTGTGGCTGCCTTAACAGCCACACACTAAACCGGCTTCACTAATCAAAGCACCTAAACAGGTCGTTCAGGCCCCGGACATGGCTAGACGAGTCCGGCATAAACATACTAAGGGCTTACTAGCCGCATACCCCGCTCAAGGGCTCCAAGACGCATAACAAGATACAATAAAGCTCAATTTTATTCATTTTTTAAATTGTACTTAGTTTATTTAATATACCGTACATTTTCGCACGATCTTTTTCCACTAAGTTCCTCTCTTTTACAGATGAACACCGTGCTACACCCATCCAGGATACGGCACAACGGAGACACAGGCGCAGACGTGCAGTAGGGACCCATTCCAAGGATTCTTTTCAGATTAAGACCCTGCGTAAACATTTTTTACTGTCTCTTGTTGATACACATCCCCCGGTTTCTTGCTATAACCGAGGTGGAGGCTGGCGTCTTGGCATGTGGCCATGTCAGAATATTGCACGTACCTGACACCAGGGGCTTATTACCAAGGGCGTTCTTCAGCCCGTTTTCATAAAGACCGAATACCTTAGGGAGTGTTCGGCGTCGCGAGTTTGGCCTTATATGCATCAGCTCCGAATCATGTCTTTGGTCAAATGTTGGGTTTGCCCGGCCTCGTGTTTTGCTGCCTTATGTTCCGCTCTATCGGCTAAGGCGGCACCAGAGAACTACTACGATTGTGCCCCGTTCGCCAAAGTAGCACCTCAAAGAGAGAAAGCCGAAAACTAACTGTCATGATATAGCGTGAGACTGGTCAACCACTCGATGACCCGCCGAAATCTTTAGGATTCCTCCGCATTAACGAAGGGCCAAGCTTTCCGTCAGTACACACGCGCCCCAAATTCGGCGAAGCGGTGCCCCTAGGGGCTATATAGTAGCCCCACTGTCAAACTCCTATGGCTAAGTGAAAGTGATAAAGCATTATAGTCCGGTTGCCTAGTTCGCTGCACTATCACCTCTTTATAGGACCAAGACGTTGGATCAAGTGTGAAAATGCGCTTTCATAACACCCCGCATTATATGCGTAAATGTCAAGACTGCCATCTTTCAAAGTTATATACACATATACATTAACGGCCGCACATGAGGTATTTTAATTCTTACAGGCACAAGTATAAAAAGATTTTATATTCCATCGAAACATTGTTTTACAATAATACATGTTATTCGAACATAATATCCTTCGAGCACTGCATCTCTATTAAACGAGCGCCCTGCAGAATTTCCTGAAAATAGTGCTCGGCAGGTAATCGGCTCCCGTCCGAATCTCGGGATGCAACGTCGGTGGCCTTCATCTCCGCCCAGTATGTCTTGACACGGGCAAGAACCATCCGCGCACCCTCTATGCATGCTGACCTCTTCATTGCATTGATATGCGGCACCGCACCAAGGAACTGCTGCACCAAATAACTCTTCGGCTCGGGCCTTTCCGGCCACAGATGACTCGAGACATCCTTCATGGCGAGTCTGGATAACCTATTCAGCTCCGCCCATTCGGCCAAACGCTCGGTTCATGGAAGTGGGCGCTCTGGATTGTGGAACTGCGACCAAAAAAGCTTTTCCACTTCGTGATCCTGTTGATCTGGGAAGTGTTCAGCCACGTCCGCGGCACTTGCCGCCAAGTCCAGATAAGTATCCATCACACTCCACAGTCGGTCCAACTGAGCATATATAGGATCCCCGAACTTCATTCGCAGCATAAAGGGCTTTCCAGCCACGATATCTCCAGCCTGACGTAGCTCCTGCTTCATGGCCCTCATTGCAGAGCGAGCATCATTGGCCTCGGTAGTGGCCTTCTTCAGGTCCTTCTGTTCCGCCCAATCTTCTTTTTCAAGAAGCTTGCAGCGGTTGGCAGCATCCTTCAACTTCACAGCCATCTCGGCCATTTCCTTCCTGCTTTGGCAGTGAGCAGCCTGTTCGGTTTTCAGCTCTTCGGCCACCTTTAAGGCAGTCGCATCACTTTTTCTGGCCTGCTCCTTGGCTCGGGCGAGTTCCGCCCGAAGGTTCTCCATGGCAGCGACACCATCTGCATCAAGCATACATGTTCTAAGGCACGGGCAACAAGCCCCCTTACCAGGTGTCCGCGGAGAAATTGCATGCCTTGTGACTCGTCAAGCCACTTGTTGACAAGCGCGATGTCGGCATCCGCCACGTCAAGTTGTCGCTTTAGCTTGGCAAATTCATCAGTCCGGCTAGCCACCGGACACTTTGCCACCTACATAGGAAGAGCGACATATTATATCTGGGATCATGATCCTCGGCGCGCTGTCATTTTTGACAACACACCGAGTCTCAGGGGCTACTATCTACACAGGGCGCATCTTATATATGCGGAACCGTCAAAAGGGTACATCATTTCGCGTACCTCAAAACCCGTCAATAAACTCCTAGTGGCCTCGTACAACCCGCTCTCCGCGGATGAAATCCTTTCAATCACCGTACCCATCAAAGCACGGTGTTCTTCTGAGATAGATGCTCGCCCGAGCAGATTCTTCAGCTCCTCCGACCGCGCACCGGGCGGTGCCGGACTCACCCGATGGCCTTTCTCGAAGGCCGGACACGGAGGGATTTTGGGGGCCACATGACTACTTTCCGGCCCTGCCGGATTCGGAGAAACCCTCCGTGACGACACCTCAGGGTCGCCCGCCTCGCACGGCGGTACGGCAGGGGGAGGCGTTCCGCTCTCCATCATCTCCGGACGAAGATCCCCTGAAGATGAGCTCTGCTGAGAAGGGCTGAGATCCGAACTACAAGGTAAAATTTCGGTTATATTCCTCACAAATAGAACATGGGTGTTTCTTATTTTAAAACTCCCCTCTCTACTTACGGCTCGGTGGAGGGCTGATCCCCTTGGGGGCACAAAGGCGGCCGAGGCATCTCTCGCGCAGGACCCTCCGACGAAGATTTCTTCCCCGCTTTGAGACCATGGTCTCCGGGTCTTGAGGCGGTCCTCTTCTTCCCTGAATGGAGGGATTCTTGATCCTCCTTTTCTCGACAGCCTCCTTCGTGGAGGCGGTAGCTTCCTTTGTTCCCCCTTCGCCTTTCTTCCAAAGGCGCAACCTCCAAAGATCCTGGTTAACACGGGATCCGGCGTGGTCTCAGGGAGGGGGGCCGCACACCTGATTAGCTTTGCTTTCTCTATCCACTCCTGTTTAAGGGAAAACTCTTTTAAGGGCAATTTTATGATAAATATACGGATGGCGTGTCCGGGTACAGGGCTACTTACTTGAGTATCCGGGTGATTGCAGCTCAGACCTGCGTCCTCGGTCGAGTCCAAACACATTGCTTGTGATCCGAAGAACAATTTGTACATCTCCATGGGCGTCGCGCCCGTAAAATGTTGGAGAGCTCGTGGTGACTCCGGATTAAATTCCCACAGGCGAAGGGGGCGACATTTGCAGGGCAAGGTGCGGCGAATCAACATGACCTGCGTCACCGCGATCAGATTGATGTCTCTCTCTAGGAGATCTCGAATGTGGCCCTGCAACAAGGGAACATCCTTGGACGGCCCCCAGTTAAACCCTTTATTGACCCATGACGCTAGCTGCAATGGGGGACCCGAGCGAAAGGCAGGTGGCGCCACCCACTTGGTGCCCCTGGGAGCTGTGATATAGAACCACTCTCGTTGCCATAAGCTGAACTCCTCTTGAAAAGAGCCCTCGGGCTATGGGCGCCGGCATTCTTGCTTATAACAGCGCCTCCACACTCCAGCCAGACGCCTCGATCATCCTCGGCTCTACTTTAAAGGTCTTAAGCCACAATCCGAAGTGAGGAGTAATGCAGAGGAAGGCTTCACACACGACGATGAACGATAAGATGTGGAGGATGGACTCCGGAGTCAAGTCGTGAAATTCCAGCCCATAATAGAACACGAGCCCCCTCACGAAGGGGTCCGTCGGGAAGCATAGTCCCCGAAGGAAGTGAGACACGAACACCACGCTCTCACCAGGCTTGGGAGTGGGAATAACCCGCCCTTGAGCAGGCAGCCTATGCGAGATTTCGCCGGTTAGATACCTGGCATCTCTCAACTTTAGCACGTCTTCTTCCGTAACAGAGGAAGGCATCCACCGGCCTTGAAGGCCGGAGCCAGACATCATCGGAGGTCCGAAGCGCCTGAATCTGGAGCTTTGGGTGTTGGAACTCAAGGCAAGAGGCGGATTCGATTGAGATTGAAAGAAAGGAGTAGAGCCTTGGTCTCTTTATAAAGAGGTTGAATACCAAGAACCCTCCCCGTGACCGTTTGGGACTCGCCTTCGATAGAGGAGACGTGCCAACGGGCACGATTGGGTTACCCATGCCCGTATTAATGAGAATCCCGGAATAAGGGGACACGATCTCTGCTTCAACAAGACATGCCAAGGAAACCGCCTCGCTAAGTGCGCTGAGGTGAGACAAGAAAACGATTCAATAAAGGCTTGGCGTGGTGTGATGTCATCTTATTTGTGAAATCGTCGCCAAATTGGATTTGTGTAAATATTATTCTCTCTACGGTGGTATGTGGAAATTATTTTGTAGAGCGGACACTATCCTTGTGTTCAAAATCTTCTATGAAGTATTCAGAGGAGGAACCCGCCTTTGCAATGCCGAAGACAATCTGCGCGGCCGGACTCGTCGTCATTGAAGCCTGGTTCGGGGCTCTTGAGGGAGTCTGGATTAGGGGGTGTCCGGATGGCCGACTATAACCTTTGGCGGACTCACGGACTATGAAGATACAAGATTGAAGACTTCGTCCCATGTCCGGATGGGACTTTCCTTGGCGTGGAAGGCAAGCTTGGCGACACGGATATGTAGATCTCCTCCCATTGTAACCGACTCTATGTAACCCTAACCCTCTCGGTGTCTATATAAACCGGAGGGTTTTAGTCCAGAGGACTAACAACAATCATACCATAGGCTAGCTTCTAGGGTTTAGCCTCTCGATCTCGTGGTAGATCTACTCTTGTACTACCCATATCATCAATATTAATCAAGCAGGAGTAGGGTTTTACCTCCATCGAGAGGGCCCAAACCTGGGTAAAAACATCGTGTCCCTTCTCTCCTGTTACCATCCGCCTAGATGCATAGTTCGGGACCCCCTACCTGAGATCCACCGGTTTTAACACCGACAATGGGCATCTCCATAGCCCGTTGATACGCCTAGTTGATGTGAGACTATCTTCCCTCCTTTTGTCTTCTCCACAACCACCATTCTATTCCACATATAGTGCTATATCCATGGCTCACGCTCATGTATTGCGGGAAGATTGAAAATGTTTTGAAAATGTTAATGTATGAAACAATTGGTTGGCTTGTCATCGGGGTTGTGCATGATTTAAATATTTTGTGTGGGGAAGATGGAGCATAGCTAGACTATATGATTTTGTAGGGATAACTTTCTTTGGCCATGTTATTTTGAGAAGACATAATTGCTTAGTTAGTATGCTTGAAGTATTATTATATTTATGTCAATATGAACTTTTGTCTTGAATCTTTCGGATCTGAATATTCATACCACAATTAAGAAGATACACATTGAAATTATGCCAAAGTATCACTCCGCATCAAAAATTCTCTTTTTATCATTTACCTACTCGAGGACGAGCAGGAATTAAGCTTGGGGATGCCTGATACGTCTCCAACGTATCTATAATTTTTGATTGCTCCATGCTACTTTATCTACTGTTTTGGACTATATTGGGCTTTTTTCCACTTTTATATTATTTTTGGGACTAACCTATTAACCGGAGGCCCAGCCCAGAATTGCTGTTTTTTTGCCTATTTCAGTGTTTCGAAGAAACGGAATATCAAACGGAGTCCAAACGGAATGAAACCTTCGGGAACGTGATTTTATCACCGAACGTGATCCAGGAGACTTGGACCATACTCCAAGAAGTAACAGAGGCGATCACGAGGGTGGGGGGTGCCCCCCCTAGGGCGCGCCCCCCTGCCTTGTGGGCCCCCTGTTGCTCCACCGATGTACTCCTTCCTCCTATATATACGTACGTACCCCCAAATGATCAGAAGAGGAGCCAAAAACCTAATTCCACCGCCGCAACTTCCTGTATCCACGAGATCCCATCTTGGGGCCTATTCTAGAGCTCCGTCGGAGGGGGCATCCACCACGGAGGGCTTCTACATCATCACCATAGCCCCTTCGATGAAGTGTGAGTAGTTTACTTCAGACCTTCGGGTCCATAGCTAGTAGCTAGATGGCTTCTTCTCTCTTTTTGGATCTCAATACAATGTTCTCCCCCTCTCTCATGGAGATCTATTCGATGTAATATTGTTTTTGCGGTGTGTTTGTTGATATCGATGAATTGTGGGTTTGTGATCAAGATTATCTATGAGCAATATTTGAATCTTCTCTGAATTCTTTTATGTATGATTGGTTATCTTTGCAAGTCTCTTCGAATTCCGTTTGGTTTGGCCAACTAGATTGGTAGTTCTTGCAATGGGAGAAGTGCTTAGCTTTGGGTTCAATCTTGCAAAGGTCCTTTCCCAAAGGATGTAAGGGCAGCAAGGCACGTATTGTATTGTTGCCATCGAGGATAACAAGATGGGGGTTTTATCATATTGCATGAATTTATCCCTCTACATCATGTCATCTTGCTTAAGGCGTTACTCTGCTTAATACTCTAGATGCATGCTGGATAGCGGTCGATGAGTGGAGTAATAGTAGTAGATGCAAAGGTGAGTCGGTCTACTTGTCTCGGACGTGATGCCTATATACATGATCATACCTAGATATTGTCATAACTATGCTCAATTTCACAATTGCTCAATAGTAATTTGTTTACCCACCGTAGAATACTTATGCTCTTGAGAGAAGCCACTAGTGAAACCTATGGCCCCCGGGTCTATTCTAATCATATCAATCTCCATTACTTTAATACTTGCTTTGTTTTTTACTTTGCCTTTTACTTTTCACTTTGCATCTCTATACCAAAAATACCAAAAATATTATTTATCATCTCTATCAGATCTTACTCGTAAGTGACCGTGAAGGATTGACAACCCCTAATCGCGTTGGTTGCGATGAGCTATTGTTTTGTGCAGGTACGAGGGACTTGTGCGTCGCCTCCTACTGGATTGATACCTTGGTTCTCAAAAACTGAGGGAAATACTTACGCTACTTTGCTGCATCATCCTCTCCTCTCCGGGGAAATCCAACGCAGTGATCAAGAGGTAGCAGCCTTGTACTGGGTGCCCATCTCATCTTCCTTTTCCTGGTTACTTGTATGATTTTCGGCCTGGTTTCCATAACGGGGTCAATTTGTTAAGGTTTTCGATCTGGTTTTTCCTATAAAGCAGATCACTCCTCTGGCATGTTGGCCATTTTGAGTAATATATTCAGGTGCAGACCCCCCTGGCGATTCTAAAAAAACGACTATAGGTCTGTAATAATTATATTCTTATTTGCTATTTTTTGGAGCTTGGGCTATGCACCAAGACCAAGAGGATCAGATCTAATGGTGGAGACAATACAAAGTTGGATGCATATTTGATGAAAATTCCGTCAATTCCCAATCTATCATTTCTGTTGATGCAACTTGTAATGTGGAATATATGCTTGTAAAGAGTTATATGTGTTCTTTACTTCTATGATGTGAAACTTAGATGCTATATATGTCTTGTACTTCTGTGATGTGGCCAAGGGCCATAATAAATTGGACCAGACTTTTATATTAACTACAAAAGGGGAAAAGGTTTCAAAAAAAAGAAAAAAGATGGCCATGGCCCAATATATAACAGAATGGTCGAGCCAAAATATTTTGATCCAAACATGGAAACGGGTCGTATTATTGGGATCAATGTTTAAAATATTATTTGATTCACCGATTTATCATCCAACTTATCGCTTATCGGTGGTTGATCGCCAAGATTATATTTTATCTTTGTTATTTATCATTTGGGCCGATTTGTCGTACGACAAGCGATTAATCGGGTCGTTCCCCTATGGCTATAAACCCCCAAAAGGGCCTCCCCTTCAATGGACTGCCGCACATCGCACTTCGTCCCCATTCGGCAGACCATGTCTTGCAGTGTTGTCCTATTTTATTTGTCATTGACTCATTGGTTCACACGTAATATGTAGTTTTTTATTGATATACTATTTTCCTATTTAAATGCTTACAACACATGGATGGGTGTTCCTATTTTTACCTTATTATTGTTTGGAACTTGGGAATTACAGGCAAAAACTAACAGATTAATAGCCGACCGATAAAATCAATTAATCGGTTGATTTCCAATTAATGTCTAATCCCCGGTCGACCGAAACGCTAACGATAAGCGATATCCTAAACATTTATTGGATGCAACGTCGGATCCCCGTTGGAGTCATGCCATGTGGATTTGTGATGGTTTGTACAATCACAAAGGCATGGGCTAGGCACGGGTTCGACGAACCTCAGGTTGAACTGTGGCGGACATGTAATGTCACATGTGCCTGGATCCGTGCCTATTCTCATAGATGTGTCATGTAGGTTAACCTATGCCAAGGAATACATGCCAGATTTTAAATACATCACGCATGTAGTTATGTGATAGTCCCTCCGTTCCAGAATATAAGATCCATCAGTTTTCGTGCTAGCCAAAAGATTGTATTTTGATCAATATTATAGGAGAAAATATCAATATCTGCAATAACTAATATATAAAAGTATGAAAATAATTTTCATGATAGATCAAATGATATAAATTTGGTATTGTATATATTGATACTATTTTTCTAGAAACTTGATCAAATATGCACACGTTTGACTTTAAAAAAGAGTAATAGGCCTTATATTTTGAAACAGAGGGAGTATTTTTGTAGTGATTTGTGACAGAATAGGAACATCAGGTTCATAAGAATTCTTTTAGTTCCATATAAATCAAGTGGACAAATATTTATGTCCAGTACCTTCACTCCCGCTTGGAGAAAATACATAAGAAATAGAGCTATCTACTTCGATCTAGTGCACTCTTTATACTAGAATTAGGGGGAAGAAATTGAGTAGAGGGAGAGAGAGTGCAACATATGTTCTTGATAAGTTCAGTGGAAATGAATTAACATATATACACATGGACCCAACAACGTAGATGATTACCCTCAAATTCTATAATAATCAAGCATATAAAAGCACATATGCTAGTGCACGTCTTTGTCAAATTTACACGCCCGCAAACACGAATGCAACTTCTAGACATCAGAATATTTTGTCAGAACTTCATCTAGCATAAATTCATATTCACGGTGAAGAGGATGGAGCGCTCATTCACACAAATTTTAGTTCATAATCGTTATTTGGTTGGTCATATGAATGCATAGTCTAAATTTAGCATATTGCCATACAGTTGATGGATAAATAGTGCATTCGTCACTTGTATTCGATATAGTGTTTACTTACGGTTGCCATATGTCTGTGCTATCCAAAAGAATGCCCAAACAGGCAATCATCTCAAATGGTGAGAGGATTGCAACCTATGAAATGGATGGGAGTCGTATGGCCCCTACATGGTTGGCTCTAAGAGCATGTTATCTTCCTCCCTAATGGTAAAGATTCATTAACAATAATTTCTTCAAGACATTTCATAGGTTACAATCCTCAGAGATTACAAGATCATTCATCCATCTAGATTGGGCATTCTTTTGGGTAGCACTCGCATATGGCATCTTTAAGTATTTTGTGGTGATTGTGGCATTGGCCAGCACCCTACCATTCATGTTAGACATGCCTTCTTCCAAATTTTTATTTGGCACAAAACATGTTGCTTCAGTGGTGCCCAAATAGCTCACATTTAACACATGCATACATCAAGGTGAAAGAGTTCAAGGAGCACAAAAGCCACTTGGAACAAACAGGTTATTGGCATTAATTGTTAGGTAGCTCTATCAATTATATCATCGATTATAGGGCCCCTACATTCTACATCGAGGAACTCTCGAGAATACCACACGTTAATAGGAGTAAAAAATCTATCGAAGCCATCCAAGGCAAGATTTAAGGATCACATGCGAATAAAACTTCATCATATAAAGATGTGGAATATGTAGTGTAATCTGTAGCTCAATTCGACCATATTGCTATCAAATTATGTATTTAATACCATATTACTTTTCGTTGATACAAGATATCTTTTGAATTTTCTATCTTGCCTATGTTGGGCCTATGTTGGACATGGACGAGAAATCGTGTAGAAATGAGAGGTGGGCTTACTATCCATGATGGCTTGTGCCACATGGGGGGCTGAACTTCCGCACATTTTCCATGTGGAGAATGCTGGTTTGGGAGCCAAAAATCCAGGCCAACAGTTGGCAGCTCCAAAACTTGCAATTTTTTAGCCTTGCCCCCAAACTAAGCATGTTTGTATTGACGTGGTAGCCAAAGCACAAGAGCCATTTCTGTAACATGGCTCTACCACTACTGCAGGATGCTCCTAACGCGACACTACGATCAGAGACCCTTCGACGAAACTGTGTACGATGCAATAATCGTAAAAGGTGATGTATAAAAACCGTCAAAAAAGATGCAAAATGTTTGCGATGACGGATGCATCAATCACGGTTCAGAATTTAGTTGCATGTGCGATGAGGGGCATATGTTTCAATTCAATGAACTGTTTGCGATGAGGCAAAAGAACAGAAACGGGCAGCCATATGAAGATGTGTGCGATATACAACATACGGTTCACTTGGATGGACTGTTTGTGATTAGGCAACACAAAAGAAACGGTCAGCCAGATCAAGGTGTGTGCGTTATACGTCATACGGTTCACTCGGATGAACTGTTTGCACTGAGCCAAGAGAACATAAACAGTTCAATTTAACAAGGTGTGTGTGATACGCGGCAAAATAGGTTTGTAATCAGAAATGTGTGCGAAGGCCGATAATAACACAGCTGATTGCTGCTAATAAGACGTGTGTGTTGTGCGTTGGGATTGCATACAGAACAACAACATGTATATATATATACTCACACTTATAAGGACATGGTTGCATAACTAAATTAAACATCCAATTACATAGGTGGCTACTACACACATGACATTTGCACACACCAAAGTAAACTATTACCTGCATAATTACATAGCTAATACACACACAATATTTCCACACACCAAAGTAAACTATATATTACATGAATGATTAACTAGGATAAACAATCATCTGATCATCATCTACTTCTTGTGACGCTTGCTCTGCTTGTGGCTCGATCCGGCCTCGTCGATTTGGGTAACGAGGCACTTCCTCATGTCAACGATCCGCCTATGCAACTTGTAGCATGTGTACACACTCTTGGCCACGAACCTGAGGTGAGGTTCATCCAGTTGCCGCATCCAGGCCCCGTGCCAGGATACGGGACGTGTTTTGTTGGCATCCTGCTTCATCTTTTCGTAGTATGGGTCAATGATGGCCAAGGCGAGTTCAACCAGGGAGTCCTTCTTCGTGCTGCCCCAGACCATGTAGTGCTCATGGATTTTGACAAGGTTCTCGTAGGCCAAGCCCGTAACCCTGAGCGCTTTTACATCATCGGTTGTTTCCACCGTAGCGAACTTGTAGTCGGTGCTGTTGACAAACCTGGTGAAACGGTCACAAGGCTCTGTGGCCATGCTGTAGTGGTAGATGAGGACATGACGGCGCACGCACAACTAGGCGACGGCAACCTTCTGATCTATGTTGGGACGACCGGTGGTGTACTAAAGGTCGATGCCGACCACCTTGTACTTGTCTCAAGCAAGCAACTGCTCAACGGTGTTGACGTAGTCGTCCACTACGGTCGGGTCGATGGTGTACACCACTGAGAGATCCGTCTCCCTCACGTGGGTCTCCACTTTATGCTCGCCGAACTCCATTGGAGCGCCGCTAGACATCCCCTCTCTATGTGTCGTCGTGGGTGTGCTTGTTGTGTTGTGGGGCGCGATCGAAAGGTTGAAGAGACTAAGGTTATAATGGCCACGAGAATTAAAGGGGAAGCTGGACGTCCTGGAATATCGGCACGCCCTGATGGCAGTTATGATTTGCAGCGCGTGACTCCATCGTGTCGCACGTAACTGCATTGCGTGGCAACGCGCGTGATACGTCTCCAATGTATCTATATTTTTTTATTGTTCCATGCTCTTATATTATCATTCATGGACGTTTTATAATCATTTTATATCATTTTTTGGTACTAACCTATTGACATAGTGCCAAGTGCCAGTTGCTATTTTTTGCATGTTTTTTACATCGCAGGAAATCATTAACAAACAGAGTCCAAACGCAGCGAAACGTTTTGTGGAATTTTTTTTGTTCCAGAAGACATCCAGTGGGCTAGAGAAGCACCTGCGGGGTGCTCCGAGGGGAGCACAACCCACCAGGGAGCGCCTGGAGGCCCAGGCGCGCCCAGGTGGGTTGTGCCCACCTCGGGTGCCCCCTGAACAGCCTCTTTGCTCTATAAATACCCTAATATTCCAGAAACCCTAGGGGAGTCGAAGAAAATCAATTCCAGCCGCCAAAAGTTCCAGAAACCACAGATCCAATCTAGACACCATCACGGAGGGGTTCCTCATGCCCATTGATGCCTCTCCGACGATGCGTGAGTAGTTCTTTGTAGACCTACGGGTCCATAGTTAGTAGCTAGATGGCTTCCTCTCTCTCTCTTTTGATTCTCAATACAATGGTCTCTTGGAGATCCATATGATGTAACTCTTTTTTGCGGTGTGTTTGTTGGGATCCGATGAACTTTGAGTTTATGATCAAATCTATCTTTTTATCCATGAAAATTATTTGAGTCTTGTTTGATTTCTTATAAGCATGATTACTTATAGCCTTGTATTTCTTCTCCAACATTTGGGTTTTGTTTGGCCAACTTGATCTATTTATCTTGCAATGGGAAGAGGTGCTTTGTGATGGGTTCGATCTTATGGTGCTTGATCCCAGTGACAGAAAAGGGAACCGACACGTATGTATCGTTGCTATTAAGGATAACAAGATGGGGTCTATTTCTACATAAATAGATCTTGTCTTCATCATGTTATCGTTCTTATTGCATTACTCCATTTTTTCATGAACTTAATACACTAGATGCATGCTGGATAGCGGTCGATGTGTGGAGTAATAGTAGTAGATGCAAAAGGTGGAGTCGGTCTACTAATCTTGGACGTGATGCCTATATAATGATCATTGCCTGGATATCGTCATGATTATTTGAAGTTCTATCAATTGCCCAACAGTAATTTGTTCACCCACTGTTTGCTATTTTCTCGAGAGAAGCCACTAGTGAAATATAGGGCCCCCATGTCTCTTCTTTATTATATTTGCATCTGTGATCTATTTTCCTTTGCTTTTATTTTCAGATTTATTAAAGAAAAAATACAAAAATACCTTGCTGCACTCTATTTTATTTGGTGTTCGATCTATCAATATTTACAACTCTCTCACGTTCGTTTGCCAATTTCTGGCGCCGTTGCCCGAAAGGAATTGACAACCCCTTTAACATGTCGGGTTGCGAGTACTTGTTATTTGTGTGCATGTGTTGTTCATGTAGTGTTGCGTGGCTCTCCGACTGGTTCGATAACCTTGGTCTCATCACTGAGGGAAATACCTACCGTTGTTGTGCTGCATCATCCCTTCCTCTTGGGGAAATACCGACGTAGTTCAATCCAACATCAGCGCGCGGCGCAACCGCATACATATGGGGCCCCTCACGTGATCATGCGCAGGCCCAACCACTGGCAGAGCTCGCGCGGAGGGACACGATCAGAGCGCTCCTCGGTCGCCTCAATGGCGAGCAATCATATATATGCATATATCAGTTGAACACGCAAGGAACAGCTGTCCACAAGCCGATCACGCCGACAAACACGAGCACAGCGCGCCGTGGCGCCTAACGGCGAGCAGAGCTTGCCGAGGGACGCGAGCAGAGGCCGACACAGTGATACATGGCAAATAAGACGAAATGTGTGAGCGATGTCGGAGACATCAAGCATGAATCAGATTAGAGTTGCGTGTGCGATACGTGGCATACATTTGATCCATCCGAGCTATTTGTGATGGAATAAGTCGTGTGTGTTGTGGGAAAACGCTTGCTGGTATATAACCATTGCGATTGATGAATTCATTGTTGACAGGTTACCTAGTGCAGTCTGTGTGCGATGTGATATGCTCTGTCTGCAGAACATATATGGTCTGTGTACAGAAGAACAACATATATATACTTGTAACATGACATGATTGCAATACCAAATTAAACTTCCAATTACGTTATATAACAAATACCATAAATATTGCAAGATTCAAATTCAAAGATTACAATTCCCAAATTCAAACATTGCAAACCTCGTCATTTCTACAAAGGGATCAACCGCTAACAAGTCATGTATGGGTTTGACACGATGACTTCCAATTACGCTGTCATATGCTCTTCCAATATGAAGTTTAGCTTTTTTGGAGCCTCTTCCATTCTGCAGTACCCGTCGGCTCTGATCAACATACCATTCATCTTTCCTAATTAAATGTGTGTTCAACCTCAGTACCCTTAGCACCCTTGCTCTGGCAAGAAAGAACCTGGTGAGTGTAATCTCCGGTAAGGTCCCTCGGTAGGAGTTCAAAGTAATATTTGAGAGATGCAGATCCAGGCATTCGATGTGATTGTCGTTATAAACATTATCCACCTCCGGGCCTATTATTATCTGCAAAAGAAGAGAATGTGTTAGTGCCTACATGCAGTTTTGAACACTACTACACGCCTATTTGGTTTGCAGGATTTGTAAAATGCACCAACCTGCCATCTTTGATATGACATCATTAACATGGGCATTTGATTACAATCTAGAAAAATGTAGCCTTCTTCACAAGAGGTTGGATTGGATGAAAAATTCCCTAAGGAAACTAGTGCAGATGAATCCAAAGGAGAAATGCTTATGGATTGTAACCATATGAATCAAGCAACCAATATGGGGTGCGGGTGTATGTCCTGAAATCCTCCAAAATTCCTTCAGAAATCATAGTACATTTTCATTGTAAACTTGGGAAAAGGTGCAAAAAATTGAACTCCCTTATGGTTAACATTTATCAGGAAAGGAACATCACCTCGATATACAACTTCTTGAGGCACGGAAAGCATCTCAGGCAACTGACAACTTGGTCCAGGTTGGGGCCGACAGATTCTAGTGCTAAGACCTTCACTGTGCCCAGAATTTCGGTGAAGCTTTGCTGGACGATAGACGAACATACATCTTCAAAACTATAGATAATGTTGATATCAAGAAGGAGAGGTATAAGGTGACTATTGTACCTGAAAGTAGTAGTATTTGACAAACGAGTAGCCCACCGCTGTCAATTTCGGCGCAGAAATGACATTGATTCTTGTTGGACCTTGTTGATCAACTACAAGTAATCTCTCAAGTGAAGGTGTGTCCTCAATGACCATATTGTGGTCCACCTTTTGTGATCTCTCGTTGCAGCACCAACAACACACATAAATAGTCTGGAGAGTCCTGGAGGTGATGTGGAAGGTACTCGACCAATTCATCGCCTGAAGACGAAGGAACTAGAGTGCAGCCGCGGAGCAGGCGCTCCATGTCATCCTTTGGGATGCAGACGGTGACGAGCTCGAGGTGCTTCAGTCGCGGTAGAAAAAGAGCGGGCGCGTCACTAAGGGAGGTGGCAGTTCATGAACTTGGTGAGGCGCGGTGTGGACGCGAAGCGGAGCGCAGGCGTTGGCAGGGAACACCATTTTCCACAGCATACCAGAGATCGTTATCAATTGCCTCAAGATGCATTCGCATCTTATTCTTCCAGTAAGGGTAGTCTGTCCCATCGAAGGTAGGACAGCCAGCAGAGACCTTGATCATACCTGTGGTCGACATAACTAAAACTCCGGTGGTTAAACCAAAATCACACGTAACAAGGAAGTACCTTTCTCGATACCAATTGAAAGTGCGTTATATCGACTAGAGGGGGTGAATAGGTGATTTTATGAATTCTTCACCGAGGAATTTGCGGTGAGGAAATTCCTTAGCGAAGAACTACTTGCACGGAATAAGTACTCGAAGTAAGCATAACAGAATACATGCATGGTCATCATGATGAAATGAAGACAATCATAGAGTATGAAAAGCGTAAACACAGGATAACACAAGATGAAGACAAACAGATCAAGAAATTGAACTTAGGAAATTGAGAAAGTCTTCAACCAAAGTCTTCAAACACAGATATGAACAACCACTCAACACAAAGAATGAGGAAATGAATGAGTTGAGGAAATAGAACCAATAAGGTTGGTGAAGACAATGATTTGGTAGACTAGTTCCAACTGCTGTCTCGGTTGTACGTCTGGTTGAGCGGTTGAGTATTTAAACTCGAGGACACACAGTCCCGGACACCCAAATAGCCGAGCACACAGCTCGGGACACCAAGTCCTCACCGTATTTTCCTTGAACTAAGGTCACGGACCTCGTCCAATCACTCGTGGTAAGTCTTCAGGCGACTTCCAAACCTTCACAGAATCGGTCACTCGGCGATCCACAATTCCTCTTGGATGCTCTAGACCATGACGTCTAACCGTCTGAAAGAAGCACAGTCTTCAAAGGTAACAATCGTCGGATCCACGTGGATCAATCTCTTCAGTGATGCTCAATCACTTTGGGTTTGTAGGTGTTTGGGTTTGGGTTTTTCCTCACTCGATGATTTTCGCTCAAAGTCCTCGGACGAAGGGTTGCTCTCAATTGACAAGTGTCAAGTTCTCTCGAAGCAGCCAACCAGCTAGTGGTTGTAGGGGGCGGCTATTTATAGCCTAGGGAGCAGCCCGACATGATAAGACATAAATGCCCTTCAATGATATGACCGTTAGGTAGATAAGATATTTTGGGACAGGTGGGCGCAAGAAGACAAGAACGGTCGGAAATTTGACTCTCAAATTCCTCGGGCTATCATGTTCCTCATCGTGTAGGCAATCCAAGACCGGCGAATTCCTAACTCCTTAGTCGTAACAAATTCCTCAATGACCGTAAGAACTTCGTCTCTGTCATTGAAGGAATTGACTGAACTGTATGAGATTTCCAAAGGCTTCACTCGAAGGGATTGGTAGGTGTAGGATTTTGAGTTGAGCATCACATGGAAATTTTTCCTTAGTATTTGCTCGACCCCCTTTAACAAAGACGGTGTTTCCTATGACTCAAGAAAGAGAAAACGAAACAACGAAAACAAAAGTCTTCACGCTTCATGTTCCTCAAATGAATACCAAGTCTTCAAGGTCACACCAATTTCTTCACTTTCAAAGTCTTCAGAAAGTCTTCAGAATACCAAAGTCTTCAGTCGAAGAACTTCATTTTTAGGGGTCAACTTTCTCTGTAAATATCAAACTCCTCATAGACTTATAGACCTGTGTACACTCATAAACACATTAGTCCCTTAAACTATAAGTCTTCAATACACCAAAATCACTAAGGGGCACTAGATGTACTTACAATCTCCCCCTTTTTGGTGATTGATGACAATATAGGTTAAGTTTTCAACGGGGATACACATATGAAGTGTAAATACTTATATTGAGGAATTTGATTGCAAGATATAGAAGAACTCGCCCTGAAGATGTGCATAGTGAGGAACTTGCTTTTGAGGCAATGCACATTTGAAGAGTTGAATCATGGAGATCTCCCCCTATATCTTGTAATGCATACATGCATTTGACATATAATATGAAGAATTTGAAATGCATGATGAAATATGGTGACTGATGTAATTCAGCATGCGTGTATTAACATATAACGAAGAATAAGCATGCAGAGGAACACATCAAAAGTATCAGAGCACCATCGGGTTTAAGATTACAACCCGATCCAATAAAACTTTCAGAAGAACGAGAGTTGTAACTTAGCAGAAAAATGCCCATATAATAGATCCGCTTGAAGACTAACTCAAATTTCTCCCCCTTTGTCATCGAATGACCAAAAGGATCGAAACTGAGGACTAACGCCCCTGAGGAATATCAAGTTGATGGAGGAGCGCCGGCGTTGTCGGGGTCGGTTGTCATAGTAGGGCCTGCCGCAGTGTCGTCCAAGTCTTCATTTTCATCAGTGTCGCGCGATGAAGAATAGGAGCTGGCCACCAAGGAAGGAACCTTGACCTTCTTGAATTTCTTCGGTGGAGGTGCAGACCAGTCAAATTCTTCCTTGAGACCCATTTTCTTCAGATCTTCACTGTAGACATGAGATAGAACAGCCCAGGTACGGTTGAAGGTTTCATGGAGGTAGTATTGGTTTTTCTTCACTGCATTGTGTGTTGAGGTCATGTTGTGAAGAATTGAACCAAACCGACGCTTGACCCATTTATGATTGCGATCAACTTTCTGATGAAGACTGAGGAGTAACTCACGATCAGTCATCACCTTTGTGGCTTGAGGATTTTGCTTGGCAGAGGTGTTGGCGGCAGAGTCATGTGTGGCAGAGTCATCATTGGTGGAGTAGGATGCAGCCTTGCGAAATTGACCATCCAATGGACGAATGCCTTCATCTATCACAGCAGTTGCCTTGCCTTTGTCATCAGCTGAGGAAAATGTCCGTTTGAGGACTTCAATTGGAGGCAAGTAGCTGCAGTGGTTCAGACTATCAGCCTTGTAATTGAGTGAAGACCTTGTCCTGATCAACCTCATAATCCATGGTGCATAAGGCTTCAGCTCAAATGGTGGCATAGCAATATTCGCCAGAGTCCTCATGAAGAAATCATGGAAGTTGACGGGAACGCCATGAATGATATTGAAAAGCATATTCTTCATGATGCCAACGACTTCTTCATCATTTGAGTCATGGCCTTTGATATGACTCATTGTCTTTGTCAGAATGCGATAGACAGTCCGAGGCACATACAGTAATTCCTTGACGAGGAATTTGGTTCGAGGGGCCTGCCCTGGCTTCAAAGGCTTCATTAGCAATTGCATGTAATGATTTGTAAGCTCAGTTCATCAGAGACGCAACGAGCACCGTCAAGGGAGGATCGAGTGGGAGGGCACGAAGCAATTGATTCTTTGGTGCCTTGTAGTGAGTATTTTCTGACATCCAGTCCAACACCCATGAGTTCACATCTTCAGAATTTCCTGTGATTGCAGCGTCGCATAGAATTGAAGAATGAGTTCTTCATTCCAATCACATATGTCAGTGCAGAAATTTAGCAATCCAGCATCGTGAAGAACGCTGAGGACTGGCTCGAAGCCTGGCAGAGATTCCATGTCCACGTGAGGAATGTGTGCATGATCGAAGACTTTGTCTTTGTTGAATAGCACTGAGGAATAGAAATTGGCTTGACTAGCAGTCCAAAAACGCCTCTTCCTTATGCGAGCGTAATCATAAGGGTTGTAATCAGCTGAAGAAAACATGCTCGCCAAAGAAGTCTTCAACCTTGAACTTTTGCTTGCGCGAGAATGGATCCTTTGGTTTTGGCAGAGGAGTGTCGATGAGTTGCATCACTACCTCAGAATCGCAATCTCGTGTTCTTCAGCCGAGGATTTTCTGGTTCCTCTTCATTTGCAACAAGATGTTCAAAGGATCAAGAAGAAGCAGTTCTTCAAAGACTAGTGGCTGGAATTTCTTCATGCACAGACGAGGTGGGATGAGTTTTTTCAGAGCCCATTTGAACTGTTGGTGCAGGGGACTGAGAAATTTGTTGTATTGGGGTGAAGAGTGGAGAATTAGGATGCTGAATTTCACAAAAGTCACCATTCATCACAGGCGTAGTGCATCCAATATCCACGTCTTCATCTTCAATTTCTTCAACACCAGCCTCTTCAGCTGTGAACTGAGGCATTGGTGAGGATACAACAGGTGTAGAAGGGATCGCATCCACTTCAATTTCTTCATCAATCTGCTCTGACGGGCGCAGAATGATTTTCTTCATCAGATCCGCTTAGGGATCACATAGTCTTCACCAAAAGGAACAAGGTCCTTTGATGGCATGGTGGAAATCGGAACAACATCAATCGGATTTTCAAACGAAGCTGGTCATAGGCTTCATCTTCTTTGAGTCAAGATTACAAGCAGCCGATGCTTTCCTTTTCTTCATCGCAGCTCGCTCTGCAGCCTTGGTCTTCTTCACATCCGATGCAGGTGGAAGGATAGGAGTTGGTGTAGGCGCCGGAGGAGCCGAGGAATCTGTTTGAATTTCCTCAGCGCAACTAATGCGGTTGCCTCGACTTCTTCGCTTTCTTCAGGCGCACCACTAGTGGATGCCCTGGCAATTTCTTCAGCGGCTGGAATGGAGTCATCATCCCTGGAACTAGCATTTTCTTCAGTAGGCTGAAAATCATCAGCGGTGTTGGCATGTTCTTTAGTAGGCTGAGCAGAGGCTCCAGCCTGAGGAACTTCTTGTTGCGTTGGAGCTGCAACATTGGTGAATTTCTTAGTCAGGTTGACAAATCTGACTTTGGCTCCTTGCCAATCAGCATAGTAGGCATCAAAGTCATCGCCGAGGGCTTTGATTTCAGATCGATCTTGAGGAGATCATCGGTTGTCATTTTGACAACGCTTTTCCTCGTGAACTTCTCTTTCTGAATCGAGCCTTCTTGATCTGCCTAGCCTTCTCAAATTTCCATTTCTCTTCAGTGATGAAATGGGTCAGCATGTGACTTTGGGCAGGAGTCAAATGAAAATCAGGCATAGTGGTGTCTGGATCCTTGTGCCAGAGATCAATGTACTCGAGGATCTCCCTTGGATCCAAAAGCAGTGGCACAGGTGTGCCTTTGGCTCTAGCGGCCCTTTCTTGTCTGTCTCTGATGATTTCTGCAAGTTCATCATCATCAGCTTCATCGTCAGATGGCACTTGGAAAGCAACCTGTTTCTTCTTCGGACTTGGCCGAGGGCCTCGTCCAGCCGTTGCCTTTTTCTTCAGCAGTGTGGGGCCTGATGAAGAATTTGGTGCAGCTGAGGAACTCGCTGAGACACCAGAGGCAATAGAGATGCCTGCAGTCCTTTGGCACGTGGCCAGATGTACATGTGCTGAGGACTTTGCCGGAGCAGCTGAGGACTTTGGAGGAGGAACTGAGGATTTTGGAGGAGCAGGAGCAGCATGAGGAACTGGCCGTGAGGGCTTTGAAGAATCTGGCCGTGAGGGCTTTGCTGAGGAAGCACTTGGCTTGTGAGCAGGCTTCTTTGCCATTGATTTTCTAGGCTTGACAGAGGCCTCAAAGCAGCAGCAGAGTGTAGTCTTCATTGAATTTCCTCACTGCTTCTTTGGCTTGTCTTGCCAACTTGGCTTGGCGCTTGGCCCATTTTTCAGGAAAATCCTCACCACGCTTGATGCTGGTGGGGTCAGCTTCTTGGCCAGGTGCCAATGGAGCTCTTGGGCATGGAGGATTCAGTGCAAATTTCTTCATGTACTTTGGAGTAACATACCTGTACTCCCTCCATTCTCTTGCCCATCTCCTTTCAATCCTCTGTATGCGCACCTTGCGCTGATTTTTTTTCTCCTTTCCGAACTTAGCCTCATCAGGTGTGCAATAGTCAGCATAGATGTCCTCAGGTATTTCAAAAGCAGTCATGACCTCAGGCCTCTTTCCTCCTTTCTGTGGCTTCTTACCATCTGCCATATTCTTCAGTTGAGGAATTTGAACAATCGTATTCTCTGAAGAAGTATGCAACTTTTCTTCGAGGAACGCTGCAAATGAGTTAAGTTGATGAGAACCTAGTGATTCAACAACGGACATGAGTACCTGTGAACAGAGTATAGTTGCGAGGAATTTGGAGAGGTCATATGCGTTCTCAGAAGGTTTTTAAAAAAGAACAAGTTTGAGGAATTTGACCAGATGAGCCTTGAAGAATTTCACTAAGCGTTCTTTGTCTTAGGTTCGAGTTGTATAGATCGAGGATCCACACAATTGAGGAATCTTGAAGAAAAATGATGCTTAGAGAAACGAATCAAGAACAGATGACTAGTGAGGTGTTTTGTGTGTGAGGATTTGAAGAATAAAACACCTTTGAAGATTTTCAGGAAGGCTTGAGAATCAAAGCGAGCAATAAAAGTAACTTTTAATTACCCTGGATGAAGAACACGACGAACTGAGAAGTGTAGATTTGAAGCTCGTCAGTTCAGATCTTCCACGCCCTAACTCGGCGGAGGAAGACAGCTACAGCGGCAGCGGAGTGAAGATTTCCGTGGTCGGCGCGAGTACGACGGCGACGAGGTCGAGACAGTGAAGCTCTTCCTCACCGGCGACGATGGAGTAGCGGCGGCGCTAGGGTTTGAGAAGCTCGAGCGGGGGAGAGAGCGGTCGAGTGGAGTAAAGGAAGTGAGGAAGGGGAGAGGGGGTATTTATAGTCGCAGTGAAAAACTGTTCACCCGAAGATTTAGGACGAACGTGCCCCTGACCCTTCTCATTTGCTTGACATGTGTCACCCACGTACTGAGAAGTGGAGATCGTGTTAGATCGTGGGTGAATAGATAAGTCTATTGTGGGATACGGAATGGTTTGAGCGGCAAAGCCGAAAATTTTGGACAAGATTAGTTTTAAAGTTCCCTTCGCAATTTCTTCAGCTGACAAGGACACAGTGAAGATTTTGAACGAGTTTCAAATAGAACGCACATGAAGAATTTGTGAATAGATTGGGTTGAGTATAGCATAGAGGGGGAAGGGTCCGATCACATTCACTTAGCAGAAAATGCAACTTGAAGAAGTAGCCATAAGTGAATGCTGTAGAGGACATAAACCCATATATATATATATTTATAGCCAATGAAGAAAAAACGACGGAAACAGTGAAGATTTTACAAAGTTGAAGAATTTGAAAAACTGAAGAATTTCAAAACTGAGGAAAAACTCAAATTGAAGATTTTCAACTTTGGTGGTGGCGTGTCCCACCGTATAAGAATGATGATTTCATAATCAGCATACAATTGTTGTAGGGTTACGAGAATCAAATTCTTCATTAATTTCTTCACACTTAGAGTGTTATTCTTCATTGATTGAAGAAAACGTTTCTTCATGTGTTGCACATCTAAGTCATCAATTTTGCATAAGTGTCAGAATGTGTGTCATTTTCAAAGAACATTCGAAGATTCTAAGATATTTAGCTCACACCGCAACTTGCTAAATCTCTTATCATCCAAGGGCTTTGTGAAGATATCGGCTAGCTGTTCTTCAGTCTTCACATGATCAATAAAGATGTCGCCCTTCAACACATGATCGCGAAGAAAATGATGACGAATCTGAATGTGCTTTGTCTTCAAGTGCTGAACTGGGTTGTGAGCAATCTTGATGGCACTCTCATTGTCACAGTAGAGAGGCACATTCTTCACGTTGATGCCGTAGTACTTGAGAGTTTGCTTCATCCATAGCAATTGAGCACAGCAAGAACCAGCAGCAATGTACTCAGGTTCCGCAGTAGACAGTGATACGCAGTTCTATTTCTTCGAGGACCAACAGACTAAAGATCGTCCGAGGAAATGACAAGTACCAGATGTTGACTTGTGGCCCACATGATCACCAGCATAGTCAGAGCTAGAATATCCAATGAGATCAAAAGTAGAGCCCTTGGGGTACCATAATCCTAGTGTTGGTGTGTGAGCTAGATATCGAAGAATATGCTTCACAACCTTATGGTGTGATTCCTTCGGTGTAGCTTGAAATCGGGCACACATGCAAACACTAAGCATTATATATGGCCTAGATGCACATAAGTACAATAAAGAACCAATCATGGAGCGGTATACCTTGTGATCAAAGTCAATTCCGTTTTCATCAGTGCATAGATGGCCCTTTGTGGGCATAGGAATTTTGACGCCTTTGCAATCTTGCATGCCGAATTTCCTCGTAACATCCTTGAGGTATTTCTCACGAGATATGAATATGCCATTGCGATGTTGTGAATTTGAAGACCTAAGAAGAATTTCAACTCTCCCATCATAGACATTTGATATTCTTCACTCATCATATAGGCAAATTCATCACTATAACGTTGGTCAGTACAGCCAAAGATAATATCATCAACGTATATTTGGCACATAAACAGTTCACCATCATAAGATTTAGTAAAGAGAGTCGGGTCGAGTGAACCGGTGTGAAGCCATTCTTCACGAAGAATTCCTTTAAAGTATCATACCACTTGGGGGGCCTGCTTAAAAGGCCATAGAGGGCCTTGTTGAGTCTGAAGACTTTGTCGGGATTCTTTGGATCTTCAAAACTGGGGTTGAGCAACATATACTTCTTCCTCAAGCTTACCATTGAGGAATGCACTTTTCACATCCATTTGATATAAAGTGATATTATGATGGTTAGCATAAGCAAGTAATATGCGAATAGCCTCAAGTCTAGCAACAGTGCAAAAGTTTCATCAAAATCAATTCCTTCAACCTGTGTGTAGCCTTGAGCTACAAGTCGTGCCTTATTCCTCACCACAAGGCCATTTTCATCTTGCTTGTTGCGGTAGATCCACTTTGTGCCAATGATATTATGCTTGCGAGGATCTGGACGTTTGACCAGTTCCGGACATTGTTGAGCTCGATCTGTTGTAATTCTTTTTGCATGGCCTGAATCCACTCAGGCTCTAGAAATGCTTCATCTACCTTAGTGGGCTCTGTGATAGAGACAAAAGCATAGTGCCCACAAAAGTTAGATAAATATGAAGCTTTTGAGCGTGTGAGAGGACCTGGTGCTTCAATGTCATCGATGATCTTTTCAACTTGCACTTCTTTTGCAACGCGAGGATGAGCTGGTTGTCGTCGAGGAACTTGATCAGCATTTTCTTCAGCACCATTTTCTTCAGCATTGTCTTCAGGTGCATTAGGTCGATGTTCTTCGCGTTCTGGAATGAATTCTTCAGCAGATTCTTCAGTAGGAACGACATCCTCAGTTGCCTTTAACTTGATAGATTCCTCAGGTGTTGGTTCATCTATCACAGAAGGTAGGTGCTCTCTTTGTGATCCATTAGTTTCATCGAACCGCACATCTACAGTTTCAACAACCTTGTGAAGAGCGTTGTTGAAGACTCAGAGGTGTGCGAGTCCTTTCCGTAACCAAGCATAAAACCTTCATGTGCTTTCGGTGCAAATTTAGCATTGTGATGAGGATCTCTAATCCAACATTTAGCAATCAAGACTTTGAAATAACTCACATTGGGTTTCTTGTCGTTGAGGAGTTCATAGGCAGTCTTCTTGAAGAATTTGTGAAGATATACTCTGTTGATGATGTGGCACGCGGTATCAATTGCATCAATCCAAAAACGACGAGGCGTTTTGTATTCATCAAGCATAGTGCAAGCCATCTCAACAAGAGTTCTATTCTTCCACTCCACGACGCCATTTTGCTGAGGAGTATAAGGAGCAGATAACTCATGAGTAATACCAAGTTCAACAAGATAGTCATGAAGACCGGAATTCTTGAACTCAGTTTTATTGTCACTCCTGATGTGCTTGATCTTCACACCAAAGTTGGTTGAAGCCCTCGACGAAAATCGTTTGAAGACTTCCTGCACTTCATGTTTGTAAGTGACAATGTGTACCCATGTGTAATGAGAGTAATCATCAACAATAACAAAGCCATATAGAGATGCATCATTAGTGATTGTTGAGTAATGATTAGGACCAAAGAGGTCCATGTGAAGCAATTCGAATGGACGAGTAGTGGTCATGATAGTCTTATTGGATGCTTGGCCTTGGTCATTTTTCCAGCTTCACAGGCTCCACACAAGTGATCCTTGAGGAATTTGGCATTCTCAATGCCAATGACATGCTTCTTCTTTGCATGCGTGTGCAAATTCCTCATGCCCGCGTGACCAAGTCGTCAATGCCATAGCCAGCCTTCTGAAGCTTTTGCAAGTAGGCACACGGCTGGTTGTGGTCCTGTAGAGAAATCAACAATATACAAGTCTCCTCTCCTAAATCCTTCGAAGACTTTGGAATTGTCAGCTTCCATAATCACAACAACCCGATACTTGCCAAAGACAACAACCATATCAAGATCAAAAAGCATTGAGACTGGCATGAGGTTGTATCCTAAGGACTCAACAAGCATGATTTTGTCCATGTGTATGTCCTTAGAGATCGCAACCTTACCTAGACCCAATACCTGACTTTTGCCTTTGTCAGCAAAGATGATATGCTTCAGATGTGACGGTGATAAGGGAGCATCCATCAATAGATTCTTGTCACCAGTCATGTGATTTGTACATCCACTATCGAGGACCCACTCATTGGCTTTGGGTTGATCATCCTGCAGATAAATTAGTGCAACTTACGATCTCATATACTTCATCAGTGAAGAATATGATATCAATTTCATCAGATGAATTTCATCAAGCAGTAAAACAGATATAGTAGTATGAGGACGTGTGAAATGAAAGTTCATTTCTTCATGATTAGCCTGCGTCCTTTCAGGCAATTTTGTCAGGCCCCCAGCAAATTCTTCAGACGTTAAAGCACGTCTGGAGACCTGACCCTGCAGAGGAGATTAGTTCTTTTTCTTCACCACCCACATCTGAATGGGTGGCAAAGAGTTCATCACTCTATGAGCTCCATATGAGAATGGTGGCATAGAAGCCAATCCATTTCGTTTCACATAAGACGGGTTAGGGTAAGCATATGAATAAGCAGAGAAATTCTTCGAGGACTTATGAACATAATCGTTTGAAGAATAATGTACATATTCATAGCCCTTAGCTCTACCCTGCGAAACAGAGTTGTTAGCACGATGATAATCATATGAGGACTTTGATCCTTTTGAGGAATTTGATCTATGTGAGGAATTTGGTCCGTATGAGGACTTGGATCCATATGAAGAATTTGGTCCATATGAAGGGTTTGATCTGGGGTTCCTATTCTTCACAGGTGGTGTCATGAAGACATTCACCTGAAGACTTTCAAGGCACTTCTTGGGAACCCAGATTTTCTTCATAGGAGAACTGTTCCTGCAGTTAGTGCCAACATATCTAGCAATTACTTCACCATTCTGCTTTTTGAACAGTTTAAAGTTGGAGTCAAATGAATCATCAGAAGAATGAGGAGATTCACATGTAAAGCCAGATAAGTTAGATGGATGAACTGGGGGTCCCTTTGCAGCAACCCATGAGGTTTTGGGGTACTACTCAGGCTTCCAATATGTTCCATCAGCATTGAGTTTCCTCTCAAAGGCAATACCCTCTTTCCTAGGGTTCCTGTTGAGGATCTGCTTTTTAAGCACGTCACGAAGAGTCTGATGCCCTTTGAGGCTTTTGTACATGCCTGTCATGTACAATTCCTTCAGCCCTGCATTGTCAGTGATACTAGCAATGTCCACAGATGATGAATTAGTGATAGCAGGGGCAGGTGAAGAATTTGTAACAGTTGAAGCATTTGAACATTCAGGTGAAGAATTAGCAGATTCACGTTCAATGCACTTTAAGCATGGAGGAACAAATTCTTCCTGAGTCGCGCTGATTTGTTGAGCAAGTAATGAATCGCGCTCCTTCTGAAGATCTTCATAACTCACTCTTAGCTTCTCAAGATCTTGCTTTCTTTGAAGAAATTCATAAGAAAGCTTCTCATGATCAGACAAGAGAGTGTTATGATGACCTTGAAGGCTGTCAAACCTAGATCAAGTCGTTGAAGATTTTCAGTCAGGGATTTAGTGCGATCCATTTCTTCACCCAACATATCATCACTTTTGTCTAGCATGTTTTGAACCTTTTCAAAAGCCCTTTGTTGTTTTACAACAATCTTAGCAAGTTTAGAGTAGCTGGGCTTGAGATCTTCATCAGATTCATTCTCACTAGATTCAGAGGAGGTATATTTGAGTACCTTGGCACCCTTTGCCATGAAGCAATAGCTGGGAGCGTAGTCATCATTATCTTCATCAGCCTTGTTGGTAAGGTCAGTTTCTTCAGAGTTGAAGATGGACTTGCTGACGAATGCAGTAGCGAGAGCCAGACTCGCCACACCGCACTCGGACTCCTCGGATGCCTCCTCTTCCTTATGTTCCATGATTCAGCTTCAGAGTCCATTTCCTTGGCAATGAATGCCCGAGCCTTCTTGGAGCTGCTCTTCTTGTGAGATGAAGACTTTGAGGATTTTGATGATGAAGATTTTGACGATTTCTTCTTCTTCTTAGCGTCATCAGAACTGTAATCCTTGTATTTCTTCTTATTTAATTCCTTTTCCCACTGAGGACAATCTTGAATATAGTGACCAGGTTTCTTGCATTTGTGGCATAGCCTTCTCTTATAGTCACTGGATGAGGAATCACTGCTCCTTGAGGATTTTCCAAAGCGACCACGTCTTGAGAACTTCTAGAACTTCTTCACGAGCAGTGATATCTCATGGCTCAATTCTTCAGGATCACCAAGGCTAATACGAGAGTCTTCACATTCAAATTCAGACACAGTCTTGGCCTTCAGGGCACGTGATTTGCCATAGCTCGAACCATAGAGATCTCTCTTTTCAGCAAGCTGGAACTAATGAGTATTTAGCCTCTCGAGGATATCAGCGGGATCAAGTGACTTGTAGTTAGCACGTTCTTGTATCATCGCTGCGGAGTATCAAATGAGGAATCAAGCGATCTCAACAATTTCTTCACCACCTCATGGTCGGTGATGTCAGTGGCACCAAGTGCTTGAAGCTCATTTGAGATGTCAGTGAGGCGATCGAAGGTTTGTTGAACATTTTCATTGTCGAGTCTTTTGAAGCGGTTGAAGAGATTGCGAAGAACATCAACTTGAGAGTCACGCTGAGTTGAGACTCCTTCATTTACTTTGGACAGCCTATCACAGATAAGCTTAGCAGTCTCCAAAGCACTCACTCTTCCATACTGTCCTTTGCTCAGATGGCCACAAATGATATTCTTCGCTTGAGAATCGAGTTGCTTGAATCTCTTCACGTCGGTAGCGTTCAGTGAGGGTGAAACAGTGGGAACACCATTTTCCACAACATACCAGAGATCGTTATCAATTGCCTCAAGATGCATTCGCATCTTATTCTTCCAGTAAGGGTAGTCTGTCCCATCGAAGGTAGGACAGCCGCAGAGACCTTGATCATACTGCGGTCGACATAACTAAAACTCCGGTGGTTAAACCAAAATCACACGTAACAAGGGAGTACCTTGCTCTAATACCAATTGAAAGTCGTTATATCGACTAGAGGGGGTGAATAGGCGATTTTATGAATTCTTCATCGAGGAATTTGCGGTGAGGAAATTCCTTAGCGAAGAACTACTTGCAATGAATAAGTACTCGAGTAAGCATAACAGAATACATGCATGGTCATCATGATGAAATGAAGACAATCACAGAGTACGAAAAGCGTAAACACAGGATAACACAAGATGAAGACAAACAGATCAAGAAATTGAACTTAGGAAATTGAGAAAGTCTTGATCAAAGTCTTCAAACACAGATATGAACAACCACTCAACACAAAGTAATGAGGAAATGAATGAGTTGAGGAAATAGAACCGATAAGGTTGGTGAAGACAATGATTTGGTAGACTAGTTCCAAGCTGCTTTGTCTCGGTTATGCGTCTGGTTGGAGCGGTTGAGTATTTAAACTCGAGGACACACGATCCGGACACCCGGTCGGCTGAGCACACAGCTCGGGACACCAAGTCCTCACCGTATTTTCCTTGAACTAAGGTCACACAGACCTCGTCAATCACTCGTGGTAAGTCTTGAGCGACTTCCAAACCTTCACAGAATCGGTCACTCGGCGATCCACAATTCCTCTTGGATGCTCTAGACCATGACGTCTAACCGTCTGGAAGAAGCACAGTCTTCAAAGGTAACAATCGTCGGATCCACGTAGGATCAATCTCTTCAGTGATGCTCAATCACTTTGGGTTTGTAGGTGTTTGGGTTTGGGTTTTTCCTCACTCGATGATTTTCGCTCAAAGTCCTCGGAGGATGGGTTGCTCTCAATTGACAAGTGTCAAGTTCTCTCGGAGCAGCCAACCAGCTAGTGGTTGTAGGGGGCAGCTATTTATAGCCTAGGGAGCAGCCTGACATGATAAGACATAAATGCCCTTCAATGATATGATCGTTAGGTAGATAAGTTATTTTGGGATAGCTGGCGAAGACAGACAACGGTCGGAAATTTGACTCTCAAATTCCTCGGGGCTATCATGTTCCTCATCGTGTAGGCAATCCGACCGGCGAATTCCTAACTCCTCGGTCGGAACAAATTCCTCGTGACCGGAAGAACTTCGTCTCATCCTTTGAAGAAATTGACTGAACTATATGAGATTTCCAAAGGCTTCACTCGAAGGGATTGGTAGGTGTAGGATTTTGAGTTGAGCATCACATGGAAATTTTTCCTTAGTATTTTCTCGACCCCCTTTAATAGTACGGTGTTTCCTATGACTCAAGAAAGAGAAAACGAAACAACAGAAACAAAAGTCTTCACGCTTCATGTTCCTCAAATGGATACCAAGTCTTCAAGGTCACACCAATTTCTTCACTTTCAAAGTCTTCAGAAAGTCTTCGGAATACCAAAGTCTTCAGTCGAAGAACTTCATTTTTAGGGGTCGACTTTCTCTGTAAATATCAAAATCCTCATAGACTTATAGACATGTGTACACTCAAAACACATTAGTCCAACCTATAAGTCTTCAATACACCAAAATCACCAAGGGGCACTAGATGCACTTACACACTCGTCAAGCTTGGCTCGGTCCTTGCCATTGGAACGGAACTTGCCCGTGATAAGGCCTCTGATTGGGCCATGGTGACTGCCGAGGATCTGGGAGAATGCATCCAAGCTTTTGTGATAGCCATGGTAGAGCTCGTGGGCGTCGAGGAGGTCGACAGGGGTGAGGAGCCATAGGGGGCGCTACCGTCGGGAAAGGGCGGTTGTCCTCGCCCCATATTTGATTGGGAGGAGGGATATGATGACTGTCAACATATCATCGGGGAGGTTGCTGATGAAGTCTAGGCCTGCTGGAGTCGCTTGCGGTTCTTTCTCGACCCGCCTCCACTTGTTGGCAGCCTCGTTCTCCACCTCGTCGACGGCGATGGAAACCTATGTCTCCATATTCTCGCCGTGCTTCGGTGCTTCAGCAGCCCCGGCGTCGCCACTCCCTCCAATGGGGCACTACGGCGGCATCCTCATACACTGACGGCTTTGAGGACTGAGAGTGACATCGAGGATGCGGGTGGAGAGAGAGAGGATTGTGTGTGTGGCGAGGATGGGGGGTGCGGCCGCTCGGGCGCGCCATTAATACAGACCAGTGGGAGCGAGGCGGGCGGCGGTCAAAGGCTGTCTCGCTTCCCAGTGAGAACGACTGCTTAATCTATGAATGAAATCTATGCTTAATTACTGAATTTTAGTTGCAAAAAATAGATAGTGCTAGTGATGTTTAGCTGCATATTTTGACAAATCGCAGTGTTACAAGGTTGACAAATGGCATTGTTACTAGATCAACAAATGTCAATCTTTCCAGTTTGACAAATTGCAACATACCCAATATGACAGATGCAAATCTTACCAATGTACGTGGTTGCACATGGGTCATCCAAAGCAACCGTTTGCGTTGAAGGGATGTACAAATCCTGCTTGGCACATTTTCTCTTGGCTTAGCGCCAAAGTTTGGCTTTGCATACTGTATTCAATCTGAACCGTTCGCATTGAAGAGATGCACAAATCCTGCGTTGAACAACTCGCACGCTTCCCGGTGAGCATGCGCATTGAATTTCAGACGAGTTTTGGATTTGCTAGAATTTAAATCCAAAGTATCTCAACATTTTGCCAGCAATCAACAGTGCCCTAGTGTTTGAAATTCATTCCCATTTCTTGGATGGGACCTAAGCATGCACCCAAGGACACATATTTGATTTTTCAACCAATTTATATGCACTGGAGCATTTGCATGTAGTTCAAATTTGAATTATGCACATAAAATGCCTAGAAACCCCAGTTAATGTATAAAAATGTCCAAACGAACACCGAAAAATTCCAAAATTTAACACAACACGCATGTTGTTCTTTGTTGACTAGAAAAATTTGAAAGCAATAAGAGGCAACGAATATCGTTTCGTCCCCAAAGGTGAAACGTTCCCTACCGAAACCATTAGGCTTGTTGTGAGAAGCTCTGGTTTTTGAGAAGCTTACATCCAAACCTGCCCCAAATTGGACAAAAAATTTACCATGGCATGCTGATGCCGCTCCATGATAGCATGCCAAGTTTCATGAATTTCAGACGAGTTTTGGATTTACTAGAATTTAAAAACCAGGTATCTCAATGTTTGCGGCTGAGTGACGGTGGCAGGGTGCTTGACATTCATTCTCATTTCTTGCATGGGACCTAAGCATGCACCCAAGGACACATATTAAATTTTCAACCAATTTATATGCATGAGAACATGTGCATGTAGTTCAAATTGGAATTATGCACATAAATGCATTGAAAATCCAATTGATGTATAAAAATGTCCAAACGAACCCCGAGAATTTCCAGAATTTAACACAACACTCCGGTTGTTCTATGTTGTACAATAGAGAAAAAATTGAAAGCAATAAGAGGCAACGAATATCGTTCCGTCCAGAAAGGTGAAATATTCCCTACCAAAACCATCAGGCTTGTTGTGAGAAGCTCTGGTTTGTGAGAAGCTTATGCCCAAACCTGCCCCAAATGGGACAAAATATTACCACGACATGTTGATGCTGCTCCGTGATAGCATGCCAAGTTTCATGAATTTCAGATGAGTTTTGGATTTACTAGAATTTCAAAACCAGGTATCTCAATGTTTGTGGCCGAGTGACGGTGGCAGGGTGTTTGACATTCATTCCCATTTCTTGCATGGGACCTAAGCATGCAACCAAGGACACATATTTGAATTTTCAATAAATTTATATGCATTAGAGCATGTGCCGGTAGTTCAAATTTGAATTATGCACATAAATGCATTGAAAACTTAGCTAATGCATAAAAATGTCCAAACAAACCCTGAAAAAATCCAAAATTTAACACAACACTCCTGTTGTTCTATGTTGTACACTAGAGAAAAAAAATTGAAATCAAGAAGAGGCAACGGATATCATTTCGTCCAGAAAGGTGAAACGTTCCCTACCGAAGCCATCAGTCTTGTTGTGAAAAGCTCTGGTTTGTGAGAAGCTTATACCCAAACCTGCCCCAAATGGGACAAAAAATTTACCACGGCATGTTGATGCCGCTCCATGATAGCATGCCAAGTTTCATGAATTTCAGACGAGTTTTGGATTTACTAGAATTTAAAAACCATGTATCTCAATGTTTGGGCCGAGTGACGGTGGCAGGGTGTTTGACATCCATTCCCATTTCTTGCATGTGACCTAAGCATGCAACTAAGGACACATATTTGAATTTTCAACCAATTTATATGCATTAAAGCATGTGCCTATAGTTCAAATTTCAATTATGCACATAAATGCATAGAAAACTCAGTTAATGTATAAAAATGTCCAAACGAGCCCCGAAAAATTCCTAAAATTAACACAACACTCATGTTGTTCTATGTTGACACTAAAAAATTGAAATAAAGAAGAGGCAATGGATATCGTTTCGTCCAGAAAGGTGAAACGTTCCCTACCGTAACCATGAGACTTGTTGTGAGAAGCTCTGGTTTGTGAGAAGCTTATATTCCCCAACCTGCCCCAAATGGGATAATATTTTTAGCACTACATGTTGAAGCCGTTCCATGCTAGCATGTCAAGTTTCATAAATTTCAGACGCGTTTTTGATTTACTAGAATTTAAAAACCATGTATCCCAATGTTAGCAACTGAGCGACGGTGGCAAGGTGTTTGACATTCATTCTCATTTTTTGCATGGGACTTAAGCATGTAACCAAAGACACACATTCCAATTTTGAACCAATTTATATGAACTGGAGCATGTGCATGTAGTTCAAATTTGAATTATGCACATGAAAGCATAGAAAACTCAGTTAATGTATAAAAATATCCAAGCGAACCCTGAAAAATTCCAAAAATTGACACAACACTCGTGTTGTTCTATGTTAACATGAGAAAATTTATGAAATTAGAAGAGGCAACAGATATCGTTTCGTCCCCCAAGGTGCCACGTTCCCTACCCAAACCATCTAGCTTGTTGTGAGAGAAGTTGTGGTTTGCGAGAAGCTTATACCCAAACCTGCCCCAAATGGGACAATATTTTTACCACAGCATGTCGATGCCGTTCCATGATATCATGTCAAGTTTCATGAATTTTAGACGATTTTTCGTTTTACTAGAATTTTAAAACCATGTATCTCAATGTTAGCTGCCGAGCGACAATGTCAAGGTGCTTGGCATTCATTCTCATTTCTTGCATGTGACCTTAGCTTTCAACCAAGGACAAACATTTGATTTTTCAACCCGTTTTTATGTACTGGAGCATGTGCATGAAGTACAATTTTGAATTATGCACATAAATGCCTAGAAAACTCAGTTAATGTATAAAAATGTCCAAACGATCCCCGAAAAAAAAATCCAAAAATTGAACAACACTCCTGTTGTTCTATGTTGACACGAGAAATTTTTTGAAAGTAATAAGAGGCAACATATATCGTTTCGTCCTCCAAGGTGGCACGTTCCCTACCAAAACCATCAGGCTTGTTGTGAGAGAAGCTCTGGTTTGCAAGAAGCTTATACCATAACCTGCCCCAAATGGGACAATAGTTTTTTACCCCGGCATGTTGATGCCGTTCCATGATATCATGCCAAGGGTCATGAATTTCACACATGTTTTGTATTTACTAGAATTACAAAAGCAAGCACTTCAACATTTGCTGGAGAGCCACGGTATCGTGGTGTTCGAAATTCATCCCCATTTCTTGCATGGGACATAAGCATAAACCCACGGACACATATATGATTTTACAACCCATGTTGGTGCACCGGAGCATGTGCATGTAGTTTAATTTTGAATTGTGCACCTGAAATGCCTAGAAAACCAAGTTACTCCCTCCGTCCGGGTTTATTAGGCCTACTTGCCAAAGCTTGGTTACCAAGGAAGAGTATTATTGGTGGGCATCCATGATTTCTGAGCCTAAGTACAGCCAATTAGATTAATTCGCAGTTATTTCGAAGCGTCACGGCCACCGGTTGCCAGTTTTGCTTTTACATGCAACCAATCGGTGCATGTCCATCGTAGGTTAGTTATTGCGCACACCTGGTTCCACGCTTGCATGCAGCGATTCACCCAAAGCTGCAGCAAATGGGCACGCGTTCAGCCACGGGGATCGAGGGCAGCGAGCATGCACATCAAACGGGACCTTAGAAAAACAGTATGTGGCTGGTTTGCTAAAAGGCCCAATAAACCCGGACGGAGGGAGTAATGTATAAAAATGTCCAAACGAACCCTGAATAATTCCAATTTTTTGACGACACACCTATAGTTGCATGTTCACTTCAGATAAAAGTTCTAGAAATTCAAACACCGTCCATTGCAGCTGTGATCCCATTATGTAATTCAAATCAAGACGAAAATCAAGTAGATCGCACACAGTTTATTATCACCAACTGTGTGAGATGCAGTACAAAATATCCTGGAGCACCATCAGTGTATAGTACGCCTATGGCTTACGCGAGAAGGTGTGTCGGCTACAATCCACGGCCGGCGTGTCAAGAACACTAACTCACTCCCCAAATACTCCCGCCCCTGCATCCCTCGCAATCTCAAAAATATCTGCTCGCCCTTGATCCAAATTTTCAGTAGCCCCGCCTTGTTACTCCCGCCAAGTAAAATTTTCAGTTGCCGCGGTATTTCCGCAAACACCACCTTGACCCCCCCCCCTCCACACACACCACACACTCCCCAAAACCTCTGCTCACACAAACACGCACCACCCCAGAAACCATTGGTAGGTCGCCGCCATCGCCGCCGCCTCCATCCTCAACCTCTGCATGTGTGCCGGGGAGCTCAAGGAGCCAATGGCCAAAACGAGGTTTATCGCGGCCTCTTCGCTCGACGTTGCCGAGGTGTCCCCGTCGTCCTCCGCGAGCTCTTTATCGGTCCGCCGTCGCCGGTCCCCCGATCCGCCCGCCGTCGCGCCCCTACGCTGGTTCGAGGACTTCCTCGTCCTCCCTCAGACCCGGTAGCCGACGAGGTCCTACCTCGGGGTCCGGCGGCGGCGATGGGGGATGTGGGTCACCCAGATTACAGATCGGGAGACCCACACCCGCCGGTGGCTCGGTAGCTTCCACACGGCCGAGCTCGCGGCCATGGAGTACGACCGCTGGCAGGTCCGCTACCACGGCGCGGCGGCTAGGCTCAATTTCCCCTTCGGCACACGTCCGGTCGACCTTGTTCCGCTAGATCCAGGGGAAGTGAGCTCGGCTATGGCGCCGGAGGACCGCGAGGCGTGGGAGCACCTCGAGGCCGAGGCTGCCGACGAGGCCTACATGCAAGAGCTCCACCGGCAGCACCTGGAGCTCATGGAGGCGGAGTAGGCGATCTTTGCCGGTGCAGAGGGCGGCGAGGTTATCGCGCTCTCCTCCGATGACTAGGTCTAAGGCGGAGAGGACGGAGGCGTGGAGGGCGTCGAGGTGGGTGGCGAGGATGAGGAGATCAACGTCAACGAGTGGAGGAGTGTCTTCCCCAACGACCCCGATGACGGCACCGGCCCGGACCCGGCTCGCAGCACACCGTACCTGACGAGGAAGGATTAGCTCGACCTCTACTTTGATCGAAAGTAGTTTAGCTTAGTTTAAATTGAGGTTTTATGTTCGGTTATGCAAAAAAATCTATGTTTATGTTTGAATGCATGCTACTTTCGGTTGAACCTGCTTTGAACTTGATCAAATTGAAGTTTATAATGTTAAGTTTAGGGGATCGGCTAGAAACGGCCAAAAATTGTTGGAGTATATATATCCACTAAGGGTTTTAGTCCTTTAACTTTTAAAGGATCGGCTAGAGATGGCCTTATGCCTTGTTTATCTTAGTTCTTCACAATGTGATGCTCTATATGTGCAACTATTTGTTGTGCAGTTCAATTTCATCAATAATAATTTCAATAATACCACTATGAATTACGATATTTGGTTGATGTTAAGGATATTGCAGTTAACATGCCTTTTCTTGTTTTAACAATAACTAGTGTACTTTTGACCTGCACAATACCAGTTTGAATGACTCTTTGCTTGTTTTTAAATGTTATGCCTGATGGAGTTAACACACCTTCCACTTCTTGTTTTCCTTAACTAGCATGCTTAAGCCTGCACACTGAAGCTATGATATGTAGATTATGTTGTCTACCATGGATATATTTGGTTGATGTTTAGCTTGTTGTGCTTAACATGCCTTTATATGTACTCATACAGGACAATATTGAGAACAGTGTTGTTTTTCATCGAGGTTAGTTTCATCATATTGCTTATATGTACTCACTGTTCAGGATATCGGTAGCTGGTACCATATAGCCTGGGGGCTGATAAGGGATTAATCATCGAATCGGACGTTTCACTGAATATATCTGTAACCCATTTATTAGTAGGTTAACTAGGGCCATATTTAATATATCTGAGGCTACATAGCAACATGCATTGTACTGAATGACTAAATATGCAACCCCAGGCTACATAGCAACAAGGAAGAGTGTTACCTTAATGTTACGATGATGTCTAGATATACATGTAATAAAATCTTATATAATGGGATGGAGGGAGTGTTGTACTACATCATTTTTCAATTCTTGTTTAGCTTCTAATATTAACTTGGTGCTTTTAGGTACATATGTCATTGCCAAATATCCACACTTCGACCCTTTCTATGTATGGGGCAATGAGATATTCATGAACTAGCATCAAGTGAGGAAACTGATAAAGATTGTTATTAAAATGGGTCAAACGATGTCAATTGAACTATTTGTTTACACTTTATGCAAGACAACAGTGAACTATGGGATGGTAAGTAAGAACCCTGTAGCCTTCTTTTTACTGCCCGTAATGAGTTGTGTTAGATGACAATGTCTGAATCTTTTTTCCTTTGCAATGGATCCTGAAGCAGTTTACTAAAGATTACCTCTCAAACTACATGATTGGCAGCCGGCCATCACAAGGGTTTGGAATAGAGTCGTGCGTGCCTTCTGCATCCAGGAGAGCACAATAGGGCCATTCCACTTCACCTTGTTCAGCAACCAGAATGTCTGTCGCCTCTTTCTTTACCATCTGTAATAGTACAAGTATAGACCCTAGTTCATCATTCTTTATTTGGTGCTTATGTAATTCTTAAACATATGTACCTGTCAATCGAATAATGCATTGGTTGTTTTAACCTAATGGATATGAATAAAGCTATAGCCTACTTTCAAGTTTAAATTAGGTACAATCTTAAATAGCAGCAATTAAATTAGGGCGAAATTACAGTGTGAAGGTCATTACGGCGCACACGGTTAATAAAGCACAGCGTGTGCGATATACATCATAAGCCCACACGGTTCACGAAGAGGAAACGTGTGTAACAATGCACACAGTTGCCATTTGCAAAGAGTGTGTGATGTCAGACACTATCACATACGGTGCGAGAAAACTAAATGTGTGTGATTGTCTAACCTATTGTACACGGTTTATAATCATGAACTGTTTGTGATGTGTCAGGCATCGTAAACATAGAGCCAGTTTGGTACGTGCCTGGAAAACTCCCGTGCCTGGAACCTGCCTGCTTTTAGGTAAAACCACAAAACTCCGACTGTGATGGCAATGCAAGCACAAACGGGTAGCAAGGATGAAGCGTTTGGGATATTCGAGATATCGGAAACGGCTATATAGGGACAACTGTATGCATCAAGGCTGCCTATCCCCGACGGTTTCTGGGTCGTGTGGGAAGGACCCCCCCCCCTATCGCCCACACTCACTTGGCGATGGTTTCAAATGCTGTCGCCGAAAGGGGTTAAAAACCGTTTGTATAGCACCGACGCGTACCAGTGTACCTTGCGCTCATGGAGAGGTAAGATGTGAAAACTCCTCACAATTCAAAGGAAATAAAGCAACATGGAACCTACAATATTATTTTTGAGTTCCTTGTGAAGATGTTTCTCACAAAAAAAATATCTTGTGTTGACAATTTTACATAGTTGGCCACATGTTGTTCTGGTGGCACTAACCGATGGCAAATAAGTGTGGAAGTGGTGTCTTTCCAGAGCTAACCTAATGCAACATATATATAATCTATGTCCTATAGATGCACCCACAAGCAGAAAGCAGGATAAAAATCCTGGAGGTTTTGATGGAGGTACATCGACAATGAAAGAAAATGAACCATATATACTAGAAATGCAAGTGGTGGTGGGTTTTTTGCATGTCGACTAGGCTAGAATTTCAATTTGACTGATACACACGATTCGTAGATGAACCTAATTGCGGATGTCTTAGAGATCATGCGATGGTTGTTGTGTGTCACAACCTACTTCTTTTATTTGGATCTTTCATTTGCAAGATTCAAATCTCGGCGGAGGAGCGCAGGGCGTGGAGTAGTGGCATCGATGCGACATGTGGCTGCTAATACTATAATGGAGAATATTGTAGGTTCACGAAACATTTGGAACAGTGGATAGAATCAAATTAGTTGAAAGATTAGCCAAAACTTTATGGAGAAACTCTTGTGTCTAGTGTACTAACATGAGGTGGATCAAGAAGATTAGCTTTAGGCACACAAGCATGGTGTAGGTAAGTACGGATATTAGACTACAATGACAAAGGTACACACATATAATCCTTTTGAATGAGCAGTTAGCACAAGGCCTGCTAAGATAGAGACGACGAGGGGAGGGGGGTACAGTGGCAACCATAGGTGTGGGCGATGTCACGCCGAGGCCAATTGATAACCCACAAGTATAGGGGATCGCAACAGTTTTCGAGGGTAGAGTATTCAACCCAAATTTATTGATTCAACACAAGGGGAGCCAAAGAATATTCTCAAGTATTAGCAGCTGAGTTGTCAATTCAACCACACTGGAAACTTAGTATCTGCAGCAAAGCGTTTAGTAGCACAGTAATATGATAGTGGTGATAACGGTAACAAAAGTAAAGACAGCAAAAGTAATGTTTTTGGTATTTTTGTAGTGATGATAAAGATGTAACGGAAAAGTAAATAAGCGTAAACCAGTATATGGAAAACTCGTAGGCACCGGATCAGTGATGGATAATTATGCCGGATGTGGTTCGTCTTGTAACAGTCATAACATAGGGTGACACAGAACTAGCTCGAGTTCATAAATGTAACGTAGGCATGTATTACGAATATAGCCATACATGCTTATGGAAAAGAACTTGCATGGCATCTTTTGTCGTACCCTCCCGTGGCAGCGGGGTCCTATTGGAAACTAAGGGATATTAAGGCCTCCTTTTAATAGAGAACCGGAACAAAGCATTAACACATAGTGAATACATGAACTCCTCAAACTATGGTCATCACTGAGAAGTATCCGATTATTGTCACTTGGGGTTGTCGAATCATAACAAATAATAGGTGACTATAGACTTGCAAGATAGGATCAAGAACACACATATATTCATGAAAACATAATAGGTTCAGATCTGAAGTCATGGCACTCGGGCCCTAGTGACAAGCATTAAGCATAGCAAAGTCATAGCAACATCAATCTTAGAACATACTGGATACTAGGGATCAAACCCTAACAAAACTAACTCGATTACATGATAAATCTCATCCAACCCATCACCGTCCAGCAAGCCTACGATGGAATTACTCATGCATGACGGTGAGCATCATGGAATTGGTGATGGAGGATGGTTGATGATGACGACGGCGACGAATCCCCCTCTCCGGAGCCCCGAACGGACTCCAGATCAGCCCTCCCGAGAGAGATTAGGGCTTGGCGGCGGCTCCGTATCGTAAAATGCGATGAAACTTTCTCTCTGATTTTTTTCTCCCCGAAAGCCAATATATGGAGTTGGAGTTGGCGTCGGAGGGCCACCAGGGGGCCCACGAGGTAGGGCCGCGCACCCAGGGGGAGGGTGCGCCCCCACCCTCGCGAGCAGGGTGTGGACCCCCTGGTCTTCATCTTTGGCGATGATTTTTTATTATTTTTTCTAAGGTGTTCCGTGGAGTTTCAGGTCATTCTGAGAACTTTTGTTTTTCTGCACATAAAACAACACCATGGCAATTCTGCTGAAAACAGCGTCAGTCCGGGTTAGTTCCATTCAAATCATACAAGTTAGAGTCCAAAACAAGGGCAAAAGTGTTTGGAAAAGTAGATACGACGGAGACGTATCAACTCCCCCAAGGTTAAGCCCTTGCTTGTCCTCAAGCAATTCAGTTGGCAAACTGAAAAAAGAAAAACTTTTACAAACTATGTTTGCTCTTGTTGTTGTAAACACGAAAAGCCAGCATTCAAGTTTTAGCAATTATTATGAACTAACCATACTCACAATAACACGTAGGTCTCATAATTACTCATATCAATAGCATAATCAGCTAGCGAGCCATAATAATAAAACTCGGATGACAACACTTTCTAAAAATAATCATAACATGATATAACAAAATGGTATCTCGCTAGCCCTTACTGAGACCTCAAAACATAAATGCAGAGCACCTTTAAAGATCACGGACTGACTAAACATTGTAATTCATGGTAAAAGAGATCCAGTCAAGTCATACCCAATATAAACCAATTATAATGAATGCAAACGACAGTGTGCTCTCAAGCGGGTGCTTTTTAATAAGAAGGGTGATGACTTAACATAAAAATAAATAGATAGGCCCTTCGCAGAGGGAAGCAGGGATTTGTAGAGGTGCCAGAGCTCGGTTTTGAAATAGAGATAAATTATATTTTGAGCGGCATACTTTCATCAACGCATAACAACTATGAGATGGATGTATCTTCCATCTTGCATGCATTATAGGCAGTTCCCAAACAGAATGGTAAAGGTTTATACTCCCCTCCTCCACAAGCATCAATCCATGGCTTGCTCGAAACAACGAAAGTGCCTCCAACATTCAACGGGTCCCGTGGGGAGTTTTGTTTAATTATTTTGATTTGCTTTGATCTTTTGGATCATGGGAATGGGCATCGATTCCGGCCCTTTCTCGTGAATGAGGAGCGGAGTCCACTCCTCTTGAGAATAACCCACATAGCATGGAAGATATAGGCAGCCCTAGTTGCACATGAGCTGCTCGAGCATACAAAACAGAATTTCATTTGAAGGTTTGGAGTTCGGCACATATAAATTTACTTGGAACGACAGGTAGATAGCGCATATAGGAAGGTATGGTGGACTCATATGGAACAAGTTTGGGGTTTAAGGAGTTTGGATGCACAAGCAGTATTCCCGCTTAGTACAGGTGAAGGCTAGCAAAAGACCGGGAAGCGACCAATCGAGAGAGCGACAACGATAAAAACAGGCATTAAAATTAATTTACAATCGAATATAAGCATGAGTAAGATATAATCCACCATGAACATAAATATCATGAAGGCTATGTTGATTTGATTCAACTACATGCGAGAACATGTGCCAAGTCGAGTCACTCAATTCATTCAAAGGAGGATACCATCCCATCATACCACATCATAATCATTCTAATAGCATGTTGGCACGCATAAGGTAAACCATTATAACTCATAGCTAATCAAGCATGGCACAAGCAACTATAATCTCTAAATGTCATTGCAAATATGTTTACTTCATAATAGCTGAACTAGGAACGATGAATCATCATATTTACAAAAACAAGAGAGGTCGAGTTCATACAAGCTTTTCTCATCCCAATAAGTCCATCATATATCATCATTATTGCCTTTCACTTGCACGACCGAACGGTGTGTATAATAATAAGAGTGCACGTGCATTGGACTAAGCTGGAATCTGCAAGCATTCAATAAACAGGAGAAGACAAGGCAATATGGGCTCTTGGTTAAATCAACAATGATGCATATAAGAGCCACTTCAACAATTTAATCATGGTCTTCTCCTACTGACCCCCAAAGAAAAGAAAGGAAATAAAAACTATTTACACGGGAAAGCTCCCAACAAGTAAAAAGAAGAACGGGGAATATTTTTGGGTTTTCTTTTTAGTTCTACTACAAGCATGGAGAGTAGACTAACTACTAATTTTTTTTGGTTTTTCTAAGGTTTATCAAACACACAATAAGAAAGCAGGAAAAGGAAAATAAACTAGCATGGATATTACAGTGAAAGAGTATGAGCACCGACATCTAGCAATGAGTGTGTGTGAACATAAATGTAATGTCGGTGAGAAATACGTACTCCCCCAAGCTTAGGCTTTTGGCCTAAGTTGGTCTATTGCCGAGGATAGCTTTGGCCGATACCCGTAGGTGTAGTTAAGGTCGATCTGCGATGCATGGCTACCGCCTCTGAGAGTACTGACATGGCGTCGAGCTGCCTCTGCTCTCCTCTCGTACTCATCCGCCTCCTCCACGGTAATAATATATCTTCCTCTCGTCTGAAAATCAAAGAAGGCAGGAGCGGGAAGAGTAACATGGACAACATGCCGTTTGTTAAAGATTAGTCGATACTGGAAAGGTGGTCCAGTCCTCTCAACGAACTGGTGGGAAAACATAGAATCAAGATCTAAATAAGAAGGGGGTAACTCCATATCACCCTCACGAATGTCTACATCAAGAAAATTAGCTAAGCAGGTTGCATAAATTCCTCCAAAGAAATCTCCGTTATGTCTATTATGATGCAACCTACGAGCTACAATGGCTCCCATATGATAAGATTGGTCCCCTAACACAGCACTTCTGAGAATGCTGAGATCAGAGGCACACATGTGACATGCTTCATCCTTAGCATTTATGCATCTAACAATGAAGAGAGCAAAATAATGTATAGCAGGAAAGTGAATGCTCCCTATAGTGGCCTACGCTATATCTCTAGATTCCCCCACAGTTATTCTAGCAAGAAAATCTCTATATTAAGATTTAGGGGGATCCCTGATACTACCCCAAGATGGAAGTTTGCATGCAAAAGTGAAATCCTCTAAGTCCATGGTATAAGATTTGTCATAAAGGTCAAACATGACTGAAGGAGAATTACGCCAAGATGAAAACTCAAACCTCCCCACAAATGAACTTGTGAGGTCACGATCTGTGGGCATTTATCAGCTTCAAAGTCCTCAAGACCGGCATTACGCAAATATGCATAGAATTCTTCTTTAATTCCCGCTTGATTCATAAAATTTTCCAAAGGCCATTCACAGGGCCTCACAAGAGCGTCTCTTGGTGGTTCCTCGTCAGCATCACGCATTGCAAGCCTGGGACCTTGCTTCCTTGAAGAACCACCTTGGAACATCTCCCTAGCATATTGTTTTCTCTGAAAAATAATTCTGAAATTTTTAGTAACTTCAAACAAAAGTGAACCAACTTCAATAAAACTGATAGCAACTACTCATACAAGTGCCTAGAGCATATATCAAGCATTAGAACTACTTGGAACCATATAAATTTGACATGCAAGCTCAAGAACATGGTCACCTATGCAGCACAAATTTGCAATGAATAAAGCACTAGGACAAAAACTAATTGGACCAATGGAGGAGTCACATACCAAGGAACAATCTCCCCAAGCATTTTTGCGAGAGGTGCTTTGAGCAAGGAGATCGAAAATCACAGCAAAAGCGGCTGGAACACGAGCTTGAGTTGGTTTTTCGGGTTTGTGTGAGGCAGAGGAAGAAGATGGGTGCAGGGATAAGTGGAGGAGGGCCACCGTGGGCCCACGAGGCAGGGGCGCGTCCTCCACCCTCGTGGCCAGGTGGCAGCTCCCCCCGCGGTATTTTTGCACTATAAATCCTCAAATATTCCCGAAAAAATCATATTAAATTGGCATGGCATTCTGAGGACTTTTATTTTCGGGATATTTTTATATTGCACGGATAAATCAGGAAACAGACAGAAAAATACTATTTTACTTTATTTCTATTAAAGAATAGAGAATATAAAGAGGGTACAGAAGGTTGTGCTTCTAGTTTCATCCATCTCATGCTCATCAAAAAGAATCCACTAACAAGGTTGATCAAGTCTTGTTAACAAACTCATTCCGATAATCACGGAACCGGAGAAATTTTGAATAACACTATGTTACCTCAACAGGGATATGGACATCCCCAATAATAAGTATATCATATTTCTTCTTGACAGTAGGGAGAGGAAATTCAAAACCTCCTAATATAATCGATGGAATTTTTCCAATAGAGTTGATACTATAAACTTGAGGTTGTTTCCTCGGAAAGTGTACCATATGCTCATTACCATTAACATGAAAGGTGACATTGCCTTTGGTGCAATCAATAACGGCCCCTGTAGTATTAAGGAAAGGTCTTCCAAGAATAATAGACATACTATCATCTTCGGGAATATCAAATAACAAAGTCCGTTAAAATAGTAACGTTTGCAACCACGACAGGCACATCCTCACAAATACCGACAGGTATAGCAGTTGATTTATCAACCATTTGCAAAGAGATTTCAGTAGGTGTCAACTTATACAAGTCAACTCTACGATATAAAGAGAGAGGCATAGCACTAACACCGGCTCCAAGATCACATAAAGCAGTTTTAACATAATTTCTCTTAATGGAGCATGGTATAGTAGGTACTCCTGGATCTCCAAGTTTCTTTGGTATTCCACCCTTAAAAGTATAAATAGCAAGCATGGTGGAAATTTCAGCTTCCGGTATCTTTCTTTTATTTGTAACAATATCTTTCATACATTTAGCATAAGGATTCATTTTGAGCATATCAGTCAATCGCATACGCAAAAAGATGGGTCTAATCATTTCAGCAAAGCGCTCAAAATCCTCATCATCCTTTTTCTTGGATGGTTTCGGAGGAAAAGGCATGGGTTTCTGAACCCATGGTTCTCTTTCTTTACCATGTTTCCTAGCAACAAAGTCTCTTTTATCATAATGTTGATTCTTTGATTGTGGGTTATCAAGATCAACAGCAGGTTCAACTTCTACTTCATTATCATTACTAGGTTGAGCATCATCATGAACATCATCATTAACATTTTCACTAGTTTCATGTTCATTACCAGATTGTGTTTCAGCAGATCGACATAGAGATATCATTTGGATTCTCGTGTGGTTCGCAATAGGTTCACTAGAAGTTTGCATAGTCCTATCATTTTTCTTTTCTTCCTTTTATAAGAACTAGGCATATCAATATTATTTCTCCGAGAATCTTGCTCGATTCTCTTAGGGTGGCCTTCAGGATACAAAGGTTCTGAGTCATTCTACCAGTTCTAGTAGCCTCTCTAACTGCATAATCATTTTTCTTACTATTCATTTCATCAAGCACTTCTTTCTGAGCTTTAAGTACTTGTTCTACTTGAGTTGAAACCATAAAAGCATGTTTGCTAACAAGTTTAAGTTCACCTCTAATATTAGCCATATAATCACTCAAGCGTTTAATCATAAAGGTATTCTGTTTTAAGTGTCTACCAAAATAAGCATTAAAGTCATCTTCCTTAAACATAAAGTCATCAAACTCATCCAAGCACTGACTAGCAATTTTAGTGGGAGGGACTTCAGTTTTATCATATCTATAGAGCGAATTTACCTTTACTACCTGTGTCGGGATACCAGGAGGTTCTTCAATAAATAAGTAATTGAGATCATATACTTCTTCAACAGGCGGTAAATTAAGACCATGTATTTCTTCAATAGGAGGTAAATTCTTAACATCTTCAGCTTCAATACCTTTTTCTTTCATAGATTTATTTGCCTCTTGCATATCTTTGGGACTGAGAAATAGAACACCTCTCTTCTTCGGAGTTGGTTTAGGAATAGGCTCAGTAATTGGCTCAGGAGCTGGCTCAGGAGGTGGCTCGGGAGGTGCCCAATTATTTTCATTTGCCAACATATTATTCAATAGAATTTCAGCGTCATCCGGTGTTCTTTCCCTGAAAAGAGAACCAGCACAACTGGCATCGGTTAGTCCATTATAAAAGATATCAAGTATTTCAGGTTTCTTAAGAGGATGATCAGGCAAAGCATTAAGTAACTTGAGAAGCCTCCCCCAAGCTTGTGGGAGACTCTCTTCTTCAATTTGAACAAAATTATATATATCCCTCAAAGCAGCTTGTTTCTTATGAGCAGGGAAATAGTTAGCAGAGAAGTAAATCATATCCTGGGGACTTTGCACACAACCAGGATCAAGAGAATTAAACCATTTCTTAGCATCACCCTTTAATGAGAACGGAAATATTTTGAGTAAATAAAGGTAGCGCGACCTCTCATTATTAGTAAACAGGGCATCTATATCATTTAACTTAGTAAGATGTGCCACAATAGTTTCAGATTCATAGCCATAAAAAGGATCAGATTCAACCAAAGTAATTATATATGGCTCAACAGAAAAATCATAATAATCCTGATCAGGAACACAGATAGGTGAAGTAGCAAAAGCAGGGTCGGGTCTCATCCTATCTCTAAAAGATTCTTTACTCCACTTAACTAGCAACCTCTTAAGTTAAAGTCTGTCCTGGCAAGCAAGAATAGCTTTAGTAGATTCAACATTAAAAAGATAACCCTCAGGAATAGCAGGCATATTTTCATCATCACTAACATCATTGTATTCAGTTTCAATATTTTCTCTTTCTCTAGACCTAGAAATTTGTTCATCTAGACATTCTCCAAGGGCATGAGTATCAAGCATAGAAGTACTTTCATCATAAGTATCATGCATAGCAGAAGTGGCATCATCAATAACATGCGACATATCGGAACGAATAGCAGAAGCAGGTTTAGGTGTCGCTAGCTTACTCATAACAGAAGGTGATTCAAGTGCAGAGCTAGATGTCAATTCCTTACCTCTCCTCGTAGTTGAGGGATACATTTTTGTCTTAGCGTCTTTCAAGTTCTTCATAGTGTCCAGCAGATATAAATCCCAAGAGACTCAAAGAATAGAGCTATGCTCCCCAAAGAACGGGCGCTTTAAAAGGGTCTTGATAACCCACAAGTATAGGGGATCGCATAGCAGTTTTCGAGGGTAGAGTATTCAACCCAAATTTATTGATTCGACACAAGGGGAGCCAAAGAATATTCTCAAGTATTAGCAGCTGAGTTGTCAATTCAACCACACCTGGAAACTTAGTATCTGCAACAAAGTGTTTAGTAGCAAAGTAATATGATAGTGGTGGTAACGGTAACAAAAGTAAAGACAGCAAAAGTAATGTTTTTGGTATTTTTGTAGTGATGATAACAGTAACGGAAAAGTAAATAAGCGTAAACCAGTATATTGAAAACTCAGAGGCACCGGATCGGTGATGGATAATTATGTCGGATGTGGTTCGTCATGTATGATCATAACATAGGGTGACACGAGAACTAGCTCGAGTTCATCAATGTAATGTAGGCACGATATTACGAATATAGTCATACGTGCTTATGGAAAAGAACTTGCATGACATCTTTTGTCCTACCCTCCCGTGGCAGCGGGTCCTATTGGAAACTAAGGGATATTAAGGCCTCCTTTTAATAGAGAACCGGAACAAAGCATTAGCACATAGTGAATACATGAACTCCTCAAACTATGGTCATCACCGAGAAGTATCCCGATTATAGTCACTTCGGGGTTGTCGGATCATAACACATAATAGGTGACTATAGACTTGCAAGATAGGATCAAGAACACACATATATTCATGAAAACATAATAGGTTCAGATCTGAAATCATGGCACTCGGGCCCTAGTGACAAGCATTAAGCATAGCAAAGTCATAGCAACATCAATCTCGTAACATAGTGGATACTAGGGATCAAACCCTAACAAAACTAACTCGATTACATGATAAATCTCATCCAACCCATCACCGTCCAGCAAGCCTACGATGGAATTACTCACGCACGGCAGTGAGCATCATGAAATTGGTGATGGAGGATGGTTGATGATGACGACGGCGATGAATCCCCCTCTCAGGAGCCCCGAACGGACTCTAGATCAGCCCTCCCGAGAGAGATTAGGGCTTGGCGGCGGCTCCGTATCGTAAAACGTGATGAAACTTTCTCTCTAATTTTTTTCTCCCCGAAAGCCAATATATGGAGTTGGCGTCGGAGGGCCACCAGGGGGCCCACGAGGTAGGGCGGCGCGCCCAGGGGGGAGGGCGCGCCCCCCACCCTCGTGAGCAGGGTGTGGGCCCCCTAGTCTTCATCTTTGGCGAGGATTTTTTATTATTTTTTCTAAGGTGTTCCGTGGAGTTTCAGGTCATTTCGAGAACTTTTGTTTTCTACACATAAAACAACACCATGGCAATTCTGCTGAAAACAGCGTCAGTCCGGGTTAGTTCCATTCAAATCATACAAGTTAGAGTCCAAAACAAGGGCAGAAGTGTTTGGAAAAGTAGATACGATGGAGACGTATCACCAATATGCTTCACTGATGCTGCAAGAATCCGAGAGGGCCATGCAGTTGGTGTTGCAGAGAGTGGGGGCAGCTCGGACAAGGGATGAATCACTAGCACCATGGCAGCGAATGTGGAGGAAGGCATTGCACAAGTTGATGGAAACGAGGAGAGTACGACCGATCGAATCAACGGTACATGGGTTCCAATTGGATGGCTCGCTTGGTGACCGATCTCGCGCTTGGATCGACCAACCTACGCAGAGCAGCATCCTACAATTTAGCATTTGATAATATCATGGTAGAGCAAATTTACAATATTCATGGGAGGCTTCCATTTTGTGAAAAAATTAAAGGAAAAGTGAGACTAAAACAGAAGAAAATCATGAATTTTAATCCACTTATAGTTCGGTAGAAGATTATTATAGAAAGTAACTCATCACTTGGAAGTGATTTTTTGGGTTTTGATTATGTTTGCTCACGGTATGTTGTTATCCATTAAAACATTAGTAGGGCGGTCAAGCTTTTTAAACTTGTGGCATTATTTAATTGAAGGAAATAAATAACAAGAATATATAAACTATGCATAGTACATGGGCTCAAAAGGTTAGAGAAACATCACCATGGGCCATCTTCGACGCATATCCAAATCAACAAGGTGTGACCGCGCCTCCAGATCTCGCGGCTATGAAGATGGTTAAATGGAAGGAACGTCACACCATCAGAGCCTACAAAAACAACCTCCTCAACAAGCACCATCGAGCTACCCACCATTCCTAAAATATGAACACCTCAAGCAATTTAAAATGAGCACCAAATGAGTATATTCTAAATAAAGAGCCAAGCAAGTGAGGAAAGGAGGCAAGTCCTGGTGGAGCAGGAATGATGACAGATGGGAAGCACACCTAGGACTCAATGACGACAAATAAGGTGGCTAAGAATCAAGAAACCCAGAGTAAGGTTGAAGATAAAAATCAATGCAAGAAAATTTATATTCAGAAACACCAGGTGTGACTATAGGAACTTGATAACTATGTAGGCCTCCTTTGGTTCATAGGATAGAACTATCATAGGAATAGAAAAGTCCGAGGAAATGAGGTGACATGTATTAAATTCCTATAGAAAAAGCGAGGTCATTTTGTTTATCGGATAGGGATTATTCCAATAGGTCAGAGCTAAAAAATCCTTTGAAATGGAAAGGATATGACCCAGCCCTATATAGGAATATGGTTCCATTCCTATAAACCAAGGGGCTCTAAAGGGAATTCTACTATAAGATATTATCCTATAGAATCCCTACAATCCAAAGGAGGCCTTCGATGAATAACTACGAAGTAGAAAGCACTGCAATGACCAGGAATAGCTACTAACTACTTTATGTTGAATGCTACCATCACACAATGGCAAGAGGCGCAAGTGCGCGGCCAACCTATTCACTGAATTTTTTCAGTAGAAGGGCAAGTAATATTCTTTTTCTGGTTATGTTTGCTCACACTATGTTCCTATCCACTGAAAAAACTTAGTAGGGTAGAGAAGCTTTTAAAAGGGTGCCAATCTTTAAGCAAAGGAAATAAATATTTATAATAAATACGCTATCCAGAGCACATTAGCTCATGAGAAGGTTAGAGAAACAATATATCACCATAGGTCATCTTCAACAAATTCCCAAATGAACAAGGTGTGATCGTGTCTCCAAATGTCGCGGTTGTGAAGATGGTGAAAACGGAAGGAATTTCACACCATAAAAGCCACCAATAGCAACCTCCTCCTCGACAAGCCCCGGCAAGCTCCCCGCCATGCTTAAAAACGAACACCACAAGCAATTGAAACTGAGCCAATTGAGCGGATTCTAAAGGAAGTGTCATGCGACTGGGAAAAGGAGGCAAATCATGGCAAAGTAGCAAAGAGGATGGACGGGATTGGAAGCACATTTAGGCCTCAATGACAAAAATGAAGGTGGCCGAGAACAAAGAAATCCAAAGTAAGGTTGAAGATAAAAAAAATAGCAAGAAAATTTACATTCTAAAATACCAAGTATAACTATAGAAACTTTAAAATGTTTAGATGGATAACTGCTGCAACTACCAGGACTAACTACTAACTAGTGAAGCATCACACAATGCCCAGAGGTGCAAGTGCGCAACCAACCTACTGGTTTGAGGCCTGCCGCTGCATCATGTGCTCACCATTGTCTTATACAAGAACAACACCACAGATGCTAGTGCCTGTTGGCCGAGATTCTTTTTATAGCTCTAAAAGAGGCTTGCACTACCAATTCTAGCATTTGAACCATATTTGTAATTTTATGTGCATATCTTTCCATAATGCAGTTCATATTTCTGGATATCTTTTTTACACACTCAACTGGCGCAATATATGATATGTCCATGATAACATGTTTCACTAGCATAGTTGATGTACTATTGCGGAAGCTAGCATGTCCTTCAAGAGCCTAACACAAATATTCATGCGGAAGAGGACATAGAAATAAATGGATGTCGATCCGTTGTTTTTTTGTTTCCCACTATGAAAGCTTCTCTCAATCCCTTCCTAGGCCTTTCTTTCATGCGCACATGCTTACCTGGTTGACCGTCCACATTAAGGTTTTGATTGCTTACAAGTTCACTGGAAGGTGCTCTCTGGGGAGTAGAAACTATTCTCTTTTCTATTAAATTTAATTTCTTTCCTTTCCTCAGTTAGTATTGAAATACAAAGTGTTTGTTAATTGAGGAGTGTTTTCTAGTTCATTTCTTCCTCCACTTCATAAGGAAATAAAATACGTTAACATTTTCACACATTTCTTATCGTCCTACGGCATATGACCATAGCGGTAAACATTGTCAGCCATATGTTCATACCTTGGTAAATATGCGAGGGTAATACATAGCAAATATGTTGTTCAGATTGTGAAAGGATCGAGAAGAGGGGTCTAGAGGGCGGGTGATTAGACCCTTCACAAGTAAAAGTGGCATTTTTTAAGTTCTTCAAGTTAAGGTGGAGTTTTAGCACAAGTTTAAGCATTCACAATACATTTCAAGCAAGCATGACAAGAGTATATGCAGCGGAAAGAGTAAAGCATGCTAATTGCAAGAAAGTAAAGGGATGGGATTGGAGTGTGCAAATACAATGAAGACACGGAGATTTTTGGCGTGGTGTCGATAGGTGGTGCTATCGTACATCCACGTTGATGGAGACTTCAACCCACGAAGGGTAACAGTTGAGCGAGTCCACGGAGGGCTCCACCCACGAAGGGTCCATGAAGAAGCAACCTTGTCTATCCCACCATGGCCATCGCCCACAAAGGACTTGCCTCACTCGGGTCGATCTTCACGAAGTAGGCGATCTCCTTGCCCTTACAAACTTCTTGGTTCAACTCCACAACTTAACGGAGGCTCCCAAGCGACACCTAACCAATCTAGGAGACACCACTCTCCAACAGGTAATAGATGTTGTGTTGATGATGAACTCCTTGCTCTTGTGCTTCAAATGATAGTCTCCCCAACACTCAACTCTCTCACACAGATTTGGATATGGTGGAAAGATGATTTGAGTGGAAAGCAACTTGGGGAAGGCTAGAAATCAAGATTCTTGTGGTAGGATTGGTATATCTTGATCTCAACACATGAGTAGGTGATTCTCTCTCAGAAAATGTATGCTGAAAGTGTAGGCACGTTTTGATGGCTCTCTCTCACAAATGGAGATGGGGGTGGAGGGGTATATATAGCCTCCACACAAAACCCAACCGTTACACACATTTGACCCAACTCGGTCAGACCGAATAGATGAACTCGGTGAGACCGATTTAGTTCAAAATGTGAACGTTAGGAATCTCGATGGGACCGACTGGAACAATTCAGTGTGACCGATGTGCTAGGGCTTTGGGCAAACATCAACTCGGTGGTGCCGATTGCATCAACTCGGTGAGACCGAAGTGAAGCAATAAGGCAACAGAGAATATGTCAAGCAAACTCGGTGGGACCAATTGCACATTTCGGTGAGACCGAAATAACTACAATAGGAAACAGAGAGGTTGCAAGGCCATCTCGGTGAGACCGAGATCCGTATCGGTGTGACCGTGCTGTTAGGGTTTCTGGCAGTGGCTATGTCATATGAACTCGGTGGCGCCGGGTAGAAAGAACCAGTGGGGCCGAGTTTGACTTTAGGTTTTGGACATATTTGGAATGAGAAAGTGGTTGAGGGATTTGGAGCAATATCACTAAGCATTTGAGCAAGCAACCCATTAAGCAACATCTCATCCCCTTTTAATAGTATTGGCTTTCCTTTGGACTATATGTGATCTTGGATCACTAAAAGTAAAATGAAGAGTCTTGAGCTTTTGCCAATATGTGTCCTTAGCATTTTGAGGGCCACATTCCTAGTCCATGGCATGCCATTGTTGAACTTGTCTAAAATACACTAGATAAAAGTATTAGTTCAACAAGAGATATGTTGACATTAATTACCAAAATCACCCAGGGAGCACTTGTGCTTTTTGACTGAAAAAGGCAATGTTGTCATCGAAGCTAAAAAATAAACAAACTGGCACATTCTACCTCAGGATGCAATACAGACTCCAATAAGAAAAATTGCTTGAAAATTAGTTCCTTCTTCTCTTTCTTTATAGCACAAAAAAGAATGGTACAGAGAGAACCTCTTACCACGGTCTGTGGTTGCCGATGCCTCTCATGGCTCCGATGTCCGTGCATCTCCGGCGGGGGAAGATAGGAATGCATCGCGCGGGCGCATGACCGGCCTCCATCTCCCTAGTCCTCATCTTTGGTCACTGTAAGCCTCTCCCCGTCTCTTGCGCCAACGGTCGGCGTTCTCTACGATCTAGGGAAGGAAGGGTGCTCACTTTTTTCTTTCGGAGGAGAGTGAAGAGGCAGTAGTGTATATTGTCTCATCAGGCATCTCTACCCTAGGCCCACTAGATGCAACCCGCAATAGCCAAAGCCTGAAAAAACGATCACTTAGGTTCACGCGACCCAACATTGGGCCCGAAATAAACAGACGTTTAGTTCCTTGTAGATCCACGCAAGAAAAACCATACGTTGTATTAGTTCCTTGTGTGGGTGACCGCTGACTGTAATCTCTTGTAAATATTTTGCTCTCCTTCTATAAAGCTAAGGTACGCTTTTGGCGTACTCTCAAAAAAAACAAAAGTGCTTTTTTTCAGCAACTACTCTCGAGTATTCCGCATTGCTGTCGGAATTGATTATAATATATTATTTTAATAAAATTTTGTTGCCTGAATTTTAACTACGAGAATGAAGGCTAAAAATACATATGATTTGTTGTATTTGTTATTAATTATATAGTTCCAAAATCTCGTGCATGCATTTGTTGTTTCTCTCACTATATTTCTCATGCATGTTGAGAGAAACAAAAATAGTAGGGTCGATAAAGAGGGTTATATGCATGTTGAGTATAAATAGCATTTCTCATATGCATCTTGAGAAAATAAAAGTAGCGAAGTTGATGAAATGGCATATGTGTCTGTTTTTTTTAAACACAGTACAGACGCATGTAATATGTATGTCAAGATAAATAAAAGTAATTCAATAGATACCGTGTCCCACATGCGACGTACGGCCGACAACGACAATATGTTTCCCACATACAGGTTAGTTGATTGATTAAAGCCCGTATGCTCTCTTGTTAATTACCGCCTCCTGACTCTTACTTAGCTGTCACATTACAGCCCCCGATCAGATCCGACAGACATAGTACTGAATCCGAGCGTGGTGCCAGCTAAACTGGTCGATCAAGCCCATGACGGGCTACTAATTACGGCCTAAACAAACCACGCTCCCACAGTGACAAAAATAAACCTGTACCCACGAGCGAAGCCTGCATGCATGTGAAGCCGTCAGGTCTTGCCTGTGTGGGCGTACGTACCAGCTGTACGACCGCCCGAGCACACACCGGGGCTCGCATTTTAAAGCTCCATCGGGCCAACTTGGACTTAAGTACGTACGGACGCCACTCGTAAACCGCGAACACCTTGTGATTATCCGGATCCGCTGCGACACTGCCCCGACATGTACACGCACGGCGGGTGCTAATCCTTTGCTTAGCGCTAAGCGCGGTTAGCCCGACAATGGATCCGGATGGGCCGGTGTACGGGCGTCATGTTGGTCACTATTCTAGGAACAAGTATGGTTTGTGCCAGTTTGGACAGCAGGACGTGCGTGCATGCGATCCAAATGTGCCAGCTGCACGAAACCGGCTAAGAGCATGTCTAGTCGCGTCCCCAGCAGGTCCTTCCAGGCGATATTTGAGTGTCGGCGTTCAAAAATCGGTCCAGTCGCATCCTCAGAAGCCTGTTTTTCGTCGGTTTGGGCTGAAACTGATGCCGGCGGATCCAGGCCGAGCCCGGCGCGCTGGGGGCGCCCGGGGGCGTCGGGGCAAGCGATTTTGACGCGAACGAACTGCGGGCCCGCCGAGTCAGCGACACTCGCCTCGTCGTCCTCACAACGCCTCGGTTTCCCCCGGGGAATCAATGCCAAGGCTGCCGCCGATCAACCTTCCATTGATTCCTCACGCGCGGCGCGGCGACGCCCCTCCTCCCGCCACGCGTACACGCAACGCCCACCCCCGGCCGCTATAAAGCAACGCCTCCCCCTCGCGTGTGACCACATACCGCCGAGCTCTACCTCTCGCTTCCCGTGCGCAGCCGCCTCCGACGTACCTCCCCTCTCTCCTAGTGCCCAGCCGCGACGATGGGCGAGCGATTCCACGGCGACGGGGCGGCGGCTAATAACCGGCCGCCGCTTCATTGCCTGGCGGGAAGCCCACTTGTTTGTTCGAGGCCAACATCCGGCGCCTCCCGACATGCGCGGCCGGGCGGTGGAGGCTTCGGCGCGGTGGGGCCTCCATCCCGCCGCCCGACGTCATCAAGGCCGACTACTTTCGCCGACGTAGGTCGACCGCGTATGGTGTTGTCGGTGTCAAAGCTGGCGGATCTCGGGTAGGGGGTCCCGAATCGCGTCTAAGGTCGATGGTAACAGGAGACAGGAGACACGATGTTTACCCAGGTTCGGGCCCGCTCTATGGAGGTAATACCCTACTTCCTGCTTGATTGATCATGATGAATGTGGGTATTACAAGAGTTAATTTACCACGAGATCGTACTAAAACCCTAGAAGTCTAGCATGCATGATTATGATTGCCTCTACGGACTAAACCCTCCGATTTATATAAACACCGGAGGGGGCTAGGGTTGTACAAAGTCGGTTACAGAGAAAGGAATCTTCATATCATACGCCAGGCTTGCCATCCACGCCAAGGAGAGTCCTACTCGAACACGAGAAAGAGTCTTCAGTCTTGTATCTTCACGGCCCATCAGTCCGGCCCACGTACATAGTCCGGACGCCCAGGACCCCTTAATCCAGGACTCCCTCAGTATCCCCTGAACCAGGCTTCAATGACGAGGTGTCCGACGCGCAGATTGTCTTCGACATTGCAAGGCGGATTCCTTCTCCGAATACTCCAAAGTAGCCTTGGAACATAGAAAACATATCCGGCTCTGCAAAAGAAATACCACACACAGTATAATATTTCACGAGTCCAATCTGCTGACAACTTTGGTAGTGTGACATCACGTCGCTGCCCGGTTATTATTTTGAACCGTTTCTTAACCTGCCACTCCACGCTTCAAGATGCGGTTTTCATTGGCACGTCTTGTCGCAGCAGAGATCGTGTCCCCTTATTGCGGGATTCTCATCAATACGGGTGTGGGTAATCCAAACGTTCCATTAGCACGATTCCTTGGGAATAGGCAGGTTTTAAGGCCTAGGAGGAGGCGTCTGATATTCATCGCCTTTATAAAGGGGCACAGACCCGTCTTTCTCCTCTACGCTTACCTCTTCCTCAACCTTTCCAACCTCGAGTTCCAGCACCCAGGTTTCAACTTAATCGCTCCGAGCCTCTCAGTCATGTCCAGATCCAGCCCTCAAGGCCGGTGGATGGCCTCCTCTGTTACAGAGGAGGATATCGCGAAGCTCCGGGCGGCAAGATACCTGACCGCGGAAATCCTCCACAGGCTCCCTGCTAAAGAGCAAGTTATTCCTACCCCCAGATCCGGCGAGAGGGTCGTATTCATCTCTCACTTTCTCCGGGGGCTAGGGTTCGCGCTCCATCCCTTCTTTCGCGGACTCATGTTCTATTACAGGCTAGATTTTCACGATCTAGCCCCGGACTCCTTTCTTCACATCTCGGCATTCATCGTTATGTGCGAGGCCTTTCTCCGCATTCCCCCACACTTCGGCTTATGGCTCAAGACTTTTAATGTGAAGCCGAAGGTAATCGAGGGGGAGCAAGCGGAGTGTGGCGGTGCTACGGCGAGCAAACTCGCCAATATCCCTTGGCCAAAAGGCTCTTTTACGGAACCCTCCGACCTGTGGCAGCGGGAGAGGTTTTACATCACCGAACCCCGTGGTACCAAGTGGCGGCTACAACTGCGTTCCGGTCTGGCCCTCCATTACAGCTTGCATCATGGATTAATAAGGGGCTGGACTGGGGATCGATCGACGAAGTGCAGATGCTTCAAAGCCGCATCCGGAGCCTCATCAAAAAGTACACCGGCCTCATCAACGTAATCCAAGTAATGTTAGTCCGCCGGGTCCTACCGTGCCAGCGATGGCCTCTCCGCATGTGGCAGTTCAGTCCATAAGGACCACGGACCCTTCTGTTTGGGAACATAGTAATTTCAAAAAAATTCCTACGCACACGCAAGATCATGGTGATGGCATAGCAACGAGAGGGGAGAGTATTGTCCACGTATCCTCGTAGACCGTAAGCGGAAGCGTTATGACAACGCGGTTGATGTAGTCAGCACGTCTTCATGATCCAACCGATCCAAGTACCGAACGACGGCACCTCCGAAGTTCAAAGACACGCTCAGCTCGATGACGATCCCCGTCTCCGATCCAGCAAAGTGTCGGGGATGAGTTCCACAAGACGACGGCGTGGTGGCGATGATGATGCTCATCTGGTAGCGAGGCTTCGCCTAAACTCCGCGCCGATTTGACCGAAGTGGAATATGGTGGAGGGGGGCACCGCACACGGCTAAGGAACGATCCGTAGATCAACTTGTGTGTCTATGGGGTGCCCCCCTGCCCCCGTATATAAAGGAGCAAGGGGGGGGGGGGGGTGCGGCCGGCCCTAGGAGGAGGCACGCCGGAAGAAGTCCTACTCCCACCGGGAGTAGGACTCCCCCCTTTCCTAGTTGGACTAGGACTTGGGGGGGAAGGAGGAGAGGGGGAAAAGGAAAGGGGGGGGCACCCCCCCTCCTTGTCCTATTCGGACTTGGGGGGGGGGGGCGCAGCTGCCCCTTGGCCCCTTCTCCTCTTTCTCCACTAGGCCCACTAAGGCCCATTAGGTCACCGGGGGGTTCCGGTAACCTCCCGGTACTCCGGTAAAATGCCGATTTCACCCGGAACACTTCCGATGTCCAAACATAGGCTTCCAATATACTCCCTCCTTCCCAAAATATAAGGCACGGTTTGACTTTTCTGGTCTTCGTTGCACAACCTTGACTATATTTTTTATGTATTATATGTCTATAAAATTATTATACATACATATGAAATAAAATTGCTTTGCAAGACAAATACAGCGATGTCATTTATACATGTTCAATCCATATACTTTGATATATATTAGTGGTCAAAGTTGTGCATCAAAGACCGTAAAAAGTCAATCACGCCTTATATTTTGGGAAGGAGGGAGTATCAATCTTTATGTCTCGACCATTTCGAGACTCCTCGTCATGTCCGTGATCACATCCGGGACTCCGAACAAACTTCGGTACATCAAAACTTATAAACTCATAATAAAACTGTCATCGTAACGTTAAGCGTGCGGACCCTATGGGTTCGAGAACTATGTAGACATGACCTAGAACTATTCTCGGTCAATAACCAATAGCGGAACCTGAATGTTCATATTGGTTCCTACATATTCTATGAAGATCTTTATCGGTGAAACTGCATAACAACATACGTTGTTCCCTTTGTCATCGGTATGTTACTTGCCCGAGATTTGATCGTCGGTATCCAATACCTAGTTCAATCTCAAGCATCGGCAAGTCTCTTTACTCGTTACGTAATGCATCATTCCGTAACTAACTCATTAGCTACATTGCTTGCAAGGCTTATAGTGATGTGCATTTCTGAGAGGGCCCAGAGATACCTCTCCGACAATCGGAGTGACAAAACCTAATCTCGAAATACGCCAACCCAACATGTACCTTTGGAGACACCTGTAGTACTCCTTTATAATCACCCAGTTACGTTGTGATGTTTGGTAGCACCCAAAGTGTTCCTTCGGTAAACGGGAGTTGCATAATCTCATAGTTACAGGAACATGTATAGGTCATGAAGAAAGCAATAGCAATATACTAAACGATCAAGTGCTAGGCTAATGGAATGGGTCATGTCAATCACATCATTCTCCTAATGACGTGATCCCATTAATCAAATAACAACACATGTCTATGGTTAGGAAACATAACCATCTTTGATTAATGAGCTCGTCAAGTAGAGGCATACTAGTGACTATATGTTTGTCTATGTATTCACACATGTATCATGTTTCCGGTTAATACAATTCTAGCATGAATAATGAACATTTATCATGATATGAGGAAATAAATAATAACTTTATTATTGCCTCTAGGGCATATTTCCTTCACCTTCAACACTTCTTCAGCACGACGCACGGAGGAATGTGGAAGTTATTCTTCGGGACACGAAAACAGTGGTCGGATACCACCGAGGACATCGGCCTCGACTGCAATCATCCGGATACCTCGGTAAGCACTCGACTCCCGAACACAGTTTAGTTAAATATCCCGCAACAATATACTGAGAAAACCATCTTTGACCAGGGCTGGATAAAGAAGGCGGAAAGAATTAGGTGTTTGGCCCCTCTTCCCAATGACTCAGCTGATCCTGTGCTAAGAAGGATGCTGGCTTCGGTGCCATATCAAATGGCGGCGAAGGGGGACGAGGAGGAGGGCAAGAAGGCCAAAGGTGACCTCCATTCTAAAGGTGCACCAGACACTATGTCCGGGGAGATTGGAACTCCCTTTTCCGAAGGCAAATGAGAAGGAGAAACTGACATCCCTCCTCCCCATGGGAAGAAGAGGACCGCCTCCGAGGATTTGGAGGTAAAGTCCCCTAAGCGAGGGAAGATGTCCCTGTCAAGTGATGCGGGTTCAGAAGACAATGTTGTCGCGCAGCTTCTCCATAAGGACAAACCCTTAGCTGAATCGTAAGTGAATCAGGGGTGCCTTAAACATATTCCGTTCCTTTTTGGTCACAAGGATAACATATGAAATATATGCTTGCAGTCCGGCACGCAGTCTTCCTCAACAGTCCTCCTCCTCGGGGGATCTTCTTCCGGAGATGATGGAAAGCGAGTCACCTCCGCATACCCCCTCCCCTATAGGGCAGACGATTTCGAGGTGTCGTCCGGGAGGATCTCTCCCGATCAACAAGTGGCGCGAGGGACAATGAGGACCACGCCCGAAGGTGTTACTTCGGCCGTCCAGGGTCTGGGACGTGTGGTCACTACGGGGACCAACAATAGAGGGCCCGGACTATCCAGTTTACAGCCGGAGATGACTCTAGGGTCGGGTAAACATATCCTTTTGAAGGGAGTCCGTACTCCCACAACCGCTTCCAGGAATCCGGAGGCGCCGGATACATTGATGGGCATGTTGCAACATGCGTCCGTCTCAGAGGAACATCGTGCCTTAATGGGTATGGTGGTTGAGAGGATTCTGTCCGTGAAAAGCGGGTTGAATGAAGCATTCACGGGCCTACTAAGAGGCTTCAAGGTACGTAATGTAATATTTTCAATTGTGCTCTATGCGCAAAATGCACCTGTGTATAGATAGTAGCCCCTGAGACTCTGGTTGGCGTCCAGAGGGAGGCAATCAGAGGATCGAAAAAGACATGCCAGAAATAACCTAACTAATTGGAACACGTGTACATTACGTCCTCGGCGATCGCCCACACTACGAGGTTGCAGTGTCAGGCGAAACTTGACATAGCGGATGACGACATCACCCTTATTAACAGACCACTTGATGAGGCGCAAGGTATGTTTTGGTGCGGTCAGTATATGTATGTATAATAACATGAGCACGAAGCTGAGAATTACATACTGAGACATGCATAACTGCAGATAGTGTTGCCGCGGTTGAGACCCTTCGGGCTGAGCTTTCCCGAGCCAAGGAGCAAGCCAGGATGAGTAATGTTGCTGCCAAGAAGGCAGCTAAGGAGTTAAAGGCCGAACAGGCTGCTCGGCGCCAGTGCGAGGAGAGAATATCTTCCATAGAGTGAGATCTAAATGATGCCACTGGCAAATGCCAAGCACTCGAGGAGGAGAACAAGACCAAAGTAGCCGAACTCGAGAAGGTCTTACAAGAGGCGAGAGAAGCACGGTCCGAGTCTAGAGCGGCTCGGGAGGAGATCCGGCAAGCCGGGGAGATAGCGGCCGGTAAGCCCTTTCTATTACAGATTAAATTCGGCGATCCGAAGTATGCCCCGCTTAATCAAATGTGGAGCTCTCCGGACGCATTCTTGAACTTGCCGAAGAGTGTCTCCGATGTGGCGCAGTTTTACCCAGTGCAAGAAGGGTATGCAACGGAGAAGCTTTTCTGGTCACAATTCGGCACGCCAAAGTGCCCGCTGTTGCTGAACGAATAGATGGCCCAGTGGGCCGAGCTCCAGAAGACACTACAAAAATATCTCAACTAGTGACTTCTGTCAGTGAGCCTGGAAGAACTGGTCATAGATCTATGACCATTTCAGACCAATTGGTCAAAAGCTGTTCGGGGGGCTCCAAACCCTAAACAATAACGACCATTTTGGTGAGAAAGGTCGTAATTTCCTTACACGAAATGGTCATAAAGCAGATAGCACAGGTCCGCGACCTTGTTTCTAGCTGATCATGACCAATATAGATGGTCATAACCTTGTAAATTGTGGTGGATTGCTATGACTAGGCGCCACCTCATGGGCTTTTGCCTATGTGTCATGTCCATGTGGCAGTTTTTGCCCTAGGTTGTGAAGCAACCTATATTTACAATAGTTAAAGTAAATTCCCAAAAAATCTCATAAATTCTTTGGGTCATATCTTCGTCAAGTATGTAAAAAACCTTCCTTATGTAGTTCAAAAATAATTCAAAAATATTCATTTTCCTATTCTGCTCAAAAAACACTTTGTGAAGGAAGTACCACTTTGGCATGTCCAAATGGTATCCATTTTCTACAAAGGCTTTTCTCTACCCAAATAACCATCCTCCACCAAATGCCAGCTCAATCCATTCATTATTTTGAGCCCGGCTTCAACATTCAGATTTATGTCCAAAGGTGGTATTGCAAAGAAAGTACCACCTAGGCTCCTCCTTTTGAGCTGAAAATGTGTGAAGACGGTCTTCTTAGTAACTGATCATCCTCAGCCAAAACTCACGCCCATTAGCCATGTGCATTTCCCTGCATCGCTAATCAAACACTTGGCTGCTTATTCATGTTTGAGCATCGATCGGTCTCCTCGTGAGAATCTTATGTTGTGATTTTCTTCCTAGCACCTACCTGGGGAGTGCCCAACCCACTAGACATGCCTAGGCAGCCTAGAACACATGGCAACGCCACGGTCACGCGGTGACCACGCGGCGGGCATGCGAGTTTACGTGCTCTAGAGTTGGGTCCCTCGGCCACCGTCCAAACCTCGACATATCGCCACCAAACCATGTATTTATGATTAAATAGGTACTTATGTAACTAGAAAATATTTTTGTAAAAAATAAATATCAAACTACGAGGCAGCTGCAGTTCAAATTTGACCCACTTCCAACTAAATCGGTGGGAATTTGTCTTTTTCACCAGAGGTGGATCAAAACTTTGGACACCCAACCATTTTGTCAATTGTGCATTAAACATGGCCTAGTATTTTATAAAATTGATTTGGTCCAAATTTGCAACAAATATATGGTAGGTCCTTCATAAAAAACTCATTTCAAGCACTCGGAAAATGGAAAATGAATTTTCTGTGCAAAGAAAATGATAACTTCCTTAGGCAACATTGTTTGCCATTCCAAGATGCACCCTTGTGCACAATATGAGATCATTTGAACAAACTATGCCATGAATGTGGCCATAAGATTGATCATTTGGCTTGAAAGCCATGAATCTTCACGCATGATTGCTCATTTCTGAGAACACTTTTTTAAAATAATTTCCGTATTACAAGTATATTATTTTTCCTTGAAACTTGGTCACATATAATGACACAATGCAAAGGTTTTCCAATTTTTTGATTTTTTTTAATTTTTATGCCCGTTTCAAAATGCGGTCAAAACGGCGGGCTTGACCATTCCTAGCTAGTGGTTGAATCTTGGAAATTTTTTGATGTTTCTCTAATTAAATAGATACTTATGTACCTAGAAATGATTTTTGGAAAAAATAAATAGCAAACTACGAGGCAACTGCAGTTCAAATTTGACCCGCTTCGAGCTGAATCGGCGAGAATTTGTCTTTTTCACCAGAGGTGGATCAAAACTTTTTACACCCAACCATTTGGTCAATTGTGCATTAAATATGGCCTAGTATTGTAGAAAATTGATTTGGTACAATTTTGCAACAAATATATTATAGGTCCTTCACAAAAAAACTCATTTTGGGCACTCGAAAAATGGAAAATGAATTTTTCGTCCAAAGAAAATGAAAACTTCCTTAGGAAACATTGGCTGCCATTCCAAGATGCACCCTTGTGCACAATATGGGATCATTTGAACAAACTATGTCATGAATGTGGCCATAAGATTGATCATTTGGCTTGAAAGCCATGAATCTTCACACTTGATAGCTCGTTTCTGAGAACACTTTTTTAAAATAATTGCCAGACATTACAAGTTTATTATTTTTGCTAGTAAGTTGGTCACATATAATGATACAATTCAAGGTTTTCTAATTTTTGATTTTTTGAATTTTTATGCCCGTTTCAAAATTCGGTCAAACTTGGCGGGCATGGCCGTTCCTAGCTAGTGGTTGAATATTGGAAAAGTTTTGGTGTTTCTCTAATTAAATAGATACTTATGTACCTAGAAATGATTTTTGGAAAAATTAAAGAGCAAGCTATAAGGCAGCTGCAGTTCAAACTTGACCCGCTTCCAGCTGGATCGGCGGAGATTTGTCTTTTTCACCAGAGGTGGGTCGAAACTTTCGACACCCAACCATTTGATAAATTGTATATTAAATATGTACTATTATTTTAGAAAAATTGATGGAGTCCAATTTTGCAACAAATATTTGATAGCTTCTTCACAAAAGAACCCATTTTTGCCACTCGAAAAATGATTAAAAATAGCTAGAAAGACAAAAAATGCATACAGATTGGTGCTCATCCATAAAATGTGGTCTAACTTTAGTGAAAATTTGTGTGGTGCCCTTTTGCAAAATATTTTTGATAGTTGCTTCACAAAATCCTTCTCTTTTTAGGACTTGAAAACTATTTTAAATCAATGATTTTTCCAACCAATCAGAACTCTTCTCACGGATCACCCCATTGTAGCTGATCTGAACCGTCCATATCCAACAGATCCAACGCCTCCCACGCTTCTCACCCCATTGTAGCCCAACCCAAACCCTAGCAGCCCGAGGCTGCCTCTCTCTCCCCTAGAACACACCCGCCGTCGCCTCTCTCTCTTCCCCTCTCCCCGATCCAGATCGACGACGACGGCCCCCTGTCGCCGCCCCCTCCTTCCCCATCCCGCCGCCGCCTCTCTCTCCCACCCACCCCGATCCATCCCCTCCCTTTGTCTCTCACATCACTTCCACACCCATCCCCTCCCCTGGCGGGATTCGCCGCTCCCCCTTCCTCCGTCTCGCTTACACCCACAGCCGCCGCCGCCGCAACCCAAACCCTCTCCCTCCCACCCTGATCCGCTGTCGCCCCCACCGTCTACGACCCAGATCGACCAAGCGAGGCGGTGCTTCCAGGCTGACGGGCGGCAGAGGGACGCTGGCCGGGCGTAGCGATTCTGTGCCGACGGCTCGGGCACCACGCCAAGGCAAGGTCTTCAAGAACCCCCAACCCCACCCCCACCCCCACCCACCCACCACAAAGAACAAGGGCAAGCGTGCGTCAACATCGCATTTACTCGTCCCCGGATTGTGATTCGCGGAGGTGTTTCTCGGCGCGATGTGCTCTCGGATGGCCGGATCGGTCCTCCTCGCGGCGCGGTAGCTGGCGCTAACCGCCTCTTCGCCACCACCGCGGCGTCCCGGGGCAGGACCTCCCTCGCCCGGCAAGAAGCGCGTTGGTGCGGATGATGTCCACTTCCGCGGCCTCGCAGGTGGTCAAGGCGGAGGCGGCCAAGAGCGATGGTTAGAAGAAGGAGGTGGCGATCAACAACTACTTGGGGGATCGAGCAGTCGAAGAAGCTGGTGCGTGAGGAAGGCACCGAGTGGAAGTGGTCTTGCTTCAGGGTATGCTCTTCCCTTGCTTCCTCTCGCTCGCTTTTCCTGTTTCAGTTCCTCGGCCGCAACGGGTCGCCAGATGGGAGCGCGGCGGTCGATGTGCGCTATAATTTTATTTACTTGTTGCGCCGCCATTGTGTGATTCATTAGTTGGTTTCGCTGCCGCAGCCATGGGAGACGACAACGCGGACATGTCGATCGATCGACCAAGCACCACGTGCCCAACACGATGCTCGACAAGATCGCCTACTACACCGCTAAGTCCTCGCGCTTCCCCACCGACATCTTCTTCCGTGTACGCCGCTTCCTGGTCCGGCACTTCGCTACATGCACGAGTGCAAGCGTCCACGTGGCCGTGAGCAGGCCGCCCACGCCAACAAGATGAACCCGGGCACTACAACTACCTATGTGAACACGCGATTCTTCTTCCCGATTCGATTTGGTGTTGATTTGATTGATTCTGGCGCATCTAATTCTTCTTCTCAGGTACTCTTCGTTGATGAACTTCCTCCACACCTGCGGTGCAAGAAAACACTGAAGAAGTGGTTCTTCATCGACAAGACGGTTGGCTAAGAAAATCCGGTGAAAGAGAGACAACCATCGTACTGCACGAGAAAGATATCGCCTACATTGCATGGATGGTAAGATTTGTTTCATGATTCAGTTTTGGGTTACGTAGTAAGCGATAGTCTAGTTACAATGCCTCTTACGAAGAAAGACATGCAGATATCCGTCTTGTGTTGCATGCCTATGAAGCGTATCATTGTCAATGATATCCGCCTTGGCACCTTTGTCTTCTCGCTCGGCCCCGCATGTGGTATGCTTGCTAGTTCCTTCTACTGGCATCCCCATCTCTCACCACCATTGCGTAGATAGATTAGCAGGATCAGCTCACTGGAGACTACTAGAGAGCATACCGAGCTCACATTGTCAGATTTGATGTGTGCATAAACAGATTTTACTTAAAAGCTCCCTGTAACCTTTTGTTTCATTGGTCAATCACGATAGCAGCGATGCTGGGGGAGCTCCCCTACACAACTATGCATTCTAATGGTCACATACATGTATCTAGTTCTCCTCATAAAATAGTTGCATGCATGACCAAGCTCTAACACATACACTGTCAAGCTTACTTAGATTAGAAGCATTCTATACAAGACAAACTACTATATGCTAGTCTTACTTACACTCTGTGTGGGGCACTCTCATTTAATTTTCTAGCATGTTAAATTTAACATTCTAATATATTTCTTTGAAACAATAGTCTAGCATAACTTATTAACTTCATTTTTTTAAAACAGATAATACATATTGAATTATTCATATTAATCTAAAATAATAACCAAACAACTACAGGACTGTGCATTAGTAGCATGCATGTGTGACTTCGCTTTTTGTGTGTTACGCTTGCAGTCATTGTTGTGAAGGCCCCACAGGAAGGCGTGGGGGATTTGGCACAAGGCCGGTGATCGAGTCTATGCTTTCTCCTCCATGGAAAGACCTATGTTCAGCTTGCTTGAATGAACAGTGTGTGTGGAACAGATTCTTGTCTAAATTCTCTTCTTGTGGGAGTATGAACTTGCTTGTAGTATCTTGGAGTATCAACTTGGAGCATCTGGTTAGAGTAGCATCTTGCAACACATTCGATTACTCCGATCTTGATAGTTCTGATAGCATCTTGCAAAATGGAGTAGTTAGAGTAGCATCTTCGATTAACTAAATTGATGATTACTCTTTGTTAAATTGGGACTTGCAAGCGAGTTCCTCTTATCTCTTCTCTCTTGCAGTAGTTGTTGTAGTAGTAGTTTCTTGCAGTAGTTTAGTGTATGATTTGTCTTTGGTGGAGTATTTCTTGAACTGTGTTGTATTTCCTGTGACTAAATAGTGAATCTAGTTACAACAAAGCATGCCAGTACTTGTCTTTGGTGGAGTAGTTTGACAGGATCAGTGATGTTCCCAATTAATTTGGTGTAGTTTTGATAGTTAGAGTAGCATGTTGGAGTAGGGTAGTCCACATTTGTCTACATTAGACCAGATTATTCTGATTAGTCCCCATTACATATTATTCTTGGAGCACTGTACTATAGCAAAGAAGATCATCAGAAAGTGACAACATGAGTAAACTGAATACTCCTTCATATGATTGGTTCCTTCTTATTCTTCCTCAGATTGTGAAAATGGATTCATTCCTTCTTATGCACTACATTGTACTATAGTATAGGTCATCTTCGAATTAATACTCCAAAATTTATCAGTATTGGAGGATTGATTGTTTCCAAATCAATACTCCTGGGCATCATTCATGGCTGTCTAGTAGTCGACATACTTCTGGTTCCATTTAGTGTATGCGGTAGCAAAGACTTAAGTGTAATGGAGTTGTTTTGTTACTCTATGCCTACTTCGTTAGAGTTGGCATCATCTCCTTGTCGTTTATAGCATAAACGCCTTCACTATTCTTGCTCGAACCTCCGATCCTCGATCTTTGATTGTATTTGTCTTGATGGAATTACATGCAACATGGTGACTCTAGTGTAGGCAGCGTTGGCCATCCTCTTTGAGGTTGTGTTTAGGTGATAACTCGGGTAGCCATGACACTACTCTGGCTGATTAGTACCCAGTGGCATGTTTGTAATATTTATATGCATTTTACTTGTAGAAATAATGCTCATGGTATATTTATATGTCTGGCAACAAGATGCTCTTTTTAGATTACTGCATGTAATCTTGATATGGTGTTTTGGCAAATTGTGATATTAGATTGCACTTCTTTATGTGATTTACTCATGTTAGTACTACTTGTTAAGTGATTGCTCTGTAACTTGTCTTTTTCGGAACAGTTTGCTTGGTCTTTCATATGTGACTATGTAATGTAGAAGCTCTACTTTATCCTAATAGTTGCATGTAGCATTGTGCTACTATCTGTGTGATGCTAAACAATATGCTCTTAATCTGTTGATATATTCTCAAGTGTTGTTCACCATTTACATTGTTTTTACATTTTCTATATTCACAAACAGTAGTAGTGTCTGGTCTAGATAAGCAAACAAGGTATGATCTATGCAGTTGTTCATCTGAATTGTTTGTTTCTAGGCGGTGTAGGACGAGCTGCAGCAGGACAACCTGGAGCGGAAGAACTTCGAGGGCAAGATCAAGGAGAACCAGGAGACGATCACCGGTTACCTAATCCTCGTCGACATGCTTGGCTTCTTTGGCAGTCCCCTCTTTGGCTCCGACCAACTTACTTCGTCAGCCGGGCTAGCAGCATTTCCGTGTAGAGTTGCGCCCCGCTCTCTTGCCCTCCGTTTAGTTTGCATGGTGGCATCTTGAGCTCGCCTTTGTAAAAATATGTTTTGCCTTCTTCACGGCTGGCTTGTAAATTTTGATGTCTTGTTGATAATGCCATATGTCCTAAGCAATCATATTACATTTCTGTTTGTATGGTAATATAAAAAATATTGATGTTGTCGTAATTTTCAATGTGTGTGCCTTTCATTTCTTTATTTTGATTGTTTCCCTTGTATTCTATATGCTTCTAATAGTCGATCCTTTCAATGACAAAAGTTGTGTTACGGAAGATGAAAGAGGAAGAAAATTTATTTTGTTGAACTAAATTTTTGTATTCTGTTTTGTTGTATGTATGATTTGATAGTTTTGTATAGGAACATGTGATACTATTTTGTAGAACTTTATGGCCTGTGATGTAAACATATTTAGTGATGAATTATGAAATTATTTGCAAAATTTATTGAAAAGGAGAATCATTTGTATGAATATGGGCCGCATATATGTGAATGGGCTGAAAAGTGTACTGGACCAACTCCAAGATTGAATTATTATTTGACTGTATAAAAAGGCTGAATGTAAACAAGAAAATGGGCTGCACAAATAGTACCTATATTATTGAAAGGCCAAACCTGCATAGAAGTTGATGGGCTGAATAGTAGGGCTTGGCCCATGTAGTTGACAAAAATTAACAGAAATAAATATATTAAATGGGCTGAATTGTTGGGCTCGGCCCATGTAAAACACCTAATCGCATCGGGCTGAATCTTGTTAGTGACCTTTTCAATTGGTCGCAATTTTTATCGTTGCATTGCCACGTCGGATCCGACGTGGCCTGGGCAGATAGCCAGTGACCAAAACAAAAGGTCATGGGTTCAACGACCTTCTGTTTTGGTCGTAAACGTCTATGACCTTCTCACAGAGAAGGTCGTTGATTCGATTCTGATCGCCGACTTTTGACCTTCTATTTTTGGTCACAAAAAGGTCGCAAATGAAAAACAATGACCTTTCAGTGACCAATAGTCAAGGTCACAAGTTGACATATTTCTTGTAGTGAGATATCCGGCTCTGCCATGAAGGACGTCGTGGTCCGGCTGTGGCCAAATTAGCCTGTGCCGAATAGGTTATTTCGATTTGGTGCAGCGACTTGTGGATGTGGTGCCGCATATCAACGCAGTGAAGCGATCAACGTGCATTGAAGGTGCACGGATGGCCTTTGCCCGTGTCAAGACGTATTGGGCGAAGATGAAGGCCACCGATATTGCAGCGAAGAGTCCACCCGGGGGCAAGGACAAACACACGCCGGAGCATTATTTTGAAGATGTCCTAGAGGGCGCCTGCTTGATAGAGGGTCAGTGCTCAAAGAATATGATCTTTGAGTGAATGTACCAAAATTGTAAAAACAATATTATGATATATTAAGGCTACGCTTTTTATACTTTTGCCTAAAAGTTTTGGTTCCTCCTGTGTGGCTGTTTTTGTATAATCTGAAAGTTTTCCAGTCGTCGGCTTCGGCCCCCTCGCATAAAATACGGGGGTGTTCGGAAAAGCACTTGATCACTCTTGACCCAACGTCTTGGTCCGTGAAGGAGGTGTCAATGCAGTGAACTAGGCAATCGGACAATAGAGCTGTAGCACTTTCACTTAGCCATAGGAGTTTGACGGTGGGTCTACGATATAGCCCCTGGTATGTACGCGGTTATCCCAATACGGCGCGTTACAGGTGACCTTAAGAACGGTCCTTCGTGTAATATGGAAAGAATCACGAAAGATTCTGATAAGTCATCGAGTGGTTGACCAGCTCTCGCCGCATCATGACAGTCAGTTTTCGACTTTCTCTACTGAGGTGCTCATGTGGATAAACCAGGACACAATCGCAGTAGTTCTCCCTTTACTACCCTAACTGATAGAGCAGAACGTAAGGTAGTAAGCACAGGAGCCGGGCAACCCAGCTATTGACCAAAGACATGATTCAGAGCTGATGCATATAAGGCCAAACTCGTGATGCCGAAGTGTGCTATAAAGCTGTTCGGACTTGTCGGCAACTCAATTTGTTCCCATATTGAGCCCCTGGCAATTTGTGCCAAGGTGCGTGTGTGAAACAACCGAAGAGGCAAAATCCAGTTCTTTTAGAAAGAAGCGAATACTGAATACGGATTATGTTCACTGGGACCTAATTGATATGTCAATCGCCATCTTACAGAGAATAACGCCACAATCCAGGCTATTTGACATGCCGGGGGTCGAAGGCTGAGGGAAAAGGCACTTTACAGGCTCAAAATAGAGAGTGTGGTCTACAAAAAATTATTTTGACCTCCTGTCGCACGTCTGCGCCACCTTGCCTAGGTGAAAGGACTCCTTAACAGGAATAGCCTTTGGTAAGTGTACGAAGCGGAACTCTGAAAGAGTCCGTGAGATGACCAGCCTTTGAGCCACCTGTGGTAAAAGATAGAAAATAGTTAGAAAAGAAAAAGAGGCTATGGGAGTGCTTGTAGGCCTATCCGTATTGTGCCTCCGCCGATGACCAGAGTATTTTAAGTGCATAATTATGTATGCACAGTACAAACTTCGCAGGCGTATGAGGCGAACGACGGAGGCCGAACTGCTAATCCAGCTCTGATATTGATCGGTCCTGTTTAATAGAGACCGGCGGCTTAATGGCCGATGAGATACGCGGCTTGATGAGGCCGCTTTTACTTCGGCTGTAGTAGCCGTAGTATGATCCTCTGTATGGAGGGAGCGTTTCGTATTTCCATTTATTGTTATGACGCCGCGTGGACCGGGCATCTTAAGTTTTGCATGGGCGTAGTGTGGGACCGCATTAAAACGAGCAAAAGCGGTGCACCCCAGAAGTGCATGGTAGCAACTGCGAAACGGGACAATATCGAAGGTCAAGCCTTCGCTTTGGAAGTTGTTCGGTGAACCGAAAATGACTTCCAATGTGATGGTGCCCATGCAGTGAGCTTCTACGCCGGGTACTGCTCCATTGAGGGTAGTTGTGGTGGGCTCGATTCTTGAAGGATCAATGCCCATTTTGCGGATAGTGTCTTGGTAGAGTAGATTAAGGCTATTGCCGCCGTCCATAAGGACTTCCGTGAGATGGAACCCATCGATAATTGGGTCGAGGACCAGAGTTGCTGAACCTGTGTGACGGATACTGATAGGGTGATCCTTGCGATCAAAAGTGATCGGGCAGGACACCCATTGATTAAGTTTTGGGGGGCCGGCTCTATGGCGTAGGCGTCCCGTAGTGAGCGCTTGCGCTCCCCTATAGGGGTGTGTGTCACGTATACCATGTTTACTGTTTTTACTTCGAGGGGAAATTGCTTCTGACCCCCGGTGTTTGGTTGGCGAGTCTCTTCGTCATCGCTGTCACTGGGCGGCCCCTTCCCCCTGTCTTCGGCATTAAGCTTGCCAGCTTGTTTGAAGACGCGGCAGCTTTTGTTGGTATGATTGGCTGGTTTATCGGGGGTGCCATGAATCTGGCAGGGCCGATCCAGTATCCTATCTAAATTGGATGGTCCGTCTCTGTTTGCCTTGAATGGCTTTTTCTGTTGACCGGGTTTGGAGCCGCTGAATCCGGCGTTGATCGCCGTGTCTTGCGTTCCTTCATTATCATTGCGACTCTTATGTTTATTGTGTTGTGGCTTGCCGTTGCCGTCTTGGACTTCGGAAGTGCCCGGATCGCTAGCGTTGTTGCTTCTACGAGCGAGCCATCTACCTTCTCCCGCGCAAAAGCGGGTCATCAGAGCGGTAAGGGCTGCCATGGATTTTGGTTTTTCTTGACCGAGGTGGCGGGCGAGCCACTCATCTCGGACGCTGCGTTTGAAGGCCGCTAGGGCTTCGGCGTCCGGACAATCGACAATGCTTCCTGGCTGACTCTCTGGGCTGCTGGATGATGTGGCTTAAGTCATCGGCATCTGGTGGCCAGACATATGTACCTTGGAAGTTATCGCGGAAGGCGTCTTCCAGGTCCTCCCAGCTGCCAATGGAGTTCTCTGGAAGGCTGTTTAGCCAGTGCCGCGCTGGTCCCTTTAGTTTTAGTGGGAGGTATTTGACGGCGTGGAGATCATCACCGCGGGCCGTGTGGATATGGAGAAGAAAATCCTCGATCCATATCGTGGGATCTGTTGTTCCATCGTATGATTCGATATTCATGGGTTTAAACCCTTCTAGGAATTCGTGTTCCGTTACTTCATCGGTGAAGCAAAGGGGGTGTGCGGCGCCTCTATATCGGGACTAGTCGTGACGCAGCTCGGATGGAGTTCGTCTACGGTGTTCGGCTCGGGCGTGGTTATGTTTGTCGCGTCCGGCTAGATGGCCTTCGTCGTGCGTTGGCGCACGCCCCCGTGATCTGTAGATCGATCTGGTCTGACCTGCTCTACTGTCCAGGTCCTGCCGTAGGTTGTATGTATGTCCCCGAGCTGCTTTATCTCTGCCTTTACAGTGAGCTAGTGCGGGTTGGTGTTCGCCTTGAGTTGCCGCTTTGTCCCGGCCACGTGGTGGTCGATCAGCCGCAATACGTGCTGACGGTACAGGCTCCAGCGCCTCGTCGTCCAATTGAGGTAACAATTTGTGCTTCGGATCACTTTTGTTCGGGCACCCGAGGCCGTGTTCCTCGGCTACTACGACCTGAGTCCATCTGTCATTGAGTGTATCCTGTTCGGCTTGAAGCCGTTGCTGCTTCCTTTTCAGGCTCCTCGCGGATATGATGAGTTGTTGCTTAAAGCGTTCTTGCTCGAGGGGTTCTTCTGGCAAGATGAAGTCTTCGTTGCCGAGACTTATTTCGTCTTCGGAGGGTGGCATATAGCTGCTGTCCTCCGAGTCATCGTTCCCAACTGGCTCGTCGGGGTTACTCTGCCCTTCCTTCCTGCCTTCCTGTTCGGAAGCAGGTTCGGTGAGGGCATTTGGGTCTTCAGCATTCTCTGGAGTACTATTTTCTCCAGTGTCGGCACTGCTTTATTTGTCACGGCGTGATTTTGAACGGCGCTGCTGATGCAGCTGCTTCGGTGGTTTATCAGCGTTATTGTCCTTAAACGGATCCTTACCGCCGTCCTCGCCATCGTCTTTGGATGTATCCACCATATATATATCGTACGTGGAGGTGGCCGCCCAGTGTTCAGTATGCAGTGGGCCTTGCGCCTTCTCCTCTCCGGCGTCGTCGCCCACACCGTCGATGTCTTCGGAGTCGTAATCGAGCATGTTGGTTAAATCCTCGACAGTGGCTATAAGGTGGGTGGTGGGTGGGAGAAAAAATTCCCTGCTCTCAGCCCCTAGTCCGAGCTGGGCATAGTTCGGATGTTGCTCCTCGGTAATGACAAGGGATCGCATTAAGTTCAGACGCTTAAAGGCAAGGTTTGTTCAGAGAGATAAAAGTCCACGGAGTACGGCGGGAGGGATACTCCCTGGCCGGACTCACACGGTGCTAACTCCAAGGGTTCGGAGCCAGTACCCGAAGAAGGGTGTGGCTTCGTGATGGTTGCCAGCGACGCAATTCAGCCGGCTCTCCCGTACTGGGTTTGGTGGGCATAGACAGTCCGGCGGGCTCGTGAAGTTCGTCTTCGGACATGGTGACGTATTCCGGATCTAAGGCTAGAGCGGGAGTTGGAGTCGCGAATCCTTGGAATATCAAGTCTCCCCAGACGTCAGCGACATAGTCCAGGTTTCCAAAACTAATCCGGTGACCTGGGGCGTAGCTATCAATCTGCTCTAGATGGCCAAGCGAGTTGGCCCGTAGTGCGAAGCCGCCGAACACGAAGATCTGTCCGGGAAGAAAAACCTCCCCCTGGATAGTGTTGTTGTAGATGATTGACAGAGCCATCGAACCTCCTGAAGACGACGCAGCGGACCTCTCAGTGAAAGCACCAATGTCGGTGTCAAAACTGGCGGATCTCGGGTAGGGGTCCTGAACTGTGCGTCTAAGGTCGATGGTAACAGGAGATAGGGGACACAATGTTTACCCAGGTTCGGGCCCTCTCTATGGAGGTAATACCCTACTTCCTGCTTGATTGTTCTTGATGAATATGAGTATTACAAGAGTTGATCTAGCACGAGATCGTAATGGCATAAATCCTAGAAGTCTAGCCTGTATGATTATGATTTCCTCTACGGACTAAACCCTCCGGTTTATATAGATACCGGAGGGGGCTAGGGTTGTACAAAGTCAGTTACGCAGAAAGGAATCTTCCTCCAGGCTTGCCATCCATGCCAAGGAGAGTCCGATTCGGACGCGGGAAAGAGTCTTCAGTCTTGTATATTCACGGCCCATCAGTCCGGCCCACGTACATAGTCCGGACGCCCGAGGACCCCTTAATCCAGGACTCCCTCAGGCGTTGCTGACGGAGGAGGAGCGGGCCCTCCCGCAGTACAACGCCGGCAGCCACGAGGCGTGGGGGCGTACTTCCAGCACCGGCAGGCGCATCGGCTGGCATCCACCAACGGGGCGCCGGTGGTGCGGGGCACCAAGAACAGTGAGGGGCGCCGCCTGTGGTGGGGCGCCCCCGGCCGCACGCTCCACGCCGTTCTCCGGCGCCTCGAGGCCGGCAACGACCCGCCCTTGATGTACCCTGTCGCTCCTTTCCAGAGCGGCGGCCAATGGATGCCGAGGAGGACAGTGTCCTCTTCTTCCTCATCCTTCTCCTCCTCCTCTGGGTCGCCGGCGCTATTCAGCGTCAAGGCCGAACCCGCGGAGATGCCGCTCGGCCGGCGCACCCATAGTGTCGGTATCATCATCAACGAGGGCGGGCGCGCCTCCTCCTCGGCTCCTTCCTGCTTCTTCTAGCCGAAGACAGAGCCAGGGATCACTGTCGTCATGAAGACGGAGCCCGGGCTCGCCTCCGTGAAGACAGAGTCAGGACTCGCCGCCGTGAAGACGGAGCTGGGGCTCTCTGACGCGGCGGCCTTGAAGTGGGCGCGCGAAGACTGGGCGCGGACGGACTAGAGTGCCAGTGCCGCACCTTGGAGCAGATCGCCGCTCGGCGCCGTGGCCGCGACGATGGAGGCGTCGTAGTTCTGGACGACGACAGCGACGATGACGCGCCACCACCAGTCCGCTAGGGCGACCGTGGGCAGGTGTCCAGCAGGGGCGGCCGCGTGAAGGAGGAGAAGGACGACGAGGACAACGGCGATGGCGGCGACTTCGCCGCGCTCAGCGCATTCTTCGGCCTGTAGTTGTGGGTTTGTTTTTTTAAGTATTTCACTTTCATATGTAAAAAACTGTTTAAGTCGCCTAAGTAATATCATGTTCGCCGAATCTTTGTCCCGTTTGCCGAATTTTAGCTGAATTCCTTTTCAAAAATAATTAAAAATGCCTTGTGGGGGCGACCCTGGGGTCGGCGGCCGGGAACCCGAAAGCCCCCACGCCGATTTTAGCGCCGGTTCGCCCCCACGCGGTGATTTTACGAGCCCCCTGGGGGACCAACGGCTGGAGATGCTCTCAGGTCATTACGGAATCAGCTGGATTCAGATCGTAATTTCGAGGGATTCTCTTTTGCCGTACCGTGGCGTGACAGCTAATGTGCATTTGAACTTGTGCCAGTTTCATGGTTTACATGTATTGTCTTATGAATGAGAAAATGTACATTTTTCTCGTCCCTTAATCATTGTCTAAGTTTTGTAAGTGCACAAAGAATCTCTACTCCTCTAGTGGCCGGCGCCCCGAGTTTCCCTTAGTCCTCCTCCACTCGTGATCGTCGATCCCCTTTGTTCTCCACTGTCCGAGACGACTAAGAGGTAACCTGGTTGGTTGCCCTATCTTGTCTGGTTGGGAACTTAGGGTTTTGAGGAAGCAACAGAGAGATCGATCATCATGGCAGATACACATGAGCGTCTGGTTCCCGCAACAAGAAAGATGATGATCCCAACGTTCTACTAGAAAGGTTGCATTTGGAGGATGACAAACTTGATAATATGATCTGGAAGGAGGAAGTCGACGATCCGAAGGAGAAGCCGAAGTGTTTAGCCCCTGCAAGGCTATTGAATACAAAAGCTTTCAATCAAGGTGCACTAATTGCGGATATAGAGCCGCATGGCACTCGACGAGGGATGTGGCGTGGAGAAGGATTAATGCCAACCTCTTCTAGGTGCAATTCAATTGCTTAGCTGATTGGAATAAGGCTATCTACCAAGGCCCTTGGGATTTCCAAGATACGACTCTAGTAATTGACAAAAAGTGCTAAATTGGACAAGATCGAAACCAGGTGTCAAATACATAGGCTGTCAGATGGAGTTTTGAAGAAGTAATAGTTTGTAGAGAATATGGATAAGCGCATTGGAGAAGTACATGAGCTGCAAATTACCCTACCTAGCAGTTTCATTATTGAGTTTGTCCGAGTTAGGGTTAAGCTTGATGTGAATAAGAAACTGGCCAGATTTATCAGCTTCACCAAGGCCGAGAATACTGAGTTTTATCAAGTTAAATTTGAAAAGCTACCCACTTCTGTTATTGGTGTGGTAAGCTTGGATGTTGGCATGAGGAGTGTTGCATGGTAGAGCTCAGTGAAGACGGTATGGAGTGGGGTTCATTCATCTTAGCAACCAAGAGAGGGCGTGAAGGAGGAAGAGGACAGGCCCTAGCCAAGATACAAGTAGGGGAAAAGGTTGAGGCAATGCAGGTGGTTTTTGTGGGCGTTTTCATGCTAATACAGCTAGGCGATTTGGCGGTAGAGGTGGTACATGGGATTCAGAGCATACTGAAACTCAGGATGTGTACAAAGGAGACATGGACTATGATGTGAATGATACTGCTGCCAAGTCTAATAATGCTTTGATGCTTATGAGCACTGGTAATGAACTGGTTGATAACCAAACATGAGAGGGTGCAAGACTGCTAGGTAAAAGACTCAATGCAAAAAAGGAGACCCCCCCTTAATCAGTGGTAACATGGAGGGTAGACCGAAGGTTCTAACTATAGTAGACATGCTTGAAGGAGGTCAGAATGTACCGATTGATCCAGAGGAGATGCTAGAAGGGGAGGAAAGTAGTGCCAAATAATTCAAAGAACAAAAGGAACTTAAGGATGAATGATGGTAGAGTGATCAACAACCTAATTGATAAGATATTGGTGGCCTCCAAGGTGGGGGGCTGAACGCAATGAAAATACTAGTGTGGAATTGTCGCACTATGGCCAATGTTGCGGCAAAGAGATTGCTTCTAGAAATCCAGAAGCAAGTTTGGCCAGATGCGATTTTTCTATCTGAATCGCACCTAAAAATTCAAGGTGGAAAAGCTTACTAAGTGACTAGATTTGGATTTGTTCGAATGCTCGAAAAGTGATGGATTGGCGGGAAGTTTGAAGTTGACGTGGAAGAATTCGTTCAAGGTTTTTCTGCAATTCACTCAACCTGGGTTTGTTGATGTGCGATTAGAGAACAATGATGGAAATACATGGAGATTTACTTGTTTTTATGGGAATCAAAATGGGAGAGGAGGCATCTCTTATGGAGGAATTTGCATAATCTAGACCACCAAGCTAATCTTCCATGGCTTGTGGCAGGTTGTCACAGCCCTAGATTAGCCTTGTTGTCTTTGCTTGATATTTATGTCATCATGTCTAAATTCAAATGAAATTTGAATTGAGGAATTTTCAAAGCCTCAGAAACCTTTAAAAATGATCAACATTAAAATCTTCTCAAAGAAGTCCAAGAAAATGTTCCTCGTAGTCTCTGAAAATATTGCAATGAGGTAAAACTCAAAACAATATTTTTGGTATCTCAGAGATAATTATTTTGGGCCTTTGAATTAAATAAATAACTATTTGCATTGGATATATATTTGTTAATTAATTAATATATGTCCAATAATTCTAATCTTTGATGAAGGGCTTTGGAATAATCCAACTAGTCCCTACAATAATTATTAGAAGCAATAAAAATGATTTAGTGTCTAAAACTAAATCAAAACAAACTACAAAAATAGAAAACAAAAACAGAAGAGAGAGAGGAAGCCCACCTGGACCACTTACCTGGCCGGCCCACCATCGCAGAAGAGCCAAATGGCAAAGCCAGCCCAGCCAGCTCCACCTCCCGTCGTCTTCCACCTCCTGCCCGGTGGGGAGGGCGTGGCCACTGGCAGCAAGACGCGCTCGAGCCAGCCTCGCTTGCCGCTTCCCGGGACGCCCTGGAGACGCCACGCAACCCCTCCTGGACCCCCCTCGCTCTCTCCCTCACCCTCACTCCCCCTGGATCCCTCTCTCTTCCCCATCGAGCGGAGCTCGTCGTCGCCGATGCCGTTTACCGTGGCCACATCCATCCCCTTGCTCCTCTGACGTGCCCAAGAGCCCCGAGACGTCGTCCTCGTCCTCTACACGGATCCGAGCAGCGCGGGATGCCTCGCTCCACCGACAACAGGCTCGACTTCTTCCTCGACCGCCGCCAATGGTCGTAGTCGATTCTCCGTCACCCATGCGCCGCCGAGCTCGTCTATGGCCCCTTCTGATGCGCTGTGAGATTCTCCGCCTTTCCCCCTCCTCCCCGAGCTCGTTCCTGTCCTCTAGCTATGCCCGCCGCCGTACCCGAGCGCTGCCGTCCGCCATGGTATTTGCTCTCGCCGCCACCGTGCGTCTCCGCTCGAGCTTGAGCCTTCGGTGTGCTCCTGAAGCAACGACGAGTCCAACGCAGCCTCTAGCTAGCTTCCCCATGCACTTGAACCACGCGGCCGCCCATGCCCGAACTCCGGCCGCCGCGGAAGCGGACACCGCCGTCGATCTAGGTCGTCTCTGGCGACCACACCAGCACCAGCCGACGCGGACGAGGCTCGGGGTTCCAACGGTGCCATCCGCGCCTCGAACCGTGGCCTGTGCTGCGATTCCGCAGACGCCGTCTCGGACCTCGGCGTCATGTCGCCGGCGGGTTTGACCCATTTGACCATGTGGGCCCCGCCCCTAGTCAACCTTAGTTTAGGAGTTAATCTAATGTTAATTTAATTAGTTAAACTAATGACACTGACACGCGGGACCCACACGCCAGGTTTGACCTCGACCCGACCTGTTGACCTGCTGACGTCACACTGACGTCAGGCTGACGCAGTAATCATTTTCCTGGATTATTTCTAATTCTAAATGATTTGGAAATTTCAGAAAATGGTTAGAACTTCTAAAATTCATAGAAAATAATCTATAACTCCAATGGAAATAATTTATATATGAAAAATGATCAGAAAAATCCAATCTATCCATCTGTACCATTTTCATGCATGTTAGATAAACTTATAGCTGTTGTTTAGCACAAAGCATATAAATGGCAATTTAATATCCATATATGGAGTTTGAATTTGAATCTTGGATTCAAACCAACTTCATTTAATCTGCTGCTAGTTGCATTAGCTCAAATCACAGCATTCGACATGTCATGATCATGCATCATATTGTGCATTGCATTGATTGTGTTCTTCCTTGTTTGCCGGTATTTGTCCCCTCTCGATGAGCGGCGTATCGACGATGAGTTCGATGACACCGATGAAGAGCTATAATATCTTCGTGGAGTGCCGGGCAAGCAAAAACCCTTGTTCATTCCGATACAATCCCACTCTCTCGCTCCTGCTCTCTTTTACTGCATTAGGACAACAACGATTCATCTGTTACTTGCTGCGGTAGCTGAACCCTTTATCCTCTGCATGACCTGTCATTCCACAGTAAATAGATGAAACCCACTAGCATGAGTAGGAGTTGTTTGAGCCCTGTTGTGCCTACTCATTCATGCTTGTTGTCATGCCTGCTACTGCTTAGAGTTGAGTCAGGTATGATTCATTGGGAATGAATCGGAGGTGTGTGAACATGTCCTACTGTTGAGAGCTAAGTGTGTGAACACGATTTGGTAAAGGTAGCGGTGAGAGGCCATGTAGGAGTACATCTTTGGGTTGTCTCATTGCAGCCGTCCTCGAGGAACTGAGTTACGTGTTTGTGATCCATGAAACAGTTACTACCACGCATTGGGCCCGAAACCAATGGACCCTCTAAACTTCTTAACCACCCTTGTTCTCTGTCCAGGAGTTGCAACTGGTTTCTGGTGTTTGTAGGATATGTGTTGGAGGCCGTGCGTAGCGCTGACCCTAGGGGTGGGCTATGATGCGGTAGATACACCGTGCCCCGGTGTACCGAATGCTCGTTTGGTATCTCGGGAACCCTGCACACATCGTTCGGGGCTGTTAGTGGAAACCTCGGCTGGACTCCCTGCGGATGGAACCCGAATAGGCGATAAACCTGGACTAGGGACTTGACTGTTTAGGTAGGCCGTGGCCGACACCCACGTTGGGCTTCCGCTTGAAGGTTGCCGAGTACATGTCGTGTAAACGGCGGTAAGTGGTGAGCGTGTGTGAAGAAGTACACCGCAGGTTAATATGATCTATTGAATAGCCGTGTCATGAAAAGGACTTACAGGTTGCCTATAACAGTTCATAGACAAGTGAAAGTGGATACTCTAAAATGCGCAAGATAAGCGTGAGTGCTATGGATGGCGTTCTCGTAGGGAGACGGGAGCGGGTCCATAGTGGTGTATTGATATGGCGAATATGTGGACTCGTGTGCACCACCTCAAAAGAGTTACTTGCAGTCGTAGTTCAGGATAGCCACCGAGTCAAAGCTGGCTTGCTGCAGTCAAACTCCACCACCCCCTTTGTTGATAATGTTGCATATGTAGTTAGTTCTGATGTAAGTCTTGCTGAGTACGTTTGTACTCACGTTTGCTTATTTTATATTTTGCAGAGAGACGTCAGTCTCGCTAGTAGTTCCGCGTGGACTTCGACGTTTATCTTGTTACCTCAGCTACGATCTTGTGCCCTCGGCAGGATCTGGTAGATAGTCAGACTTCTCAGCCCTTTTCATTTGTAGATGTATGTACTCAGACATGTTAAGCTCCCGCTTGTGCCTTGACTTGTATGCTCTGAGTGTTGGGTCATGAGACCCATGTTTGTAATATCTCACTCCTCGGAGCCTAATGAATAAATATTTGAGTCGTAGAGTTATGTTGTGATGCCATGTTGTATTTACACATATTGAGCATATTGTGTGCAAAGTACATACGGATCTGAATACTGCAGACCCGTTGACTAAAACTTCTCTTACAAGCAAAACATGATCAAACCCTAGAACTCATTGAGACTTAATCACATGGTGATGTGAACTAGTTTAAGACACTAGTAGACTCTTTGGATGTTGGTCACATGGCGATGTGACCTATCGATGTTGATCACATGGCGATGTGAACTAGATTATTGACTCTAGTGCAAGTGGGAGACTGTTGGAAATATGCCCTAGAGGCAATAATAAATTAGTTATTATTATATTTCCTTGTTCACGATAATCATTTATTATCCATGCTATAATTGTATTGATAGGAAACTCAGATACATGTGTGGGTACATAGACAACACCATGTCCCTAGTAAGCCTCTAGTTGACTAGCTCGTTGATCAATAGATGGTTACGGTTTCACGACCATGGACATTGGATGTCATTGATAACGGGATCACATCATTAGGAGAATGATGTGATGGACGAGACCCAATCCTAAGCCTAGCACAAAGATCGTAGTTCGTATGCTAAAGCTTTTCTAATGTCAAGTATCATTTCCTTAGACCATGAGATTGTGCAACTCCTGGATACCGTAGGAATGCTTTGGGTGTACCAAACGTCACAACGTAACTGGGTGGCTATAAAGGTGCACTACGGTATCTCCGAAAGTGTCTGTTGGGTTGGCACGAATCGAGACTGGGATTTGTCACTCCGTGTAAGCGGAGAGGTATCTCTGGGCCCACTTTCGGTAGGACATCATCATAATGTGCACAATGTCACCAAGGGGTTGATCACGGGATGATGTGTTACGGGCGAGTAAAGAGACTTGCCGGTAACGAGATTGAACAAGGTATCGGGATACCGACGATCGAATCTCGGGCAAGTACAATACCGCTAGACAAAGGGAATTGTATACGGGATTGATTGAGTCCTTGACATCGTGGGTTCATCCGATGAGATCATCGTGGAACATGTTGGAGCCAACATGGGTATCCAGATCCGCTGTTGGTTATTGACGGAGAACGTCTCGGTCATATGCGCATGGTTCCCGAACCCGTAGGGTCTACACATAAGGTTCGATGGCGCTTAGGGTTATAAAGGAAGTTTGTATGTGGTTACGAATGTTGTTCGAGTCCGGATGAGATCCCGAACGTCACGAGGAGTTAGGAATGGTCCGGAGGTAAAGATTTATATATGGAAAGTTGTTGTTCGGGTTAGGAAAAAGTTCGGGTTTTTCGGTATTGTACCGGAAGCTTCGGAAGGTTCGGAGGATTCGGAGGGGTCCGGAGGTCCGGAAATTGTTCCACCACGTCCAATACAGTAGCATGGGCTGTAAGGGCGCCCTAGCCTTAATGGGCCAGGGCACCAGCCCCCCAAGGCCCATGCGCATGGGAAGGGAAAACCCTAAAGGGAGGGCCTCCACTTGACTTGGGAGGCACTCCTCCCACCTTGGCCGCCGCCCCTCCTCAGATTGGATCCGAGGGGGCCGCCCCTCTCCCTTGCCCCTATATATGTGGGGGGTGGGAGGGCAGCCGCACCACATGTTCTGGCGCAGCCCTCCCCCTCTACCTCTCTCCCTTCTCCTCTCCAACGGTGCTTGGCGAAGCCCTGCAGGATTGCCACGCTCCTCCACCACCACCACGCTGTTGTGCTGCTGCTGGATGGAGTCTTCCTCAACCTCTCCCTCTCTCCTTGCCGGATCAAGGCGTGGGAGACGTCACCGGGCTGTACGTGTGTTGAACGCGGAGGTGCCGTCTGCTCGGCACTAGGATCTCCGGTGATTTGGATCACTGACAGCACGACTCCTTCAACCCCGTTCTCTTGAACGCTTCCGCTTAGCGATCTACAAGGGTATGTAGATGCACTCTCCTACCCTCGTTGCTAGTTTCTCCATAGATAGATCTTGGTGACACGTAGGAAAATTTTGAATTTCTGCTACATAACCCAACAGTGGCATCATGAGCTAGGTCTATTGCGAAGATTCTTTGCACGAGTAGAACACAAAGTAGTTGTGGGCGTTGATGATATTCAATATGCTTACCGTTACTAGTCCAATCTTGTTTCGACGGTATTGTGGGATGAAGCGGCCCGTACCGACCTTACACGTACTCTTCGTGAGATGTGTTCCACCGGTGACATGCACTTGGTGCATAAGGTGGCTAGCGGGTGCCGATCTCTCCCACTTTAGTCGGAACGGATTCGATGAAAAGGGTCCTTATGAAGGGTAAATAGCAATTGGCATATCACGTTGTGGTTTCGCGAGGTAAGAAATGTTCTTGCTAGAAACCCATAGCAGCCACGTAAAACATGCAAACAACAATTAGAGGGCGTCTAACTTGTTTTTGCAGGTATGCTATGTGATGTGATATGGCCAAGAAGAATGTGATGAATGATATGTGATGTATGAGATTGATCATGTTCTTGTAATAGGATTCACGACTTGCATGTCGATGAGTATGACAACGGCGAGCCATAGGAGTTGTCTTTATTTATTGTATGACCTGCGTGTCATTAAACAACGCCATGTAATTACTTTACTTTATTGCTAACGGTAGCCATAGTAGTAGAAGTAATAGTTGGCGAGACAACTTCATGAAGACACGATGATGGAGATCATGGTGTCATGCCGGTGACGATGATGATCATGGAGCCCGAAGATGGAGATCAATGGAGCTATATGATATTGGCCATATCATGTCACTACTATATATAATTGCATGTGATGTTTATTATGTTTATGCATCTTGTTTACTTAGAACGACGGTAGTAAATAAGATGATCCCTTACAACAATTTCAAGAAGTGTTCTCCCCTAACTGTGCACCGTTGCTAAAGTTCGTCGCTTCTAAGCACCACGTGATGATTGGGTGTGATGGATTCTTACGTTCACATACAACGGGTGTAAGACAGATTTACACACGCGAAACACTTAGGGTTAACTTGACGAGCCTAGCATGTACGGACATGGCACGGGAACACAGAGACCGAAAAGGTCGAGCATGAGTCGTGTAGTAGATACGATCAACATGAAGATGTTCACCGATGATGACTAGTCCGTCTCACGTGATGATCGGACACGGCCTAGTTGACTCGGATCATGTAATCACTTAGATGACCGGAGGGATGTCTATTCGAGTGGGAGTTCATAAGATGAACTTAATTATCACGAACATAGTCAAAAGACCTTTTGCAAATTATGTCGTAAGCTCGCGTTTTAGTTCCACTTTGTTTAGATATGTTCCTAGAGAAAATATAGTTGAAAGTTGATAGTAGCGATTATGCGGACAAGAGATAGCTTATGTCCTTAATGCACCGCTCGGTGTCTGAACCCCAAACGTCGTCTGTGGATGTTGCGTAACATCGGACATACACGTTTTGATAACTACGTGATAGTTCGATTAAACGGTTTAGAGTTGAGGCACCAAAGGCGTTTTTCGAAACGCCGCGGAACATATGAGATGTTTGAGGGCTGAAATTGGGATTTCGGGCTCATGCCCACGCCAAGAGGTATAAGACCTCCGATGATTTTCTTAGCACGCAAACTAATGGAGAAAGTCTCAATCGTTGAGCTTGTGCTCAGATTATCTCGAGTGCAACAATCACTTGAATCGAGTGGGAGTTGATCTTCCGGAGATAGTGATGTTTCTCCAAAGTCATTGCCACCAAGCTGCTAGAGCCTCGTGATGAACTATAACATATCGAGGATAGATATGATGATCCTCGAGGTATTCGTGATGTTTGACACCGAAAGTAGGAATCAAGAAGGAGCATCAATTGTTGATGGTTGGTGAAACCACTAGTTTCAAGAAGGGCACGGGCAAGAAGGATACTTCATGAAGCGGCAAATCAGTTCTTGCTCTAGTGAAGAAACCCAAGGTTGAACCCAAACCCGAGACTAAGTGCTTACGTAATAAGGGGAACAGCCCTTTGGAGCAGCATTACCCTAGATACTTGGTAGATGAGAAGGCTGGCAAGGTCGATATAAGTATATTGGATATACATTATGTTAATGTGTACTTTACTAGTACTCCTAGTAACACCAGGGTATTAAGATACCGGTTCGGTTGCTAAGTGTTAGTAACTCGAAATAAAATAGCTACGGAATAAACAGAGACTAGCTAAAGGTGAGCTGACGATATGTGTTGGAAGTGTTTCCAAGTTTGATGTGATCAAACATCGCACGCTCCCTCTACCATCAAGATTAGTATTAAACCTGAATAATTGTCATTTGGTGTTTGCGTTGAGCATAGACATGATTGGATTATGTCTATCGTAATGCGGTTATTCATTTAAGGAGAATAATGGTTACTCTATTTATTCGAATAATACCTTCAATGGTCTTGCACCTAAAGGAATGGTTTATTGAATCTCGATCGTAGTGATACACATTTTCATGCCAAAAGATATAAGATAGTAATGATAGTACCACTTACTTGTGGCAATCGCCATGTGAGTCATATTGGTATAAAACGCATGAAGAAGCTCCATGTTGATGGATCTTTGGACTCACTCGTTTTTGAAAAGTTTGAGACATGCGAACCATGTCTGTTGGTGCATACGCATGAAGAAACTCCATGCAGATGGATCGTTTAGACTCACTTGATTTTGAATCACTTGAGATATGCAAATCATACCACATGGGCAAGATGACTGAAAAGCCTCGTTTTCAGTAAGATGGAACAAGATAGCAACTTGTTGGAAGTAACACATTTTGATGTGTGCGGTCCAATGAGTGCTGAGGCATGCAGTGAATATCATTATGTTCTTACTTCACGGATGATTCGAGTAGATGTTGAGTATATTTACTTGATGAAACACAAGTCTGAATTATTGAATGGTTCAAGTAATTTCAGAGTGAAGTTTAAGATCTTCGTGACAAGAGGATAGAATGTCTATGATATGATCATAGAGATGAATATCTGAGATTCTGAGTTTTGGCACACAATTAAGACATTGTGCAAATTGTTTCACAATTAATACCACCTGGAACACCATAGTGTGATGGTGTGTCCGAACATCATAGTTGCACTCTATTGGATATGGTGTGTACCATGATATCTCTTATCGAATTACCACTATCGTTCATGGGTTAGGCATTAGAGACAACCGCACTCACTTTAATGGGGCAACACGTAATTCCGTTGAGACGACACCGTTTGGAGAAACCTAAGTTCTAGTTTCTTAAAAGTTTGGGGCTGCGACGCTTATGTGAGAAAGTTTCAGGTTGATATGCTCGAACCCAAAGCGGATAAAATACATCTTCATAGGACACCCAAAATAGTTGGGTATACCTCCTAATTCAGATCCGAAAGCAATAGGGATTGTTTCTTGAATCGGGTCCTTTCTCGAGGAAAAGTTTGTCTCGAAAAGTTGAGTGGGAGGATGGTGGAGACTTGATGAGGTTATTGAACCATCACTTCAACTAGTGTGTAGCAGGGCACAGGAAGTTGTTCCCGTGGCACCTACACCAATTGAAGTAGAAGCTTATGATAGTTATCATGAAGTTTCGGATCAAGCCACTAACGTACCTCGTAGGGTGACAAGGATGCGTACTACTTCAGAATGGTACGCAATCCTGTCTTGAAGGTCATGTTGCTAGACAACACTGAACCTACGAGCTATGGAGAAGCAATGGTGGGCCCAAATTCCGACAAATGGTTAGAAGCCATAAAATCTGAGATAGGATCCATGTATCATAACAAAGCATGGACTTTGGTGGACTTGCCCGATGATCGGCAAGCCATTGAAATAAATGGATCTTTAAGAAGAAGACGGACGTGGGCGGTAATGTCACCGTCTATGAAGCTCGACTTGTGGCGAAGAGTTTTTCACAAGTTCAAGGAGTTGACTACGATGAGATTTTCTCATCCGTAGCGATGCTTAAGTCCGTCGGAATCATGTTAGCATTAGCTGCATTTATGAAATCTGGCAGATGGATGTCAAGACGAGTTTCCTTACCAGTTTACGTAAGGAAAGGTTGTATGTGATACAATCAGAAAGTTTTGTCGATCCTAAGGATGCTAAAAGGTATGCTAGCTCCAGCGATCCTTCTAAGGACTGGAGTAAGCATCTCGGAGTTGGAATATGCACTTTGATAGGATGATCAAAGATTTTGGGTTTATACAAAGTTTATGAGAAACTTGTATTTCCAAAGAAGTGAGTGGGAGCACTATAGAATTTCTGATGAGTATATGTTGTTGACATATTGATGATCAAAAATGATGTGGAATTTCTGGAAAGCATGTAGGGTTATTTGAAAGATGATTTTCAATAGAAAACCTGGATCGAACTACTTGAACAATAAGCATCAAGATCTATAAGCTAGATCAAAATGCTTAATAATAGTTTCAAATGAGCACATACCTTGACATGATCTTGAAGGTGTTCAAGATGGATCGCCAAAGAAGGAGTTCTTGCACGAGTTGTAAGGTATGAAGTTAAGAGTTAAAGCTCGACCACGGCAGAAAAGAGAGAAAGGACGACGGTCGTCCCCTATGCCTTAGACATAGGCTCTATAGCATGCTATGCTGTGTACCGCACCGGAAGTGTGCCTTGCCATGAGTCAGTCAAGGGGTACAAGAATGATCCAGGAACGGATCATTGGACAAATGATCAAAATTATCCTTAGAAGAATAAGGGAATATTTCTCGATTATGGAGGTGATAAAGAGTTCGGCGTAAAGGATTACGTCGATGCAAGCTTTAACACCTATTCGAATGACTCTGAGTAGCAAAACGGATACGTATAGTGGAGCAACCATTTGGAATAGCTCCAAGTGGAACATGGAAGCAGCATTTACAATATGACATAGAGAATTGCAAAGTACATACGGATCTGAATACTGCAGACCCGTTGACTAAAACTTCTCTTACAAGAAAAACATGATCAAACCCTAGAACTCATTGAGACTTAATCACATGGTGATGTGAACTAGTTTAAGACACTAGTAGACTCTTTGGATGTTGGTCACATGGCGATGTGACCTATCGATGTTGATCACATGGCGATGTGAACTAGATTATTGACTCTAGTGCAAGTGGGAGACTGTTGGAAATATGCCCTAGAGGCAATATTAAATTAGTTATTATTATATTTCCTTGTTCACGATAATCGTTTATTATCCATGCTATAATTGTATTGATAGGAAACTCAGATACATGTGTGGGTACATAGACAACACCATGTCCCTAGTAAGCCTCTAGTTGACTAGCTCGTTGATCAATAGATGGTTACGTTTTCACGACCATGGACATTGGATGTCATTGATAACGGGATCACATCATTAGGAGAATGATGTGATGGACGAGACCCAATCCTAAGCCTAGCACAAAGATCGTAGTTCGTATGCTAAAGCTTTTCTAATGTCAAGTATCATTTCCTTACACCATGAGATTGTGCAACTCCCGAATACCGTAGGAATGCTTTGGGTGTACCAAACGTCACAACGTAATCGGGTGGCTATAAAGGTGCACTGCTGGTATCTCCGAAAGTGTGCATTGGGTTGTACGAATCGAGGCTGGGATTTGTCACTCCGTGTAAACGGAGAGGTATCTCTGGGCCCACTCGGTAGGACATCATCATAATGTGCACAATGTCACCAAGGGGTTGATCACGGGATGATGTGTTACGAAAGCGAGTAAAGAGACTTGCCGGTAACGAGAGATTGAACAAGCTATCGGGATACCGACGATCGAATCTCGGGCAAGTACAATACCGCTAGACAAAGGGAATTGTATACGGGATTGATTGAGTCCTTGACATCGTGGTTCATCCGATGAGATCATCGTGGAACATGTGGGAGCCAACATGGGTATCCAGATCCCGCTGTTGGTTATTGACCGGAGAACGTCTCGGTCATATGCGCATGGTTCCCGAACCCGTCGGGTCTACCCACTTAAGGTTCGATGGCGCTAGGGTTATAAAGGAAGTTTGTATGTGGTTACCGAATGTTGTTCGAGTCCGGATGAGATCCCGGACGTCACGAGGAGTTCCGGAATGGTCCGGAGGTAAATATTTATATATGGAAAGTTGTTGTTCGGGTTAGGAAAAGTTCGGGTTTTTTCGGTATTGTATCGAAGCTTCGGAAGGTTCCGGAGGATTCGGAGGGTCCGGAGGTCCGGAAATTGTTCCACCACGTCCAATATAGTAGCATGGGCTGTAAGGGGCGCCCTAGCCTTAATGGGCCAGGGCACCAGCCCCAAAGGCCCATGCGCATGGGAAGGAAAACCCTAAAGGGAGGGCCTCCACTTGACTTGGGAGGCACTCCTCCCCTTGGCCGCCGCCCCTCCTCAGATTGGATCCGAGGGGCCGCCCTTCTCCTGCCCCTATATATGTGGGGGTGGGAGGCAGCCGCACCACATGTTGGGCGCAGCCCTCCCCTCTACCTCTCTCCTTCTCCTCTCCCGGTGCTTGGCGAAGCCCTGCAGGATTGCCATGCTCCTCCACCACCACCACGCCGTTGTGCTGCTGCTGGATGGATACTTCCTCAACCTCTCCCTCTCTCCTTGCTGGATCAAGGTGTGGGAGACGTCACCGGGCTGTACGTGTGTTGAACGCGGAGGTGCCGTCCGTTTGGCACTAGGATCTCCGGTGATTTGGATCACGACGAGTACGACTCCTTCAACCCCGTTCTCTTGAACGCTTCCGCTTAGCGATCTACAAGGGTATGTAGATGCACTCTCCTACCCCTCGTTGCTAGTTTCTCCATAGATAGATCTTGGTGACACGTAGGAAAATTTTGAATTTCTGCTACATAACCCAACAGTGGCATCATGAGCTAGGTCTATTGCGAAGATTCTTTGCACGAGTAGAACACAAAGTAGTTGTGGGCGTTGATGATGTTCAATATGCTTACCGTTACTAGTCAAATCTTGTTTCGACGGTATTGTGGGATGAAGCGGCTGCACCGACCTTACACGCACTCTTACGTGAGACAGGTTCCACCGGTCGACATGCACTTGGTGCATAAGGTGGCTAGCGGGTGCCGATCTCTCCCACTTTTGTCGGAACGGATTCGATGAAAAGGGTCCTTATGAAGGGTAAATAGCAATTGGCATATCACGTTGTGGTTTTGCGTAGGTAAGAAATGTTCTTGCTAGAAACCCATAGCAGCCACGTAAAACATGCAAACAACAATTAGAGGACGTCTAACTTGTTTTTGCAGGGTATGCTATGTGATGTGATATGGCCAAGAAGAATGTGATGAATGATATGTGATGTATGAGATTGATCATGTTCTTGTAATAGGATTCACGACTTGCATGTCGATGAGTATGACAACCGGCAGGAGCCATAGGAGTTGTCTTTATTTATTGTATGACCTGCGTGTCATTAAACAACGCCATGTAATTACTTTACTTTATTGCTAACGGTAGCCATAGTAGTAGAAGTAATAGTTGGCGAGACAACTTCATGAAGACACGATGATGGAGATCATGGTGTCATGCCGGTGACGATGATGATCATGGAGCCCCGAAGATGGAGATCAATGGAGCTATATGATATTGGACATATCATGTCACTACTATATATAATTGCATGTGATGTTTATTATGTTTATGCATCTTGTTTACTTAGAACGACGGTAGTAAATAAGACGATCCCTTACAACAATTTCAAGAAGTGTTCTCCCCTAATCGTGCACCGTTGCTAAAGTTCGTCAGCTTCTAAGCACCACGTGATGATCGGGTGTGATGGATTCTTACGTTCACATACAACGGGTGTAAGACAGATTTACACACGCCAAACACTTAGGGTTAACTTGACGAGCCTAGCATGTATGCAGACATGGCCTGGGAACACAGAGACCGAAAGGTCGAGCATGAGTCGTGTAGTAGATACGATCAACATGAAGATGTTCACCGATGATGACTAGTCTGTCTCACGTGATGATCGGACACGGCCTAGTTGACTCGGATCATGTAATCACTTAGATGACGGAGGGATGTCTATCTCGAGTGGGAGTTCATAAGATGAACTTAATTATCCTGAACATAGTCAAAAGACCTTTTGCAAATTATGTAAAGCTCGCGTTTTAGTTCCACTGTTTAGATATGTTCCTAGAGAAAATATAGTTGAAAGTTGTGATGGCGATTATGCGGACGGTAGATAGCTTATTCCTTAATGCACCGCTCGGTGTCTTTGAACCCCAAACGTCGATACGTGGATGTTGCGAACATCGGACATACACGTTTTGATAACTACGTGATAGTTCAGTTAAACGGTTTAGAGTTGAGGCACCAAAGACGTTTTTCGAAACTTCCCGGAACATATGAGATGTTTCGAGGGCTGAAATTGGGATTTCAGGCTCATGCCCACGTCAAGAGGTATAAGACCTCCGATGATTTTCTTAGCCTGCAAACTAATGGAGAAAGTCTCAATCGTTGAGCTTGTGCTCAGATTGTCTGAGTGCAACAATCACTTGAATCGAGTGGGAGTTGATCTTCCAGAGATAGTGATGTTTCTCCAAAGTCATTGCCACCAAGCTGCTAGAGCCTCGTGATGAACTATAACATATCAGGGATAGATATGATGATCCTCGAGGTATTCGTGATGTTTGACACCGCGAAAGTAGGAATCAAGAAGGAGCATCAATTGTTGATGGTTGGTGAAACCACTAGTTTCAAGAAGGGCACGGGCAAGAAGGGATACTTCATGAAACGGCAAATCAGTTGCTGCTCTAGTGAAGAAACCCAAGGTTGAACCCAAACCCGAGACTAAGTGCTTCCGTAATAAGGGGAACAGCCATCGGAGCAGCATTACCCTAGATACTTGGTAGATGAGAAGGCTGGCAAGGTCGATATAAGTATATTGGATATACATTATGTTAATGTGTACTTTACTAGTACTCCTAGTAACACCAGGGTATTAAGATACCGGTTCGGTTGCTAAGTGTTAGTAACTCGAAATAAAATAGCTACGGAATAAACAGAGACTAGCTAAAGGTGAGCTGACGATATGTGTTGGAAGTGTTTCCAAGTTTGATGTGATCAAACATCGCACGCGCTCCCTCTACCATCAAGATTAGTATTAAACCTGAATAATTGTCATTTGGTGTTTGCGTTGAGCATAGACATGATTGGATTATGTCTATCGTAATGCGGTTATTCATTTAAGGAGAATAATGGTTACTCTATTTATTCGAATAATACCTTCAATGGTCTTGCACCTAAAGGAATGGTTTATTGAATCTCGATCGTAGTGATACACATTTTCATGCCAAAAGATATAAGATAGTAATGATAGTACCACTTACTTGTGGCACTGCCATGTAAGTCATATTGGTATAAAACGCATGAAGAAGCTCCATGTTGATGGATCTTTGGACTCACTCGTTTTTGAAAAGTTTGAGACATGCGAACCATGTCCATTGGTGCATACGCATGAAGAAACTCCATGCAGATGGATCGTTTAGACTCACTTGATTTTGAATCACTTGAGATATGCAAATCATACCACATGGGCAAGATGGTGAAAAGCCTCGTTTTCGGTAAGATGGAACAAGATAGCAACTTGTTGGAAGTAACACATTTTGATGTGTGCAGTCCAATGAGTGCCGAGGCATCTGATGAATATCATTATGTTCTTACTTCACAGATGATTCGAGTAGATGTTGAGTATATTTACTTGATGAAACACAAGTCTGAATTATTGAATGGTTCAAGTAATTTCAGAGTGAAGTTTAAGATCTTCGTGACAAGAGGATAGAATGTCTATGATATGATCATAGAGATGAATATCTGAGATTCTGAGTTTTGGCACACAATTAAGACATTGTGCAAATTGTTTCACAATTAATACCGCTTTGGAACACCATAGTGTGATGGTGTGTCCGAACATCATAGTTGCACTCTATTGGATATGGTGTGTACCATGATATCTCTTATCGAATTACCACTATCGTTCATGGGTTAGGCATTAGAGACAACCGCACTCACTTTAATGGGGCACCACGTAATTCCGTTGAGGCGACACCGTTTGGAGAAACCTAAGTTCTAGTTTCTTAAAAGTTTGGGGCTGCGACGCTTATGTGAGAAAGTTTCAGGTTGATATGCTCGAACCCAAAGCGGATAAAATACATCTTCATAGGACACCCAAAACAGTTGGGTATACCTCCTAATTCAGATCCGAAAGCAATAGGGATTGTTTCTTGAATCGGGTCCTTTCTCGAGGAAAAGTTTGTCTCGAAAAGTTGAGTGGGAGGATGGTGGAGACTTGATGAGGTTATTGAACCATCACTTCAACTAGTGTGTAGCAGGGCACAGGAAGTTGTTCCCGTGGCACCTACACCAATTGAAGTAGAAGCTTATGATAGTTATCATGAAGTTTCGGATCAAGTCACTAACGTACCTCGTAGGGTGACAAGGATGCGTACTACTTCAGAATGGTACGCAATCCTGTCTTGAAGGTCATGTTGCTAGACAACAATGAACCTACGAGCTATGGAGAAGCAATGGTGGGCCCAAATTCCGACAAATGGTTAGAAGCCATAAAATCCGAGATAGGATCCATGTATCATAACAAAGCATGGACTTTGGTGGACTTGCCCGATGATCGGCAAGCCATTGAAATAAATGGATCTTTAAGAAGAAGACGGACGTGGGCGGTAATGTCACCGTCTATGAAGCTCGACTTGTGGCGAAGAGTTTTCACAAGTTCAAGGAGTTGACTACGATGAGATTTTCTCATCCGTAGCGATGCTTAAGTCCGTCGGAATCATGTTAGCATTAGCTGCATTTATGAAATCTGGCAGATGGATGTCAAGACGAGTTTCCTTACCGGTTCGTAAGGAAAGGTTGTATGTGATACAATCGAAAAGTTTTGTCGATCCTAAGGATGCTAAAGGTATGCTAGCTCCAAATGATCCTTCTAAGGACTGGAGTAAGCATCTCGGAGTTGGAATATGCACTTTGATAGGATGATCAAATATTTTGGGTTTATACAAAGTTTATGAGAAACTTGTATTTCCAAAGAAGTGAGTGGGAGCACTATAGAATTTCTGATGAGTATATGTTGTTGACATATTGATGATCAAAAATGATGTGGAATTTCTGGAAAGCATGTAGGGTTATTTGAAAGATGGTTTTCAATAGAAAACCTGGATCAGGCTACTTGAACAATAAGCATCAAGATCTATAAGCTAGATCAAAATGCTTAATAATAGTTTCAAATGAGCACATACCTTGACATGATCTTGAAGGTGTTCAAGATGGATCAGTCAAAGAAGGAGTTCTTGCCTGAGTTGTAAGGTATGAAGTTAAGAGTTAAAGCTTCGACCATGGCAGAAAAGAGAGAAAGGACGACGGTCGTCCCTATGCCTTAGACATAGGCTCTATAGCATGCTATGCTTTGTGTACCGCATGGAAGTGTGCCTTGCCATGAGTCGATCAAGGGTACAAGAATGATCCAGAGCGGATCATTGGACAATGATCAAAATTATCCTTAGAAGAATAAGGGAATATTTCTCGATTATGGAGGTGATAAAGAGTTGGCGTAAAGGATTACGTCGATGCAAGCTTTAACACCTATTCGAATGACTACGAGTAGCAAAACGGATCACGTATAGTGGAGCAACCATTTGGAATAGCTCCAAGTGGAACATGGAAGCAGCATTTACAATATGACATAGAGAATTGCAAAGTACATACGGATCTGAATCTGCAGACCGTTGACTAAAACTTCTCTTACAAGCAAAACATGATCAAACCCTAGAACTCATTGAGACTTAATCACATGGTGATGTGAACTAGTTTAAGACACTAGTAGACTCTTTGGATGTTGGTCACATGGCGATGTGACCTATCAGTGTTGATCACATGGCGATGTGAACTAGATTATTGACTCTAGTGCAAGTGGGAGACTGTTGGAAATATGCCCTAGAGGCAATATTAAATTAGTTATTATTATATTTCCTTGTTCACGATAATCGTTTATTATCCATGCTATAATTGTATTGATAGGAAACTCAGATACATGTGTGGGTACATAGACAACACCATGTCCCTAGTAAGCCTCTAGTTGACTAGCTCGTTGATCAATAGATGGTTACGTTTTCCTGACCATGGACATTGGATGTCATTGATAACGGGATCACATCATTAGGAGAATGATGTGATGGACCAGACCCAATCCTAAGCCTAGCACAAAGATCGTAGTTCGTATGCTAAAGCTTTTCTAATGTCAAGTATCATTTCCTTAGACCATGAGATTGTGCAACTCCCGAATACCGTAGGAATGCTTTGGGTGTACCAAAGCGTCCTGGCAATGGCGGGTGGCTATAAAGGTGCACTACAGGTATCTCCGAAAGTGTACATTGGGTTGTACGAATCGAGGCTGGGATTTGTCACTCCGTGTAAGCGGAGAGGTATCTCTGGGCCCACTCGGTAGGACATCATCATAATGTGCACAATGTCACCAAGGGGTTGATCACGGGATGATGTGTTACGGAACGAGTAAAGAGACTTGCCGGTAACGAGATTGAACAAGGTATCGGGATACCGACGATCGAATCTCGGGCAAGTACAATACCGCTAGACAAAGGGAATTGTATACGGGATTGATTGAGTCCTTGACATCGTGGTTCATCCGATGAGATAATCGTGGAACATGTGGGAGCCAACATGGGTATCCAGATCCGCTGTTGGTTATTGACCGGAGAACGTCTCGGTCATGTTACCGCATGGTTCCCGAACCCGTCGGGTCTACCCACTTAAGGTTCGATGGCGCTAGGGTTATAAAGGAAGTTTGTATGTGGTTACCGAATGTTGTTCGAGTCCGGATGAGATCCCGGACGTCACGAGGAGTTCCGGAATGGTCCGGAGGTAAATATTTATATATGGAAAGTTGTTGTTCGGGTTAGGAAAAAGTTCGGGTTTTTCGGTATTGTACCGGAAGCTTCGGAAGGTTCGGAGGATTCGGAGGGGTCCGGAGGTCGGAAATTGTTCCACCACGTCCAATATAGTAGCATGGGCTGTAAGGGGCGCCCTAGCCTTAATGGGCCAGGGGCACCAGCCCCCAAGGCCCATGCGCATGGGAAGGGAAAACCCTAAAGGGAGTGCCTCCACTTGACTTGGGAGGCACTCCTCCCCCTTGGCCGCCCCCTCCTCAGATTGGATCTGAGGGGGCCGGCCCCCTTCTCCCTTGCCCCTATATATATGTGGGGGGTGGGAGGGCAGCCGCACCACATGTTCTGGCGCAGCCCTCCCCCTCTACCTCTCTCCCTTCTCCTCTCCAGCGGTGCTTGGCGAAGCCCTGCAGGATTGCCATGCTCCTCCACCACCACCACGCCGTTGTGCTGCTGCTGGATGGATACTTCCTCAACCTCTCCCTCTCTCCTTGCTGGATCAAGGTGTGGGAGACGTCACCGGGCTGTACGTGTGTTGAGCAGCGGAGGTGCCGTCCGTTTGGCACTAGGATCTCCGGTGATTTGGATCACAGCAATGCGACTCCTTCAACCCCGTTCTCTTGAACGCTTCCGCTTAGCGATCTACAAGGGTATGTAGATGCACTCTCCTACCCCTCGTTGCTAGTTTCTCCATAGATAGATCTTGGTGACACGTAGGAAAATTTTGAATTTCTGCTACATAACCCAACAGTGGCATCATGAGCTAGGTCTATTGCGAAGATTCTTTGCACGAGTAGAACACAAAAGTAGTTGTGGGCGTTGATGATGTTCAATATGCTTACCGTTACTAGTCCAATCTTGTTTCGACGGTATTGTGGGATGAAGCGGCCCGTACCGACCTTACACGTACTCTTACGTGAGACAGGTTCCACCGACTGACATGCACTTGGTGCATAAGGTGGCTAGCGGGTGCCAGTCTCTCCCACTTTAGTCGGAACGGATTCGATGAAAGGGTCCTTATGAAGGGTAAATAGCAATTGGCATATCACGTTGTGGTTTTGCGTAGGTAAGAAACGTTCTTGCTAGAAACCCATAGCAGCCACGTAAAACATGCAAACAACAATTAGAGGACGTCTAACTTGTTTTTGCAGGGTATGCTATGTGACGTGATATGGCCAAGAAGAATGTGATGAATGATATGTGATGTATGAGATTGATCATGTTCTTGTAATAGGATTCACGACTTGCATGTCGATGAGTATGACAACCGGCAGGAGCCATAGGAGTTGTCTTTATTTATTGTATGACCTGCGTGTCATTAAACAACGCCATGTAATTACTTTACTTTATTGCTAACGGTAGCCATAGTAGTAGAAGTAATAGTTGGCGAGACAACTTCATGAAGACACGATGATGGAGATCATGGTGTCATGCCGGTGACGATGATGATCATGGAGCCCGAAGATGGAGATCAATGGAGCTATATGATATTGGCCATATCATGTCACTACTATATATAATTGCATGTGATGTTTATTATGTTTATGCATCTTGTTTACTTAGAACGACGGTAGTAAATAAGATGATCCCTTACAACAATTTCAAGAAGTGTTCTCCCCTAAGCGTGCACCGTTGCTAAAGTTCGTCGCTTCTAAGCACCACGTGATGATTGGGTGTGATGGATTCTTACGTTCACATACAACGGGTGTAAGACAGATTTACACACGCGAAACACTTAGGGTTAACTTGACGAGCCTAGCATGTACAGACATGGCCTGGGAACACAGAGACCGAAAGGTCGAGCATGAGTCGTGTAGTAGATACGATCAACATGAAGATGTTCACCGATGATGACTAGTCCGTCTCACGTGATGATCGGACACGGCCTAGTTGACTCGGATCATGTAATCACTTAGATGACGGAGGGATGTCTATCTGAGTGGGAGTTCATAAGATGAACTTAATTATCCTGAACATAGTCAAAAGACCTTTTGCAAATTATGTCGTAAGCTCGCGTTTTAGTTCCACTGTTTAGATATGTTCCTAGAGAAAATATAGTTGAAAGTTGATAGTAGCGATTATGCGGACAGTAGATAGCTTATGTCCTTCATGCACCGCTCAGTGTGCTGAACCCCAAACGTCGTCTGTGGATGTTGCGAACATCGTACATACACTTTTGATAACTACGTGATAGTTCAGTTAAATGGTTTAGAGTTGAGGCACCAAAGACGTTTTTCGAAACGCCGCGGAACATATGAGATGTTTCGAGGGCTGAAATTGGGATTTCAGGCTCATGCCCATGTCTAGAGGTATAAGACCTCCGATGATTTTCTTAGCCTGCAAACTAATGGAGAAAGTCTCAATCGTTGAGCTTGTGCTCAGATTGTCTGAGTGCAACAATCACTTGAATCGAGTGGGAGTTGATCTTCCGAGAGATAGTGATGTTTCTCCAAAGTCATTGCCACCAAGCTGCTAGAGCCTCGTGATGAACTATAACATATCGAGGATAGATATGATGATCCTCGAGGTATTCGTGATGTTTGACACCTTGAAAGTAGGAATCAAGAAGGAGCATCAATTGTTGATGATTGGTGAAACCACTAGTTTCAAGAAGGGCACGCAAGAAGGGATACTTCACGAAGCGGCAAATCAATTGTTGCTCTAGTGAAGTAACCCAATGTTGAACACAATCCCGATTCTAAGTGCTTCTGTAATAAGGGGAACAGCCACTGGAGCAGCATTACCCTAGATACTTGGTAGATGAGAAGGCTGGCAAGGTCGATATAAGTATATTGGATATACATTATGTTAATGTGTACTTTACTAGTACTCCTAGTAACACCAGGGTATTAAGATACCGGTTCGGTTGCTAAGTGTTAGTAACTCGAAATAAAATAGCTACGGAATAAACGGAGACTAGCTAAAGGTGAGCTGACGATATGTGTTGGAAGTGTTTCCAAGTTTGATGTGATCAAACATCGCACGCTCCCTCTACCATCAAGATTAGTATTAAACCTGAATAATTGTCATTTGGTGTTTGCGTTGAGCATAGACATGATTGGATTATGTCTATCGTAATGCGGTTATTCATTTAAGGAGAATAATGGTTACTCTATTTATTCGAATAATACCTTCAATGGTCTTGCACCTAAAGGAATGGTTTATTGAATCTCGATCATAGTGATACACATTTTCATGCCAAAAGATATAAGATAGTAATGATAGTACCACTTACTTGTGGCACTGCCATGTAAGTCATATTGGTATAAAACGCATGAAGAAGCTCCATGTTGATGGATATTTGGACTCACTCATTTTTGAAAAGTTTGAGACATGCGAACCATGTCTGTTGGTGCATACGCATGAAGAAACTCCATGCAGATGGATCGTTTAGACTCACTTGATTTTGAATCACTTGAGATATGCAAATCATACCACATGGGCAAGATGGTGAAAAGCCTCGTTTTCTGAAGATGGAACAAGATAGCAACTTGTTGGAAGTAACACATTTTGATGTGTGCAGTCCAATGAGTCCGAGGCATCTGATGAATATCATTATGTTCTTACTTCACAGATGATTCGAGTAGATGTTGAGTATATTTACTTGATGAAACACAAGTCTGAATTATTGAATGGTTCAAGTAATTTCAGAGTGAAGTTTAAGATCTTCGTGACAAGAGGATAGAATGTCTATGATATGATCATAGAGATGAATATCTGAGTTACGAGTTTTGGCACACAATTAAGACATTGTGCAAATTGTTTCACAATTAATACACTGGAACACCATAGTGTGATGGTGTGTCCGAACATCATAGTTGCACTCTATTGGATATGGTGTGTACCATGATATCTCTTATCGAATTACCACTATCGTTCATGGGTTAGGCATTAGAGACAACCGCACTCACTTTAATGGGGCACCACGTAATTCCGTTGAGACGACACCGTTTGGAGAAACCTAAGTTCTAGTTTCTTAAAAGTTTGGGGCTGCGACGCTTATGTGAGAAAGTTTCAGGTTGATATGCTCGAACCCAAAGCGGATAAAATACATCTTCATAGGACACCCAAAACAGTTGGGTATACCTCCTAATTCAGATCCGAAAGCAATAGGGATTGTTTCTTGAATCGGGTCCTTTCTCGAGGAAAAGTTTGTCTCGAAAAGTTGAGTGGGAGGATGGTGGAGACTTGATGAGGTTATTGAACAATCACTTCAACTAGTGTGTAGCAGGCACGTGAAGTTGTTCCGTGGGCGCCTACACCAATTGAAGTAGAAGCTTATGATAGTGATCATGAAGTTTGGATCAAGTCACTAACGTTACCTCGTGGGGTGACAAGGATGCGTACTACTCGTAATGGTACGCAATCCTGTCTTGAAGGTCATGTTGCTAGACAACAATGAACCTACGAGCTATGGAGAAGCAATGGTGGGCCCAAATTCCGACAAATGGTTAGAAGCCATAAAATCCGAGATAGGATCCATGTATCATAACAAAGCATGGACTTTGGTGGACTTGCCCGATGATCCTCGACCTCTCCGTCTCTCCTTGCTGGATCAAGGCGTGGGAGACGTCACCGGGCTGTACGTGTGTTGAACGCGGAGGTACCGTCCGTTCGGCACTAGGATCTCCGGTGATTTGGATCACGGCGAGTACGACTCCTTCAACCCCGTTCTCTTGAACGCTTCCGCTTAGCGATCTACAAGGGTATGTAGATGCACTCTCCTTCCCCTCGTTGCTAGTTTCTCCATAGATAGATCTTGGTGACACGTAGGAAAATTTTGAATTTCTGCTACATAACCCAACAGTTATGTCTAGAAATGCTTTTGTTATGTAAGGGAATTGATTGGGGAAGGGGACGTAAGGCTCTTTTTACTCCTTATACCTCATGGGCCTCTGATCTGAGTCAATCTCTTCTCTTCTACGGGGTTTAAGAACTAGGCTTCTCATCTATCTATCAGGATGACGTGTTACTAATCCATAGACTTTGAAGATTGTTGGTTTTAAGTCTCAGTTCAGTTTTTACTACTTTCGTATGTTCATAGCTGGTCTCAGAATCTTGATATTGTGATGTTGAGTGGTTACGCCACCATTTTGCATGATGTCCCAAATCTTTTTGAGCATTTACAGTCGTTATGCTGTCCGAGTTATCCCAGGTTTCCAAACAATCTGATGCATTTGCAAATTCCTTCTTCCCGTTCCCGATGTCTCTTTGGGCCAGGTTAATCACACTAATTGCTGAGTTGAGGTACTCTGTTGCCTCGACATATATATTGGAACTATTATTATGACCATAGGTGTCTTAGAAGACCACCTAGTAATCTAGCCATGTTTTGTGTCCCGGTGATAACTCCGCCACCATTCTCAAAGCATCCCGTGATGCCATTTAGTAGTAGGCATTCTACTCACGGGTTTACGAACCGAGATTCACCCTACTTCATGTTGTTAGTATTTGCTAGTTCCTTTAGGATATTAGTAACCTTGCGACAGTCCTCGAGGTCTGTGGTATCTCATTCTTCCACATACCATGAACCATCCTTGGCAGGAGATCCTTTGAACCAAAAGGTCACAACAAGAGCGATTTCGATGAGTTCCCCATTCTATATTGTGACTCTGCCAGTTCTACCTTCTCCGCATGGGTTATCCGGAAGAAATGTTGAACTTTGCTCGACATACTAATCCATGCCTCCACAACTCGAAAAGTTATATGTTCCTTGAGTTGTCCCTCTTTAGTTGTATTCTGACTCTCGTCTATCAATTGATAGTCAAGAGTATGTGTGCGATCGTGTACATCGATGCCTATTATCCTTGTGGTCCGTCAAGCCATTCTATTTCGGAATGACTAGGAGAAACAAACTCCAGTACCTCATCCATTTCTAGGATTGGGTCAAAGTAGTTGTATCCCGCAGATCAAAATGCCAATTCAGCTTTGTTCTGTTCTACCTTGGAGTATTACCCCCTTTATGTCAGAATTGTCATGAGAACTGCACCAACTCTCATGAATTCTTGATTTAGTGATACTTCTCACCATCATCATTCATTCCTCGGTCCTCGTGTTGTTGTAACCGGAATGCCGACAAGTGAATTGTGATGTGTGAAATCAATACTCCGAGCAACTCGTTGCTTGGTAGCTAATGGACAATATCCTCATTCTTAGTGTGTTGGTTATTAAATCATCATCCTAAGATTGGTCGTGCTACCTAGTCCTTATTTCTGGTGCACACTTCGATTGATGAGTTAGGATCTTGTCAAGTCCTCACTCATTTGATCATATCGTCTTGCCCTCAAAAGCAAGATTGTTCTCGAGCTTAGTAACATACCGGTGGTTCGTGACTTTCCAAATATCTCCTTGCAAGTGTTACCGGGTTGTTTCACGATTGTTATGTTGAGCTCGTGATCAAGTTGGTTTCTTGTGAACCACCCTTTCTCCAAGAATATGTGTTGGATATCCACTGAGCTAGTTGGTTAAGCTAGACAACAACTTGGAGAGTTGGAAGATAAAAGCTTGCCTAACTTAGATTCGTTCCAAAGGGATATTCTTGTGTAGTATGTGTTGAAGAAAGATGATATCTTCATCGATTTGGTCCTGTGATCGATTCTTTGGACCTATTGTCTTATCAATCCTTTGATTTGAGTGTGGGCTATCGTCAAATCAAATCGGTACCAACGATGCTCGTAATGTTGTCTTACTCGTGGTTGATCCCTCGAGCATATACCATTACATATTTTGGTGCGATCAATGCTATCACCGTGTTCACATGATGGTGGAAGTCCATGATATGGAAATTCCGATGAGTTGTTGTTGAGCCCATCAATGACATTTTGTCTCCCCATGAGTCATGTTGAACATCAACCTAGTGTTGGAAACTTGTGTAAGCATTTCTTCGTGTTTCGTTCATGAAGCATATGTTTGGATGAAAGTAGTGACTTCCTCTAATTCATGTGCATCTGATGCAAGTTGCCGCCATGGATTCGAGAAGTCAATCTTGCTTCTTTGGAATCATCCCAAATCGGTCATGCATACGTGCGAAGTATTCTGTGGTTCGGAGACTTGCAACCTTCGCTCTACATGTGTTCCTAGCACACCAAGCCACTGATTGATTTGTTCAAGGAGAAGGAGTTCCTTCATAAGAGCTAATCCGGACTTATGTAGGGACTTTGATATCCTCGTTGATGGTTCCCCACCTGAACTCGGTAGTGTTTTATTATAAGACTACTATGTGGTCATGCTTGTCTCGAACAACATGTTCACATGTTTGTAGCAGAACCTGCTCATGTTTTGGAGCTCACTACCATAGTCCATCTCCCGAGAATCTTGCAACATCATCTCGTCGATTTGTGTTGCACCCTTCCCTTCAGGACATCTTTGAGTGCAGGTATCCTATTACCAATCGGATCTGAATCTCAGGCAGATATGATGGTTGGAACATTCCCAACAGTTGCATTTTCTTCCCAGCTTGCACCCCATTGTGCCAATTTCCATGGGCTGCCCCTCTCAGTAATTGATGTCTAGGATCATCCTCAAAAGTGGACTTACCATGGGTCCCATCCATTTCCGATGATAAGAAAATCACCCATTGCGTTGTCTTCAACAAGGTAGTCCACATCATCCATTCTAGTCCGAGTATGTCATTCTTTCGAACTCCTTCAAATGATCGATTGTGATTGCCTTAGGCTGGTATAAAGAGTTTCAATGATCTATGGATCAAAAGTAATTATTTTGCCACTTAAGGGAACAGCTCAACGAGTCACTTTTCCCCAAGGTGCCCGTTCACGGAATCCTGGCAATTATTTCCTCGCCACCTTGACACCATCCACCATCTCTCTAAGCGTGGAATTGATGCCCACCAAATCAAACCTCATTGTTTGTTCTTCCATCCCTCTCGATGTGTTTTGTATCTCAACTCGAGATGTTTCTACATCTCATTCCGTGAGTTGATCATGTTTACTTGATCTTCGTGAAGATCGAATCATGTAGAGCCTCCCTCTCTTTCCATTGTCGTGTTGGATGGAGTTCTCAAAGCAAGATGTCAATATCATGATGATGTTCGAATCAACGTTCTTATGAAGTGCAACCTGGATCGTGAAGACCGTGATAGTTTGTGCCCCCTCTGTCTTCTTACCTCACGTCTTGAATCTCGGGACGAGATTCTTGTTTAGTAGGGGTGAGTTGTCACAGCCCTAGATTAGCCTTGTTGTCTTTGCTTGATATTCATGTCATCATGTCTAAATTCAAATGAAATTTGAATTGAGGAATTTTCAAAGCCTCAGAAACCTTTTAAAAATGATCAACATTAAAATCTTCTCAAAGAAGTCCAAGAAAATGTTCCTCATAGTTTCCGAAAATATTGCAAAGAGGTAAAACTCAAAACAATATTTTTGGTATCTCAGAGATAATTATTTTGGGCCTTTGAATTAAATAAATAACTATTTGCATTGGATATATATTTGTTAATTAATTAATATATGTCCAATAATTCTGATCTTTGATGAAGGGCTTTGGAATAATCCAACTAGTCCCTACAATAATTATCAGAAGCAATAAAAATGATTTAGTGTCTAAAACTAATCAAAACAAACTAGAAAAATAGAAAACAAAAACAGAAGAGAGAGAGAGGAAGCCCACCTGGGCCACTTACCTGGCCGGCCCACCACTGCAGCAGCCCAGCCGGGCAAAGCCAGCCCCGCCCAGCTCCACCTCCCCGTCGTCTTCCACCTCCTATCAGTGGGCAGGAGGGCGTGTGGCCACCGCGCGCCGGCACGCGCCCGAGCCAGCTCCTGCTTGCCGCTTCCCCGGGACGCCCTGGAGACGCCACGCAACCCCTCCTGGACCTCCCCTCGCTCTCTCCCTCACCCTCACTCCCCCTGAATCCCTCTCTCTTCCCCATCAAGCAGAGCTCGTCGTCGCCGACGCCGTTTACCGCGGCCACATCCATTCCCTTGCTCCTCTGACGTGCCCAAGAGCCCCGAGACGTCGTCCTCGTCCTCTGCACGGATCCGAGCAGCGCAGGATGCCCTGCTCCACCGACAACAGGCTCGACTTCGTCCTCGACCGCCGCCGATGGTCGCCGTCGATTCTCCATCACCCGTGCGTCGCCGAGCTCGTCTATGACCCCTTCTGATGCGCTGTGAGATTCTCCGCCTTTCCCCCTCCTCCCCGAGCTCGTTCCTGTCCTCTAGCTATGCCCGCCGTGCAAGCGCCGCCGTCCGCCATGGCCGTTGCTCTCGCAGCCACCGTGCGTCTCCGCTCGAGCTTGAGCCTTCGGGGTGCTCCTGAAGCAACGACGAGTCCAACGCAGCCCCTAGCTAGCTTCCCCATGAACTGGAACCACGCGGCCGCCCATGCCCGAACTCCGGCTGCCGCGGAAGCGGACACCGCCGTCGATCTAGGTCGTCTCCGGCGACCCCACCAGCACCAGCCGACGCAGACGAGGATCGGGGTTCCAACGGTGCCATCCGCGCCTCGAACCGTGGCCTATGCTGCGATTCCGCGCATTGACGCCGTCTCGGACCTCGCCGGCGTCATGTCGCCGGCGGGTTTGACCCATTTGACCATGTGGGCCCCGCCCCTAGTCAACCTTAGATTAGGAGTTAATCTGATGTTAATTTAATTAGTTAAACTAATGACAGCGACACGCGGGACCCACGCGCGAGGTTTGACCTGGACCCGACTTGTTGACCTCTTGACGTCACATCGACGTCGGTCGACGTGATAATCATTTTCTGGATTATTTCTAATTCTAAATGATTTGGAAATTTGAAAAATGGTTAGAACTTCTAAAATTCATAGAAAATAATCTATAACTCCAATGGAAATAATTTATATATGAAAAATGATCAGAAAAATCCAATCTATCCATCTGTACCATTTTCATGCATGTTAGAACAACTTATAGCTGCTGTTTAGCACAAAGCATATAAATGGTAATTTAATATCCATATATGGAGTTTGAATTTGAATCTTGGATTCAAACCAACTTCATTTAATCTGCTGCTAGTTGCATTACCTCAAATCACAGCATTCTGACATGTCATGATCATGCATCATATTGTGCATTGCATTGATTGTGTTCTTCCTTGTTTGCCGGTATTTGTCCCCTCTCGATGAGCGGCGTATCGGCGATGAGTTCGATGACACCGATGAAGAGCTATAATATCTTCGTGGAGTGCCGGGCAAGCAAAAACCCGTGTTCATTACGATACAATCCCACTCTCTCGCTCCTGCTCTCTTTTCTTGCATTAGGACAGCAACGATTCATACATTACTTGTTGCGGTAGCTGAACCCCTTTATCCTCTGCATGACCTATCATTCCACAGTAAATAGATGAAACCCACTAGCATGAGTAGGAGTTGTTTGAGCCCTGTTGTGCCTACTCATTCATGCTTGTTGTCATGCCTGCTACTGCTTAGAGTTGAGTCAAGTCCGATTCATCGGGAATGAATCGGAGGTGTGTGAACATGTCCTACTGTTGAGAGCTAAGTGTGTGAACACGATTTGGTAAAGGTAGCGGTGAGAGGCCATGTAGGAGTACATGGTGGGTTGTCTCATTGCAGCCGTCCTCATGAACTGAGTTACGTGTTTGTGATCCATGAAGCAGTTACTACCACGCATTGGGCCCAAAACCAATGGACCCTCTAAACTTCTTAACCACCCTTGTTCTCTGTCCGGGAGTTGCAAGCTGGTTTACGGTGTTTGTAGGATATGTGTTGGAGGCCGTGCGTGGCCGACCCTAGGGGTGGGCTATGATGCGGTAGATACACCGTGGCCCGGTGTCTGCGAATGCCGTTTGGTATCTCGGGAACCCTGCACACATCGTTCGGGCTGTTAGTGGAAACCTCGGCGGACTCCTGCGGATGGAACCGAATAGGCGATAAACCTGGACTAGGGACTTGAGTGTTTAGGTAGGCCGTGGCCGACACCCACGTTGGGCTTCCGCTTGAAGGTTGCAGTACATGTCGTGTAAGCGGTAAGTGGTGAGAGCGTGTGTGAAGAAGTACACCCCTGCAAGGTTAATATGATCTATTCGAATAGCCGTGTCCGTGGAAAAGGACTTCTGGGTTGCCTATAACAGTTCATAGACAAGTGAAAGTGGATACTCTAAAATGCGCAAGATAAGCGTGAGTGCTATGGATGGCGTTCTCGTAGGGAGACGGGAGCGGGTCCATAGTGGTGTATTGATATGGCGAATATGTGGACTCGTGTGCGCCACCTCAAAAGAGTTACTTGCAGTCGTAGTTCAGGATAGCCACCGAGTCAAAGCTGGCTTGCTGCAGTCAAACTCCACCACCCCCTTGTTGATAATGATGCATATGTAGTTAGTTACGATGTAAGTCTTCTTTGAGTACGTTTGTACTCACGTTTGCTTATTTTATGTTTTGCGAGAGGCGTCGGTCTCGCTAGTAGTTCCGCATGGACTTGATGTTTAGCTTGTTACCTCAGCTACGATCTTGTGCCCTCGGCAGGATGCAGTAGATTGTCGGACTTCTCGGCCCTTTTCATTTGTAGATGTACGTACTTTCAGACATGTTAAGCTCCCGCTTGTGCCTTGACTTGTATGCTCTGAGTGTTGGGTCATGAGACCCATGTTTGTAATATCTCGCTCCTCGGAGCCTAATGAATAAATATTTGAGTCGTAGAGTTATGTTTTGATGCCATGTTGTATTTACACATATTGAGCATATTGTGTGTATGTTTGAAATGCTTGGTATGTGTGGGATCCGACAATCTAGTTGTTTATCCTTGGCAGCCTCTCATATGGGGAAATGTAGTCTAGTGCTTCACGAGCAATAGTAGTCCGCTTCTGACCCAGTTCACCGGAGTCCTAACTAGCCCAAAGACCTCTTGCTTTGGACACTTGGTGGCGGCATGTGTTTCGCCGTTCCTATGTCTGTCCCTTCGGGAAATGTCACGCGGTGATATCCAGAGTCTGCCTAGCCGCTTGACCGGGTTACAGGAGTCCTGTTAGCCCAGTGCTACAGCCCGGATTCATATGTTGATGACCGGCATGCTCGATGTGATTCATTATGCCTGTCCCCATGGGTTAGCGCCGCTTTGGGTTCACGGCTAGCCATGTCGGCCCGGTTTCTCTGTCATGTGGATGCTAGCGACACGATCATATACGTGAGCCAAAAGGTGCAAACGGTCCCGGGCCATGGTAAGGCGACACCCGTGGGAATACCGTGTGTGAGGCCGCAAAGTGATATGAGGTGTTACAGGTTAGGTCAATATGACTTGGAATCGGGGTCCTGACACAGGTGACTTTAACGAGATCATCTACTCTCTAACAAGGAGGGTGTGTCGGCGTTCTGGGAACGGGGGTCCCCAGACTTGCCTGCCTGCGGCCTGCGGCGTGGCTCAAAGGGGGGCCCAGCACGGCCCATCTTCATCAACACAAGCTCAAGACCCTCGCGAGGGGCCAAGCCTCATGGTGAGACTGACAGGAGCTTCCTCGGTGACCTCATCAGCTGGCTCGCGAGGAGGCGGAGAGATCAAGGCGGGGTACCTCACGAGGTGCCCATGGCGCAAGCCATGACGACCAAGGCGCCCGAGCGGGTGCCAGCCAGCATAATGTCCCCTTTCCTCTTTGGTGCAAAGGGAGCAAGCGCAGCGTGAGCATCAAGCAAAGGCGTCCATTTCGGTGCAACAAGACCAAGACCAGCCTAACGGCGGGAAGGAAGTCATTGTGGAGCCCAAGCCGGCGTCACCACCAGAGCCTTTGACAGGCGAGGACCAACTTTAGTCAGGATAAGTGTACCTGATGTTCCCCTTCAAAATGGCCAATTGTTGGCGCCTTCCTGCTCAATATTTGGGAAGAGGCTCAGGGCCTCTGTCTATAAATAGGACTAGCCTCCCACAGGATAGAGAAGGCTTGATCCGGGGATCCAGAACAGAGCTAGAGGTCAAGCAATCTTGAGAGAGAGAGAGAGAGAGCGATTGAACTCCCCCTAGCAGTTCATCGCCCCAGCCAAGAACAGACCCTCGCGAGGCTGTTCTTCCTTGTATTGTTCATCACCTTTAGCCCAAGAGGCAATCCACCACACCACAAACTAGAGTAGGGTATTACACCACAATGGTGGCCCGAACTAGTTTAAACCTTGTGTCTCTTGTGTTGTTCCTTTCGTAGTTTAGATCCAAGCGAGGCGGCGGTGTGCAGGTAGGTAGAGGGCGAGATCTCCGCGCGCACCCCGGTGTTCGAACCTCAAGGGTCTGCCGGAACCCGAAATCCGACATTTGGCGCGCCCGGGTAGAGTGCGCGGAATTAAATCTTCCGCTGCCCTGTTCTCCGTCGACCACCGCATCCATGTCTGACACTCGTCGGGCCCGCGCCGAGCGCCGAGCCGCTCTCGCTTCCCGCATCACCCAGACGGCTCCCGTCGGTGGGCGCCCTCGTCGTTCCCCGTCGCCTGCCATCAACGCCGCCACCAGCCCGGCGGGGAACGAGCAGCAAGCATCGTCCCAGCATCCCTCCGTGAGGCAAGACGGCCGCACTGCTACCCCCTCACTCGCCCGGCTGGTTCTTCGTCTCGCGCATTCCAGCGCGTCCATGGAGGCTCGAGCTGCGCTCATCGCGGCAAACGAGCTCCTGCGCTACAAATCGATCGGCAGCGTCTACGAAGAGTGGCTCGACCGCATCGCCGAGCTCGTCCATGCCGCAGGGGGCTCCCCCGCGCCGTCCGTCCCGCTGCACCGCACTCCGCCCTGCGTGGGAGACGAAGCTCCGGGGGCGCCTCGGCCGCCTCCCCCTCAAGAAGGCGCCCTGGCCCCAAGGAGTGTGGTCCCTGGGCGGAACCCGCTCCGTTCGGCACCAGCGCGGCAAGAGCAGAGCTGCCAGGAAGTCCCTCGCCCGCAAGAAGCTGCCCGAGTGCTCCCCGCTCCAGCTCGTCGCGACCACGCTCCTACTCCAGCACGTCAAGACCATGCGCTGCTCTCAGCTGCAGCGCATGGGGACCCGCAAGACCAAGCTCTTCGTCACCCAAGGCCTCCTGTGGCCACAGCAGGCTGCCGTGCCTTCACCACCGAGTTGCGCAGCGTCGCGTGGCCCGGCAAGTTCAAGCCAGACCTGCCTCCTCGCTACGATGGTACGGCCGACCCCGCAGAGTTCCTCCAGCTCTACGAGCTGGGCATCAAAGCCGCCAACAGAGACGAGAAGGTCATGGCGAACTGGTTTCCCATGGCGCTCAAGGACGGGGCCCGCACCTGGCTCCAGGCACGATCTCCTCCTGGGACGAGATGCGCACCCGCTTCATCGCCAACTTCCAAGGTACTCGTGACCGGCCACCCGCCGTGAGCGACATGCGCCGCATCAAGTAGGAACCAGGGAGACCTGCAGAAATACATCGGTAACCCGACAACGCCGCCTCAAGATTCCCAAGGTGACCGAGGAGGCCATCATCTCCGCCTTCTCCGACGGTGTGCGCGACATCAAGATGAAGGAGGAGCTGGCGATGCATGAAGACTTGTGCACTTCCTTGGAGCTGTTCAACTTGGCGACCAAGTGCGCCAGGGCCGAGGAAGGGCGTCTCTCCCTCCTCGAGCTGCCTGCCGCAGACCCAGAAGAGAAGAAACCCAAGGCCAAGGATGTGAAGCGCAAGGGGGATGCCGTGCTCACGGCAGAACCGGACACCAAGCGGGGCAGAGATCAGCCCGAGTCTTCCAAGGGCAGCCGGTACTGCGTGTACCACGACCTCCACACCCACAACACCAACAAATGTCAAGAGCTCCAAGCCGTGCGAGAAGGGAGGATCGGTCGACGTCCCGACCGCAGCGACCGGGGCTACGGCCGAGGAGGAGGAAGGAACGCGGGACGCTAGGAAGACCGCGGCCCTCGCCAAGGGTGGCGCGACCAACCTCGCGAGGATCGCTGGCGGGACCCGCCTCGCGAGGGAGGTTGGAGGGATCAGCCTCGCGAGGATCGCCTGCAAGGCAACGTAGGCCTCCCTCCTCTGTTGCCGCAGCCAAGGAGAAATGAATACCATCATCAGGACGAGGGGGCTGGGGGCTTCCAGGAGCAGCGATCGCTGCATCTGGGCGGAGCTCAAGCTGACCTCTCAACGCATCTTCAAGCAGTTCGCCACAAGTGAATGCAGTCCTCCCCAAGCTCGAAGCCACACGCCCCCTCAGGTGGTCGGCATGCGCCATCACGTTCTGCTCAGCGGATCATCTCAAGTGTGCGGCCACAGCCGGAGTCCTCCCAATGCTTTGCTCCCCAATCATCAGCAACATGCTAGTCACCAAGACCCTCATCGATGGCGGGGCAGGGCTCAACGTCCTGTCTGTGGAAACGTTCAACAATCTCCAAGTGCCTTACAATCAGCTTCAGCCGACCAAGCCTTTCTCTGGGGTCACCGATGGCTCCACGGTCCCAATTGGGCAGGTTCGCCTCCCCGTCACCTTCGGTAGCGTCGCGACAACTACCAGCACCGAGCTCATTGACTTGACGTTGCCCACATTCGCACGCCGCCATACAACGCCATCCTCGGGTACCCAGCGCTGGCCAAGTTCATGGCCGTAACCCACCACGGCTACAACGTCCTCAAGATGCCAGGAAGTGGCGGAGTCATCACGGTGCCTAGCAAAGAGAAAGACGCGGTGTGCTCCTCGCAATGAGCCTTTCAGGCCACATCCTTTGGAAGACCCGGATCAGCGAGGAGGCTTTGAGACCGCCCCAAGAAGAAGAAGACATCGTCGGCCCGGCCCCTCGAGGAGGCAGGCCCCTCGGGGTCGCGCCTGCTCAGGGGAACCTCCTTCTATCGCATAGGAAAGCGCGCCGGTGCCCTCCTCAGTGGGGCTCGGGGGCTCCCCCCTAGAGGGCCACCGACCTTGCTAAGGTCACGAGGGAGGCGCTTGGGCACCACTTGGAGGCGTGTTTCGAAGCACGTTTCCCTCAAGAAGGAGCAAGGCAAAGAGGGCCGAACCCTCAGGAGTTCGTCAGCAAGATCATTCAGGAGCTGCAGGAGTCAAGAGTCATGAGTGGCAGCCGCCGCTTACCTGCCGTAGCTCCCCATCCAAGCGAGGATGGTGGGCTGCGCGTCTGCATCGACATACCAGGGCTCAACCGAGTTGCCTCTCAGGAGCGCCTCTGGCCCTCTCGCATGGGGCGCTGCGAAGGTCCACCCCACAGCTACGTTCGCATGCCTTACGGCTTGCCGAACGCGGCTGCCACGCGCCAGCGCCTCATGAGGAGCATCCTGGAGGCTCAAGAGGCCAGGCGTTCCGCAGCCCTGGCAGAGATGGAGATGGTCCACGAGGAGCCACGGCGCCTCCGGAGCCTCTGAGGCCCCCGAGCACAGGGGCTCATGAGGATCGCTCCGCAGCCCACCGAGTCTGCTGCACCAACACCCTTCGTCTTCGACGCTATCGGTGACATCTTTCACGTTTCATTTCCGGTGGGAGGCGCCCCAGTGGCTGCATTATTCCCAGGCAGCGTGGGTCCGTCCTCCTGGCGTGTATCCTTTACTTCATGTTCCTAGCTTATCTTGTTGGGGCGCCTCGATACGCATCATCCCTGTGTCGCTCGGGTCCGACCCGGCGACGTTCGTCTTCTTTGCGCTTATCTAAATGGACTTGCTCCTTCATGATTAACATGCTTGACCTAGTTGCCCGCTCAACTGACACCAACTGATGGAGCTGCTCCCTAACGGCATGACGCTTGCGCATGGGTCCGTCCCTGCAACACCGACAAACCTGAATGGCTGAGCTCTGGCCGCGGCAGCCTCGCATAGCGCCACCTCGTAAAGCCTTCAGTGCCTCGTCGCCCCTCCGGAGCAACTAACGGCTGACTGTCAATTGTCACGGCGAACTTTCGTTCTTTCTGTGATGAGCCTGCAGGATCTCTTCAAGGAGCAGCGTCAGGCGAGGCCCCCACGGTGTCTCCTCCACTCTCATCCGCGCGAAACCGCTTGCACGTTAAAGGGGGGTGCTTGAGCATCGCGACTCAGGGCTCCTACTGGCTCTCCAGCCCTCACCCTCTGGCCTTGACCACGGCATCGCGACCTGGCATACCAGTGATGGCTGAGACTCGCTCAAGGGCCGGGACCCGAGGACGTAGAGCAGAAAGGGGAGCAAAGGCGAGAGGGGAAGGACACGCGAGGACCTCGCCAAGCGACCCCTCACCTGCCGATGCACGGACCCGGCAACACACCAGGAAGTGGTTCCTGGTTCTCGAGATAAGTCACCCCCCGGAAGCACTAACTAACACGGCACCGCCCCCTCACCCAACGCAATCCCGTGTTAGCAACGTCGCTCTCCTTTCTCACCGAACGATGGCTGCTTGAGCGCTAAGGGGGACCTCTTGAGCATCGTGACTCAGGGGCTCTTACCGGACCTCGGGCCGCTCACCTCCTGGCCTTGACCACGGCATCGCGACCTGGCATACCAGCGAAGGCCTGTCGGTGCAGAGCGTCGAGCCCTCGCAAGGTTCGAAAGGGAGAACTGAGCTAAGACGGAATGAGCAACTCGCACTGCTTCACGACAAGGATCATATTAACAAACAGGACCACAGGCACCTTACAAGCCCCCACGGGGCGCGCTTTTGATTCCTCGCAGGGAGCAGATCCTAAAGAACGCTAACTACACGCGCCCCTGCAAAAGACGCCATCATAAATAGTGGGCCGCCGGGCACCAGCCAACCCCATCCAGATCAGAGGCGGCGACGGCCTGCCGAGCCCATCCTGCTCCGAGAGTGGCGCAGGCTCGGGGGCTCGTAGCTGTCGTCGCTCGTCTCCGGAGTCGTGAAGAGCTCGGCGGAGTCGCTGGATCCTCCGACGCCTCCACCACCTGAGGAGCTGCCGAGGGAGCGGTCGGCGAGCCTAGCCTCGCCATGGCGGGGCCTCGATCACCTCTCCCGGGGCAGCACTCCAGCCGGCGCCCTTCCGCATCGAAGACCTTAAAGAGCATGACCGAAGCGCCATCGTACTCCAGGTGGATCGCGAGGGCGCCCCTTGTCCTGCTGACCCGGGCGATCTCGCCCCAGCCTCGAGTCATGAAGACCTCGCCCGAGGCAACGACCGCAACCTCTGCCCCGGTCGCAAGGGTGCCGCAGCCGGCGTGCTGCAGCCAGAGCTCCAGGGATCCTCCCCGCGGAATCGCGGAGGCGAAGAAGGGAGGAAGGCGAATCCAAGACCGAGGAGACATGGCGGCGTGGAGCACGAACTCTCGGGAGGAGCCCTCGGCATGGACTCCAGGGGGAACGACACGCACCTTCGTGACCCGCCGGCGCCGACGGTGGTGTCGCCCGTGGCGTTCGGCATCAACTCCTTCAGAGCCCTCGATGTGGGCGTACAAGGGAAGCGGGAACCCTGGTGGTGGCCGCTCGCACCAGGGCCTCGACACCACCTGGTGGGCACCCTCATTCCGATGGCAGAGGGCTAGCCGTTTCTTCGGCGGAAGCGGGTCAGGACCCTCTCGGGGAGCCTTTCCCTTCTCTTCCGCGGAGAACCGGTGGATCGGAGCCATTGCAGCAAGACGAAGCAAGAACTGGGAAGAAGGAGAAGCAAGCAGAAACGGGCCAGAGGAGCGCTCACCGCTCCGTACTTAAAGCCAGGGGAGGCCAACCGCCGACCTCCACGATCGTAGGTAATCATAGCCCGCTTTGCATGCACGGACTTGTCAATTAAATGCGGTTGTCGGCGTCGTGGGAAGTGGAGGCACCCACGTCCAATCAACCGCCACGCTTGGCGCCCAAGGCCGCAGGCTGTTAGGGCTCATGGGCGCTCAGACTGCCCCTTCGCCTCTCTGCTCGGCCAAGTCCGGGCACGCCTTGGGCCCGGGGGCTACTGTCGGCGTTCTGGGAACGGGGGTCCCCAGACTTGCCTGCCTGCGGCCTGCGGCGTGGCTCAAAGGGGGGCCCAACACGGCCCATCTTCATCAACACAAGCTCAAGACCCTCGCGAGGGGCCAAGCCTCGCGGGGCGGACGACAGGGAGCTTCCTCGGCGCGGCCTCATCAGTGGCTCACGAGGAGGCGGAGAGATCAAGGCGGGTACCTCACGGTGCCCATGACGCAAGCCATGACGACCAAGAGGCGCCCGGTAGGCGCCAGGCCTTGATGTCCCCCTTTCCTCTTTGGTGCAAAGGGAGCAAGCGCAGGCGAGAGCATCAAGCAAAGGCTTCCATTTCGGTGCAACAAGACCAAGACCAGCCCAACGGCAGGAAGGAAGTCATTGTGGAGCCAGAGCCGGCGTCACCACCAGAGCCTTTGACAGGCGAGGACCAACTTTAGTCAGGATAAGTGTACCAGATGTTCCCCTTCAAAATGGCCAATTGTTGGCGCCCTTCCCGCTCAATATTTGGGAAGAGGCCCAGGGCCTCTGTCTATAAATAGGACTAGCCTCCCACAGGATAGAGAAGGCTTGATCCGGGGATCCAGAACAGAGCTAGAGGTCAAGCAATCTAGAGAGAGAGAGAGAGAGAGCGACTGAACTCCCCCTAGCAGTTCATCGCCCCGGCCAAGAACAGACCCTCGCGAGGTTGTTCTTCCTTGTATTGTTCATCACCATCAGCCCAAGAGGCAATCCACCACACCACAAACTAGAGTAGGGTATTACACCACAATGGTGGCCCGAACTAGTATAAACCTTGTGTCTCTTGTGTTGTTCCTTTCGTAGTTTAGATCCAAGCGAGGCGGCGGCGTGCAGGTAGGTAGAGGGCGAGATCTCCGTGCGCACCCCAGTGTTCGAACCTCAAGGGTCTGCCGGAACCCGAAATCTGACAGGGTGGTAATCTTAGACCAATTAAAATGATGGAGAACTTTCGAGATGCTCTTGTTGATTGTAGTTTGGAGGATCTTGGTTATTTAGGAGATATATTCACTTGTCGTCGAGGCCATATCAAATAACACCTTGGTCGTGCGCTAGGAAATGGACTTTGGCAAGGTATCTTCCCTACGATAATTGTAACAAATGAAGAACATTTCAAGTCTAACCACCACCCCCTTATCATTTATTTGAAACCAAATGATGTTGTTATTCATCAGTTGGCGGGAGGAAAGAAATTTGAAGCGCAATGGCTACAAGAAGGACCGGTGAAAGAGGCTATTTCAAGTGCATGGAATGATGCGTTAGAGGCACCTAATTTTGCTACATGTACTGCTCTAGTACATGGTGTGCTGCATAGGTTGGATAACCAAGTTTTAAGGACCCCAGAGGAAAGGCTTGACGATGTGAAGGCTCGCAGGAGACTACCCGTAGGGCGTAGCCCATAGATGATAATGATGCTCGGTTACTAGAAAGTTTGATTCAAATTTAAAATGTATTGGAACAAGAGGAATCTATTGTTTGCAACGTTGTCATGCCATCTAGATCAAGAACGAAGATCACAATACCAATTTCTTCCATAATTTTGATTTGGCCAGGAAGAAAAGGAATTCTGTTAAGAAGTTGAAGGGTGATGAAGGTAGCTGGCATGAAGGTAGTGATGAGCTAGGTCATCAAATTTCCTTTTATTTTCCTAATCTGTTTGGTGCGGATATTGTTGAACCAGATATGGAGGTTACTAATAAGTTTATCCATGGGTTACGAGGCATATGAATTATTCTCTTATTACCCCATATACTGTAGAAGAAGTCAAAAAATGTCGTTTAGTATCGTGACCTTAAGGCCATAGGTCCGGATGGACTTCATGCGTTCATCTATATGAAATTTTGGCCACTACTAGGGGATGATTTGATAGCGGCAGTACTAGGGGCAATTAACTCTCTAAGCATACTAGAGGGGGGGCAATACCATAACTGTGCTCATTCAAAAAATAAAGAGTCCATAGAATATCACATAGTACCGTCCTATCAGTTTATGTAATGTTATCTGCAAGGTAATATAAAATGCGTCATGTTTAAAGGTGTTCCTACCAGAGCGGATTCCGACACCAAAAGTGTGTTTATCCTGGGTCCTATTATCACGGACAATGTTATAGTGGCTTATGAGTGTTATGATGCAAAAAGAAGAAAGGGGAAACTGGTCTATGTGTGGTAAAGTTGGATATGCATAAGGCATGTGATCGTGTTGAATTGAGTTTTTTGAGAGTCATTCTTCTCGGTATATAGAGTTCTCCATGGAATGCGTGAATTTGGATATGCAATGTGTGAGTACATTAAAATATTATGTCAGGTTTAATGTGAAACAGATGAGATTATCCCCACAACAGGACTTTGGCAGGGCGATCCCCTCCCCCTACCTGTTTATTCATTGTATAGAGCGACTGACAACCCTTATTAATGGGGCGGGAAGGAATAATGTTTTGCATTGAGTGCAAGTTTGTGGAGATGCCCCCTTGGTCTCAAATATGTTATTTGCAAAGTATTGATTGATCCTTAATTATGAAGGCAGACTCACAGAGTGTATTAGCCCTACGCAATGTTTTGAACAGTTATTGTGCAGCTTCGGGCGAATTAGTAATGGAGATAAATCATCCATTTACTTTATCCTGAATAGATGAATACAGAAATTACAGTTAAGGCGGAAGTCTGTCAAATCTTGAATATTCTTACTGATTCATTATCAGATTAGTATCCTGGACTTCCTTTGATGGTTGGCCTTGATAGGTCATTTTTTTGCATCTTATCGTTCTAGTTTGTCAAATGGTGAACGGTTACAAAGAGAAAACCTTGTCTCTTGGGGGCAAGGAGGTGCTTCTGAAAGTGATAGCTCAAGAAATCCTAACATCAATTCCCGTCTTTAGGCTCCAAGAAAAATCCATAAGAAAATCACTGATGCGATGGTGCATTACTGGTGGTGTGATGATGAGAACTAGAGAAGAATGCACTGGCTAGTGTGGTGGAAAATGTGTGTTCCAATGGAGAAAGGAGACATGGGATTCAAAGATATTAGCAGTTTTAATCAAGCTATCTTAGCTAGACAAGTTTGACGATTGATTGGTAATAATAAATCTTCATGTGCAAGAATTCTTAGGGCGAAGTATTATCAAGATGGTAATATCCTTTCAGTTAAGTTGAATAAGAGCTCTTCATATGTTTGTTAAATAATATGCTTAGGCATTGAAACGTTCAACCAAGGGCGTATCTCGAGAATTGGTAATGGTTCAAGTGTTCATCCTTGGGATGTTCCATGGATCCCTACTAGTAGTTCCAAAAAGATTGCTACCAGAAGGGGTGTAACCCTACTCACTAGGTACATGAACTCGTCCATCCGACTACCCAACACTTTAGTAAAGTATTAATTAGGGATGATTTTAGGAAGTTGATGCAAAAAGGATTCTTCAAATTCCACTACCAAACAATGATATGGAGGATTTTGTTGCTTGTCAGCTCACAAAATCCCATAATTTTTCTATGAGATCAGCTTTTCTTGTCAGTTCACAAAGTCCCATAATTTTGCTGTGAGATCAGCTTATCAGTTAGAGTAGAATTCTTATTATGGAAGTAATTCTGAAGGAATTAATATACAAGGTGCCTCAGTTGCCAATCCAATCTAGAAGGTACTGTGGAAATTCAAAAGTCCTAGGTAAAGTGAAAGTTCATGTGTGGCGGACGTTGCATGGGGTTATCCCATGCAAAGTTATTCTTATTGATTGGCATATGAATACCCATATAGTGTGCAGGTGTGTCAGGTGAATATCAAAGACATACGACATCCATTATTGCAGTATTGTTGAGCAAAGAAAGTCTGGGGAAATTGGGTCTGCTGGACGAAGTGGAAAACACTCTGAATTGATATGGTCGGTTCAGCTGTACTAGAGGAGTTGATTGATGGCTCGCGTGATGACCAACTATACCTTGAGAAGGTCCCTGTAACATGCTTTATTGTGGTGGTTAGCTTGTATTTATGGTGGGGAAGAAGGCAATGTGCAAAGGGTGAAAATATATCGACACCAGAATAATTTTCCTTATCGGTACAAGTATTGTCGCTTAACTATTGTTGGGATGGTACTGTAGCTCATACGACAAAGAGCATGTGGGTTAAACCACCGCAGGATACAGTGAAGTTAAATGTGGATGCCTCATTCTAATGTGAAATAAGTACAACTTCTATTGGTGTCCTTTTAAGAGATGAGGTTGCCAATTTCATTGCGGCAGAGAGTAGATTTATAGGGACAATTGTACAATAAGTTTAAGCTTTGGCGATGAATAAGGGACTTAAACTTGCAAATTCATTGGGCATCCATACATTGTTGGTCCACTCTGACTGTGTGGGACCAGTGAATGAAATCCAGCAAGGAACGATGGTTTCACATCCTTAATGATTGTTTTGATATTTGTAACAATTCTAGCAATATTATTATTGAGCTTGTGTGTACGATACTAACTGTGTGGCTCATGAGCTAGCTAGGAAGGCTAGGGTTAATCCTCTAGGTGTGTGGACGAAGACATCACCCCTTTTATTTGTAGTCTTATCATGGACAATGTAACCATGATGGCATTCCACCAAATAATCATTGTTTAAGTTTGACTTTGATAGTCTCTCGAGTGTCAAAAAAATCTCTAGGGAAAAAGTGTCAAAAGCATTTACATTTGGTCCTTTACATGGTGAAAAGTGTTTTGACGAAGCTGCGACTTTCACATGCCGGCCAAGAAAAGAAACATAAATAATAATTAGAGATATTCTTAAAAAACATAGATTTCAATAGATTCAAAAGTTAAATTTCTAAAACAATCCAAATCTCCTATCTCTCTAACTTCCAAAATTTCCTTTTGATTTATGTATTTCCAAATATTATTTTAAAGTATTTTTTACACAAGAAGCTACCTTTTTATTCCCCCACCCCACATTTTTGTTGTTGTTTTGGACTCTCCCTATTTCCTTTAGTTGCGCTCTCCTGAAAAAAAGGTTTCAGAGAAATTAGCAATTCTCTTACGAGTACGATGTTTCAACAAAAGAGAAAAAGAGTCTAGTTGTTATCACAAATATTTTTTATAGAAGTCCAAAGTTGACCCAATAATTTTTATGTCCAAATAAGGTTTTGCTAGTTGTCCAATCTTTTTATTTCTAGGGACGCAAGCCTTTATACAGTCTTGATCCCATGAATGCAAGAATCATAACGTGCAGGCATCATGCGGCTCAGAGTGTTGACTTAGACATTAGAAAGTAGCACTTGATTTGGGTTTAACAATCAGAATAAAATATTTCATAGGGTTTATGTGCAACAACAACAAAAGCTAGTTAGTGCCAAAAACTAGTATAAAAGCTCTCGAAGCAATCTGAGCAAAAATATCAAACTACTCATACCTATGTCCACTTGAAACCAGTGATACCATGTTTCAAATAAGTTTATAAGAAGTCCAAAAAATGTGGTATGTTGGGAGATGATGTTGTACAAGCATGTAAAATTTCAAAGTTAAAACTATATTCATTTTGGCAAGTGTGAGAAAATAACAATTAATAGTCTCAAACAATGCTAGATCTCTATTCAGCATAATGAGAGCATGGGTTTGAACTTTAAAATCCACGTGTTTCTGGAACATTATTTTTCTAGCATACAATGTTAATTTTTTGAGAATTTGGGAAACTTCCAAATGTGGTTTTCCTTGAAGTTACCATTGTAACCTAGCTTCAACTTCCTTGCCAGAAAATTCCATGGAGGCATGGAGCCTTCACACCCACGTTAGCCAATTTTGTAAACTGAAATAACCAGAACCTAGGCTGACCACTTTTTTGAGAATAATTATTGTATTAATCAAAGTTTAGGGATTACAATCTCATCTGACAATGTCAATGATGCCTTCGAGTCCAGAGCCCAGCCACGAAGCAATTTGGTATTGGGTTCTACCAAAGTTTGCCATGTAATCACAGGCAATATTAGTAGTATGATGAATGCGGGTAAAGAAGAACTATGTTCCTCCATCTTCACCTTCATCTCCTCAAGCAAGAAAGAAAATATGGACTTATTACTAATCAGAATGTTCACTAGTGAGGCTGCCTCCAGACAAACTGATTCCATGTTCATCTCTAGTCGCCACTTCCAGCCGAGAGCTCGGCGTATGCCACCCGAGAGCTCCACATGCATCATCTCCCACTGCTCCACCCCTCCTTGATCTCTGGTCATCGTCTTCTGCCACCGTCTGCTCTCCATAGATCCAGATGCTCCACCTCTCCCCCACCTCTGTCCACTGTCCTCCGCTCCTAGCCAACCTCCATCTACGAGCTGCAGTTGCGCCCGTCGTCGCCCCCAGCTGTAGTTGCGGCACCGGCCACCCCCAAGCATGGTCGCACTTCCCACAAGCTCCCTCGAAGCCAATGCATGCACGAGCTTTGTATCAGACACCCCAAGCTACTCCGGCTCTTCTCCCTTGTCCAACGTTGTAAGGTGAGATTTGTTCTGTCATGTTTTTCCTCCCCAACAATTTGTTATTTTCTCTTCTCCTGGCTACAATATGTGGTGTGTTCAGTTTAATTGAATTGCATATACTGGCTTAGTTGTACTTATGAATGCCATATGCATAGATGTCAAAAGATCAAAAGTCAACTGGAATGTGGAAGTGACCACAATGTTTTGCAAACTTGCTGATATTGAGAAGCAAAAGGGGAACAGACCTATCAAATTTTTGAATGTTGTTGGGTACAAGAACGAAGAAGTTGGATTCTTAGAGAAGATCGGATGACATTAAATAGGTTGTTGTACAAAAACAAATTGGGGGGGGGGGGGGTCTGAGGACTTTTTTCAGGGATTGGTTGATCCTTAAAAACAAATCAATTGAACTTAGTTGGAATGATGTAACAACACCGTGATAGCTGACAATGAATGGTGGGAAGCTGGTGAAATAAGTTATCTTAATAAGATAAAATTGTCATCTAACTAATCTTCCACTAGGATTTTTTGTTCACAAGTGCCAAACTATTTATTTAGGAAAACAAGGACATATTGTAGTTTCATAAATGTGGTCCTAAAAATTTGGAGGACATGTGTATCATGTTTGAGAATATCAATGTTACAGGAGAAAGTTCTATCGTGCCTGGTTGTAAGAACACTAAAGTGCATGATGTTGAAGATGACGAAAGAGAGGAGGGGAAAGCGCAGACAACCCAAGCATATTTAGAGATACTTTGGTCAAGTATGTAGATAGGTTTCCCACATCCATCTATAGGTATCCATTTTTTTTATGGATGCATCACAATATTGTCTCGTTCATCTTGTTGATTCCATGTATAAAGCTATTGCTTTATGCTGACAGGTACTATCTTGTTGACTCGGGTTATCCCAATTGTGATGGATATTTAGCTCCATAGAAAGGGCAAAAGTACCATGTGCCGGAATTCCGCCAAGCTCTCCCACCAGATGGGATTTTTTTTAATCTATGCACATTCATCCCTGCGCAATGTCATTGAGCGTGCATTTGGTGTGTTCAAGATGAAATGGTGTATTTTACTGAAAATGCCAAGTTACCCTTGTGAGAAGCAAGCTTGGATCATCATTGCACGTATGACACTTCATAACTGCATTAGAGAAAGCCATTTGAGAGACTTCGGGTTTGATAATGGTGAACATGACGAGAACTACATGCCATGGAATTTACAACCCCACCCATAGGCTATGTTTCCAACATTTTGGTTGGTGATTATGCGCCCATGCAAGCAACTCGTGAGGCGATTGCTAAAAGATTATTGGAGGGTCAACCATAGTTTGACATATTACTTAACGAGATTGTGATCATTGATGCATATTTTGGATGATATGTACATATGTAAGACTATGATGGTTAGTGCATATTTTGGAGAATATGTTTCATATGTAAGATTACGATGGTTCGTGCTTATTTGGATGCTATGTTTCATAGGCATATTTTGGATGATATGTTTCCACAATCATTACATTTGTAGATTATTTAATATTTTATATGGTTAAAAATTGCCAGTTCTCCATTCATCTAGTAAAACAAGCTAACTGTGTTTTATTCTGCACATAAAATCATACTCATCACCAAGTCATATTACTGACATTTCACAACACACAAAACTCCTATAGCTGTCCAACAGCAGGGTAAACAAACAGATAACTTCTGATTCTCGGGAATCTAGAGCCACAACGAATTCCCTGAAATCTATTGCGGGAATTTGCAATCTAGAGCCACAACGAATTCCCTGAAATCTATTGCGGGAATTTGCAACTCAAACAAAGTGGGCCTAATTCTCGAAGGATTCTTCAAAATCCCTCTTTCCAAAAAAAATCTGTACACTCACTGATAATTAGTGCTACTGCATTCCCAACCCCTAACCATCACTCTCACGCTGGGGGAAGCACGCAGGCAGCTTCCCTCGAGCGCGCCGTGCCAAGTTGCCAACGCCCCAACGCCATGCAAATATGCAATGCAAAGGGAGCTTCCTCCCTTTACGACTTGTTTACTCCATGATCGAGCTCGGGCCTCTCATATAAACCCCCCGCCCTCCCTCTATCTTCACACACACCGTCGTTCATCCTCACCTGTCACCTCACCTTGTAGTTGTACACCCACGCAGCATTCTCCATTCTAGCCGGCACCAACTGTTTGCTCAACACCAGCGAATTCTAAAGTCTAGCGATGGCAGACGCGACTGCGCCGCGACCGCTCCTCCGCCGCGCGCTCTCGTTCCGGGAGCCGCTGCTGCTCATCCCCCACCTCGTCGGTTTCCTCGGCACCGTCGCGTCCGCCTTCTTCCACAGCTACGCCTCCTTCCTGCAGTCCTTTGCCAGGTCGATCCTCGTCCCGTCGCCGGCCGCTTACACCAAGTGCGCTTACGCAACGTCCTCGGCGGCGCACGTCGCGCCGTGCTGCGAGGACGTCCGCGCCGAGGAGGAGGAGGACAACGAGCTGCGGAAGGAAGAGGTGGAGGCGATCATGGCTAGGATGGGGCTGGGAGTGGCCGGCTCCGGCGAGGGGCTGAGGACCAGCATGGGCCACAACGAGGTGTCCCGGCTGTTCGACGCCGAGGAGCCGAGCTTCGCGGAGGTGCGGCGCGCGTTCGCCGTGTTTGACGGCGACGCGGACGGGTTCATCGGCGCGGCGGACCTGCAGGGCGCCCTGGCGAGGCTCGGGTTCCCGGAGGTCGACGCCGCCGCATGCGAGGCGATGATCTCGTCGAGCTGCGGATCCAGGGACGGCAGGATGAACCTGTTCCAATTCGTCAGGTTCCTCGAGGACGGCCTCTGCTGACAGATCGGCCTAGGCAGCCTCTCTTTTCGTTCCGTTGCACGGTGCGCCGCTCAGCTGTTCTGTTTTTCCTTCTGCGACGCCAAGAGTTGGGGGTGGATGGATTATGCAACAAATTAACGCACTAATTCTCGAGCTTATTAGTGGATCGAACTGATTTCGCCAATTGATCATAGATAATCTTTGATTATACACATTGATTTGCTTCACTTTCACGTATCAATGATCCTGCCTTTTGGCATAGTCGTCGAATCTGTCTCTGCCAAATCGTGTCGATAAATCAAGCCTGACAGTTCAACCCTCAGACTTGAGAGCATATTATTTGGGTCCCTGTGCAAGACGATACAAAGAGGCCACCGACTCCCAGCGAATCTCTTCCTCCTGACGTGCCCCTCCTGACCGATCACGTCGCGTGCGTGCGTCGACATCACAGCCTGCTATTTCGTCCTGCCGTCACAAGGAAGCTTCCTCGGAGCTGCTCGCGGTGTACGGACTCGGAAAATTGGTGAGGTTGACACCTACAGAAGGGTCCAAGGCTGCGCAGCCACCCCCGTTCAAGTGTGTGGAAGCACCCCGCAGAAAAAAAACAAGTGTGTGGAAGCGGAGAAAAAAAAGCTTGATTAGAAAGGGGTATTACAAAAACACCCCCAAAGAAGGAATGCACGGCATAACAATGAGTGCCAAAAATAAATAAAAAGACTTGCTCAGTTTATTGAGTAAAAATCAGACGAAGAGCTAACCAACGCCTAGCTAAACTAGGCCTAAAACATCACAATACACACCAAACTCCAGAAGGCCAACACCCCTGCATCACTCCCAGCCAGGCACTCGAGCGCTTTCGCTGCTACCAGAGTGCACTCTAAAAATAGAGGTATTATATCAAGCTAACACAAGCATGTTTGCGAAACTCGACAACACTGGAGAGGACTGACATGTCCGATAGAGCGAACTTATGCCGCTCCGGTCCTTCAAGGTTGGCAGACTTAACTCGCGTGATGCTCCTTGCCTCCTTGTATATGGAGGGCCCTGCTGCCGCGGTGGGAGATGTCATGCTAGCCGCGCCGACCACCTCTCTAAGCCCCAGCCCCTCTGGCTGAATCCAACTCCGAGACGAAGCCCCCAAGAAGGAAATGACGCCGAGCAAAGTTAATAACGCCACCATCTCCGATCCACGAGACCGAATCTAGCATTTCCCTAAAAGTACGTTCGAAGAGGAAGGGGAGGACCCCAACATCGACAACTCCAAAAAGAGAACGATGCCCGTAGGCGCTCTCACCGACTTTGACCGCAGCCGGAGCGGCAGAGGTATGGTGGCGGCGATGCAGACAAGGCGGAAGAGAGGAGAGGAAGGCGGCAGGTTAGGCGATTTGGAGTGATTTGGGATGGGTCTGCCATGTTGGATCCGACGTGATCGACGCGTTCGGGCCTCCCAATATTTGCCCACGTATGGGCTGGGTTTGAGGGCCATCGAACATCCCAGACGTTTAAGTTGGGTATAGGGGTCCGGTTGGATGACAATTTCGTGACCGGGCAATGACCGGACCGTCCATCCGAACATATATGGGAGATTTGAGGGGCCCGGTTGTAGATACTCTTAACCCACCGCGCACGAACGTCACGGCGACTACCATCTTTTTTTCTGGTATAATTGGGCCAGAAAGCACAATGACTACGAGCAGTGCTTTTGTTTTTCGTCATGTGCGTCCTTTGGCTTGCCCGTTGGCATATTTGCCCTTTTACCTTTTTTCTTTGTCTTTTGGTTGCATTGGCTAGAGCATGCACTTCTACAGTTTATGTTCAGCATCCTAGAACTATCCCTGCGGCTACCAAAGTCCCCATGTGATGACAATGACAGAAATATCTTTGCTGCGGCTACCAAGGTCCAAGTTGGGGATGGCATGTGTGCCAAGTTCTGGGAGTCTCCTTAGCTTGATGGGATTAGACCCAAAGACATGGCTCCTAAAATCTTTGACTTGTCGAAGAAGAAGAATTGCTCAGTCCGAATGGCTCTGCATGAGAACTTCTGGACTTCCCAGGTGAACATTCTTCAAGGCATCACCGTCGAACACCTCGTTGAGTTTGTCACCCTTTGGGAGAGGGTCTCCCATGTCAACCTCGACGTCGACACACACCCGACAACATAACGTGGAAGTTCACTACTGACGGTCTCTACTCAGCGGCATCGGCCTACAAGGCGCAATTCTTGGGCCATACTGACACAACCATGATCCCGACCGTTTGGAAGATTTGGGCTCCTCCTAAATGTAAGTTCTTTGCATGGCTGGCAATCAACAATAGGATCTGGACGGCGGGCAGGCTTCAACGTCGTGGGTGGCCAAACTGTCATCTTTGTCCTCTATGCAAACAAGTCCAGGAGTCGGCGGCCCAACTTCTATTCCAATGCCGATACACTATTAGAGTTTGGCGCATGGTCAAAGATTGGCTTGGTCTCCAGGATGTGCATCCTTCTGATTGGAGTGACGCGACTTCCAATAAAGAGTGGTGGAGCCACAATGCTAACAGGAAGACCCAATCGCGAAAGCCACTTGCTTCCTTGATGCTTCTCATCTCTTGGGAATTGTGGAAAGAGAGGAATGCACGGATCTTCCGTAACGAGGCCGTTCCAGTGGGTGTCATTGTCACTAGGATTAAAGAGGAAACCTCGTTTTGGAGCATCGCGAGGGCGAAGCACTTGAGTAATGTAATACTGCGAGAGTCATTATTGTAATTCGGCCATGGGCCTTAAACCTCTAAAACTTCTCTTTTAATCAATGAAAATGGTAATTCTTTTCCTCGTTTAAAAGAAAAAAGAACTATCCCTGCCACTATCCATGATATTTCTCTCACCAGTGCACCAAAGCGCTTCTTTGCAGAACATTATGAATCTCTTGTCGTGTCTCCAGAAACCGCAAAACGATAACTTTTTTTGCAGGAAAGTTGGATCACCAAACCAGGTCTACCCCGCTGCTTTTGCTATCATGCAACGGTTTTCTATGGAAGCTAAATTTTCAGGTGCCACAGGTGCATGGATTGGGGTTCCTATATAAAAGCCGATGGATCCATACATCCTTAAGTGCTGGCTAATTCCCCTATGCTGGCTGAGGTGAAGGCGCTCCACCTTGTCGCAGAAACTGCGTAAGAATTATGGATTCAAGAAGTCACGTTTCTTACAGACAATCAAACCCTTGCAAAGGATGCTGCTCCAAAAGATCTTGGATCGGTCCAGTCTAGTGCGAGATCAGATCAAAAGTTAATATCTACTCCCTCCGTTCCTAAATAATTGTCTTTTTAAAGATTTCAACAAGTGACTACATACGGAGCAAAATGAGTGAACCTACACTCTAAAACATGTCTACATACATCTGTATGTTGTAGTTCATTTGAGATGGCTAGAAAGACAATTATTTGGGATCGGAGGGAGTAGTCGATTTATCACATCCCAAGGGATCTAAATAGCACGAAGGAATCCAACAAATAATTCTAAATGAAGATGTCTCCCTGCCATCGCCAGTTTTCATTTTTACATGCTCTAAATGATTTTAAATTAAAAAGGCTTATTAGCTCAGCTGGTTAGAGCGTTGTGCTAATAACGCGAAGGTCGCAGTTTCGAGACCTGCATGGGCCAATATAGTATTAAATTTCTATTTATTTTCTCAATATAATTGTTTGTAACAGTTTTCCATTTTTTTAGCAGTTTTCCTTTCAGACTCTTCATATTTCTATGAGCAGGCCGAGCCCAATATTGAAATTCAGTGTTCTCATGCACAGGGAGAGCTCGGAGGGACGGCCCATTTAGCACAAGGTGAGCTAATGTAGCGAACTATTTCCATTTTTTTTAGCAGTTTCCCATTCAGACTCTTCATATTTCTATGAGCAGGCCGAGCCCAATATTAAAATTCAGTGTTCTCATGCACAGGGAGAGCTCGGAGGGCCGGCCCATTTAGCACAAGGTGAGCTAATGTAGCGAACTATTTTTTTCTTTGCTCCCCTAAAAAAATCTTTGCTAAAAAAGCTATATATTTTCCCAATTCTAAAAAAACTATATATTTTTCTTTTTTATCTCAACTAGCAAAAATGCCCGTGCAGCAAAAAATTATCAGCCGTCTTCTTTATTTTCCTCTAAAAAGTATATTTCCAAATAAAAATTGTTTTTGTTCATTTGCCAATTGCATATCTTTAATTCTGATCTTGTTTCAATTGTAAACGTTGAAAATGAATTTATATCAAAAAGGCCTATTAGCTCAGCTGGTTAGAGCGTCGTGCTAATAACGTGAAGGTAGTAGGTTCGAGACCTGCATGGGCCAATGTATTTTTAAATTTTTATTCATTTTCTTGATATTATTGTTTGTAAAACAATTCCATATTTCTTTAGCAGTTTCGGCCTCTTCATATTTCTAATAGCAGGCCAAGCCCAATATCGAAATTCAGTGTTCTCATGCGAGGAAAGTATCGTTTTCCCCCGAACCTTTCTAATGGACCAATTTCCCCCTCAACTCTAATACCGGATCAATCAGCCCCTCAAATCATTAAAACCGGATCAATTCCCCCTTTGGTGGTTTTGGACTTGATTTTGAGTGGTTTGGACCCAGACCGTGCACTTCTCGCTGACTGGACTCGTTGACTAGTGGCCGACCGTGGTTCGGTGCCGGGCATGGCGGACGCCTACTCCTGCTCCTCCAAGCAGAGTTACAAGACCGGCTACGTCTGGCACGACCCACCGCCGCCGATCTCGTGCACCTGCCAGCGGCGCCGAGTACGTGCTCATAACGTGAAGGTCGTAGGTTCGAGACCTGCATGGGCCAATGTATTTTTAAATTTTTATTCATTTTCTTGATATTATTGTTTGTAAAACAATTCCATATTTCTTTAGCAGTTTCGGCCTCTTCATATTTCTAATAGCAGGCCAAGCCCAATATCGAAATTCAGTGTTCTCATGCGAGGAAAGTATCGTTTTCCCCCGAACCTTTCTAATGGACCAATTTCCCCCTCAACTCTAATACCGGATCAATCAGCCCCTCAAATCATTAAAACCGGATCAATTCCCCCTGTGGTGGTTTTGGACTTGATTTTGAGTGGTTTGGACCCAGAACCGTGCACTTCTCATTGTTGGACTCGTTGACTAGGCTGACCGTGCTTCGGGTGCTTGGCATGGCGACGCCTACTCCTGCTCCTCCAAGCAGAGTTACAAGACCGGCCACGTCGCACGACCCACCGCCGCCGATCTCGTGCACTGCCCGGGCGCCGAGTACGTGCTCAAGGGCTCGAAGCTGCTCCGCCTCCTTCCCGCGCCCAGCCTACCCGTGACGCTTTCGCTGCTCATCCTCGTCCTCCTCCACCTCGAGCTGCCGGGAACGAGAACAAGCTGCCCAAAGCGGCCATTAGCGGCGCTCACGGCGGCGCAAGAACTAGAGCTCCTTCGACCTCGGCCAAGATCTTGGGTGGTCGCCGCTGTAGCCGAAGCTGGCTAACGCGGCCACATAGACCGGCGAGAGCTGCGGCCCGCACGGGGCCCCGAGCCGTCTCCGCCAGCCTATGATGAGCTTGGAGCCGACAAGACCTCGTCGCCGCCGTCGTCAACAGCCCCGACATCTTTGGAGACGCTCATCAAAATGATGCCCGCAAGGCTGCCACCTCAAACACCATCGCCGCTTGCGGGAGGAAGAGTATCTGAGGCACGGCACAAGGGCGTGATCGCGGCCGGATGCGCTCGTCCACGGTGCTGATGCAGCTCATCTTCTACGGCGGCCAAGCGGGGCACCGGTCCGGGTGGTGCGAGGCACACAAAGCGGTTCCCTTGCGCGGTCGGACTGAGCAATGACGACGGCGGACAGCTTCTCGAGGAGCATCGGCGTCGTTGTAGGTATCGGCGGGAGTACATCGGTGGCGACTGGTGGATACCAAGAAGACGACGGCGAGCATGCCGGCCATCGAGGCGAGCTCGGCCTTGGCGATCATCTCCACCCAACTATTATGAAGCGAAGTGCACGGTCAATCCAGAGAAATGCATGGTATGGGTCAAAACCACTCCAAATCAAGTCTGAAACCACCTTAGGGGAGAATTGATCCGGTTTTATAAATTTGAGGGGTTGATTGATCCAGTATTAGAGTTGAGGGGGAAATTGGTCCATTGCAGAGGATTTCAGGGGGAAAACGATACATTCCTCTTCTCATGCACAGGGAGAGAGCTCGGAGGGCCTGCCCATTTATTTTTTTTAGCAGTTTCCCTTTCGGCGGAAAATCCTATTCGACGCACTTTGCGTCAAACTCTCGGTGAATCGCACAGGTGAGTCCACCTAGCGAACGACTTGGGCCGGCCCATGTGTAATGTACCTACAGTTTTCAGGTTCCGGTTTTGGGAACCTTCTAGCGGATTCCTAGCCGGTTTTTACTGGTTTTGGGAACCTTCTGGAAGGTACCTAAACCGGTTTTTTTTCTGTCCTTTTTTCATTTTTTTTCTCTTTTCTTTTTTCAACAAATTTTCAGCAATTTAAAATTTTAGTATTTCTTAAAACATGTTTTTCCCAGATGTTATTCCTATTTTCAAATTTTGTTCCTAATTTCATATTTTGTTCAGAAATTTCAAAAAAGTTTTAGTATTTCAAATTTTGTTCACTTCATTTCTAAATATGTAAATATATTCAAAAAAGTTCAAAAATTTCTGAAAATGTTCGTATTTCCTAATTTTGTTCACAGATTCAAAAAATTACGGATTTAATAAAACGTTCTTGCTTCAAAAAGTGTTCACAAATTCAAAAAAGTTCATGTTTCCAAAAATTGTTTGCATATTCGAAAATCTGAGGGGAATTTCAAAACTTATTCGTGTCTAGAATAAATTGTTCATTTTCAGAAAAATGTTCGCATTTTACAAAAAATGTTCATGTTTCCAAAAAGTTGTTCACAAATTCAAAAATGTTAGGCCAATTTCATAAATTGTCCGTGTTTTCCAAATTTCAGAAAATGTTCGTTTTTTTGAAAAAAAGTGTTGCAAATGCTTTTGTTCATTGTTTTCACACCTATTCAAAAAATGTTCGGGCATTAAAAAAATTGTTCCCATTTTCAATAATTGTTTGCAAAATGCAAGAAATGTTCATGTTTTCATTTTTTCCGGAGTTTCAAAAGATGTCCCAGTTTCATAAATTGTTTTCAAGTTTCAAAAAGTTCCTGGTTTCAAATTTTGTTTAGGAATTTCAAAATATGTTCGCGTCTCCAAATTTTGTTTTGGAATTTGGAAGAAAATTCCCGTTCCAAGAAATCTTCATGATTTTCACAAAAAAGTTCCTGTTTATTGAAAAACAGTTTTAGAAAAATTGTTCAGAAATTTGGAAATAGTTTGTGTTTCGTAGAACATTCTGGTTTTTGACTTAAAATGTTTGGAACGTCAATATTTTGTTAATTCTACTGAAATACGCTCGGGGTTTCAAAATGAATCCCTTTTAGTTAAAAAATAAAAATTTAAGAATGTGCTCTGATATTTTGAAAAATTGTTCCAAAGTAAAAATAACTCCTTCACAAATTTTGTTCTTATTTGTTGAAGACTATTTTTGTCAAAATCTGTTTGAAATTCCCAATTTTGTTCTTGTTTTTCAAAGACAATTTTGGAATTTCAATTTTTGTTCACATTTATTCAAAACTTCTTCCGTGTGTTTTCGAAATGTGTTCAATTTTTCAAATATATATATATGCTACTGTACATGTACATAAAATAACACCCAACTGGGAATGTCCCGCCAAGGTAAGTTGCTATATACGTTTGCAATGCGCCTTTCTTCACATGTGGCCAATTACTCTAGTGGTAAGCAGTGCTCTGGATCAGAGCGACGTCCCATGCTCAAAACCTGGCGGCACTCCTTTTGATTTTTCGATTTTTACTGCTGTTAACTACTGGCGGTGTGTCTTAGTGGGCCGGCCCAGCCAGACGTCTCCAGTGTGCGTCGCGCTCCGTATTCGCCGCAGAATGCGGCGCATAGGAGGTCCCCCTTTCGGCCTCTTCATATTTCTAATAGCAGGCCGACCCAATATCGAAATTCAGTGTTCTCATGCACAGGGAGAGAGCTCGGAGGGCCTGCCCATTTAGCACAAGGTGAGCTAATGCACTGTAGCGAACAATTTTTTCTTTGCTCCCCTAAAAAAAATCTTTGCTAAAAAAGCTATATATTTTCCCGATTCTAAAAAAATCTATATATTTTCCTTTTTGTTCTCAACTAGCAAAAATGCCCGTGCGTTGCAACGGGAGCAAAAAATTATCAGCCATCTTCTTTATTTTCCTCTAAAAATATATATTTCCAAATAAAAATTGTTTTAGTTTATTTGCCAATTGCACATCTTCAATTCTGATCCAATATATCAGAGGGGGGCTACCATGAAATTCTCAGGGCCATGTGTCCTTATAAAGGTGAACAAAAGGGGAAGGAATTATAACAACACGTTTGATTGTCTCTTTTATCATTGTGCACTTGCCTGTCAGATAAAAGTATGTTAATAACAACATATTAAAATCATACAATATCTACATACTCATAGGTTTCGAATAGAAAATAACAACATATTAAAGCATGCACTATCCAGAGACCCCAAAACCGGGCTGCATTTGTACTATGTTAGCCTCAAGCCCTCAATGTTAAGAATAAATCAGACAAGCAAATACGAAATCACATGAATGAAGAGACTATTACAATTCACCAAGTTTATAAGGAGTGTAAGTTGTGCAGCAGAAGTCCAGTAATATTCTCAATTGGGCTAGAAAAAGAATATGAGAAAATGCCAATGAATAAAATAATTTTGATACCTGAACAGCTTGCAAGAATGTCAATATAGTGGCAGGGATAGTTGGCACGTCATAAACTCATCATAATAAGAAAAAAATGGTAGGTTAGCGTTCTCACCAACAATGAATGGCATCTTCAATGAGCTTCGAGCTACACGCCTGAGAGTAGAATCGTACCCTCCCAAAGATATTGTAGCACATGTTGAGACCGAATTTGCATCTTGAAACAACCGTGAACAAGAATACTTTGCATCCTGGTAACAACGCGAGCAAGATAAAATATACCAACTCCCATAAGGAGAACATTTTAACGATAAACTATCAATACCATGTGCATGTAAATTCATCAGCGAACATGCAAGTCCTTGATTGCACTGTCATCAAAATACACATGCACCAAGCTCTCCTATGAATTGAACCACCGGTTGGATGGCAGGTGAAATACCAAACGATCACAACAACCACATGAAAGATACAAACCGATGATTCCATTATTTACTAGAAATTTCACAAACAAAGACCCTTAGACTAGCGTTCCCCTCACCTCATGGTAGCACCTCATATGTGAAATCTTCAACCTTGTCTCTACCACACGTGTGCCAAACAGCAAACGCAGTTGTATCGAGTGCGGCGAAACGCGCCTTGCGATCTAAGTTATTCTTTGAACATTGGCATATTTACTCTGAAGTTTATGTTCAACATGTTAGATATCTAGTTGATTTATCACATCCCGCGGGATCTAAATAGCACAGAGGAATTCAAAATTCTTAATGTGTTAAAAAATCTTCATCTCGGGAGCTCGTGGGCCAGTGTATCCAACATCTAATCCTAAATTAACACCATCACGATGTCTCTCTACCATCGCAAGTTATAGTTTTTTAATGTTTTATCAAATGAATTTACATCATGAAGGGCTATTAGCTCAGGTGGTTAGAGCGTCGTGCTAATAACGCGAAGGTCGCAGGTTTGAGACCTGCATGGGCCATTGCATTATGTAATATTTATTTGTTTTCTTAATATTATAGCTGGTAACGGTTTTCCATATTTTTTTAGCAGTTTCCCTGTTCAGCCTCTTCATATTTCTATAAGAGCAGGTCGAGCCCAATAACAAAATTCGATGTTGTCATGCACATGGAGAGCTTGGTGGGCCAGCCCATTTAGCATAAGGTGAGCTAATGCACTATAGTGAGCTATATATTTTCCTTTTTTTGGTTTGAGAAAAAAGGTAGGAAAACCAAAACGGGAGGTGCAGTTCAGCTAGAAAAAATTCGGTGGGGGTATGGAGGTCATGAGTTGGGGTGGAGATGGATGGATGAGATGACATATATATTTGCCTTTAATAGTATAAATATTATGGCCACAAGGATCAACTTTCTTATTACCTAAGAGATTATATAAGGGAAGATGGAAGACCAATGCTTATAGATTCGGAGATCGACTTCTAACGCTTTGTATGAGTCAATCCTATGACCCCTTTCGAACGAAACATGGATTCCTAGCCTATCTAAGTCGGAGAAGGTGCTAACCACTGTCTTTGATATTTGTTACTAGTCCGTATTACTTGGATCCCAACAAATTATTGTTGTATGTACACAACTGGGTCGGGCTAGTCATAAAAGCTCCATGTTTTTGCAAGATCTCCATGAAACAACACGATTGTTGCATGAGCGGGTGTAGTCTGTGATATTGAGGAGTGAAGTCATGGTGAACATGTGCCTATAGTCAGTCAAGGAGATCGTGAGCAAGCATGAAGAACCCAATAGGAAACATCACGTCCGGTCACAAACGCCAAGAAGCGAATGTTGGTGCACACAATACAAAAAAAAAGAGTTCAAAACAAACCTTGAACTTGTAGACACAAGCTAAATTGAACCCCGAACACTTAAATCCCCAAAATTAGCAAACTGAACTCTCTTATCCCAGTCTGTTTTGAACCTTAAGAGTGTTTAGCTGGTATTCACTGATGTGGCAAGTCAAACCCCGAAATCATTGACCGAGTCATGTGTTCCTCCATTTGTTCTGATTGCTGCTTGTTTCAGATTCCCCCATTTTTTTCATTTTCATTTCCTTTTATTTTTTATTTATTCACCAATTTTCTTCCTTTTTTCATTTTTTCTTCGCTATATATCTTCTTTTGTTTTTGTCTCGGTTTTATCTGGTTTTCTTGTTTTTCTTTTGTTTCCTTCTCCTTTTTTGGTGTTTTTTTAGTTTTCTTTTGTTTCTTTTACAATTTTCTTCGAGTTTTTTTCAACACAATTCCACATTTTTCGTATACATCAATTACATTTTTAATACATGTTCAACAATTTTCAACGTTAACGTTTTTTTCAAACATATATTGATGCAAATTTTCCCATTTTATAAACATTTTACATTTTTACATACAATGAGAACATTTTTTATACACATAATTAACATTTTACTAATACTAGATTAATATTTTTAAATATGTTTTTATATTTACTTTTTACATACACCATCTACATTTTTGTATACATCATGAACATTGCATAGTATTTTTAAAATACATGATGAACATTTTTTTTCATATTTATGTTTTCATGTCCTTTTTTTTCATACACATTGTACATTTTTCATACATTTTATAAACATTTTTATGCATGATTAAAATTTTTTATTATATTATTATCATTTTTCATTTTATGTTTTGATGTCTACCTTTTTTAAAAACATTGTACATTTACACACACCTTGTACATTTTTTGTATACATCAGAAAAAAAATTATATATGTTTTTAAAAATGAAATGCATGATTAACATTTTTTATAATTATTTTTTATAAACTTTGTACATTTTTGTATACATTAGAAACATTTTTTCGTACATGTTTACCATTTTTCAAATGCATGATTAACTTTTTCAAAATTTTATGTCCAACGTATATATATTTATATAGGATATGAGGCATGAGGGTAACTACCCCGGGTGGTAAGATGTATTTTCCCTATTTATAAATATAAATATATATTGTAACAGCCTGGATTTCTACCCTTTTCTTTTTCTTTTGATTTTCTTGAATTTCCTGATTTGATTTGCTTTTTCGTGGCTATGTGGTTCTGAAACTTGGGAAGATCATGTCTTCCTAGGTTTTATAGTGGCTTGTCACCGTCACCATCATCCCAAGATCATGTCATTTCCATCCTTAACCTAATCCCAATATTCTTTTGTTGGGAATATTCCTTTTCTGATAAAGGAATAACCCTTTAAACCCTAGGTTGTGAAGCAACCCATATTTATATCACTCCCAAAATTTCCAAATAATTCTTATAAATTGTTTGGGTCATATATTCCTCAAATATGGTAAAATATTTCATTGTCATGTTCAAAAATAATCCTCCAATAATTATTTCCCTATTCTGCCCTAAATGGCACTTTGCAAAGGAAGTGTTATTTATATTTGCTTGATTGACCCCAAACTTCTTGGACAGCTTTTCCTGTCCATATCATTGGCGCATGCCAAAATTCAACTCAATTTGCCTAGTAAAGATTTTTCAGCAATTTTCCAAGGTTTCTGTCCACGAAGGAACTTTGTGAAGGAGCTATATTCTAGGCATATCCAAATGAGTTAAAATTTTGCAAGGTCCTTTAAATGATCAAATCATGACTCTCCACCAAATTTGAGCTCATGTAACTCATCTATGTGAGCCCAACTCCAAATCTTAGTTCCTGGTCAGATTTTCAGTTTGTGAAGCAACTATATTTTTTATTACTTTATTTAAGCTGAAAATTTTCCAGGGCATTCTCCATTCCAGATAAACTCCCTCCACAAAAATTTGGATCAATAGATTACACCATCTGCCCTGTGCAATTCTTCCAAGTTTCTGTCCAGAATGAAGCTTTGTAAAGCAAGTGCCACTTTGGTATTTACAAATGGCATGCAACGTTTACAGCAGCTTCATATCATCGAATAACCCACCTCCACCAAATTTCAGCTCATGACAATCGAGTATGTGAGTGCCACTTCATAATGTTCAATTCTGGCCATTATAGTGGTTTCTACAGCAACCCTCATCTAAACTCCTCCTCTTAGTCTTATTTTTGGTGATCAACATCACCTTAGTGTTTGATCGTCACCAGACAAATTATTTACCACGTTACCAATCTGGTGTAACCACAGCAAGTTACAAGCACCTTCCTGTTGATTTACTTTGGAGCTAAGTGCAAATCTCCTCTTTACCCCTAGATCGATTTATTTCCTCATTACGACTAAGGACACGCCGGTCTATCTATTGGACATGGTATGCCCGGCCAAAACAAGGTGTTTGCTCTAGTGAGCGTGGTGATCACGCTGATGTCATGCCTAATTGCGTGCTCTGGAGTCTTCCCGCCCCTGTGCTCGTCGTCTCCCTCCTCGTCTCGACCTCAAACATTGTCCAAGAGCTTCCCCGTATTCTTCTGCGTCGCTCTTCATCGCTGCCTCGTCGTGGTTTGCCTTAAATGCGTCGCAAACGCCACGCCCGTGCCGTGCCCAGCCCGTGACCTCCATTAGTGCATTGCTCAAGCTCGCTAGCTTTGCTATAGAGCCCTCCCCTCGGCTTTATGAGCGTGCCCCGAGCCCTCCCGCAGCTCATCCACTACTCATTTGCCTCCCTGGCCCACCGGAGTCCTCGGCCCCCTCTTCTTTTCGCTGGAGATCGCCATGGCCGCCTCGGTTCCTCCTCGGTTCCGGCGAACCTAGCCCCTCTCCTCTCCTCCAGAGCTGTCCATTAGCTTCCCCACATCCTCGTGCGTCGCCCGAACCACTCGTTCATCCCCGGAGAGCCCCGTGGCAACGTTCCCCGAGTACGGCCACCGCCTCTGCCGTTCGGCCTCTAGCTCGTCCGGCCGTCCCGAGCCTCCTCGTGCTTCCCCGACTCCACCAACGTCTTCCCCTCGTCCACTGAGCTGCCCCACCCCCTTTCCCCCTCACCGGAGTGTCCACATCGCTGGCGAACCTCGTCGCCCGAGCTCTCTGTACTCCTCCTCGTCGCCGCGACCTCCCCTCCACCCCACTCCTCCCCGGCGGCCGTTTTCCTTCTGAACGGGTGCGGCGTTCGTCCCCGAGCCTGCCGGTGCCCTCACCTCGGCCGGAGGTGGCCGGAGGCGGCGGGGCCAGCGCCGGCAGCGCCCTGCCCGGCCTCCTCTGCTCTCTGTCGTGAGCGAGCACGGGGGGAGGAAGAAGATGAGCGCCTGGCCCCCCCCCTGCTGCATGGGACCCGCTTGTAAGTGGCCCAAGGCCCAGGTCCACGTGGATAAGTGGAAGCGCCTACTGGTGAGTACGCTTTCCTCTCTCTGAAGGCGTACTTCTGCCAGTATACTTTCGTTTCTTGAAAGCGTATTTCCTCCTTCCTTTATCTGAAGTATGTTTTCTTAGTCGGGAAGCGTATTTCCTGAAATCTGTTTCTGTCTTATCCACTCACGGACCCGACTGTGAATATTATTTTTACAGAAAAGTCCCTGATCTTCAATACCCCACAACTTTTCAACCGTAACTCCGATTGAGGTGAAACCAGCGCTCACTTATTCGTCTCGTCGAGCTCTATCTTTTGGTAACATTTTCACTAAGTGTTCACACTGTGAAAATGACCATTATGCCCTTGCCTCTAATCAGCCCCCTCCGAGAGAGAACCGTCCGGCATTTCGTTCCGTGGCTTCACCGCACTTCTTCCCGGAGTCTCCGTCACCTCAGGCAAGCCACAATATCCACTTGCATGATAGTCATGCAGTAGCCATGGTTTTCAACTTGAATATTTATTAAATGTTTGCTAGTTTAAAATATGTTTACCGTTGTTTCGGTAATGCTTCTAGGTTTGTGCTTACTTTCTTGCCATGTTGGTATGCACCTGGTTATCATGCCCTGCTAGTTGCTAGTATTCCTTTCATATGCTTATGCTTGCTAGTAGTACATGTTGATGTCGGTGATGGTCTTCGGTGTATGACTGTCGTCTGTCCCGAGTACCGTTGTTATGCATGTTCCATTGCACCTAGTTGGTTAAATACTTGCATGATGGCATTGTTGATATGTTCTTGCATGATATTTATTGTTGATGCTAGTGGTCATGCTATGTTTCTGAGAAGTATGTACTTGTGATGTTCATGCTAGTCAGTATGCCATGCTCAGTTGGATATGATTCATTGTTGATATGGTTAATAGTTATGTTGCACCTCCATGCTTATGTTGATATCATGTTTATGCATTGTAATGTGCATCATGTTACCTTATCATGGCTCAGCATATTTGCATTCAAGTTTAACCGGATTAAATTAAACTTGAACAACTTTTGGCTGAGTCATGGTGCCACCATATCGAGCTGACCAGTGCAACCACGCTTGCCTTTATGGGAAGGTCCTAACTGGGTCTGTTGCCATGCCTCTCGCAGGTGCCTCCAACGAGGGAAGGTTATGGGCGTGCGGTACCTTGGCCCGGTAAGCAGACATAACCTTATGCGCTCGTTGTTGTTATATCCGGATTGTCCCCGTTTGGGACCGTTTTGCCACGACGGTGGCCGTTGGTGCCTTTGGTAGGCACGGGGCCACCCATGACCTAGCCCAGAGGGGAGTTGGTCGGAGTGGCCGGGAGAGTGTCATGGCAGTAGGACGGTTTTGTCGGAACGCCGTTGGTCCACCCGAATGGGAGTGCGAGGCCATGGGTTCCGTGGTGTGGGTACAGTGTGCTAACCTCTGCAGAGTGTATTAAATCTAGCGATAGCCGTGCCCGCGGATAAGGGCCCAGTTCGTGTCGGTCACACTATGGGTCAACAGTAATAATAATAATGTGCTTAATAACAACCCTGGTTCGATGATGAGATAAGTTTATTATGTGATCCGTGAATGATCGCCGTTTGGTTACGAGGTAACCCGTTGAGCCCAGAGTGGTTCCGTATGTGATCCGTGAATGATCACCATTTGGTTACAAGGTAACCCGTTGAGCCCAGAGTGGTTCCGTTTGTGATCCGTGAATGATCACCGTGGTATCGAGGATACCGAGTTGTTGGATATTCGTGATGTTGTGCGGGAATCATGGGTAAAGGTCAAGCTCCTTGTGATCATTTAATGATTACTACGGTATTGTTTATACCAAGCTTGATTTGATCCTGAGATGATCGTGTGATGTCCGAGGTTGGTAAGTGATGCATGTGATGGTTACGAGGTAACCCGAGCTGAATAAGTGGTGCATATAGTGTCATCATGTTGCATGATAGCGCCGTCATGTTTATATGTTCATGCCATGCTCATATTGTTCTACCTGTATCATGTTCATGTTGTTCATGCCATGTTATTCTGATGATCTCATGATAATTCCTACTTAACCTGTAATTGCCATGCTGTTGTTCGTCTTGAATGCTTTTGGTTTATTGTGAGCTTGCAAGTACATTCAATGTACTGACCTGGCGTGTCATGCCAGTTTGCATGTCGTGTCTGGATTGCTTGCTTGTTTGGTGTGGTTCCTATGTTCGCGAGCTAGGATAAACGTTCCAGCCAGAGTCCCTGCGGATTGGAGTCCATCATCGTCGTTCATCGTTCTGCTGCCAGTAGTTGTTCCGCTGCCTCAACTTGTTATGCTGCTTGCATATAGCAACTGAGGATGGCGTAGTATCGCCATGCCGATGTTATTCATTGTAATATCGGAAACCTTGTATTCATATTTGTGTTGTAATAGGGAGTTGGTTTGTTCTATGCTAAGCAGTGCCATATTCCAGAAGACTTCACCTCGATCTCTAGGCTGGAATACGGGGCGTTCTGGTTTTCTCTGAGCCGGGGTGCCACAAGGCTTGGTATCAGAGCAGGTCTGGCTGTAGAGCATCCTAGTCCTCTGGAACGTTAGAAAATGGTAGTATAGGGTCTGGTTGTTTCCCTTGCTTGCTGCATTTGGTTGTTGCATTTGTTTGCTGCATATAGACTTATTTCGGTTACCCTAACCCCTGTTTCATGCATAAATGGCGGTCAACTTCCATGAGTTCAGTGCCCTCCCCATAGCTCCCGGTGTCATTCCCATTGAGTTCAATCCCACTCCTGCACCACTCAGCTTTGCCACCCTCCTTGGCGATATGTGGCATAGCATTTGTCCTCTCGGAGATCCACCTCATTATCAAGTATTCCAGTCTCCTGCTGGAGGAAGAATCCTGGAGTATGTTGCTCATTGATGTCTACTACACAACCTTCTTCTTGTAGACGTTGTTGGGTCTGCAAGTGCACAGGTTTGTAGGACAGTAGCAAATTTCCCTCAAGTGGATGACCTAAGGTTTATCAATCCGTGGGAGGCGTAGGATGAAGATGGTCTCTCTCAAACAACCCCGCAACCAAATAACAAAGAGTCTCTTGTGTCCCCAACACACCCAATACAATGGTAAATTGTATAGGTGCACTAGTTAATGAAGAGATGGTGATACAAGTGCAATATGGATGGTAGATATAGGTTTTGTAATCTGAAAATATAAAAACAGCAAGGTAACAAGTGGTAAAAGTGAGCGTAAACGGTATTGCAATGCTAGGAAACAAGGCCTAGGGTTCATACTTTCACTAGTGCAAGTTCTCTCAACAATAATAACATAATTGGATCACATAACAATCCCTCAACATGCAACGAAGAGTCACTCCAAAGTCACTAATAGCGGAGAACAAACGAAGAGATTATGGTAGGGTACGAAACCACCTCAAAGTTATTCTTTCCAATCAATCCATTGGGCTATTCCTATAAGTGTCACAAACAGCCCTAGAGTTCGTACTAGAATAACACCTTAAGACACAAATCAACCAAAACCCTAATGTCACCTAGATACTCCAATGTCACCTCAAGTATACGTGGGTATGATTATACGATATGCATCACACAATCTCAAATTCATCTATTCAACCAACACATAGAACCTCAAAGAGTGCCCCAAAGTTTCTACCGAAGAATCACGACGAAAACGTGTGCCAACCCCTATGCATAGGTTCATGGGCGGAACCCGCAAGTTGATCACTGTCGGTGTCAAAACCGGCGGATCTCGGGTAGGGGGTCCCGAACTGTGCGTCTAGGCGGATGGTAACAGGAGACAAGGGACACGATGTTTTTACCCAGGTTCGGGCCCTCTAAATGGAGGTAAATCCCTACTCCTGCTTGATTAATATTGATGATATGGGTAGTACAAGAGTAGATCTACCACGAGATCAGAGAGGCTAAACCCTAGAAGCTAGCCTATGGTATGATTGTTGTTCGTCCTACGGACTAAAACCCTCCGGTTTATATAGACACCGGAGAGGGCTAGGGTTACACAGAATTGGTTACAATGGGAGGAGATCTACATATCCGTATCTCCAAGCTTGCCTTCCACGCCAAGGAAAGTCCCATAGGACACGGGACGAAGTCTTCAATCTTGTATCTTCATAGTCCAGGAGTCCGGCCAAAGGTTATAGTCCGGCTATCCGGACACCCCCTAATACAGGACTCCCTCAGTAGCCCCTGAACCAGGCTTCAATGACGACGAGTCCGGCGCGCAGATTGTCTTCGGCATTGCAAGTGTTGGGGAACGTAGTAATTTCAAAATTTTCCTACGCACATGCAAGATCATGGTGATGGCATAACAACGAGAGGGGAGAGTGTATGTCCACGTACCCTCGTAGACCGTAAGCGGAAGCGTTATAACAACGCGGTTGATGTAGTCGTACGTCTTCACGATCCGACCGATCCAAGTACCGAACGTACGGCACCTCCGAGTTCAGCACACGTTCAGCTCGATGACGATCCCCGGGCTCCGATCCAGCAAAGCGTCGGGGATGAGTTTCGTCAGCACGACGGCGTGGTGACGATGATGATGTTTCACCGGCGCAGGGCTTCGCCTAAGCTCCGCGACGATACGACCGAGGTGGAATATGGTGGAGGGGGGGCACCGCACACGGCTAAGGAACGATCACGTAGATCAACTTGTGTGTCATGGGGTGCCCCCCGCCTCAGATATAAAGGAGCAAGGGTGCGGCCGGCCCTAGGGAGGCGCTGGAGGAGTCCTACTCCCACCGAGTAGGACTCCCCCCTTCCTAGTTGGATTAGGTCTTGGGAAGGGGAAGAGGGAGGGGGCGCCCCCTCTCCTTGTCCTATTCGGACTAGAGGGGAGGGCGCGGTCTGCCCTGGCCGGCCCTCCTCTTCTCCCTTATGGCCCATCAAGGCCCATTGACCCCGGGGTTCCAGTAACCCCTGTTAGAAAATCCTGTTTTCATCCGGAACCTTCCAAGTCCAAACATAGGCTTCCAATATATCAATCTTTATGTCTCGACCATTTGGAGACTCCTTGTCATGTCCGTGATCACATCCGGGACTCGAACAAACTTCGTACATCAAAACTTATAAACTCATAATAAACTGTCATCTAAACGTTAAGCGTGCGGACCCTTCGGGTTCGAGAACTATGTAGACATGACCTAGAACTATTCTCGGTCAATAACCAATAGCGGGACCTGGATGCCCATATTGGTTCCTACATATTCTTCGAAGATCTTTATCGGTCAAACCGCATAACGACATACGTTGTTCCCTTTGTCATCGGTATGTTACTTACCCGAGATTCGATCGTCAGATCCAATACCTAGTTCAATCTCGTTACCAAAGAAGTCTCTTTACTCGTTCCGTAATACATCATCTCACAACTAACTTATTAGTTGCACCGCTTGCCGTGCTTATGTGATGTGTATTACCGAGAAGACCTAGAGATACCTCTCCGAGCAATCGGAGTGACAAAACCTAATCTCGAAATACGCCAACCCAACATGTACCTTTGGAGACACCTGTAGTACTCCTTTATAATCACCCGATTACGTTGTGACGCTTTGGTAGTACCTAAAGTGTTCCTCCCAGAACGGGAGTTGCATAATCTCATAGTTACGAGGAACATGTATAGGTCATGAAGAAAGCAATAGCAATATACTAAGCGATCAAGTGCTAAGCTAACGGAATGGGTCATGTCAATCACATCATTCTCCTAATGATGCGATCCCATTAATCAAATGACAACACATGTCTATGGTTAGGAAACATAACCATCTTTGATTAATGAGCTAGTCTAGTAGAGGCATACTAGTGACTATATGTTTGTCTATGTATTCACACATGTATTATGTTTCCGGTTAATACAATTCTAGCATGAATAATAAACATTTATCATGATATAAGGAAATAAATAATAACTTTATTATTGCCTCTAGGGCATATTTCCTTCAGTCTCCCACTTGCACTAGAGTCCCGAATGGAATTGAAGCGTCCCTTGATATGCTTGGTCCTCTTGTGAAATCTGGATTCCTTTGCCAAGGCAATTGCACCAGTATTGTCACAGAAGATCTTCATTGGTCCCGATGCACTAGGTATGACACCTAGATCGGAAATGAACTCTTTCATCCAGACTCCTTCATTTGCTGCTTCAAGCAGCTATGTACTCCGCTTCACATGTAGATCCCGCCACGACGCTTTGTTTAGAATCGCACCAACCGACAGCTCCACCGTTTAATAAAAACACGTATCCGGTTTTATGATTTAGAATCGTCCGGATCAGTGTCAAAGCTTGCATCGACGTAACCATTTACGACTAGCTCTTTGTCACCTCCATATACGAGAAACATATCCTTAGTCCTTTCCGGTATTTCAGGATGTTCTTGATCACGTATGATCCACTTCTGGATTACTTTGGTACCTTCCTGCCAAGCTTATTGCTAAGCATACGTCAGGTCTGGTACACAGCATTTGCATACATGATAGAGCCTATGGCTGAAGCATAGGGAACATCTTTCATTTTCTCTCTATCTTCTGTTGTGGTCGGGCGTTGAGTCTGACTCAATCTCACACCTTGTAATACAGGTAAAAAACCTTTCTTTGCTCGATCCATTTTGAACCTTTTCAAAACTTTATCAAGGTATGTGCTTTGTGAAAGTCCAATTAAGCGTCTTGATCTATCTCTATAGATCTTGATGCCCAATATGTAAGCAGCTTCACCGAGGTCTTTCATTGAAAAACTTTTATTCAAGTATCCTTTTATGCTATCCAGAAATTCTATATCATTTCCAATCAATAATATGTCGTCCACATATAATATCGTAAATGCTACAGAGCTCCCACTCACTTTCTTGTAAATGTGAGCTTCTCCAAAAGTCTCAGATAAAACCATATGCTTTGATCACACTATCAAAGCGTTTATTCCAACTCCGAGAGGCTTGCACTGACCATATAAATTGATCATTGGAGCTTGCACACTTTGTTAGCACCCTTTGGATCAACAAAACCTTCCGGTTGCATCATATACAACTCTTCTTCTAGAAATCCATTCAAGAATGCAGTTTTACATCCATTTGCCAAATTTCATAATCATAAAATGCGGCAATTGCTAACATGATTCGGACAGACTTAAGCATCGCTACGGGTGAGAAAGTCTCATCGTAGTCAACCCCTTGAACTTGTCGAAAACCTTCGCAACAAGTCGAGCTTTATAGACAGTTACATTACCATCAGGTCGGTCTTCTTCTTAAAGATCCATTTATTCTCAATGGCTTGCCGATCATCGGGCAAGTCAACCAAAGTCCATACTTTGTTCTCATACATGGATCCCATCTCAGATTTCATGGCTTCCGACCATTTTGCGGAATCTGGGCTCACCATCGCTTCTTCATAGTTTGTAGGTTCGCCATGGTCTAGTAACATGACTTCGAATAGGATTACCGTACCACTCTGGTGCGTGCTTTACTCTGGTTGACCTCACGAAGTTCAAGAGAAACTTGATCTGAAGTTTCATGATCAATATCATTAGTTTCCTCACTAATTGGTGTAGTTGTCACAGAACCGCTTTCTTGTGATGAACTACTTTCCAATAAGGGAGCAGAATCTGATTATCTCATCAAGTTCTACTTTCCTCCCACTCACTTCTTTTCGAGAGAAACTCCTTTTCTAGAAAGGATCCGAATTTAGCAACGAAAATCTTGCCTTCAGATCTGTGATAGAAGGTGTACCCAACATCTCCTTTGGGTATCCTATGAAGACACATTTCTCCGATTTGGGTTCGAGCTTATCGGGTTGAAGTTTCTTCACATAAGCATCGCAGCCCCAAACTTTAAGAAACGACAACTTTGGTTTCTTGCCAAACCACAGTTCATAAGGTGTCGTCTCAACGGACTTTGATGGTGCCCTATTTAACGTGAATGCAGCCGTCTCTAAAGCATATCCCCAAAACTATAGCGGTAAATCAGTAAGAGACATCATAGATCGCACCATATCAAGTAAAGTACGATTACGACGTTCGGACACACCATTTCTTTGTGGTGTTCCAGGTGGTGTGAGTTGCGAAACTATTCCGCATTGCTTCAAATGTAAACCAAACTCGTAACTCAAATATTCTCCTCCACGATCAGATCGTAGAAATTTTATTTTCTTGTTACGATGATTTTCTACTTCACTCTGAAATTCTTTGAACTTTTCAAATGTTTCAGATTTGTGTTTCATTAAGTAGATATACCCATATCTGCTCAAATCATCTGTGAAGGTGAGAAAATAACTTGATACCCGCCAAGGCGTGCCTCAACATTCATTGGACCACAAACATCAGTATGTATGATTTCCAACAAATCAGGTGCTCGCTCCATAGTTCCGGAGAACGGCGTTTTAGTCATCTTGCCCATGAGGCACGGTTCGCAAGTACCAAGTGATTCATAATCAAGTGATTCCAAAAGTCCATCAGTATGGAGTTTCTTCATGCTTTTTACACCGATATGACCCACACGGCGGTGCCACAAATAAGTTGCATTATCATTATCAACTCTGTATCTTTTGGCTTCAACACTATGAATATGTGTATTACTACTATCGAGATTCAATAAAATAGACCACTCTTCAAGGGTGCATGACCATAAAAGATATTATTCATATAAATAGAACAACCATTATTCTCTGTCTTAAATGAATAACCGTCTCGCATCAAAAAAGATCCAGATATAATGTTCATGCTTAACGCCGGCACCAAATAACAATTATTTAGGTCTAAAACTAATCCCGATGGTAGATGTAGAGGTAGCGTGCCGACCGCGATCACATCGACTTTGGAACCATTTCCCACGCCAAGATCGTCACCTCGTCCTTAGCCAATCTTCGCTTAATCCGTAGTTCCTGCTTCGAGTTGCAAATATTAGCAATGTAACCGGTATCAAATACCTGGTACTACTGCGAGTATTAGTAAGGTACACATCAATAACATGTATATCACATATACCTTTGATCACCTTGCGATCCTTCTTATCCGCCAAATACTTGGGGCAGTTCCGCTTCCAAAGTGTCCACCGCTTGTAGTAAAAACACTCGGTTTCAGGGCTTAGGTCCAGACTTGGGTTTCTTCTCTTGAGCAGCAACTTTCTTGCTGTTCTTGAAGTTCCCTTCTTCTTTCCTTTGCCCTTTTCTTGAAACTAGTGGTCTTGTTGACCATCAACACTTGATGCTCGTTCTTGATTTCTCCCTCCGCGGCTTTTAGCATTGCGAAGAGCTCGGGAATTGTTTTGGTCATCCCTTGCATATTAGAGTTCATCACAAAGCTCTTGTAGCTTGGTGGTAGTGATTGGAGAATTTCATCAATGACACTATCATCCGGAAGAGTAACTCCCGGTTGAATCAAGTGATTATTATACCCAGACATTTTGAGTATATGTTCACTGACAGAACTATTCTCCTCCATCTTGCAGCTATAGAACTTATTGGGGACTTCATATCTCTCAATCCGGGCATTTGCTTGAAATATTAACTTCAACTCCTGGAACATCTCATATGCTCCATGACGTTCAAAACGTCGTTGAAGACCCGGTTCTAAGCCGTAAAGCATGGCACATCGAACTATAGAGTAGTCATCGGCTTTGCTTTGCCAGACGTTCACAACTTCGGCGTTGTTCTCGCAAAGAAGTTCGGCACCCAGCGGTGCTTCCAGACGTAATTCTTACAGGCGGACAATGAGGATAATCCTCAAGTTATGGACCCAGTCCGTGTAATTGCTACCATCATCTTTCAACTTTGCTTTCTCAAGGAACGCATTAAAATTCAACGGAACAACAACACGAGCCATCTATCTACGGTAAAACATAGACAAGCAAAAATACTATCGGTACTAAGTTCATGATAAATTTAAGTTTAATTAATCATATTAAAAACTCCCACTCAGGGCGGACATCTCTCTAGTCATCTAAGTGATTACGTGATCCAAATCAACTAAACCATGTCCGATCATCACGTGAGATGGAGTAGTTTCAATGGTGAGCATCACTATGTTGATCATATCTACTATATGATTCACGCTCGACCTTTCGGTCTCTGTGTTCCGAGGCCATATACATTATATGCTAGGCTCGTCAAGTTTAACTCGAGTATTCCGCGTGTGCAACTGTTTTGCACCCGTTGTATTTGAACGTAGAGCCTATCACACCCGATCATCACGTGGTGTCTCAAAGACGAAGAACTTTACATAGCGGTGCATACTCGGGAGAACACTTCTTGATAATTTTAGTGAGAGATCATCTTATAATGCTACCGCCAATCAAAGCAAGATAAGATGCATAAAGGATAAACATCACATGCAATCAATATAAGTGATATGATATGGTCATCATCATCTTGTGCTTGTGATCTCCATCTCCAAGCACCGTCATGATCACCATCGTCACCGCGCGACACCTTGATCTCCATCGTAGCATCGTTGTCGTCTCGCCAACTATTGCTTCTACGACTATCGCCATCGCTTAGTGATAAAGTAAAGCAATTACATGGCGTTGCATTTCATACAATAAAGCGACAACCATATGGCTCCTGCCGATTGCCGATAACTTCGGTTACAAAACATGATCATCTCATACAATAAAATATAGCATCACGTCTTGACCACATCACATCACAACATGCCCTGCAAAAACAAGTTAGACGTCCTCTACTTTGTTGTTGCAAGTTTTACGTGGCTGCTACGGGCTGAGCAAGAACCGTTCTTACCTACGCATCAAAACCACAATGATAGTTTGTCAAGTTGGTGCTGTTTTAACCTTCGCAAGGACCGGGCGTAGCCACACTCGGTTCAACTAAAGTGAGAGAAAGCAGACACCCGGTCACCTTTAAGCAACGAGTGCTCAAGCGGTGAAACCAGTCTCGCGTAAGCGTCTGGCGTAATGTCGGTCCGGGCCGCTTCATCTCACAATACCGCCGAACCAAAGTATGACATGCTTTGGTAAGCAAGATGACTTATATCGCCCACAACTCACTTGTGTTCTACTCGTGCATATGACATCAACGCATAAAACCAGGCTCGGATGCCACCGTTAGGGAACGTAGTAATTTCAAAATTTTCCCACGCACACGCAAGACCATGGTGATGGCATAGCAACGAGAGGGAGAGTGTATGTCCACGCACCCTCGTAGACCAGAAGCGAAGGCGTTATAACAACGCGGTTGATGTAGTCGCACGTCTTCACGATCCGACCGATCCAAGTACCGAACGACGGCACCTCCGAGTTCAGACACGCTCAGCTCGATGGCGATCCCCGGCTCCGATCCAGCAAAGCGTCGGGGATGAGTTTCACAAGACGACGGCGTGGTGACGATGATGATGTTTCACCGGCGCAGGGCTTCGCCTAAGCTCCGCGACGATACGGCCGAGGTGGAATATGGTGGAGGGGGGCACCGCACACGGCTAAGGAACGATCACGTAGATCAACTTGTGTGTCATGGGGTGTCCCCCTGCCCCCGTATATAAAGGAGCAAGGGGGGTGCGGCCGGCCCTAGGGAGGCGCGCCTGGAGGAGTCCTACTCCCACCGGGAGTAGGACTCCCCCCCTTTTCCTAGTTGGATTAGATCTTGGGGAGGGGGAAGAGAGGGAGGCGCCGCCCCCCTCTCCTGTCCTATTCGGACTAAGGGGAGGGGCGCGGTCTGCCCTGGCCGGCCCTCCTCTTCTCCCTTATGGCCCATCAAGGCCCATTGACCCCGGGGTTCCGTAACCCCGGTGTTCCTAAAATCCTGCTTTTCATCCGAACCTTCCAAGTCCAAACATAGGCTTCCAATATATCAATCTTTATGTCTCGACCATTTGGAGACTCCTTGTCATGTCCGTGATCACATCCGGGACTCCGAACAAACTTCGGTACATCAAAACTTATAAACTCATAATAAACTGTCATCTAAACGTTAAGCGTGCGGACCCTTCGGGTTCGAGAACTATGTAGACATGACCTATAACTATTCTCGGTCAATAACCAATAGCGGAACCTGGATGCCCATATTGGTTCCTACATATTCTTCGAAGATCTTTATCGGTCAAACCGCATAACGACATACGTTGTTCCCTTTGTCATCGGTATGTTACTTACCCGAGATTCGATCGTCTACGTATCCAATACCTAGTTCAATCTCGTTATCGCAAGTCTCTTTACTCGCTCCATAATACATCATCTCACAACTAACTTATTAGTTGCTTTGCTTGCAAGGCTTATGTGATGTGTATTACCGAGAAGGCCTAGAGATACCTCTCCGACAATCGGAGTGACAAAACCTAATCTTGAAATACGCCAACCCAACATGTACCTTTGGAGACACCTGTAGTACTCCTTTATAATCACCCAGTTACGTTGTGACGTTTGGTAGTACCCAAAGTGTTACTCCGGTAAACGGGAGTTGCATAATCTCATAGTTACAGGAACATGTATAGGTCATGAAGAAAGCAATAGCAATATACTAAACGATCAAGTGCTAAGCTAACGGAATGGGTCATGTCAATCACATCATTCTCCTAATGATGCGATCCCATTAATCAAATGACAACACATGTCTATGGTTAGGAAACATAACCATCTTTGATTAATGAGCTAGTCTAGTAGAGGCATACTAGTGACTATATGTTTGTCTATGTATTCACACATGTATTATGTTTCCGGTTAATACAATTCTAGCATGAATAATAAACATTTATCATGATATAAGGAAATAAATAATAACTTTATTATTGCCTCTAGGGCATATTTCCTTCAGCAAGGGGGGTTCCTCCTCCGAATACTTCATAGAAGATTTTGAACACAAGGATAGTGTCTGGCTCTGCAAAATAAGTTCCACATACCACCGTAGAGAGAATAATATTTACACAAATCCAATCTGCTGACGTATTCCGCAGCATGACATCATACCACGGCCAAGCCTTTATTGAATCATTTCTTGTCCCACCTCGGTAGCGTTTAGCGAGGCGGTTTCCTTGGCACGTCTTGTCGAAGCAGAGATCGTGTCCCCTTACTCCGGGATTCTCATCAATACGGGCGTGGGTAACCCAATCGTGTCCGTTGGTATGTCTCCTCAATCGAAGGAGAGCCCCAAACGGTCATGGGGAGGGATCTTGGCATTCAACCTTTTTATAAAGAGACCAAGGCTCTACTCCTTTCTTTCAATCTCAATCGAATCCGCCTCTCACCTTGAGTTCCAACACCCAAAAGCTCCAGATTCAGGCGCTTCGGACCTTTGGTGATGTCCGGCTCCGACCCTCAAGGCCGGTGGATGCCTTCCTCCGTTACGGAAGAAGAGTGCTAAAGCTAAGAGATGCCAGGTATCTAACCGGCGAAATCTCGCATAGGCTGCCTGCTCAAGGGCAGGTTATTCCCACTCCCAAGCCTGGTGAGAGCGTGGTGTTCGCGTCTCACTTCCTTTAGGGGCTATGCTTCCCGACGGACCCCTTCGTGAGGGGGCTCATGTTTTATTATGGGTTGGAATTTCACGACTTGGCTCCGGAGTCCATCCTCCACATCTCATTGTTCATTGTCGTGTGCGAAGCCTTCCTCATTACTCCTCACTTGGATTGTGGCTTAAGACCTTCAAAGTAGAGCCGAAGATGATCGAGGGGCAGCACGCAGAGTGCGGAGGTCTTGTCATAAGCAAGAATCTTTGACGCTCCATGGCCCGAGGGCTCTTTTCAAGAGGAGTTCAGCTTATGGCAACGAGAGTGGTTTTATATCACAGCTCCCAGGGGCACCAAGTGGGTGGCGCCACCTGCCTTTCGCTCGGGTCCCCCACCACAGCTAGCGTTATGGGTCAATAGAGGGTTTAACTAGGGGCCGTCGAAGGACGTGCCCTTGTTGCAGGGCCATATTCGAGATCTCCCAGAAAGAGACATCAATCTGGTCGTAGTGACGCAGGTCATGTTGATTCGCCGCACCCTGCCCTGCAAACGTCGGCCCCTCCGCCTATGGGAGTTTAATCCGGAGGGACCACGAGCCCTCCAACATTTTATGGGCGCGACGCCCATGGAGATGTACAAATTGTTCTTCGGATCACAAGCAATGTGTCCAGACTCGACCGAGGACGCAGGTCTGAGCTGCAATCGCACGGATACACAAGTAACTAGCCCTTTACCCGTACACGCTAACCGTATATTTATCATAAAATTGACCTTAAAATAGTAGTCCCTTAAACAGGATTGGATAGCGAAAGCAAAGCTAATCAGGTGTCCGGCCCCCCTCCCTGAGACCACGTCGGATCCTGTGTTAACCAGGATGCTGGAGGTTGTGCCTTTGGAAGAAGGCGAAGGGGGGAACAAGGAAACTACCGCCTCCCCGAAGGAGGCTGTTAGGAAAGGAGGAATCGAGAATTCCTCTATCCAGGGGAAGAAGAGGACCACCTCTGAAGACCCGGAGACCATGGTCTCAAAGCGGGGGAAGAAATCTTCGTCGAGAGGTCCTGCCGGGTGATGCCTCGGCAAGACTGTGCCCCCCAAGGGATCAGCCCTCCACCGAGCCATAAGTAGAGAGGGGAGTTTTAAAATAAGAGACATCCCTGTCCTATTTACGAGGAAGATAACCGAAATTTTACCTTGTAGTTCGGATCTCAGCCCTTCTCGTGAGCTCATCTTGAGGATCTTCGTCCGGAGATGATGGAGAGCGAACGCCTCCCCTGTCGTACCGCCTTGCGAGGCGGGTGACCCCGAGGTGTAAATCACGGAGGGTTTCTCCGAATCCGCAGGGCGGAAGGCAATCGTATGGCCCCCAAAGGTCCTTCCGTGTCGGCCTTGAAAAAGGCCATTGGGCGAGTCCGGCACCATCCGGTGCCGCAGTCGGAGGAGCTGAAGGATCTGCTCGGGCGGCGTCTATCTCGTAAGAACACCGTGCGTTGATGGGTACGGTGATTGAAAGGATTTCATCCGCGGAGGGCGGGTTGTACGAGGCCGTCGTGGAGTTCTTCGGCTGTGTTTTGAGGTGCGCGAAATGATGTACCTTTTGACAGTTCCGCATATATGAGATGCGCCCTGTGTAGATAGTAGCCCCTGAGACTCGGTGCGTTGTCAAAAATGACGGCACGCCGTGGATCATAATCCCAGGTATAATATGTCTCCCTTCGTATGTAGGTGGCGAAGTGTTCGGTGGCTAGCCGGACTGATGAATTTGCCGAGCTAAAGCGGCAACTTGACGTGGTAGATGCCGACATCGCGCTTGTCAACAAGCGGCTTGACGAGGCACAAGGTATGTAATTTCTCCAATGACACCTGGTAAGAGGAGCTTGATGCCCGTATTTTACAACATGTGTGATTGATGCAGATGGTGTCGCTGCCATGGAGAACCTTCGGGCGGAACTTGCCCGAGCCAAGGAGCAGGCCAGGAAAAGCGATGTGGCTGCCTTAAAGGCGGCTGAAGAGCTGAAAGCCGGACAGGCTGCTCACTGCCAAAGCAAGAAGGAAATGGCCGAGATGGTTGTGAAGTTGAAGAATGCTGCCGACCGCTACAAGCTTCTTGAAAAAGAAGATTGGCAGAACAGAAGGACCTGAAGAAGGCCACTACCGAGGCCAAGGATGCTCGCTCTGCGATGAGAGCTATGAAAGAGGAGCTACGTCAGGCCGGAGATATCGCGGCTGGAAAGCCCTTTATGCTGCGGATGAAGTTCGGGGATCCTAAATATGCTCTGTTGGACCGGCTGTGGAGTGCGGCGGGCACTTATCTGGACTTGGCGGCGAGTGCCGCGGACGCGGCCGAACACTTCCGAGATCAAAAGGATCACGAAGTGGAAAAGCTTTTTTGGTCGCAGTTCCACAATCCAGAGCGCCCACTTCCATTAACCGATCGTTTGGCCGCATGGGCGGAGCTGAATAGGTTATCCGGACTCGCCATGAAGTATGTCATGAGTCATCTGTGGCCGAAAAGGCCCGAGCGAAGAGTTATTTTAGCTTGGTGCAGCAGTTCCTTGGTGCGGTGCCGCATATCAATGCAATGAAAAGGTCAACGTGCATAGAGGGTGCGCGGATGGCTCTTGCCCGTGTCAAGACAAACTGGGCGGAGATGAAGGCCGTCGCTGTTGCATCCCAAGATTCGGACGGGAGCCGAGTACCTGTCGAGCACTATTTTCAGGAAGTTCTGCAGGCGCTGCTTTAATAAAGACGCGATGCTTTCGAAGGATATTATGTTCAAATAACATGTATTATTGTAAAACAATATTTCGGGGAATATAAAAGATTTTTATACTTGTGCCTTCAAGAATTAAAATACCTCTGCGGCCCGTTAATGTATATGTATATATAACCTGAAAGATGGCAGTCTTCGGCTTCAGCCCCCACGCATATAATGCGGGGGTGTTTGCAAAAGGCGCATTTTCACTCTTGATCCAACGTCTTGGTCCTATTAAGGAGGTGATAGCGCAGCGAACTAGGCAACCAGACTATAATGCTTTATCACTTTCACTTAGCCATAGGAGTTTAACAGTGGGGCTACTATATAGCCCCTAGGGGCACCGCGCCCACCCGAATTCGGGGCGCGTGTGTGCCTGGCTGGGAAACGGCCCTTCGTTAATGCGGAGGAATCCTAAAGATTCTGGTAGGTCATCGAGTGGTTGACCAGTCTCACGCTATATCATGACAGTCAGTTTTCGGCTTTCTCTACTAAGGTGCTACTTTGGGTGAACGGGGCTGTCGTTGTAGTTCTCCTGGTGCTGCCTTAGCCGATAGAGCGGGCGTAAGGCAGCAAAACACGAGGCAGGCAAACCCAACATTTGACCAAAGACATGATTCGGAGCTGATGCATATAAGGCCAAACTTCGCTGACGCCAACACTCCCTAAGGTATTCGGTCTTTATGAAAACGGGCTGAACAACGCCTTGGTAATAAGCCCCTGGTGTCCAGGTACGCGCAAAATTCTGACGTGGCCACATGCCAAGACGCCAGCCTCCTCCTCGGTTATATCATGAAACCGGGGGATGTGTATCAACAAGAGACAGTAAAAAAAGGTTTACACAGGGTCTTAATCTAAAAAGAATCCTATGAACGGGTCCCTCACGCGTCTGCGCTTTGTGTCTCCGTTGTGCCGTATCACGGGCCGGGTGTAGCACGGTGTTCATCTATAAAAGAGAGGAACTTAGTTGAAAAGATCGTATGCGAAAATGTACGTTATATTAAATAAACAAAGTATAATTCAAAAAATAAATAAAATTGAGCTTTATTGTCTCTTATTGTACATGCATGAGCCCCTTGTACGGGGTATGCGGCTAGTAAGCCCTTAGATGTTTACGCGGACTCGTCTAGCCATGTCCGGGGTCTGAACGACCTGTTTAGGTGCTTTGATTAGTGAAGCCGGTTTAGTGTGTGGCTATCAAGGCAGCGCACAATCTTCCGCGCTCGAGGAACACTCGATATTTCCCTTTAATGAGATGATGCCTCGCGGACTGAGCATTTAAGTGTAAGAGATGCATAATGTGGTATTGCGTTAAAGCGGGCGAAAGCTTCGCGTCCCAGTAGTGCTTGATAGCTACTTGTAAATGGGGTGATGTGGAAGGTTAGCTTTTCGCGGCGGAAGTTGTCGGGTGAGCCGAACATAACTTCTAGTAGGAGAGAGCCCGTACAATGGGCATCTGGGCCTGGCGTTACCCCTTGAAAGGAAGTGTTGCTATGGCGAATTGTTGTTGGGTCTATCCGCATTTTATGGATTGTGTCACGATATAGCAGGTTTAGATCATCGCCGCCGTCCATTAGGACTTGTGTAAAGTGGAGTCCGTCAATTATCGGATCTAATATCAAGGCAGTCCACCTGCATTCGGATACTTCTAGAGTAGTCCCGATGGTCGAAGGTGATTGGTTTTAACAACCAGTGGCGGGACTCCTCTGGGATAGGCCGTATGGCGCGTATCTCTATAGGCGCCACTGTTTTTCCCTTTTGTCACGTGAAGTTAGTTTACTGTTTTGACTTCTAGTGGGATTTTTTTTTGTTTTCGGTGCTTTCTGCTTGTGGGGTTCGTCATCGTCCTCGCTTGGTGTGTCGAGCCCCTTATGTTCGGGCGTTGAGTTTGCGGATTGCTTGAAGACCCAACAATCTCTGTGGGTATGGTTTGTAGGCTTCGAGTACTGTGGATTTGGCATATCTTGTCCAAGATTTTGTTTAGGTTAGATAGCTCGTCCCTGTTATCCTTGAGGGCAGGTTTTTCCGATTCTGCCGAGAGCTTTTGAATCCGGCGTTGACCGTCAGGTTTTCGGTTGTTTCCCTTGGTCCGGCGCTAGTCCTTGCTGCGTCGCGGTTTCCCGTTCCATCCCTAACCCGGATGTACTTGGGTCGCTAATCTGCATCTTGCCAACCAGCTATCCTCTCCTCGCAAAAGCAGGTCATGAGGCTTGTTAATGCGGCTATTCTTCTTGGCTTTTCTTGGCCGAGGTGTCTGGCGAGCCATTAAGTCTCGGACATTTGTGTTTGAAAGCTTGCTAAGGCTTGGCGTCCGGGACAATCGATTCTCGTTCTTTTTAGTAAGGAATTTGTTCAAGAATTTCCGGCTGACTCTCGGGTTGTTGAGTAATGTGACTTAAATCGCTGCATCCCGGAGGTCGGACATAGGTCCCTTGAAAATTTGCGAAAAGCATCCTCGAGCTCTTCCCAACTTCCAATGGTGTTTTCGAGAAGGCTTTTAAGCCAATGCCGGGCTGGCCCTTTGAGCTTGAGGGTAAGTATTTTATGGCGTGGAGGTCATCTCCTCTAGCCATGTGTATGTGGAGGATGTAATCCTCAATCCAGACTCAGTGGTCCGTTGTTCCATCGTATGCCTCTATGTTTACGGGCTTGAATCCGCTGAAATTCATGATCCAAAGACCTCATCGGTGAAACATAGGGTGTGCGGCACCCTATATTTGGGTGTACCGTGATGTTCGGATACTTGATGTGTTGCATTGCTTACTAGAGCTTGCTTTCTTGGCCCGTAGATAGATCTGGCTGGGCCATCTTTTGATGCGAATCCTTGTGCGGATCGCGTGCGTCGGCTTGTGTGCGGGCGCCTTTGCCGCTATATGTTGGCCATGGGGTTGTTCACCTGACTGGGTGGCTTCCTTATTTTTTGATTGTGGGTGCTCTAATGCCTCCTCATCAAATCTGGCGATAATTTTCGCCGGATAGCTCTTTGTGTGGCGATCGTCGCCAGATTTGTCTCATGTGTTGAGTACTTTGCTCCATCTAATTCTCGAGTGCATCTTCCGCTATTTTGAGCTTCCGCTTGCTTTTTCAGGCTACGCCAGCGATGGCGGCGAGCCTTTTGTGGAGGTTCTTCCGCTCCAGTAACTTGTCCGGCGTGAGGTCGTCCGGACTGTTATTTTCGCCGGGGACGGGTTGTTCGGTTTGTTCATCCAAGTTGCCCTGTTCGGACGGTTGCTCGATGGCATGTTCGTCGTCCGCCGGTTCGCCCTGCTCTGTGGCTGGGTCTGTATGGCTGTTGTCTCTGTCGAGGTGGGGTTTGGAGCGGCGCTTACGCCGCCGCTTTGACTGCTTTTCGAGGGAACGATCCCTCGTTGCGTCCCTTTGTTCCTCGTCGTCGTTTCTTTTAGGTGTGTCCACCATGTATACATCGTGAGATGAGGTGGTTGTCCAATGTCCTATAGGTGCTGGTTCTTGTTCGTCTCCTACATCGTCGTCCATACCGTCGATGTCTTCGGAGTCGAAGTCGAGCATGTCGGTTAAATCATCGGCGATTAGCTCTGAAGTGGGTGGTGGGTGGGCTCTGAATTTCTTCGTCATCCGTGTCCCAACCTTGCCGACCATAGTCCGGCCAGGGCTCTCTGATAAAGAGAGAGACTTTAGTGAATTCAGAATGTCGCCGAAGGGCGAGTGCTGAAAGATGTCCGCGGCGGCGAACTCCATGATTGGCGCCCAATCGGATTCGATCGGCAGGGGCGCGGAAGGTTCGGAGTCCGGAGAGGAGTCTGACACCTTGGAGTCACGAGCTTCGTAGAGGACAAAGCTGGTGTTCGGCTCGATCGCCGTAGAGATTGCAGCCCCCGAGGCGGTGTCCAGCCACCCATCCTCGATTAGCATGATCGGCTCCGAGCTAAGGGTCGGAGCGGACACGGGTGCGGCCTCCAGGGCACTATTCGGTGGCAGAGCTAAATCATGCCCATCGAGACAGTACGGCTCGCTCAGCTGTGGCTCAGATCCGTCGAAGATCAAGTCTCCGCGGACGTCAGCCGTGCAGTTTAAACTTCCAAATCTGACTGATGGCCAGGGGCGTAGCTTTCAATCTGCTCCAGGTGGCCAAGCGAATTGGCCCGCAGTGCAAAGCCGCCGAGTACGAAGATCTGTCCGGGGAGAAAAGTCTCACCCTGGACCGCATCGTTGTCGATGATTGGAGGAGCCATCGGGCCTAAAGATGACGACACAGAGGAACTCTCAATGAAAGCACCAATGTCGGTGTCAAAACCGGCGGATCTCGGGTAGGGGGTCCCGGACGTGCGTCTAGGCGGATGGTAACGGAGACAAGGGACACGATGTTTTTACCCAGTTCGGCCCCTCTCGATGGAGGTAAAACCCTACTCCTGCTTGATTAATATTGATCATATGGGTAGTACAAGAGTAGATCTACCACAAGATCGAGAGGCTAAACCCTAGAAGCTAGCCTATGGTATGATTGTTGTTCGTCCCCACGGACTAAAACCCTCCGGTTTATATAGACACCGGAGAGGGCTAGGGTTACACAGAGTCGCCATTACAATGGGAGGAGATCTACATATCCAGATCGCCAAGCTTGCCTTCCACGCCAAGGAAAATCCCATCCGGACACGGGACGAAGTCTTCAATCTTGTATCTTCATAGTCCAGGAGTCCGGCCAAAGGTTATAGTCCGGCTATCCGGACACCCCCTAATCCAGGACTCCCTCAATCACCAAAACATACATCAAGTGAGTCACGTGATATCCCATTGTCACCACAGATACGCACGGCAAGACATACATCAAGTGTTCTCAAATCTTTAAAGACTCAATCCGATAAGATTACTTGAAAGGGAAAACTCAATTCATTACAAGAGAGTAGAGGGGGAGAAGAAACATAGGATCCAACTATAATAGCAAAGCTCGCGATACATCAAGATCGTGCCAAATCAAGAACACGAGGGAGAGAGATCAAACACATAGCTCTTTGGTACATACCCTCAGCCCTCGAGGGTGAACTACTCCCTCCTCGTCATGGAGAGCGCCGGGATGATGAGGATGGCCACGGTGAGGGTTCCCCCCTCGTAGGTGTCTTGAACAGGGTCCCAATTGGTTTTTGGTGGCTCTGGAGGTTTTGCGGCGGCGGAACTCCCGATCTATCTTCTGTTCTGGAAGTTTTACGATGCGTAGGTATATATGGGTGTAGGGGGTACGTCGGTGGAGCTACGGGGGCCCACGAGGCAGGGGGCGCGCCCTAGGGGGATGGGCGCGCCCCCCACCCTCGTGAGCACCTCCCGTATCTCCTGACATAGAGTCCAAGTCTATCCGGTGGCTTTCCTTCCAAAAATAACTTCTCCAGTTGATTTCGTTCCGTTTCGACTCCGTTTGATATTCCTTTTCTTGAAACACCGAAATAGGCATAAACAAAGAATCTGGGCTGGGCCTCCGGTTAATAGGTTAGTCCCAAAAGTAATATAAAAGTGGAAAATAAAGCCCAATAATGCCCAAAACAGTAGATAATATAGCATGGAGCAATCAAAAATTATAGATACGTTGGAGACGTATCACTCATGTCCATCTGTGAGCCCCGATTCCTGTCGGTAAGCGCACGTACAGTTTCCACGGTGGTTACGATGCTACTCCTGAGCGTGCCGTCCAGCTTGCCGCAATGGCAGCAATCACTGGTCTTCGCCGTCAAGAGAGCATGGTGCAAGAGAATTGTGCTTATCAATATTATCCCACCATCGTCGAGAATCCTAGGCGGATCCAATTTCCCTCAGTCAACCCTCAAGATGATCTGGCTATCCTCGCCATGTCCCGTTACATGACGACCGAGTGTCTTCTTATTTCCAAGTTAGTCTGAGACGCCATTCGTGCCAGGAGATCGCTTGGTGCTTTCCTACCTCAATCTCCGCCAGTTTTTCCAACCCCTCCGCCTCGTCCATCCGGAGTTTTGGAGTCAGCAGTTCCACTCGCTACTCCCTTAGCTTCCTCATCAGTTCGCGAGCGTTTGCTCAAGCGTAGGATGTAATCCTTCGTGTAAAGCTTGTGCATCTGTTGTAGTATCATGCTTGTGTGTGCCTGTGTGCAGCAGCTTTGTAGCTTTTTTGTTGTGTGCTTTGTTGCAATAAATTGTTTTCTCATGCTTCTTTCTTTTGAATCCTCGGTGTTACCCCCTTATGGAAATTACTCCTCGACCAACAACGGATCAGAAGAAGCCGTGAGCAGTACAGATATACCCCAAGTAACTCAGTTAAAAGCAATGAGATTTTCAGCCAACAACATTGTATTGCAGACATCCGGTCTGAATACATGTATATTATGCTTAGACTTTCAGCAACAAGTACTCGTCAGAGATACACTTGTATCGCAACAATGATTAAATCAGCAAGAGAACAAAAATGGATCAACAGTGCATTTCAAGTCAAAGGTATGGTCTATGCACAATGATTGAATCTGACGTAAGTCAAATTTAAAACATTGCGACACCCAGAAGTCAGTCCGAATACACAATGAATTCAGCAAGGACAATCAGACAATTCTTGCCATACAAATAATTAGCTGTCGGACTGACAAGAATATATATGTCATTCCATTCACCAAGAAAATCAGTCCCCTCCTTCTCCACAATTTATTGGCAAAGTGTACAAAGACAAGGTCCCCAGTCTGCATCGGTAGGTTATGAATGGATTCCCATGCAAGATATTGAGTCTTCTCAGTAAAATACTGCAAAAGCTTCTGGCATAAGGTACCGAGTCTTCCCTAGCAAAGTCTTTAAGGGGGAAGCTTATGAGGTATGGTACCTCGTTTTCCTCAATAAAATATCCACCGAAGGCTTCGAGAACAAGCCATCCAGCCTTCCTCAGCACGATACCCCGGTGGTTTCCAAATGCAAGCTGCCCAATATTCTTTTGTACGGTACTAGTACAAGACAGCAAATTATGAATTGTCAGCATATGGCAGTGTTTTCCAAGTGGCAGATCTGCAACAGTTGGTCTGAAAAAAATCAGTCAGAGGTATGCCTCGAGAATCAGATATTAGTTCATTCAGTATGCTGCCAAGTCCATGCGAGTCTCTCGCACAAGGAAGAATTCACAGTGCACATCCAACAACCTCACCAGTTATTCAAGAAACAAAAACCAGTGGGTGATGCCATAATCAACAAGTCTTGAAGGAAAGACAACATTGAGACAATAATCTTGGCACTGATTATCAAGATCAGTCCCGCACATCCAACAATATGATGTTATTAACCCTGTCACTCTCCGGCATAATCAACAATAGTATCGAGATCTGTATAACCACACGTGAGCCGGATAAATATACCGAGGCTTGAAACATGAACCAGACCAAGGTATGATTGCCAGATATTGTATGTAACAGTATTCAGGGCCGCGAAAATAATCAAGGATATATATAAGGCCCCGCTCTTTCAGTTAAGCATCCAGATGAAGAAAGTAATAATGAAAGAGCAAGACCAACAACACAGGTATGGCGGTTATTGTGTGAAAAATGTGGATGCCCAAGACCGTCTTATTCCACAGCAAACCCAAGCAAAGACCCACCTTAGAGGTCTACTCCATTCTAGTAAGGACCTCACACTACTGGAACCAGCTTCTTGGCGGACGGCAAAGGCATAGATCACGGACTGCAAACTTATTTGCCGTCCGCTAGCGGACGACAAACTGTCCGGATGAACGCCTGCCGGCAAAGGATTACGCCGTCCGCCATCCGAGGCCAGCAGACGGCAAAGACAGCTGACGGCAGTGCGGTGGCGTGAGAGCCCTTAGGGTGTTAACGGCGCTCTTTGCCGTCTGCCAGCGGATGACAAAGAGTCAAAGATCTTTGCCGCCCGCTGGCAGACGGCAAAGAGCCCAGCTAGGCAGCACTGGGAAGCTGCCACGTGTCCAGATATGCCGTCCACCAGCAGACGGCAAAGACGTTTGAATCATTGCCGTCTGCTGGCAGACGGCATAGCTGGTCACTTTGTCGTCTGCCAGCAGACGGCAAAATGACCAAATAGGCAGCCAATGTTCCCAGTTTGCACAGGTGACTGCCATGTGTCCTCTTTGTCGTCTGCTAGCGGACGACAAAGCTCTTTGCCGTCTACTAGCGGACGGCAAAGAGGCTATATATCCCCTGTTTTTATTTAAATCCCATTAATTAGACATGGTTTCAAACATAGATATACATGCATACATATCCAACATATCCAACAGCATGTCCAACAACATATTTCATCCAATCCAACAACATAGTTCAACAAAGTCCAACATATCCATATATATATAACCAGAAACAAGTTTCCAACAACATATGCATATAGACATACATATCCAAACAAGTTTTCATAAACAACAAGGAAGCACCACAAGAATAGTACACTCCATGAATCCAAGCTTCCTCATGTAAAGCAAATCTGCAAATTGGGAAAGATGAAAGTTAGAAGAAGAAGACTTTTTTCTTCTCTTTCTTTTTCTCCTCTCCTCTTCTTTATCTTCTTCTTCTTCTAACTAAGGTAGGTAAAAATGTCATTTTATTGCTAAGCTAGGTAAAAATGCTAAGTGTAGGTCATTTTAGAGCTAAGGTAGGTAAATAGGTCATTTTGGAGCTTAGTAAGGTTATTATGTCATTTTTGAGGAAAATAAGCTAAGTCTATATCATTTTGGAGCTAACAAAGATTATCACGCCATTTTTTACCTAAGTATGCTAAGTATGTCATAAATGAACTGAATAAGCTAAGTATAGCTTACTTTTTATCTAACTTAGGTAATTATGCCATTTAGGAGGAAATAAGCTAAGTATCCATTTGTAAAGCAAAACACTAGAGAAAACTTACCCTCATCACAACAAATGTGATGAAGATCGCAACTAAGGTAACAATTGATCCAACGGCATAATGATACCAAGCCTCATTATCAATGGCATATTTTCTAATCTTCTTAAGCTTCAGGCGCATTGCATCCATCTTCAAGCGCATTGCATTCATCTTCATCTTGTGATCATCGATGGCATCGGCAACATACAACTCCAATGTCATCTTCTCTTCTTCAGTTCTTTTAATTTCTTCTTTCACATACTCATTTTCTTTTTCAACTAAATTTAACTTCTCGAGTCTCGACAAGAGGGTCCGTTTCAAATTTCGGTTCACATACCTCCTAGATTAAAATATATCTATGTCAACTTGATGGCCATAATTTGCATAAATGCGAAATGCAACAAATAGTTATGAAAGAGAATTTACCACATCCGAATCATAAAGCGGGCGAGGGCCGACCGGGACGGAAATCAAGACCATGGCACTATGTATAAGAAACAATCATACAAAGTAAAAAAATTATAAATACCAACTATATAAATCATAAAATCATACAAATAACTATATAAATCAAGTACAACATAAAAATTTGAATACCTAATAATCATTATCGGCAATGACGTGCTCGTCATCATCATTAATAAAAGCATCATCATCATCACTATCGGTAATGACGTGCTCATCATCATCATTAATAAATGCATCATCATGTGGAGGGCCACCTTTACGTAATCGTTCAAGCATTGACAGGTCATCTGTAGCAGTAACTTCTTCTTCTTCCGGCTCTTCTTGTTCCGGCTCAGGGGTGAAGTCGAATTCACTATAGTTGTCTACTTCAATGTTCTGGGGTGGAGTAGAGAGGTTCTTAAAATGTTTTTTGGAAAGACATGTTTCTTGGAAGAATTCTCCTTCGGCATATGTGTCTTGGTTAATGTGAGGTTCATAATCCTTTTCATTGTGGGGAGGTGGTCTAACATGTGGCGGCACTTCATAAACGACGTCCCAACCACTGAGATTTGGATCACTTTGACAGGCCCATGGTAGATAGAAAACTTGGGTTGCCTGTTGAGCCGTAATATAGACATCGGGAACATCCAAATGGGTTCTTTGTTTGATTTCGACTAGCCCTATATGTTCATGAGTCCTTCTAGTCTCCCTCGGCTTGAACCAATAACATCTGAAGACTACGACGTTTCGTGGGTTTTCACCATAGAATTCAAGTTCATAAATTGCTTCAACTCTTCCATAATACTTGATACCTCCTTCGCTGATAGCAGAGACACAACAATTTTTAGACTTTTGGTCGGCCATAGATAGCTCTTTGCCATAGGTACGACAGTGATACCCGTTGATGTCGTATTTGTCAAATGAACGGATCTTATAGTCAAAACCATTAGCTACTTGTCTCAATTCGGCATCCATAATCTCTGAATTAGCCTACAAGTTTAATACGAAAGGATTGTTGCATTAGTCACAAATTAGCCAAAGAAAAAAATGGGTCTAATGGAAATTACCGCTTTTTTTTGAACCAAGAGATGAAACCGGGAAATTCGGCTCCTTGTTTTCCCAGAAGCTCATACTCTTCGACGGAATCCTTTTGGATCACCGCTCCATACGAGAAGATGGCGACGTATCGACTGCATCAAAAATCCAGGAATAAGAGAAGTTCAAAGGAATTATAAGTTGTGAAACAATGTACCGAGATCTTACTCGATGTACGACCGCACTTCTGTTAGGTTGTCGAAGAGATACAACAAAATGGTCCGCCATTCTTCAACATCCAACCTTACTGGTTTCCAACCACCGGCTGGTGCGAGATTCCCTTTGAATAGGCTGAGGTTGAATTGACCCTTTTGAGGTTCACAAGATTGTATCGAGGCTTCGGATTATGCAAATGACGATTTTTGGCTTCGTAGTGTGCGGTCACGAAGTTTGCCGCCTCCTCAGTGATGAATGCCTCCGCCGTCGATGCTTATATTCTACGTTTATTTTTACATTTTGCTCGAAGCGTCTTCTGCATCCTCTCAGTTGAGTAGCACCAACGATTTTGCACGCCCCCAATCGCGTTTCTCGGGAGATGCAAAATCAAGTGTTGCATTGGATTAAAGAAGCTTGGCGGAAAGATCTTCTCTAACTTGCAGATCAACTCTGGCGCCAAATGTTCCATTTCTTCTAGGAGGCCAGGCGATAGTTCTTTCGCACAAAGAACATGGAAGAAATAGCTCAGCTCTGCCAGTACTAGCCATTCATCCTGAGGGATGAAGCCATGCAACATCACCGACATTATCCGCTCAATCCATATGCGCCAATCATGACTTTTTAGACCAAATATTTCAATTTTTGAAGACTCGCTCCCCTCTTTAGATTTGCTGCATACCCGTCGGGGGAACATCAACTGCATTTTCACCCACAAAATAATTTGCTTCATAGCTGGCCTTCCAAGATTGAACCATGCCTTTCGCTTCAACCAGTTGATCCCCTTTCCTTTCGGTTCTTTCATGTTTTGTAACGGTCTATCACATAGCTCCTCTTGATCGACTCTAGCCTTAGTATTATCCTTTGATTTCCCCTCTATGCCGAACAATGTACCAAAAATGGCTACGGCGATATTCTTTTCAGTGTGCATCATGTCGATGTTGTGTGGGCAAAGGAGGTCTTTGAAGTAAGGCAGATCCCAGAAGCATGTCTTGTGAGTCCATGCATGTTCCTTATTATACCCCTTGAAATACCCTGGACGCTCTAGATCTGGCTCGAGAGCATTTAATTGATCTAGGGTCTGTTGGCCTGTCAACGCAGGTGGTGCAGAGTGTTTGACAACTCTACCTTTGATGAAGGTCTTCTTGTCTTTCCTGAACTTATGGCCAAGATGTAGAAACGGTCTATGCAAGTCGAAGCAACTATACTTGCGCCATGCCATCAGCCAACGAAACTCAAGAGCTCCCTTGCATGCGAGGCACGGGAACCTTCCATGCACACACCAGCCAACGAATAGCGCATACGCCGGCAAGTCATGCATCGAGTACATGTACCAAGCACGCATTATGAAGTTCTGTTTGCTAAAGGCGTCGTATGTCTTGAACCCATTATCCCAAGCTTCTTGCAATTTGTCCTTAAGCGGCTGAATGTACACATTCATATTCTTCCCCGGATAGTTGGGCCCTGGAATTATCAACGTCAGGAAAATATTCTTTCGTTGCATAATCTGCCCGAGGGGGGGGAGATTGAGTGGAATGACAAACACGGGCCAACAGTTGTATGGGGCTGCCATCTGACCAAACACACTGAACCCATATGTGCTGATGGCGACTCGAGGATGCCTTGGATCTGCCGTTTTTTCCTTATGTAATGCATCGAAGCGCTTCCACGCTTCACCATCCGATGTGTGCACCATCATCACATTCGCATTTGCATCTAGTTCGGTTCTTTTGCCCGTTTTGTGCCATATCATCTGTCTGGCCGTCTCTTCGACCATGAAAAGACGTTGAAGTCTAGGTACGATTGGCATATACCGAAGAACATTAACGGGTATTTTGGTCTGCGTCTTCTCACCCATACCGAAGACTACCACAACAAACCTGGAAGAATTGCAAATAGGACAATAGTTCAAGTCCTCATCTTTGAAGCCTAAATAAGACACATCCTTTCTCACAGGCATGTATCTTCTCATAGGGCATCTTAAGAGCACGGAGGATTTTGTCTGACTGGTACAGGTTTGGAGGTAGCACATGGCCTTTGGGTAGAAATCGTCAGAATCTTTGTCATCATCGCGTCGTAGCATTCTCTGCCCAAGTTGAATTAAGCCTTCAAAGCCATTATTTGTGAGATGGCATCCAGCTGACAAAGCTCAGTGTGCTCATGGAGAGGACGTTTTGAGGACTCCAACATTTCATTGAAGGCCTTTGCAGATTCCTCCATCTCCTCGTCCGAGTCCTGAGCATCGTTAAAGTCTTGCACCATGGCTGCGGTCCCGGTACCATGCTCGTCGGTGCGACAGCATTTAACCTCGGCTCGCACGTTGGGCGACTCACCATGTAATGTCGAGACCATGTAACCAGCGTAAAACCAAACTTCTGCAGGTCTTTACTCATTTCAAGCTCGTCCCTCTTTTTATAGTTGTCGCAACGGGCAAAGGGGCACCAGCTAAATTCCTGGCCATTTGCAAATGCGGCTCTAACAAACCCCTTGGTTTTTGTTAACTATTCCTCGGTCCAAACTTTCTTACTAGTGTAACCGATGTACATCCATGCACGATCACTCATATTGACTTCCCACTGGACACACAAGAAATATATACATAATTAAGCAAACCATATCCATCAGTTAATGGAGTTTGTTAGTTTTATTACGTCCATGCAACCTACACGCTAATAGGTAAAGATAGGTCCTAATCTCACTGAGTATGTGTAGATCAAGTTCATTTTCCCATACTGCTCCGGATCCGGCATTAAAATTTCGGCAGCACCTCCGCTGTTCTCGATACACGTCTCGGCAATAGCGGAGAGAATGTGTACCCGGAGAACAACAGGGAGGCACTGATGAAATTTTGCATCGGATCCGGAGCTGAGCATATGGGAAAACGAACCCAATCTACACATACTCGGGCTATCCATGGATAATGTTGGACAATTCGAAAGAATCACGATTATAAATATGCAAATGCATGCATATTTATAGATGTAACCCTTTCGAACGGGAGACGTATAGTGGTTACGCATACTGATGATTGACACCTATAGCTAGCAAGTTTCATCGGCACGAAGACCGGAACAGAGCAAATGAAGGGGGGAGGAGGAGATGTCATTTGTGCTCACCAACGAACGCAGGGGCGGAGCTCGTCGAACACTAGACCCTCGCAGCGACGAAATACCTGCATATTTAAATCGAAAGATGAGTAACATAGCAAGTATTCGACACCGACGGCCACATGTACCTCGCACTGACGATACTTGCTATTGACGGTACCATCGACACCGAGGAACCCTCTAACCCGCTCGTCCCCTGGTAAACTAAATAGCAACTACCATCGGTGCAAGGTACATGAGGCGGTCGGCGTTGAACACTAGATCCACATCCCACAAGTGAAGCCGGCGCCCGGCGTCCCACAGCAATAGTTCTGGTGGCTGATGACGGTCGAACACCTTGGCGAATTTGTCTGGCAGCCTCTGCGATGAGGATTAAAGCCAAGTTTTGAAATTTCAAACAACCAAACCGACTTCAGTTAGTTTGGGTGTTTCAAGTTTCAACACTTAGCTTTCAACCGTCATCTCTGAGGCTGCCAGACAAATTTGCAATGGTGTTCGACCGCCATCGACGCCGAGAACTGTTGCTGCTAGACGCAGGACCCCTGTGTCACTTGTGGGACGTGGATGTAGTATTCGACACCGACAGCCACATGTACCTCGCACTGACGATACTTGTTATTTAGGGTACCATGGACACCGAGGAACCCTCGTTTTCTTCTTCTTCTTCTTTCTCTTTTTTCCTTTTCTTCTTCTTCTTCTTCTTCTTCTTCTTCTTCTTCTTCTTCTTCTTCTTCTTCTTCTTCTTCTTCTTCTTCTTCTCCTTTTTCCTCTTCTTAAACCTAGCACTAACCTAAACTTAAAAACTCAAAACTACACCTAAACCTAGCACTAACCTAAACCTAAAAACTCAAAACTACACCTAATTAAACCTAGCACTAACCTAAAACAAATCATGAAAATAGAGAACAAAAAAATAGGAAAAAAAACGGAAAAAATTACCTCTTGCTCCGGCGAGGTCGGCTGGTTGGGCGGGGCGGTGCAGGGGCCGTGGGGAGGAGGAGGCGGGCTGGGGCGCAGGGACCTCGGGAGGGCTCAAGACCGGGGCAGCCAGCCTTGAGCCACTCCGGCGACGGTATGGGCGGCGATGGGCGATGACAGGCGCCAAGGGCAACGGGCAACGGGGCATGGCGGGGCGACGGGGCGGGGATGGCCGGCGGCGGCGACAGAGGAGAGAGGCGGGCGCACGTGAGGGAGGGAGAGAGAGAAAGAGAGAGAGGGGGAGACGGCTCGGCCCGTTAAGTGGGCCTTCTTTGCCGTATGTTAGCAGACGGCAAAGAGGGCCACCGTTAGGGCTGGCCCATGTCTCCTCTTTGCCGTCCGTAAGCAGACGGCAAAGGACTAACATTGTCGTCCGCCAGCAGACGACAAAGTAATCACCTCTTTTGTCGTCCGTTACCGGACGGCAAAGAATCTGACCTAGCCACACTGCGTTCTGTGGGGCCCACGGCTCTTCTTGCCGTCGCTTTATAGCTCTTTCTTTGTCACCGGCGGATGGCAAAGAAGCAGCTGACAACAAATAACATTTTTGCCATCTGCCCTTTCTTTGCCGTCCGCTTTGTGGAAGCGGTTGGCAAAGAGGCTCTTTGCCGTCAGCTGGCGGACGGCAAAGAAGCTGATTCCAGTAGTGTCATAGCGAGGCAACCATCTTGGTCCACAGTATGCTCATAACTGTCAGCATTAAATGCCCGAGTCTGTCAAGTCCGAACCCAGGACAGCTCCCCCGTGATGGAGCATCACGCGGACTATTATTCCCATGGAGATACCGACAAAATAAATAAATAAATGAAGAATCAGTGTGAGAACACATACTTTGAGGATTGTTATCTCTCGCATATGAGAAGCAATTAAAGAATAGCCTGTGTGAATGGGATTCTTTGCCAAGATCACCGCCAGTCAAATCTGCAAAGGTTATCATCAGGAGATGGTGCATTTTTCTATCAGTCATGCCTAGCGGCGGTCAACCCTTCAGTACATGTTGGATACTCAAGACTGTGAAGCCAACCAAGATAAGTCAGGAAGTCCTACAAGATGTCAGAATTCGTTAGCAGAACAGGTATAATCCACATCTCACTGTTTTGAACCCAGAAGGCATGCATATATATATTAAAGGAGCCCGATGCCTGGATAGAAGAGATTCCTTGTTCCTCGGGAAGATGTGTTCCCCGACTCCGTGGAATATTCTCGGTACTCGACACAAGAATGACATCTCCAACAAGGATTAGTATCGAGAAGGATACGTATGTCAGGAGATCTTTCGGACCCTAATTCAGCCAACAGATATGAAAGAAAATTTGAGTCAGTATGAACAGGAACATATGACGTAAGTCCCATCAGAATGTCACATACGGTGCAGCAAACCACCCTATATCAAGATAGTCAGTCAGATCCAATTCAATGGAAATATTATATGAGAATGAATAAAAGAAACCCGAGTTGGAAACGGTTTCTTCAAGTCAGAAAAAAATATTTAACCCTGAGCAACCCAAATCTCGAGGATGAGATTTCTTTAAGGGGGGAAGGTTTGTAATAGCCTGGATTTCTGCCCTTTTCTTTTTCTTTTGATTTTCTTGAATTTCCTAATTTGATTTGCTTTTCAGTGGCTATGTGGTTCTGAAACTTGGGAAGATCATGTCTTCCTAGGTTTTATAGTGGCTTGTCACCCTCACCATCATCCCAAGATCATGTCATTTCCATCCTTGACCTAATCCCAATGTTCTTTTGTTGGGAATATTCCTTTTCTGATAAAGGAATAACCCTTTAAACCCTAGGTTGTGAAGCAACCCATATTTATATCACTCCCAAAATTCCCAAATAATTCTCATAAATTGTTTGGGTCATATATTCCTCAAATATAGTAAAATATTTCATTGCCATGTTCAAAAATAATCCTCCAATAATTATTTTCCTATTCTGCCCTAAATGGCACTTTGCAAAGGAAGTGCTATTTATATTTGCTTGATTGACCCCAAACTTCTTGGACAGCTTTTCCTGTCCATATCATTGGCTCATGCCAAAATTCAACTCAATTTGCCTAGTAAATATTTTTCAGCAATTTTCCAAAGTTTCTGTCCAGGAAGGAACTTTGTGAAGGAGCTATATTCTAGGCATATCCAAATGAGTTAAAAAAATTCAAGGTCCTTTAAATGATCAAATCATGAATCTCCACCAAAGTTGAGCTCATGTAACTCATCTATGTGAGCCCAGCTCCAAACCTTAGTTTTTGGTTAGATTTTCAGTTTGTGAAGCAACTATATTTTATATTGCTTTAAGCTGAAGATTTTCCAGGGCATTCTTCATTCCAGATAAACTCCCTCCACCAAAATTTGGCTCAATCCATTACACCATTTGCCCTGTGCAATTCTTCCAAGTTTCTGTCCAGAATGAAGCTTTGTAAAGCAAGTGCCACTTTGGTATTTCCAAATGGCATGCAACGTTTACAGCAGTTTCATATCATCAAATAACCCACCTCCACCAAATTCAGCTCATGACAATCAAGTATGTGAGTGCCACTTCATAATGTTCAATTCTGGCCATTATAGTGGTTTCTACAGCAACCCTCATCTAAACTCCTCCTCTTAGTCTGATTTTTGGTGATCAACATCACCTTAGTGTGTGAACATCACCAGACAAATTATTTACCACGTTACCAAGCTGGTGTAACCACAACAAGTTACAAGCACCTTCCTGTTGATTTACTTTGGAGCTAAGTGCAAATCTCTTCTTTGCCCCTGGACCGATTTATTTCCTCATTCTGACTAAGGGCACGACGGTCTATCTACTGGACATGGTCTGTCCGGCCAAAACGAGGTGTTTGCTCCAGTGCGCGTGGTGATCACGCTGATGTCATGCATAATTGCGTGCTCTGGAGTCTTCTCACCCCTGTGCTCGTCGTCTCCCTCCTCGTCTCGACCTCAAACATTGTCCAGGAGCTCCCCCGTGCTCGTCTGCGTCGCCCTGCATCGCCGCCTCGTCGTGGTTCGCCTTAAATGCATCGCAAACGCCATGCCCGTGCCGTGCCCAACCCCTGACCTCCATTAGTGCACTGCTCAAGCCCGCTAGCATTGCTATAGAGCCCTCCCCTCGGCTTTATAAGCGTGCCCCGAGCCCTCCCGCAACTCATCCACTCCTCATTTGCCTCCCTAGCCCACCAGAGTCCTCGGCCCCATCTTCTTTTCGCTGGAGATCGCCATGGTCGCCTCGGTTCCTCCTCGGTTCCGGCGAACCTAGCCCCTCTCCTCTCCTCCAGAGATGTCCATTAGCTTCCCCACATCCTCGTGCGTCGCCCCAACCACTCATTCATCCCCGGAGAGCCCCGTGGCCACGTGCCCCGAGTACGGCCACCGCCTCCGCCGTTCGGATAAGTGGAAGCGCCTTCTGGTGAGTGCGCTTTCCTTTCTCTGAAGGCGTACTTCTTCCAGTACGCTTTCGTTTGCTTGAAAGCGTAGTTTCTCCTTCCTTTAACTGAAGTACGTTTTCTTAGTCGGGAAGCGTATTTTCTCAAATCTGTTTGTCTTATCCACTCAGGGACCCGACTGTGAATAATATTTTTACAGAAAAGTCCCTGATCTTCAACACCCCACAACTTTTCAACCTTAACTCTGATCGAGGTGAAACCAGCGCTCACTTCTTCGTCTCGTCGAGCTCTATCTTTTGGTAACATTTTCACTAAGTGTTCACACTGTGAAAATGACCATTATGCCCTTGCCTCTAATCAGCCCCCTCCGAGAAAGAACCGCCCGACGTTTCGTTCCGCGGCTTCACCGCACTTCTTCCCGGAGTCTCCGTCACCCCAGGCAAGCCACAATATCCACTTGCATGATAGTCATGCAGTAGCCATGGTTTTCAACTTGAATATTTATTAAATGTTTGCTGGTTTAAAATATGTTTACCGTTGTTTCGGTAATGCTTCTAGGTTTGTGCTTACTTTCTTGATATGTTGTTATGCACCTGGTTATCATGCCCTGCTAGTTGCTAGTATTCCTTTCATATGCTTATGCTTGCTAGTATTACATGTTGATGTTGGTGATGGTCTTCGGTGTATGACTGCCGTCTGTCCTGAGTACCATTGTTATGCATGTTCCATTGCACCTAGTTGGTTAAATACTTGCATGATGGCATTGTTGATATGTTCTTGCATGATATTTATTGTTGATGCTAGTGGTCATGCTATCTTTCTGAGAAGTATGTACTTGTGATGTTCATGCTAGTCAGTATGCCATGCTTAGTTGGATATGATTCATTGTTGATATGGTTAATAGTTATGTTGCACCTCCATGCTTATGTTGCTATCATGTTTATGCATTGTAATCTGCATCATGTTACCTTATCATGGCTCAACACATTTGCATTCAAGTTTAACCGGATTAAATTTAACTTGAACAACTGTTGGCTAAGTCATGGTGCCACCATATCGAGCTGACCAGTGCAACCACGCTTGCCTTTATGGGAAGGTCCTAACTGGGTGTATTGTCATGCCTCTTGCCGGTGCCTCCAACGAGGGAAGGTTATGGGCGTGCGGTACCTTGGCCCGGTAAGCAGACATAACCTTGTGTGCTCGTTGTTGTTATATCCGGATTGTCCCAGTTTGGGACCGTTTTGCCACGATGGTGGCCGTTTTGCCACGACGGTGGTCGTTGGTGCCTTTGGTAGGCACGGGGCCACCCATGACCTAGCCCAGAGGGGAGTTGGTCGGAGTGGCCGGGAGAGTGTCATGGCAGTAGGACAATTTTGTCGGAACGCCGTTGGTCCACTCGAATGGGAGTGCGAGGCCATGGGTTCCGTGGTGTGGGTATAGTGTGCTAACCTTTGCAGAGTGTGTATTAAATCTATCGATAGCCGTGCCCGCGGATAAGGGCCCAGTTCGTGTCGGTCACACTATGGGTCAACAGTAATAATAATAATGTGCTTAATAACAACTCTGGTTCGATGATGAGATAAGTTGATTATGTGGTCCGTGAATGATCACCGTTTGGTTACGAGGTAACCCGTTGAGCCCAGAGTGGTTTCGTATGTGATCCGTGAATGATCACCGTTTGGTTACAAGATAAACTGTTGAGCCTAGAGTGGTTCTGTTTGTGATCCATGAATGATCACCGTGGTATCGAGGACACCGAGTTGTTGGATATTCGTGATGTTGTGCGAGAATCATGGGTAAAGGTCAAGCTCCTTGTGATCATTTAATGATTACTATGGTATTGTTTATACCAAGCTTGATTTGATCCTGAGATGATCGTGTGATGTCCGAGGTTGGTAAGTGATGCATGTGATGGTTATACGGAACCCGAGCGGAATAAGTGGTGCATATAGTGTCATCATGTTGCATGATAGTGCCGTCATGTTTAAATGTTCATGCCATGCTCATATTGTTCTACATGTATCATGTTCATGTTGTTCATGCCATGTTATTCTGATGATCTCATGATAATTCCTGCTTAACCTGTAATTGCCATGATGTTGTTCGTCTTGAATGCTTTTGGTTTATTGTGAGCTTGCAAGTACATTCAATGTACTGACCTGGCGTGTCATGCCAGTTTGCAGGTCGTGCCTGGATTCCTTGCTTGTTTGGTGTGGTTCCTGTGTTCGCGAGCTAGTATAAACGTTCCAGCCAGAGTCCCTGCGGATTGGAGTCCATCATCGCCATTCGTTGTTCCGCTGCCAGTAGTTGTTCCGCTACCTCAACTTGTTATGTTGCTTGCATAGAGCAACTGAGGATGGCGTAGTATCGTCGTGCCGATGTTTTAATATCGGAAACCTTGTATTCATATTCGGGTTGTAATAGAGAGCTGGTTTGTTCTATGCTAAGCAGTGCCGTATTCCAGAAGACTTAACCTCGATCTCTAGGCTGTAATATGGGGCGTTTCGGTTTTCTCTGAGCCGGGGTGCCACATATATGTATATTCCAAATGTACACAAAATAAGGATGGACAGGGTGGACCGCTATGGACTAGGACAACTTCTATGCATGAGCCGCGCCCAACCGGCCATCTCCCTCAGCCGAACTGAACAATCGAGGGTTCGACTTGCCATGTCGACAATACTTGTTTGGGAAAATACGTTAACCGTGAAAATTGTTAAATGTGTATTAAAATTGTATATGAAATTTGTTAAACGTAAAAGTCTGTTTTTTCGCGGGTAATTCCAGTCTAAAATTTTTACGGTTACTCATGCCTCCCGCCGGTGCGGCCACCGGTCTACCTTGTGTTGTGTAATCTTAGGGCCATGGCGGCATGGTGGATCCCGGCTGAAAGGATCAATATAGTTGACTAGAGGGGGGGTGAATAGGCAACTAACAATTTTTAGCTTTTCTTTACCAATTTAAACTTTGCATCAAAGTAGGTTGTCTAGATATGCAACTAGGTGAGCAACCTATATGATGCAACAACAACAAGCACACAAGCAAGCAAGGGATATAACACAAATAAGCTTGCACAAGTAAAGGCACGAGATAACCAAGAGTGGAGCCGGTGAAGACGAGGATGTGTTACGAAGTTCCTTCCTTTTGAGGGAAAGTACGTCTCCATTGGAGGCGGTGTGGAGGCACAATGCTCCCAAGAAGCCACTAGGGCCACCATATTCTCCTCACGCCCTCACACAATGCGAGATGCCGTGATTCCACTATTGGTGCCCTTGGAGGCGGCGAGCGGACCTTTACAAACATGGTTGAGCAATCTCCACAACTTAATTGGAGGCTCCCAATGACACCACGAAGCTTCACCAAAATGGAATATGGCTCCGCGGTGACCTCAACCATCTAGGGTGCTCAAACACCCAAGAGTAACAAGATCCTCAAGGGATTAGTGGGGGGAATCGAATTTCTCTTGGTGGAAGTGTAGATCGGGGCCTTCTCAACCAATCCCTAGAAAATCAACAAGTTTGATTGGCTAGGGAGAGAGATCGGGCGAAAATGGAGCTTGGAGCAACAATGCAGCTTTTTTGGAAGGAAGAGGTGGTCCACTCGGAGAAGAAGACACCCCTTATATAGTGTGAGAACAAATCCAACCGTCATCCACTTAACCAGCCCGCGACCTGCGGTACTACCGGACCAAACGAGCGGTACTACCGCACGGGCTCACGGTACTACCGCGGAGAACCGCGGTACTACCGCTGCCACGACAGAGCCTAAGTCATGTCCTGACGTGCTAAGGTAGGGAGCGGTAGAACCACTGGCGTAGTACTACAGTGCCCCCTTGCGGTACTACTGCAAGGCAGAAATGGACTAGGCGGGGAAGGCACGGACATATAAAAATACATCTGTGGCAACTTCCGCTGAGTTTTGATCCATGCAAAAATCCGACACGGTACTACCGCAAGCCTGGAGCGGTACTACCGCGTGGGGCGCGGATGTAAAAAATTACATCCGCCCCTACTGCCGCTCATGCTGCTGAGCCTGGCCAGAGCGCACGGTACTACCGCGCCCATGGCGCGGTACTACCGCGTAGGGCGCGGATGTAAAAAATTACATCCGCCCCTACTACCGCACTAGCAGCAGCGCCTGGCCAGAGGCCACGGTACTACCGCTCCCTGGGTGCGGTACTACCGTGGGCACTTGCGGTACTACCGCGCCAGAGGCCGGTACTACCGCAAGGGCCTGCGGTACTACCGCTCTGAGGAGCAGTACTACCGCATGCCCCAGTTCAGCAACACGACATTTTGCATAGACAAGGAAAGACGGAGGATGCTCCAAAGGGCCAAAGGAAAGGTGGAGCAAAAGGAGTAGAGTGTACGTGATGATTCCACCCAAACCTTTCCAAAGCGGACCCCCTCTTAATAGTACGGCTTTCCTACAACTCAAATCCGCCGAAAAGAAACATAGAGAAACACCGTCTTCAATAGTCTTCGAGGGGCACCAAATCGTCTTGTGCCTAGTCATGACATGTCAGAAATACTCCATGCACACGATTAGTCCGCAAAAGCATTGTCATCAATCACCAAAACAACTAAGAGATAAATATGCCCTTACAATCTCCCCCTTTTTGGTGGATTGATGACAATACGGGATTTGCACAAAGGGAGATAAAAAGAACATGGGCAAACGCCACATCTATAAAATATAGACGGGCTCCCCCTAGATGTGTGCTATCAAGAGAAGTGCTTTGGACTGCACAGGACACATACTAGGATCAACACTCCCCCTATATTTTATAGACAAGACATAGCTTGCAACAATAAAGCTAACACTAAGCAAGATAATAACTATGAGCATAAAGTAAAGTGCACAAGGTAGCATAGGCTCAATAAGGTACGGTAGAGTGCATATGTCTTACACCATATGATAGGAAGGTCTCACAAGCACAAACCAAACCAAAGCAAACGAGGTTCAAAGGAACGAAAGCAAAGCGACAAGACGAAACAAACACGACACATGACTCGCAAATCCTACACTCTCTCCCCCTTTGGCATCGAGACACCAAAAAGGCAGAGAAGACACCTACGACACAAGTGGTGGCTCAAGCAAAGTGATCACTTGCCACGCTCCTCATCGGACTCAGCATTGGGGATGGGCTCCTCCTCAGAATCAGTCCACTTGTAGCCCTGTTTTGCCATCCATTCAGCCTCTGGAGTGATGTGCTTCTCGGATTCGCTGGAAACGTCCTCGCCAAATGTCCTCAAGATCCTCTTGTCACGGCAGCGACTCTCCTTGGAAGCAATGTGAGTCTGGTACTGCCCCTTTGCTTGCATGCAGAACAAGGCCTTCAGCTTCTTAGCCCATGAGGGCTCAATAGAGGGAGGAGCATACTCTGAAGAGCTGTCCTCATCCGCTTCCTCCTCCTCAAACTCATCCTCATCAACATCCATTCTAGCGGCCTCTGCCTCAGCACGAGTAGTGGTGTTAGCCCACTGGGGCTTGACACGGAGCTTGATGGGCTCATGACGAGTCCAATCAGGGGCAAGAAACTCATCATCTGGATAGAGCTTCTCCCAAGTCTTCGAGATCAACAGAAATAGATAAGGTCCATAGATGGGTACCTTACGGTTGAACACCGCAAACCGAAGCTCGCACCACATGATATGAGATACGTCCAGAGGTTGAGTCTGAGAGAGACGCGCCTCCTCACAGATGAGCATCGTATCCACAAGATAGGCATGCACTTTGTCCTTGTCCCCAATGCGTGGAAAGAGGGAGTTGCGGAAGATCCGGTGCATGATGTCTAGGAATGGGTTCAGCACCCACGTCTTCTTGTCATTGGCAAGCTTCTTCTCAACAAGGTACTGCTGGAGCTTGTTCTTGCTAGCTGACTCGAGGTTGGCATGAGGGCGAACACCAACGGGCGTGTTGAGCCCCTCATCAAGTACGTGGAGAAAATCCATGAAGTCCTTCCACTTAGCAGTCATCAGTTGTCCATTGGTCATCCAGGTCATCTTCAGTTCCTCGCCAGTATGGAAGTGAACCGAAGCAAAGAACTGGGCCACAATCTCAGGATCAAAGTCCAGGTGGAAAGAGATCACGTCCTCAATGCCAAGCTGCTCTACCAGGTCCAAAGCCTCACCAAAGTAGGCACGGTGCTTATCCTCCCTCATGTGATTCATGTCAATCCAGTGCACGTCCACATAGATGTTCTGCTTGGCCTTGATCACATCCAGATAAATGAGATTTTGCTGCTTGGTCCGGAACAGATCATTCCCTCTGAAGTTGGCACGAGGATTCACATAGGGGTTGATCCTCCTTCGAGTGACAAACTCAGCAAGTGGTATCTCATCCATGCCCTTGGAGGGCTCATTGGTCTTGGTGGCGGTGGTCTTGGTCCTTCGTTGGGGGGCCTTGGAGCCCTCTGGAGCTTCATCTTGGTTGCGCAAACGCTTGGAGCCCGTGTCACGGCTTGGGTTGGAACGGCGTGCAGGGGCATCGGAGCCACCACCTATGACACACAACACAAGAACACGCAAGAAAAATGAGAAGGATCAATGCAAAGACCATAGCAAAACAGGTGAAACAAGTATAACTCACACTTGGTAATTGCCACTTGGGAGATTTGACAACAACGGTAGTACCGCATGAATGCGCGGTACTAAAAAGTTAGTGCTGCTCCTAGCCACGGTAGTATCGCGCCTCGAAGCGGAAGTAGAATTTTAGTGTCGCGCCTCGCGTGGTAGTACCGCTCCTGAGGAGCGGCAGTTGCGTCTGGCGGTAGTATGCCGGAGATGCTTGGTAGTACCGCCGCAGTGTCGAATCCGAACCTCAAATGGATCTGAGCACAACCGTGACAATGAAGCGGTACTACGGTTGATCAAATCTACCACGGAGCAACTTACCAAGTACCATCTCTATGCATTACTACTCTCCTACATCCTACTCTTGCAAAGATTTGGCCTAAAATCTCAAGAACAACATGCATCTCCCCAAAAACCTAGAAACGAAAGAACGAACCAAAGAGAGAGGGATTTGGGGAGAAACCTTGTTCCATGGCAAGAGGAAGTGGTGGGGAACGATCCCACTGGACGGAATGCAAGGAGAGCGGCCGGAGACGGAGATCCGGCGAGGGTCTCCGGCGCCGTTCTTGGGGAGGAGAGAGAGAGAGAGAGAGAGATGGTGTGGGAAAAAGAGTTGAATGAGTATGGGGGAGTTGGAACTCCCCCTACCCGCTCTTAACCCCCACGCGCTATCGACTGCGCAGTAGTACCACGTGTCATCGCGGTAGTACCGCCTGGGTGAAAGTACCGCACCTTGGGCGGTAGTACCGCTCCCCATGGCGATAAAAAATTCTTGCCGTCTTTGGAGTGCGGTAATCTGCCGTCTTGCAGCTCCGTGGTAAGCCACGATAGTACCGTAGACAAGAAAATGCATGTTTCAAAAACAGAGAAGAAAAAGGGCCTTTGCAAAGCAACCTTCCAGCGAACGGACACACCAAAGAGCTAACCCACGAGACAACACACTCAAGCTAGGCACAAAGAAAGGGAAGCAATAGGCAACAAGGACCAAACACACAACGCAACCTCTCCAAAGAGAGGGCGGTGGCCGGAGCCACCTATGTTTGAGTCAATTGGTATGGCACCGCGAAGAATTATCCTCGGGCCCATGACCAAAGCTCGTCTTTGAAGCACAAGTACCATCAACAACGGCTAATGTGAAAGAGTTGACAATTTATGCATAATGGGGGGGAGGGAGAGTTCATTGAGATAACAACACTCCCCCTATGTCCATGCCTACACCTAAACAAGATAACAAGTTGAGTATGGTAGGTTGTGCAAGGGTTCAAGCAACATTGCTCGAATCAATGATATTTAGCTCATGCCTTAACTTCATAAATCTTGCTTCATCCAAGGGCTTCGTGAAAATATCTGCAAGGTTATCATGAGTGTTGACATAGTTGAGCTCGATCTCCCCTCGACTAATGTGATCCCGGATGAAGTGATACCGAATCTCAATATGCTTTGTCTTGAAGTGTTGAACCGGGTTGAGAGAAATCTTGATGGCACTTTCATTGTCACACCAAAGAGGCACTTTGTCACAAATGACACCGTAATCCTTTAAGGTTTGCCTCATCCATAGGAGTTGTGCACAACAACTATCGGCCGCCACATACTCCGCATTGGTGGACGAGATAGACACACAACTTTGCTTCTTAGAAGACCAACTTACCAAAGAGCAACCAAGGAATTGGCACCCTCCAGAGGTAGACTTCCTATCCACTTTGTCTCCCGCCCAATCCAAGTCCGAATATCCTGCAAGCTTGAAGTTTGCTCCTCTTGGGTACCACAAGCCAAAGTTTGGGGTATGAGCCAAATATCAAAAGATTTGTTTGACCGCCACAAAGTGGCTTTCCTTAGGTGCGGCTTGAAACCGTGCACAAATTCACACACTCAACATGATATCCGGTCTAGATGCACAAAGGTAAAGCAAGGAGCCAATCATGGAGCAATATACCTTTTGATCCACCGCTTTACCATTGGGATCAATATCAAGTTGGCATTTGGCGGGCATTGGAGTGGAACCCGGCTTGACATCACTTAGCTTGAATCTCTTGAGCATGTCTTGAGTGTATTTGGCTTGGTTGATGAAGGTTCCTTCTCTTCTTTGACTTCGAATCCGAGGAAGAACTTCAACTCTCCCATCGAAGACATCTTGAACTTTGAGGTCATGAGAGCGGCAAATTCCTCATTGAAAGCTTTATTAGGGGGACCAAAGATAATATCATCAACATATAGTTGGCACACAAACAACTCCCCTTTGACCTTCTTAGTAAAAAGAGTGGGGTCCATTTTCCCAACTTCAAATCCACAATCTTGCAACGACTCGGTAAGGTGGTCACACCACGCACGTGGGGCTTGTTTAAGGCCATAGAGTGCCTTATCGAGTTGATACACATGATCGGGGAAGTAGGGATCCTCGAACCTGGGGGGTTGTTTGACATACACCAACTCATTAATAGGACCATTAAGAAAAGCACTCTTCACATCCATTTGTTGCAACTTAAAGTTATGATGAGAAGCATAAGCAATCAACAAACGAATGGATTCAAGGCGAGCAATGGGAGCAAAGGTTTCACCGTAGTCGATACCCTCGACTTGGGAGTAGCCTTGTGCTACCAATCTTGCCTTGTTGCGAACGATGGTCCCATGAGCATCTTGCTTATTCTTGAATATCCACTTGGTTCCAATGACATTGTGGTTCCCCGATGGCCTTGGCACCAATCTCCACACCTTGTTGTACTCGAAGTTGTTGAGTTCTTGATGCATGGCATTGAGCCAATCCGGATATTCGAGCGCCTCATAGACCTTTTGGGGTTCAACACAAGAGACAAACGCGTGATGTTCACAATAGTTTGCCAATTGTCTACGAGTGCTTACCCCCTTTTGAATGCTTCCAAGCACATTCTTCATGAGATGACCCTTGGTAGAGAGCTTGAATGCAATCTTGGCGGCACGACGCTCCAATTCCTCCTCGGGGTGAGTTGAGGAGCGGTCACTTGATCATCTTGAGCGTCGTCTTGAGATTGTTCTTGATCTTGAGCTTGCTCTTGATCTTGAACTTGCTCGAAGGAGAGAACTTAACCTTGGGCATCACTTGGTGATTCAACGTCGTCTTGAGATTGATCTCGCCCTTGGTCTTGTTCATGATGTTGAGGGCCTTCACTTTGTTCTTCAGAAGCGTGTGGGCCTTGGGTTGGTGATGGCTCCACTTGAGTGGAGCATTGTCCTTCTCCTTGGCCACAAGGGTTCCTCAATGGGTAGGATAAAACCAACTCCCATTCTTATTATGGCTTGGGGAGGAATTTCATCACCTACATCACAAGTGCCACTTTGCTCCACTTGGGAGCCGTTATTCTCATCAAACTCCATGTTACACGTCTCCTCAAAGTCCCGTGGATTTATTGAGGACACGGTAAGCATGAGAGTTTGTAGCATAACCAATAAATATTCCCTCTTGAGCTCTAGCCTCAAATTTAGACAAACAAACACCTTTTCTTGAGAATGAAACACTTACACCCGAACACCCGAAAGTACTTGAGGTTGGGCTTGTTACCGGTGAGTATTGTTGTGGAACGTAGTAATTTCAAAAATTTCCTACGCACACACAAGATCATGGTGATGGCATAGCAACGAGAGGGGAGAGTGTGTCCACGTACCCTCGTAGACCGAAAGCGGAAGCGTTATAACAACGCGGTTGATGTAGTCGACGTCTTCACGATCCGACCGATCCAAGTACCGAACGTCGACACCTCCGAGTTCAAGACACGTTCAGCTCGATGGCGATCCCGGGCTCCGATCCGGCAAAGCGTCGGGGATGAGTTCCGTCATCACGACGGCAGGCGTGGTGGCGATGATGATGCTCCACCGGCGCGAGGCTTCGCCTAAGCTCATGACGATATGACCGAAGTGGAATATGGTGGAGGGGCACCGCTGCACGGCTAAGGAACGATCCGTAGATCAACTTGTGTCTCATGGGGTGCCCCCCTGCCCCCGTATATAAAGGAGCAAGGGGGGTGCGGCCGGCCCTAGGAGGAGGCGCGCCGGAGGAGTCCTACTCCCACCGGGAGTAGGACTCCCCCCCCTTTCCTAGTTGGATTAGGACTTGGGGGGAGGGGAAAGAGGAAGGGGGGCGCCGCCCCCCCTCTCCTTGTCCTATTCGGACTAGGGGGGAGGGGGCGCGCGGCCTGCCCTGGCCGGCCCTCCTCTTCTCCCTCATGGCCCACTAAGGCCCATTATCCCCCGGGAGGGTTCCGGTAACCCCCCGGTGTTCCGGTAAAATCCGATTTCACCGGAACTATTCCGAAGTCCAAACATAGGCTTCCAATATATCAATCTTTATGTCTCGACCATTTCGAGACTCCTCGTCATGTCCGTGATCACATCCGGGACACCGAACAAACTTCGGTACATCAATACTCATAAAATTGTCATCGTAACGTTAAGCGTGCGGACCCTACGGGTTCGAGAACTATGTAGACATGACCTAGAACTATTCTCGGTCAATAACCAATAGTGGAACACGGATGTTCATATTGGTTCCTACATTTTCTCTGAAGATCTTTATCGGTCAAACCGCATAACAACATACGTTGTTCCCTTTGTCATCGGTATGTTACTTGCAGAGATTCGATCGTCGGTATCCAATACCTAGTTCAATCTCGTTACTGGCAAGTCTCTTTACTAGATTACGTAATACATCATTTCATAACTAATTCATTAGTTACAATGCTTGCAAGGCTTAGGTGATGAGTATTACCGAGAAGGCCCAGAGATACCTCTCCGACAATCGGAGTGACAAAACCTAATCTCGAATTATGCCAACTCAACATATACTTTTGGAGACACCTGTAGAGTACCTTTATAATCACCCGGTTACGTTGTGACGTTTGGTAGCACACAAAGTGTTCCTCCGGTAAACGGAGTTGCATAATCTCATAGTTGCAGGAACTTTGTATAAGTCATGAAGAAAGCAATAGCAACATACTAAGCGATCAAGTGCTAAGCTAACGGAATGGGTCAAGTCAATCACATCATTCTCCTAATGATGTGATCCCTAATCAAATGACAACTCATGTCCATGGTTAGGAAACATAACCATCTTCGATTAACGAGCTAGTCAAGTAGAGGCATACTAGTGACATTACATTTTGTTTATGTATTCACACATGTATTATGTTTCCGGTTAATACAATTCTAGCATGAATAATAAACATTTATCATGATATAAGGAAATAAATAATAACTTTATTATTGCCTCTAGGGCATATTTCCTTCAAGTATCTCATATGGAGTCTTGTTCAAGCCTTTGCGGAGATAGAGCCGATTTGATGCATGACACGTGGTGTTGATGGCTTCGGCCCAAAAGTTGTATGGAGACTTGAACTCCGCCATCATGGTCCTTGCCGCATCCATCAACGTCTGGTTCTTCCTCTCCGCTACACCATTTTGTTGAGGGGTGTATGGTGCGGAATATTGATGCTTGATCCCATCATCACTAAGAAACTCATCCAAGGTGTAGTTCTTGAACTCGGTGCCATTGTCACTTCTTATAGTCAAGATCTTTGCATTGTGTTGACGTTGGGCTTCATTTGCAAAGTCAATGATGGTTTGTTGGGTCTCGCTCTTCCTCTTGAAGAAGTATACCCAAGTGTATCTTGAATAATCATCCACAATCACCAAGCAATAATTTCTACCCCCAAGACTATCAAAGGATGGAGGCCCAAAGAGGTCCAAGTGAAGGAGCTCCAAAGGCCTCTTCGAGTAAATGATAGTCGTGGGAGGGTAAGCATTTTCATGTAGCTTTCCTTCGATACAAGCACTGCAAGCACGATATTTAGCAAAACTAACATTTGTTAGTCCACGGACATGGTCCCCCTTGAGAATACTTTGCAAAGATCTCATATTAACATGGGCTAAACGGCAATGCCAAAGCCATCCCACGTCAAGTTTAGCCATTAGGCATGTCGCGGTCTTAGTGAGTCGCTCCGAAAAGTTAATCACATAGAGACCGTTCTCGACATGCCAACAAAGGCTACTTTAAGAGTCTTTCTCCACAAGAGGGCCACGGTATCAATATCAAAGAAAGTGGCAAAGCCCATGAGTGCAAGTTGATGAATGAAAAGTAAATTGTATGCAAGGGACTCAACATGCATGACCTTCTCGATCGTGAGATCATGAGAAATGACAACCTTGCCGAGTCCCAATACCTTAGAAGACGAGGCATCACCCCACTCGACATTGGTGGGCATATATGGAATCTTGTGTATGTCCACCACCAAGTCCTTGCTTCCGGTCATATGATTTGTAGCTCCACTATCGAGCAACCATGACCCCCCACCGGAAGCAAACACCTACAAGAGATCAATGCTTGGTTTTAGGTACCCATTTTATAATGGGTCCTTTGATGTTAGTGACAAGGGTCTTAGGAACCCAAATAGACCATTCAATGTACTCATAAGGAGAACCAACAAATTTGGCATAAACATGCCCATCACTAGCACGGCACAACACATAAGAAGGGTTAAAGTCGCCGGCTTTGTTGGAAGGGGTGGCATTGCCCTTCTTAACACCACCACCCTTCACATTGTTCTTCTTCTCCTTGGAAGCACCCTCTCCCTCCTTCACAAAAGTTTGCTTGAAAGGAGGAGGTCGTTTGGTCTTGTCATTCTTCTTCTTGTTCTTGGACACGGGTGCGAACCCAATCCCTTCCTTGGCCACAACTTCCTTTTGATTGCTCAAAAGGTTGTTGAGGTTCTTCTCACCTTGTATGCACGACACAAGGCCTTTCTCAAGTTGCTTCTTCAACTTTGCATTCTCCTCAACAAGATGCACATGCTCACAACATGGGTTAGTAGCATTTGCATTATCAATTAAAACCATGTGAGGAAAAGTGGCTTTCTCCTTGGTTAGCTTCACTTGGAGTTGATCATGAGACTCCTTGAGGCCAGCATGAACACCTTTCAAGGCCTTTTGAGCCTTTTCAAGTATATTAAACTCCTCCTTGAGTCTAGCAAGATCAACCCCAAGCTTGGCCTTTTCGGAGTTTAGCACACGAGATACAACAAGTGCATGATCAAGATCTTTCTTTAATTTAGCGTAGTCATTGTTGTATGTCTCCTCAAGATCCAAACAAAGACCTCGCTCTTCCTCAAGAGCATTGGAAAGATCTGAAATCTCATCGGCATAGTCACGATTATGCCCCTCCATCTCAGAGATGGTATCTTCGTGAGCCTCGATCATGTCATCGGCTTCACCAAGTTGTTCCAAGAGAGCAACGAAGTGCTTCTTGGATTTACCCTTGAGTTTACTCATAAAAGACTCAAATTCATTCTCCTCCACATTAGACCCCTCATGTTCATCAATGCAATCCATCAAAGAAGGACTATTAATGATGGTAGTTTTGATGTTGGGGGTTACCTTGTTGGTGGCTTTAGCCATGAGGCACTTGGCGGTGATGTTCTCATTGGGTGAGTCGAAGAGAGACACCCGTGGAGTTGTCGCAATGGCAACGGAGGCCATGGCAACCGACTCACCGTCTTCATCATCATCATCATCATCATCATCATCATCATGGTACTCTTCTTGTGCCACCAACCCCTTGGGAGGAGTATTCTTGGTGAAGTTGCTCTTGTTGGGGAAAGACTTGGCCTTGTCCTTTCGGATGAGCTTGCCACCATTGTCTTCCCTCTTCTCATAAGGACATTCCGCAACAAAGTGGCTCACATTGCCACAATTATAGCAAGTTCTCGCTCGTTGCTTGACCTTCGCGCCACTTGAGTTGTTCTTGTTGAAGTTGGGCCTTGTGTTCTTCTTGCTCCAAAATTGACTTGAAGCAAGAGCCATGTGTTCATGATAAGCATACTTTGTATCTTCGGGGCTGCTCTCCTCTTCTTCCTCTTCGTCCTCTTCTTCCACACTAACCTTGGCCTTCAAGGCAAGGTTGGGCTTCTTTGCTCTTTGAGAACGTAACACCGCATTGTCGGCGGTCTTGTCCAAGATGCTCATAGTCACAAACTCATCCAACACTTCACTTGAGGACAAGGTGTGGAAGTCCGGACTTTGATGAATGACGGAGGACATGGCCTTGTGGTAAGGCATCATGGCCTTGAGTAATTTGCGCTTGATCTAATTGTCATCCGTATCCTTGCTCCCATGATCTCGGAGTGAGACCGCGAGAGTAGTTAATATCTGATAAAGCTCACGAGGTTCTTCATCTTCTTTAATTGCAAACTCATCGGCTTCGTCTTGCACCACCTCATAGTTGGAGCGTTGAATGCTTGCGCTTCCCCTGTAGAGGGAAACAACATGGCACCAAGCATCCTTGGCCACGGTGAAGGGCCGAAGATGAGCAAGATCTTCGGGTGGAATTGCATCTTGGATGATGAAGAGAGCATTCTCATTGAATTGATTATCCGCGGCTTCTCTAGGGGTGAAGTTGCTTCGGTCATGCAGATAAAAACCCTCTTCAATGATTCTCCAAAGATTAGTATTAACATGGTTTAAATGACGCTTAAAGCGATAAACCCCAAGAATCAAAATCCTCATTTTTCACAATCTTAGGGGGAGGACCGGCATGATTCAAATGAGTGGAAGGAATCGGTCCACCATAAGTAAGCGGAGGTTCAACATGGGCAAAGATGTCGTTGCCATTTTTACCACTAGAAGAAGGAGCCTTTTCACTAGTAGCTTCCCCCTTGTCGGAGTTAGCATACGTCACCTTGTTAGTGGGATCACCCACTTTCATCGGTGTGGTGGATAATTTAAGCCCTTCTAAGAATTTGTTAAACATGCTTTCAACCTCGGTCGTCATGGAGGTTTTCAATGTGTCCAAAGCCACATTGAATTCCTCGCGAGAGACCGCGGTTCCCCCATCGGCCGTAGACGAGACCGGATTCACACCGGAGTGCTCCTCCGCATCGTCTACGGTGTCAACCATACTCTTCGGACGGCAAAGTCCTTAATATAGAGACGAGGCTCTGATACCAATTGAAAGGATCAATATAGTTGACTAGAGGGGGGTGTGAATAGGCAACTAACAATTTTTAGCTTTTCTTTACCAATTTAAACTTTGCATCAAAGTAGGTTGTCTAGATATGCAACTAGGTGAGCAACCTATATGATGCAACAACAACAAGCACACAAGCAAGCGAGGGATATAACACAAATAAGCTTGCACAAGTAAAGGCACAAGATAACCAAGAGTGGAGCCGGTGAAGACGAGGATGTGTTACCGAAGTTCCTTCCTTTTGAGGAAATGCGTCTCCGTTGGAGGCGGTGTGGAGGCACAATGCTCCCCAAGAAGCCACTAGGGCCACCGTATTCTCCTCATGCCCTCACACAATGCGAGATGCCGTGATTCCACTATTGGTGCCCTTGGAGGCGGCGACCGGACCTTTACAAACAAGGTTGGGGCAATCTCCACAACTTAATTGGAGGCTCCCAATGACACCACGAAGCTTCATCACAATGGAATATGGCTCCGCGGTGACCTCAACCGTCTAGGGTGCTCAAACAGCCAAGAGTAACAAGATCCGCAAGGGATCAGTGGGGGGAATCAAATTTCTCTTGGTGGAAGTGTAGATCGGGGCCTTCTCAACCAATCCCTAGAAAATCAACAAGTTTGATTGACTGGGGAGTTAGATCGGGCGAAAATGGAGTTTGGAGCAACAATGAAGCTTTTTTGGAAGGAAGAGGTGGTACACTCGGAGAAGAAGACACCCCTTATATAGTGTGAGAACAAATCCAACCGTCATCCACTTAACCAGCCCGCGACCTGCGGTACTACCGCACCAAATGAGCGGTACTACCGCACGGGCCCACGATACTACCGCGGCGAACCGCGGTACTACCGCTGCCACGACAGAGCCTAAGTCCTGTCCTGATGTGCTAAGGCAGGGAGCGGTAGAACATTTGGCGTGTACTACGCCTTATGCGGTACTACCGCAAGGCAGAAATGGACTAGGCAGGGAAGGCACAGACATATAAAAATACATCCGTGGCAACTTCCGCTGAGTTTTGATCCATGCAAAAATCCGACACGGTACTACCGCAAGCCTGGAGCGGTACTACCGCGTGGGGCGCGGATGTAAAAAATTACATCCGCCTCATCGCTCATTATGTCGGCGAAGGCGAGAAGATAGATTACCGCTACCATGGCAGCGGTATTATCAAGATAGGGCGCGAATGTAAAAAAATTACATCCGTCCCTACTACCGCACTAGCAACAGCGCCTGGCCAAAGGCCACTATACTTCCACTTCCTAGGTGCGGTACTTATCAGGCACTTATTACTACCGGCGCTAGAGGTCGGTACTATCAAGAAGGGCTGCGGTATTACCGCTCGAGGAGCAAGACTACCGCATGCCCCAGCTTCAAAGAACACGACATTTTGCATAGACAAGGAAAGACGGAGGATGCTCCAAAGGGCCAAAGGAGAGGTGGAGCAAAAGGAGTAGACATGTACGTGATGATTCCACCCAAACCTTTCCAAAGCGGAACCCCTCTTAATAGTACGGCTTTCCTACGGCTCAAATCCACCGAAAAGAAACGTAGAGAAACGCCGTCTTCAATAGTCTTTAAGGGGCACCAATTTGTCTTGTGCCTAGTCATGATATGTCTGAAATACTCCATGCACACGATTAGTCCGCAAAAGCATTGTCATCAATCACCAAAAACAATTAAGGGATAAATATGCCCTTACACCGGCCCTTGCCGATGGAAGAACTCTATTTTTCATGACTTTTTGAGTTTTGTTAGGGGCTTGTGTCCTGCTCAGAGAGACGAAACGACAACGACTCTCTGAAGATGGAATAAAATTCTCCCCGCCTAGTCCCCGTCCCAGTGGTGTTTCTAGCACAGTCGGAGGGCGTGTGGAGGTTTGTCTTCGGCGGATCTTGCGGGATTTCGGTCGGCGTTTGTCTTCGGTGGATCCACGTGGATCTTATCTTCGTTCGTCTATGTTCGTATGTCTACAGGTTGGATCCTTCCGATCTACGCTTTTCTTCATCGACGGCGGTTGCTGTTCTGATGTGTTGGTCCTACGGGGCTTGGAGCGATGACTTCCCGACTGTCTACTACAATAAAGTTTGCACGGCTCCAATTAGAGAGGGGCGAAGACGGCGGTCGCACCTTCGGGTCACTCCAGTGCTTGTAGTCATTGTTAGGTGGTCTACGGGTCTTTCTAATGTTCTTTGTACTACTTGACAGGTCTGCTTATCAGGCTAAGTTTTGGGGCAGAGAAGTCTTGCCGACAGCCGTCTTCACGTGGTCATCCAGGGCTCCGTTAGGCTGTCGATTCTTCACCTGACTTGCAGTTCAGAGTAGATGTTGGACGGCGGACCGGCTGACCCGTCATGGCCTTGATCACCACGACGCTTGCCCTTTCTGCGCCCAGCACGAGGAGACCATTGGGCATATTCTGCTGAACCGCGTCATGGCAAGGGAGGTTTGGACTGTTGTTTGTACGGCTTTGAACAAGCCGGGATGGGTGTCGACAAGCGAAACAACATTGGTGGAGTGGTGTGCATAGAAGAACAGCACAAGCCAGAGCATGAAAGGAATGCGGACGATCATCCTCCTTGTCTTATGGGAGCTATGGAAGCACCGGAATGCCATCGATTTTGATGGTGCCACACCATCCTTGCGAGTCTTGCTACAAACCATTGAAAGGGAAGGTCGGGCTTGGAAGGCAGGGGGACTTATAAAGGGAGATGTGAAAGCTTTTTTTAGGGCTGTGGCTAGGTGGGAGAGCATGAGAGAGTAATGTAGGTTTCTTTGTGATGGAGTTGGGTTTCATGTAACATTGTGTAACACCCAACGTGAAGGGGCTCTCACCCTTTTCCTTCTTTAATATATATAAGTAGTACGCACACTCGTGCGTATTCGAGAAAAATAGATCGGTAGTTTTCTAAATCTAAAAGAAAAAAACAAGAAGAAACTGGGTCGAGGCCTGAGGTCCGGGGGTCCTGGGCGGTCGCCGGTTCCACTGGTAATCGACTGGGTCGAACCGGAGCCGAGCTGTATGTTTTTATACGAATCTAAAAGCAGCGACCTCATCCCTCCACCCTCGCCCTAACAGCACGGACAAGCCTAGGGTTTTAGCACTGCTCGAGCGCGCGGCCGGCGACGCAGACCCGCAGACACACTTTCCAGCCATGTCGGCGGCGGCAGCAGCTGCGGACACGTACTCCCCTGCCGCGGAGGCCGGGAGCAAGCGCCGGGAGAGGAGGGAGGAGCTGCGGCGCCACCTCGCCGAGGACGCCGATTGGCCCCGCGCCGACGGCCGCTCCTTGCACGACTGCCGCCCCGCATGTAACTACCCCACTCCTGCATCTCTCCACGTTATTCCGTGTTTGCATACCTCTGTATAATGCTCTGCTTCGTGCTCAACAATCTCTGTTGGGCGCCTGTCCCTTTGCTTGGCCAGCACTTGAGGTGTTCGACATTATGCGTGAGCAGTGAACGCATGCCTGATGCAACGCTGATATCTATTGTTTAGGGTTCTGCGGTCTTTTAGGATTTTTACTGTGGAATGCCTGTGTGACCCCGTTGTTTTTTTGTGTGTCCTGTGTCATGTATGCTGCCATATCTCTTGACAAACATGTTGCTTGACATCGCTTGCCGCTTGGCCTTCCTTGTGCACTCCTGGGCTAGTGATTTATTCAGGCTGAAGTTTTTTAGCATCGATGGTCTGAATGGTAATTTTTTCCTGAGGTGCTTGACAGATGCTTTGTTAATTTGAATTGGATCCATGACTATGAGCCACTTGCACTTTCAGTTGTTTAGATGATGGAGGTCCTGGATTTCATGCTTTCGTGGTGATTCTCTAGTATTCAGCCAAAGGGTTATATGTTATGTTCAATGGTGTTCCTTTGGAGAATCTGTACTCCGGTATCTGCTTCAGCAGATGATGCTATAATGCTATTGCTCTTGGGGGGCACTGAAGGCGCAAGACAGTTTGCCCTAGATGATGTGTTTCTACAGCTTTCTAGATCTGTCCTACTGGCTTTTCTAGCCTGCACTTGCCTTACATTGATGTTGTGCTTTTCTGCTTTGAACGAAAAGCATGCACATATTCAACTTGCAAAAGTGTTGGAACACGACAGATTTATGCTTAGCCTTGTGCCAGTTTTCTGAATGCTTGATTTTAGTTATAAAATGTTCAAAACATGGTAATTTGTAGATATATGCTATACCAGTTTGCTTGTAGTAAAACTTCGTACAATCTTCAGGGCAGAACACAAATTTGTTTTGTGTATTATCATGATATATAACATGCTTGCACACATTTCTTGATATATTATCTGAAAGTTTTGCTTCACGACCTCTCCCTCTCCTCTTAACCTTGACCAGAACATATGGCTTATGGTTCTATCAACTATGGAGTCAAAAGCGTGTATCTTCAGTTCTGAGTCATTTATTATTTAATTGTATGTTGCAGTTATGCAAACAGGGCCAACTACTGCTGCATCAGGGTCTGCTTACGCAGAATTTGGGAAGACAAAGGTCATTGTGTCAGTGTAAGTTTAAAGGCATTTATATTTTGGCATTGTATGTATGTTGTATGGTTTTGATCGCAAGCTGAAAGAAATGTCTTATATTTTATTCTAGAAAAAAATATGTCTTCCATTACTTCAGTTTTCTATTTCAACATGAATTTGGAAGTATGCCAAATTCATCCTCTGAAGTTGTTCCAGATTTGACAATTTAAATAGTTATCTGAGTGTTGATGGAATCAAATATCACCAAGTTTAGGTCAATTGATATATATTTACAAGTTCTTTGTTTGAACTTGAAAATGCTTGTAAGTTTGCACTAATAACATTTCATGTTCATCTTGAATCCATGTATTTCCTATCATTCTGAGCATGCAAAGTCATGTAAGTATTTTATGATCTTGTGCTCTTATTGGTTATCACTTCGGAGTTTTTTTTTTGCGGGTGGTCACTTCGGAGTTTCTTTTTTTTGGTGGTCACTTGAGTTTTGACTACATGGCTAAATCTTTCTCAATTGGCAAAACCTCAAATTGACAAAGATATCTTGAACTTTGAAGTCCTTTAGCTTCAACATGTGCTTCTTAGCTTTGTACTGAATTTGGTGTATTAGATTATGCAGTTTTGTTGGATTTATCTTATTGATTGATTGGTCAGTCATGCTTATTTATTTATCATCTTTGCAGGTTTGGCCCAAGGGAGAGCAAGAAAGCAATGCTTTACAGTGACACTGGTAGGCTCAATTGCAGTGTGAGCTATACAACATTTGCCACTGGTATACGTGGACAGGTATGCTGTTTAATTAGCTCTCATCGTCTTTATTTGGAGAGTATTCTTAGTCAATCACATATATTTGATGATAGCATGCATATTCATTTCAGGGGTTGGAAAACAAAGAGTACTCTGGAATGCTTCACAAAGCCCTGGAAGGCGCAGTAATGCTACATACCTTTCCAAAGACAACTGTTGATGTTTTTGTGTTGGTTCTTGAGTCTGGCGGCAGTATGACACTACTCATGACTTTGCTTTTTTGTTTTCAGTATATTACACTAATTACATGTTGCATCTTTCTACTAGGAAATGCTCCTAAATTATTATTCTAGTGCTTATTCAGAAATTGTGCTCATACTCTTGCTCATCTTAGTGTCACACTGACGCTGGAGTCTCTGATGTTCTTGGTCTTGTAATATAAGTTAAAGCTAAGTTATTCATATTACTCACAAGTTCATATTATGAATGTGCTGATTTGAGGAAAAGTTAATATATTCGAGTCCGCGGCACCGTACTTTTCTGATAAAGAGAAGCAACTACTTTTATCCTTACTGCTGCCTCTTTCATTTCAGGCGATCTTCCCATTATTATATCTTGTGCTAGTCTTGCATTGGCAGATGCCGGGATCATGATGTATGACCTTGTTACATCAGTATCTGTGGTATGCCCTCACATTCTCCCTGCTTTATGACACATGTACTTCTGTCGATAGATATTTAAACTGGAAGCTGATCAGTTTCAACTTTGATTTGCCAGTCCTGTTTAGGGAAGAATGTCATCATCGATCCAACCTCAGACGAGGAGGCATGGCAAGACGGAGGCCTTATGGTGTCTTACATGCCGGCCCGCAAGGAGATCACACAACTTATGCTGACTGGGGAGTGGACTGATGGCAAAATCACCAATGTATGTTATCTACTGCATTACCTGAGATGATGCCAAACCAACATCGACTATACTAACTTCTTGCTATGTTCATCAACAGGCGGTAGAGCTCTGTATGGATGCTTGCAGCAAGCTCTGCGAGATATTGCGGGAGCGCTTGAAAGACGCCGGGAGCTTGGCAAGCGAATGACATTTGAGCAGACACATGTTTTCAGATTCGCAACAGATATCCTTAGCTGTAGAGGTTTTGTAGGGAAGGAGGACATGCCTGATGTTTGGAGGAGCACAATTTACATGGCTGTGGTGATTGTTTCTTTTGGCAAAAGGGCGAATTGTTTAGCCGAGAGAAAATCTTGTAGGTGTGCTAGTCATGTCTTTTAGTATGCATTTGGAACCTGAGACTTTTCGGAACTTTGTATCATTCAATGGATTTAGGGATGCAAATTTGGAACCTATAGGGTATCCTCCAACCCTACTTAGTTCAACCAAATGAACTAAGTTTTCAGAAATGGGGTAAATTCTGAAAATTTAGCTCATTTAGTTGAACTAGGTAGGGTCGGAGGTTCAAAATTTGCATCCCTATATGGATTGTTTATGATGTCAAAGCTATTGCCCTGTATTTTGGGCTGACAGCCTGGGACTGGGATCGTAAAAAATTTGTGCTGCTGCTATTTATCTCATCTCGTTGTTGTTTCGGCTGGTACGAGCAGCTTGTTTTTACCACTTTCAACAAGCTAATGCCTCTAAAGTTTTGTGTTTACCTTGAGTAATTTATTACTCTGTTCCTCTCTTTTTTTTCCTTTTGTTTACCACTTCACCTTCCAGTTGCAGTGGGCTTTATTTTCAGCAAGAATGCCTCTAAAAGAAACATTCTCAACAAGAATACCGGTGCTAACGATGCTTGCTAGTGCATTATCATGAAGTCTCAAAAAAAATTCTGATAAGTTTGCATTATCCCATCCAATTCCAACAAAATAACACAGCTAGTTTCCAGCTAAACATTTGGCCGGCCTCTCACACTGCCAGTGGGCCACACCCCCTCTCATCCCAACCCAAGAAAAATATCTCCCCAGAGAAATATCCAGCCGTTGGTGTGGCTCACCGGCTGGCCGTCCATCCATCCGCCCCGTACACTATAAAACCCCCTCCACAGTCCATTCCCACACTCACCCCTCCCAAACCCCAGCGGCAGAACCTTATCCCCTGCGAGTCTTATCCCCCTCTGCAATGGCGGCCACCCTCTTCTCCACCGCGCTCTCGCACCACTTCATCCCCCTCCCCTCCGCCGCCAGGCCCGCCGCCGCCTCGGCCTCCTTCGCCTGCGGCCCGCTGCGCGCCGTGTCGGCGCTGCTGGCCCCGCGGAGGCGGCTCCTGCTGCCCGTGGCCGTGGCCGTGTCGTCCGAGTTCGGGACGGAGGACGCCGAGGAGGAGCAGAGCGAGGGCGAGGGCGAGGGCGGAGGCGACTCCGAGGCCGAGTACTCCGAGGACCTCAAGGTCTTCGTCGGCAACCTCCCCTTCACCGTCGACAGCGCGCAGCTCGCCGGGCTCTTCGAGCAGGCCGGCTCCGTCGAGATGGTCGAGGTATAATTTCACACTCTCTCGTCTTGTTAACTAACAGTTAGATTGGCGCGTATTATAACGGGCTAAATTGAAATTCTGCTGGGCATTGCATTGTTAGGATAGAGACTTCAGAGTCGCGACGTTTTGTTTTAGTGTAGTGTCAGGTTGTCCAAGGGATGTTGAATTGTTGCTGTGTAGATTGTGTCCTTCAGGATAGGATAAGGTACTGCAATTTTTTCTCGGCATGAAGTAAGCTGGAGTTGGTTCAGTACTTCAGAGGCCTCGTAAATCACTACAACAAGTGAATGCTCAATTGTACCAGAGCAGCGCATGGACGTGGAGTTGTTATACTGGTATAGGTTATTTTTCTTCTGGATAAGATAAGATGTTGTAAAATGGTCTCGGCTTGAACTAAGTTCGAATTGGTCCAGTAAATCACTACAGCAAATGAATGCTCCATTGCAGCAGAGCTGCGCTTGGACGTGGAGTTGTTATACTAGTAGAGGTTGTTTTTCTTCAGGATAAGATGAGATGTTGTCAAATGGTCTTGGTTTGAACTAAGTTCAAATTGGTTCAGTAAATCACTACAGCAAATGAATGCTCCATTGCAGCAGAGCTGCGCATGGACGTGGAGTTGTTATACTAATATAGGTTGTTTTTCTTCAGGATAAGATGTTGTCAAATGGTCTTGGCTTGAACTAAGTTCGAATTGCTTCAGTAAATTAGTACAGTAAATCAATGCTCAATTGTAGCAGAGCTGCGCGCTAAGCCTTGGATAGTTTATTTTTTCAGAATGATATAGTATCTCATTTCTTGCAGGTTGTATACGATAGAATGACCGGACGGAGCCGTGGATTTGGATTCGTCACAATGGGTTCAGCTGAGGAAGTTGCTGCCGCCGTCGAGCAATTCAATGGCTATGTAAGCAGACTTCATCTGTTTTAGACCACCTTATCTTGGTACATTACATGGGTTTAAATGACTATCTGTGTATAAATTTTATAAGCTGTTGTGAAGAAGTTAGTTCTCTATACATTGTTGGGTGTTTGTTTTTCATGTAGTGTTATGTAGCAATGATGCTCATATATGTTCAGCTTACCGATACAAACATGAAATCTGATTTCCAGCATAATTAAGCATTGTAGTGCGAACTTTGCTGATTGTTGGCACTATTTGTTTTCTTCTGTATATGTAGTGCAGTTATTGGAGTCTTAGACTGTTGACTAATTGATTTTTATCTCTCAAATTAGACGTTCCAAGGAAGACCTCTCAGGGTTAACTCCGGACCACCACCACCCAGAGATGAATTCGCACCCAGAACACCGAGGACCATGGGGGGTGGCGGCGGCGGCGGCGGCAGCTTTGATTCAGCCAACAAGCTCTACGTCGGAAACCTATCCTGGGGTGTGGACAACTCGACGCTCGAGAACCTGTTCAGCGAACAAGGAAAGGTGCTTGATGCTAAGGTCATCTATGACCGTGACAGCGGCAGGTCGAGGGGCTTTGGTTTCGTTACCTATGGCTCTTCTGATGAGGTCAACAATGCAATCTCGAACCTCGACGGTGTGGTAAGTTCCTGTATATTAAGTGACTTGTACAGTTCCTTCACATTGTTTTCTGAATAGCTATGCTAATTGAGCGCATGGTTTTGTTGTGTAGGACCTGGACGGCAGGCAGATCCGGGTTACCGTCGCAGAGTCGAAGCCGAGGGAGCAAAGGCGGTTTTAAGAGATCCTGACGCTGGTTAGAGATTAATCATGTGTTTCGTAAGTGTTAGTTTGTAGTTTCTACTACTATTTTCTCGCGGTTGATGAGAGAGACTGGGAAGTGAATTTGTATACCGGAAGATTTTTTGTCAGCCGTGCAACTCGTTGCGCCTCTTGATAGAAAAAGTAGAAATTTTGTCAAAGTCATTCTATATGCTTAGCAGCAGAGATGATGTACGATACAATTAAAAACCCTTTCTGAATGTTTGTTGATGCTGTGTATGCCTCTCTCTACGCCCCTCGATAAAATGCCTACTGTTTCTCTGAATGCCTTTTTCTAGATGAAGTCCCTACTTTTTGCTACAAAAAACATGTAAATCCACTGTGAATTTATGTACTTTTCTCAAAAAATGTATTTGTAAATCCACTAAATTGTCGTCGATCCCCTGCCGGCTCAGATGACACGACCGAGTCGGATCGATGGTCTAACCCTCTTCCTAATCCGATCATCAACGCTTCTTCCCCACGTTAATTCGAACCGGAAGCCAGTTCAGCCGGGTGTCGGATCACGAGCCTATATATGCCGTGTACGTAAGTGACGTAGAGGGCAATTTGCAAGCGGTGACATGGGAATCCAGGCTCTGCTAGTCTAGGGCATAGAGGTACAGCGACGTAACTACTCTCCATCGATCGTGTAGTGAACTCGACCATGGCTCAGGTCGACGGCGGCAACGGCAGCCACGCCATCGACATGGACGTCGGCGGAGGCGCCAAGCACACGGGGCCTCTCGCCGGCCATCAGCTCGCCTCTCCAAGCAATCCAAGCCACGTCATCGACATCGACGTCGGCGGAGCCAAACACGTCGGCGAGCAGCTCGCGTCTCCGGCCGATCCCCGCCACGTCGTCGACGTCGACGCGGCGCCCGCCGAGCCATCAGAGTGCGGGGTGTGCATGGAGCCGCTCGAGTGGGTGGCGATCGGGCCGTGCGGCCACCGCGAGGTCTGCTCGGACTGCGCGGTCCGCATGCGCGCCGGCTCCAAGCCCCAGCACGCCAGCCGCCGGTGCTGCATCTGCAGGGAGCCCTGCCCCACCGTGCTCGTCACCAGGTCCGGCGCCGGCGGGCCGCGGGCGTGCCCCAAGCTGCCGCCGCTGGGCGCGTTCCAGGGACCGGTGGGCGGCTACTGGTACCACAGCGGCTCGGCGGCCTACTTCGACGACGAGCAGCAGTTCCTGGCGGCCAGGAGGGCGTACTCGAAGGTGGAGGACGGCGCGCGCGACGAGGGCGACGGCTTCGCGCCGGCGTGCCCGTGGCTCTGCTCGCCGCTGGCGACCGGCCTGTTTTACGTGGCTCTCTTTTTGTGGGTTGGCTTTATGGTCGGCGTCAACGCGGGCGTCATACCCTACTGGGGCGCTCATTGACAAGGGTCTGGCTTTAAATTGCTGGACTGAGATTATGTGAAGTCTGAATTCTGATCGGCTATGTTTGACATGGGTGTTGTATTTCGATTTTTTTGCAGAGTATTTGACTCGGTTAGAGCTGTAGTTTAGGATCAAGAGGGAACTTTTGTAAAATCAACATGAAAAATTGCTCAAATATCTGTAAGCCACGCTTACTTGGGTCGTGTTATAAATGCTCTGTTAAGAAAAGCGGCCGCCTTATTTAATATATTCTTTGCTATTTGTAAGTTGTCTGGTTTTGTTGTATATAAGTTGCATCCTTTTACTTGTATTCAGTCACTTCACATCATGTCATCAAAGTGAAACCACATATTTTTTTCCCAGAGAATCATGAAACCACAAATGGGTATATGCGATTTATCTAGAGATTATTTGTTATATGTGCCTAAAACCCATCTAACCTTCAACACTTTCATGCATCCAGTATGATGGGCTTCTTTCTTCATGAGCTTTCTCCTTTGACCTCTTATTTTCATCTTCTCTCTTATTTGATTTGTTGACAGACTTGACACTTGGAATTTTATTGACTTAACTTACCTTGTAGACGCTGCATTAAAATGTGTGTGTTTTGGAGAGAGGAAGAGGGGAGGAGGGGGGGGGGGGTCCACGACTAGGTGTGCAAAGTCACAAAGCAATTTTTCCTTGTTGACACCAGATTTTGGCACGGTTAAAAACTTAATTAAGATGACTTCAAATGGAGAAGTCATCTACATGAAAAAAAATCCGTATTGTCGACATGAACATATTTGAAATTTGGGTCATCGCCATTCGTTCTCATCTGAAGGCCGAAGTTGTGTTCAAAATACTGAGATTTTGTATTCAGAGCACTGTTCGGCCGATTACGCGTCAAGGACGGCCTTAAATGAGAAAACTTTCTACACGAATTGTCTTCGTCTCGTCCAAATGGTCAATTTTGATATAAAATTGTCTCAATCCGAGGTCGTATGTAAAAGTTATAACATTCGAGTGCAGCCCTACCCCCAGGCAAAAAGTCGCCTGCCCAATCAAACATGTGTCTGATAGGTAAGGCCACCAATTGCTTATATTGCGTGAGCGTTTTGGCCCACAAGACGATCTTGAATGGAAAAATGTTCAACACAAAAGTTGTTCGTCTCGTCGAAACGGCCAAATTTGCTTTTGGGCTCATCTTTATCCAAGGTCGTTTGTGGCCTGTGAGACATAAAAACCGAATGATTGTCTCATACTTGCCTAAATCCGAGTTCGGTTAATTTTGGAAAGATTTGGACATGATTTGGAGTCATTTTTTTTATACGGGAAGTCCATCCGCCTCTAATATTGACAAGAGGTGATGGCCGATTGAACAACACACAATCTAACAAACACATCTACTACTTTTTCGTGTTTATCTATCCCCTATCCTTTTATCTTTCTTCTCGTTCTTTGTTGTTCTTCAACAATGGAGGGTTGCGAATCCATGAGGCTCTAGGGGCGGTCTGGTAGACCTAGGGCAGACCATAGCCGCCGCGCGCCCTGACGGGGTCCCTCCCGGGCGTGTGGGGTTTCGGGTCCTCAAAAGCGTCCACCGGACTGCTTGCGTACCGCGCTTCTGGACGGGTCTCCTTCGACGCGAACTGCGGTGCATCACCCCCGGTGTCGAGGGTACATAGTGACGTATTCGTGTGCGAACAAACTTTTTGGCGACTCCACTGAGGACGAAGCTTTTGAGCGGTCTCCAGCCCGTTCTTGCTACGAATAGATCGTCATCGAGGGTTTGCAATTTACAAAGGTAATATGAATACCCAATTCCTTACTGTAGATGCAAATATCTCATATGGTGTTACTAGATCATTCAATGACTATACTCTATCGGCCAACCCTAGTTTTTTCAATCATGCATCTAATTATGTGCATAGGCCGATTCAAAGTAATTTACATGCTTCAAGTTCTTACAATACTGTTGGGGAACGTAGTAATTTCAAAAAAATTCCTACGCACATGCAAGATCATGGTGATGCATAGCAACGAGACGGGAGAGTGTTGTCCACGTACTCTCGTAGCCCGAAAGCGGAAGCGTTAGCACAACGCGGTTGATGTAGTTGTACGTCTTCACGATCCGACCGATCAAGTACCGAGCGTACGGCACCTCTGAGTTCTAGCACACATTCAGCTCGATGACGTCCCTCGTACTCTGATCCAGCCGAGTGTCGAGGGAGAGTTCCGTCAGCATGACGGCGTGGTGACGATCTTGATGTTCTACTTTCGCAGGGCTTCGCCTAAGCACCGCTATTATCAAGGACTATGATGGAGGGGGGCACCGCACACGGTAAGAGATCAAGAGATCAATTGTTGTGTCTATGGGGTGCCCCCTGCCCCCGTATATAAAAGAGCCAGGGGAGGCGGCCGGCCAAGGAGGAGGGCGCGCCAAGGGGGGAGTCCTACTCCCACCGGGAGTAGGACTCCTCCTTTCCTAGTAGGAGTAGGAGAGAAGGAAGGGGAAGAGAGAAGGGAAGGAAGGAGGCGCGGCTCCTCCCCTAGTCCAATTCGGACTAGGCCTTGAGAAGCGCAGCGGCCTGCCCTAGGCAGCCCCTCTCTCTTTCCCGTATGGCCCAATAAGGCCCAATACTTCTACTCGGCGAATTCCCGTAACTCTCCGGTACTCCGATAAATACCCGAATCACTCGGAACCTTTCCGAAGTCCGAATATAGTCGTCCAATATATCGATCTTTACGTCTCGACCATTTCGAGACTCCTCGTCATGTCCCCGATCTCATCCGGGACTCCGAACTCCTTTGGTACATCAAAACTCATAAAATCATAATAAAGCATCGCCGAAACCTTAAGCGTGCGGACCCTACGGGTTCGAGAACTATGTAGACATGACCGAGACTCGTTTCCGGTCAATAACCAATAGCGGAACCTGGATGGTCATATTGGTGTTGGGGAACGTAGTAATTTCAAAAAATATCCTACGCACACGCAAGATCATGGTGATGACATAGCAACGAGAGGGGAGAGTGTATGTCCACGTACCCTCGTAGACCGTAAGCGGAAGCGTTATAACAACGCGGTTGATGTAGTCGTCGTCTTCACGATCCGACCGATCCAAGTACCGAACGCACGGCACCTCCGAGTTCAAAGACACGCTCAGCTCGATGGCGATCCCGGGCTCCGATCCGAAAGCGTCGGGGATGAGTTCCGTCAACCGACGACGGCGTGGTGACGATGATGATGCTCCACCGGCGCAGGGCTTCGCCTAAGCTCATGACGATATGACGAAGTGGAATATGGTGGAGGGGCACCGCACACGGCTAAGGAACGATCACGTAGATCAACTTGTGTGTTATGGGGTGCCCCCGCCCCGTATATAAAGGAGGGAGGGAGGTGCGGCCGGCCCTCCTAGGGTGCGCTGGAGGAGTCCTACTCCTTGGAGTAGGACTCCCCTCTTGCCTTGTTGGAGAAGGAAAGGGGAGGGAAAGAGGAAGGCGCCGCCCCCTCTCCTGTCCTATTCGGACTAGGGGGGGCGTCTTGACCTGCCCTGGCGGCCCTCCTCTTCTCCCTTATGGCCCATTAAGGCCCAACATCCCGGGAGGTTCCGTAACCCCGGTGTTAGGAAAATTCCCGATTTCATCCGGAACCTTTCCGATATCCAAATATAGGCTTCCAATATATCAATCTTTATGTCTCGACCATTTCGAGACTCCTCGTCATGTCCGTGATCACATCCGGGACTCCGAACAAACTTCGGTACATCAAAACTTATAAACTCATAATAAACTGTCATTGTAACGTTAAGCGTGCGGACCCTACGGGTTCGAGAACTATGTAGACATGACCTAGAACTATTCTCGGTCAATAACCAATAGCGGAACCTGGATGCCCATATTGGTTCCTACATATTCTTCAAAGATCTTTATCGGTCAAACCGCATAACGACATACGTTGTTCCCTTTGTCATCGGTATGTTACTTACCCGAGATTCGATCGTCGGTATCCAATACCTAGTTCAATCTCGTTACCAGCAGAAGTCTCTTTACTCGTTCCGTAATACATCATCTCACAACTAACTTATTAGTTACAATGCTTGCAAGGCTTATGTGATGTGTATTACCGAGAAGGCCTAGAGATACCTCTCCGACAATCGGAGTGACAAAACCTAATCTCGAAATCGCCAACCCAACATGTACCCTTGGAGACACCTGTAGTACTCCTTTATAATCACCCGATTACGTTGTGACGTTTGGTAGCACCAAAGTGTTCCTCCGTAAACGGAGTTGCATAATCTCATAGTTACAGGAACATGTATAAGTCATGAAGAAAGCAATAGCAATATACTAAGCGATCAAGTGCTAGGCTAACGGAATGGGTCATGTCAATCACATCATTCTCCTAATGATGTGATCCCATTAATCAAATGACAACACATGTCTATGGTTAGGAAACATAACCATCTTTGATTAATGAGCTAGTCAAGTAGAGGCATACTAGTGACTATATGATTGTCTATGTATTCACACATGTATTATGTTTCCGGTTAATACAATTCTAGCATGAATAATAAACATTTATCATGATATAAGGAAATAAATAATAACTTTATTATTGCCTCTAGGGCATAGTTCCTTCAGTCTCCCACTTGCACTAGAGTCAATAATCTAGATTACACAAGAATGATTATAACACCCATGGAGTCTTGGTCTGATCATGTTTTTCTCGTGGAAGAGGCTTAGTCAACGGTTCTGCAACATTCAGATCCGTATGTATCTTGCAAATCTCTATGTCTCCCACTTGGACTTGGTCCCGAATGGAATTGAAGCGTCTCTTGATATGCTTGGTCCTCTTGTGAAATCTGGATTCCTTTGCCAAGGCAATTGCACCAGTATTGTCACAGAAGATCTTCATTGGTCCCGATGCACTAGGTATGACACCTAGATCGGAAATGAACTCTTTCATCCAGACTCCTTCATTTGCTGCTTCAGAAACAGCTATGTACTCCGCTTCACATGTAGATCCATACGACGCTTTGTTTAGAACTGCACCAACTGATAGCTCCACCGTTTAATAAAAACACGTATCCGGTTTGCGATTTAGAATCGTCCGGATCAGTGTCAAAGCTTCCATCGACGTAACCATTTACGACTAGCTCTTTGTCACCTCCATATACGAGAAACATATCCTTAGTCCTTTTCGGGTATTTCGGGATGTTCTTGACCGCTGTCCGATGATCCACTCTGGATTACTTTGGTACCTTCCTGCCAAGCTTATTGCTAAGCATACGTCAGTCCGGTACTGACATTGCATACATGATAGAGCCTATGGCTGAAGCATAGGGAACATCTTTCATTTTCTCTCTATCTTCTGCTTTGTGGTCGGGCATTGAGTCGACTCAATTTCACACCTTATGTCTGGTAAAAATCCTTTCTTTGCACGATCCATTTTGAACTTTTTCAAAACTTTATCAAGGTATGTGCTTTGTGAAAGTCCAATCAAGCGTCTTGATCTATCTCTATAGATCTTGATGCCCAATATGTAAGCAGCTTCACCGAGGTCTTTCATTGAAAAACTTTTATTCAAGTATCCTTTTATGCTATCCAGAAATTATATATCATTTCCAATCAATAATATGTCGTCCACATATAATATCATAAATGCTACTGAGCTCCCACTCACTTTCTTGTAAATACAGGCTTCTCCAAAAGTGCATATAAAACCATATGCTTTGATCGCACTATCAAAGCGTTTATTCCAACTCCGAGAGGCTTGCACGGACCATAAATTGATCGCTGGAGCTTGCACACTTTGTTAGCACCTTTTGGATCAACAAAACCTTACGGTTGCATCATATACAACTCTTCTTCTAGAAATCCATTCAAGAATGCAGTTTTACATCCATTTGCCAAATTTCATAATCATAAAATGCAGCAATTGCTAACATGATTCGACAGACTTAAGCATCGCTACTGGTGAGAAAGTCTCATCGTAGTCAACCCCTTGAACTTGTCGAAAACCTTTCGCAACAAGTCGAGCTTTATAGACAGTTACATTACCATCATCGTCAGTCTTCTTCTTAAAGATCCATTTATTCTCAATAGCTTGCCGATCATCGGGAAAGTCAACCAAAGTCCATACTTTGTTCTCATACATGGATCCCATCTCAGATTTCATGGCTTCCAGCCATTTTGCGGAATCTGGGCTCACCATCGCTTCTACATAGTTTGTAGGTTCGCCATGGTCAAGTAACATGACTTCAAGAATAGGATTACCGTACCACTCAGTGCGGATCTTACTCTAGTTGACCTCGTGAGTTCGGTAGAAACTTGATCTGAAGTTTCATGATCAATATCATTAGCTTCCTCACTTATTGGTGTAGTTGTCACAGAACCGGTTCTTGTGATGAACTATTTTCCAATAAGGGAACAAATCTGATTATCTCATCAAGTTCTACTTTCCTCCCACTCACTTCTTTGAAGAAACTCCTTTTCTAGAAAGGATCCGAATTTAGCAACAAAAATCTTGCCCTCGGATCTGTGATAGAAGGTGTACCCAATAGTCTCTTTTGGGTATCCTATGAAGACACATTTCTCCGATTTAGGTTCGAGCTTATCCGGTTGAAGTTTCTTCACATAAGCATCGCAGCCCCAAACTTTAAGATACGACAACTTTGGTTTCTTGCTAAACCATAGTTCATAAGGTGTCGTTTCAACGGATTTTGATGGTGCCCTATTTAACGTGAATGCGTCCGTCTCTAAAGCATAACCCCAAAACGACAGCGGTAAATCAGTAAGAGACATCATAGATCGCACCATATCTAGTAAAGTACGATTACGACGTTCGGACACACCATTTCATTGTGGTGTTCCGGGTAGCGTGAGCTGCGAAACTATTCCGCATTGTTTTAAATGCAGACCAAACTCGTAACTCAAATATTCTCCTCCACGATCAGATCGTAGAAATTTTATTTTCTTGTTACGATGATTTTCCACTTCACTCTGAAATTCCTTGAACTTTTCAAATGTTTCAGACTTATGTTTTATCAAGTAGATATACCCATATCTGCTCAAATCATCTGTGAAGGTGAGAAAATAACGATACCCGGCGTGCCTCAACATTCATTGGACCACAAACATCGGTATGTATGATTTCCAACAAATCCTTTGCTCGCTCCATAGTTAGGAGAAGCGGCGTTTTAGTCATCTTGCCCATGAGGCACGGTTCGCAAGTACCAAGTGATTTATAATCAAGTGATTCCAAAAGTCCATCAAGTATGGAGTTTCTTCATGCGTTTTACACCGATATGACCCAAACGGCAATTGCCACAAATAAGTTGCATTATCATTATCAACTCTGTATCTTTTGGTTTCAACACTATGAATATGTGTATTACTACTATCGAGATTCAATAAAAATAGACCACTCTTCAAGGGTGCATGACCATAAAAGATATTATTCATATAAATAGAACAACCATTATTCTCGACTTAAATGAATAACCGTCTCGCATCAAACAAGATCCAGATATAATGTTCATGCTCAACACTGGCACCAAATAACAATTATTTAGGTCTAAAACTAATCCCGATGGTAGATGTAGAGGTAGCGTGCCGACCGCGATCACATCGACTTTGGAACCATTTCCCACGCGCATCGTCACCTCGTCCTTAGCCAATCTTCGCAATCCGTAGTTCCTGCTTTTGAGTTGCAAATATTAGCAATGTAACCAAGATTATCAAATACCAGTACTCTGCGAGTATTAGTAAGGTACACATCAATAACATGTATATCACATATACCTTTGTTCACCTTGCCATCCTTCTTATCCGCCAAATACTTGGGGCCGTTCCGCTTCGGTGTCGATGCGCTTGCGGTAGAAGCACTTTCAGTTTAGGCTTAGGTCCAGACTTGGGTTTCTTCTCTTGAGCAGCAACTTGTTTGCTGTTCTTCTTGAAGTTCCCCTTCTTCTTCTTCCCTTTGCCCTTTTTCTTGAAACTGGTGGTCTTGTTAACCATCAACACTTGATGCTCCTTTTTGATTTCTACCTCCGCTGCTTTTAGCATTGCGAAGAGCTCGGGAATAGACTTGTCCATCCCTTGCATGCTATAGTTCATCACGAAGCTCTTGTAGCTTGGTGGCAGTGATTGAAGAATTCTGCCAATGACACTATCATCAGGATGATTAACTCCCAGTTGAATCAAGTGATTATAATACCCAGACATTTTGAGTATGTGTTCACTGACAGAACTATTTTCCTCCATCTTGCAGCTATAGAACTTATTGGAGACTTCATATCTCTCAATCCGGGCATTTGCTTGAAATATTAACTTCAACTCCTAGAACATCTCATATGCTCCATGACGTTCAAAACGTCGTTGAAGGCCAGTTCTAAGCCGTAAAGCATGGCACCTTGAACTATCGAGTAGTCATCAACTTTGCTCTGCCAGACGTTCTTAACGTTGTCGGTTGCATCGCCAGCGAACTGGCACCCAGCGGTGCTTCGGGGCGTAATTCTTACGTGCAGCAATGAGGATAATCCTCGTGTTACGGACCCGATCCGTGTAATTGCTACCATCATCTTTCAACTTTGCTTTCTCAAGGAACGCATTAAAATTCAACGGAACAACAAAGACGAGCCATCTATCTACGGTAAACATAGACAAGCAAAATACTATCAGATAGTAAGTTCATGATAAATTTAAGTTCAATTAATCATATTACTAAAGAACTCCCACTTAGATAGACATCTCTCTAGTTATCTAAGTGATTACGTGATCCAAATCAACTAAACCATGTCCGATCATCACGTGAGATGGAGTAGTTTCAATGGTGAACATCACTATGTTGATCATATCTACTATATGATTCACGTTCGACCTTGCGGTCTCCGTGTTCCCAGGCCATATCTGTATATGCGAGGCTCGTCAAGTTTGACCTGAGTATTCCGCGTGTGCAACTGTTTTGCACCCGTTGTATTTGAACGTAGAGCCTATCACACCCGATCATCACGTGGTGTCTCAGCATGAAGAACTTTCGCAATGGTGCATACTTAGGGAGAACACTTCTTGATATTTAGTGAGAGATCATCTTATAATGCTACCGTCAATCAAAGCAAAATAAGATGCATAAAGGATAAACATCACATGCAATCAATATAAGTGATATGATATGGCCATCATCATCTTGTGCTTGTGATCTCCATCTCCGAAGCACCGTCGTGATCACCATCATCACCGGCGCGACACCTTGATCTCCATCGTAGCATCGTTGTCGTCTCGCCAACTATTGCTTCTACGACTATCGCTACTGCTTAGTGATAAAGTAAAGCAATTACATGGCGTTTGCATTTCATACAATAAAGCGACAACCATATGGCTCCTGCCAATTGCCGATAACTTCGGTTACAAAACATGATCATCTCATACAATAAAATATAGCATCACGTCTTGACCATATCACATCACAACATGCCCTGCAAAAACAAGTTAGACGTCCTCTACTTTGTTGTTGCAAGTTTTACGTGGCTGCTACGGGCTGAGCAAGAACCGTTCTTACCTACGCATCAAAACCACAGCGATAGTTTGTCAAGTTGGTGCTGTTTTAACCTTCGCAAGGACCGGGCGTAACCACACTCGGTTCAACTAAAGTGAGAGAGACAAACACCCGCGGTCACCTTTAAGCAACGAGTGCTCAAGCGGTGAAACCAGTCTCGCGTAAGCGTCTGGCGTAATGTTGGTCCGGCCGCTTCATCTCACAATACCGCCCGAACCAAAGTATGACATGCTTTGGTAAGCGGTATGACTTATATCGCCCACAACTCACTTGTGTTCTACTCGTTCATATGACATCAACGCATAAAACCTGGCTTGGATGCCCTTTGTTGGGGAACGTAGTAATTTCAAAAATTTCCTACGCTGCGCAAGATCATGGTGATGACATAGCAGCGAGAGGAGAGAGTGTATGTCCATGTACCCTCGTGAGACCGTGGCGGAAGCATTATAACAGCGGTTGATGTAGTCATACGTCTTCACGATCCGACCGATCCAAGTACCGAACGCACGGCACCTCCGAGTTCAAAGACACGTTCAGCTCGATGGCGATCCCGGGCTCCGATCCACCAAAGCGTCGGGGATGAGTTCCGTCAAGACGATGGCGTGGTGGCGATGATGATGCTCCACCGTGGCGGGGCTTCGCCCTAAGCTCATGACGATATGACCGAAGTGGAATATGGTGGAGGGGGCACCGCACGGCTAAGGAACGATCACGTAGATCAACTTGTGTGTTATGGGGTGCCCCTGCCCCGTATATAAAGGAGGGAGGGAGGTGCGGCCGGCCCTCCTAGGGTGCGCTGGAGGAGTCCTATCCCATCGAGTAGGACTCCCCTCTTGCCTTGTTGGAGAAGGAAAGGGGAGGGAAGAGGAAGGCGCCGCCCCCTCTCCTTGTCCTATTCGGACTAAGGGGGGGGGGCGCCTGCCCTGGCCGCCCTCCCTTCTCCCTTATGGCCCATTAAGGCCCAACATCCCCGGGAGGGTTCCGGTGACCCCGGTGTTAGGAAAATTCGATTTCATCCGGAACCTTTCCGATATCCAAATATAGGCTTCCAATATATCAATCTTTATGTCTCGACCATTTCGAGACTCCTCGTCATGTCCGTGATCACATCCGGGACTCGAACAAACTTGGTACATCAAAACTTATAAACTCATAATAAACTGTCATTGTAACGTTAAGCGTGCGGACCCTACGGGTTCGAGAACTATGTAGACATGACCTAGAACTATTCTCGGTCAATAACCAATAGCGGAACCTGGATGCCCATATTGGTTCCTACATATTCTTCAAAGATCTTTATCGGTCAAACCGCATAACGACATACGTTGTTCCCTTTGTCATCGGTATGTTACTTACCCGAGATTCGATCGTCGGTATCCAATACCTAGTTCAATCTCGTTACCGGCAAGTCTCTTTACTCGTTCCGTAATACATCATCTCACAACTAACTTATTAGTTACAATGCTTGCAAGGCTTATGTGATGTGTATTACCGAGAAGGCCTAGAGATACCTCTCCGACAATCGGAGTGACAAAAACCTAATCTCGAAATACGCCAACCCAACATGTACCTTTGGAGACACCTGTAGTACTCCTTTATAATCACCCAGTTATGTTGTGACGTTTGGTAGCACCCAAAGTGTTCCTCCGGTAAACGGAGTTGCATAATCTCATAGTTACAGGAACATGTATAAGTCATGAAGAAAGCAATAGCAATATACTAAATGATCAAGTGCTAGGCTAACGGAATGGGTCATGTCAATCACATCATTCTCCTAATGATGTGATCCCATTAATCAAATGACAACACATTTCTATGGTTAGGAAACATAACCATCTTTGATTAATGAGCTAGTCAAGTAGAGGCATACTAGTGACTATATGTTTGTCTATGTATTCACACATGTATTATGTTTCCGGTTAATACAATTCTAGCATGAATAATAAACATTTATCATGATATAAGGAAATAAATAATAACTTTATTATTGCCTCTAGGGCATATTTCCTTCAATTGGCTCCTACATATTCTACGAAGATCTTTATCGGTCAAACCGCATAACAACATACGTTGTTCCCTTTGTCATCGGTATGTTACTTACCCGAGATTCGGTCGTCGGTATCTCAATACCTAGTTGAATCTCGTTACTGGCAAGTCTCTTTACTCGTTCCGTAATACATCATCCCGCAACTAACTCATTAGTTGCAATGCTTGCAAGGCTTAAGTGATGTGCATTACCGAGAGGGCCCAGAGATACCTCTCCGACAATCGGAGTGAAAAATCCTAATCTCGAAATATGCCAACCCAACATGTATCTTCGGAGACACACAGTAGAGCACCTTTATAATCACCCGATTACGTTGTGACGTTTGGTAGCACACAAAGTGTTCCTCCAGTAAACGGGAGTTGCATAATCTCATAGTCATAGGAACATGTATAAGTCATGAAGAAAGCAATAGCAACATACTAAACGATCGGGTGCTAAGCTAACGGAATGGGTCATGTCGATCACATCATTCTCCTAATAATGTGATCTCGTTAATCAAATGACAACCCATGTCTATGGTTAGGAAACATAACCATCTTTGATTAACGAGCTAGTCAAGTAGAGGCATACTAGTGACACTCTGTTTGTCTATGTATTCACACATGTATTATGTTTCCGGTTAATACAATTCTAGCATGAATAATAAACATTTATCATGAAATAAGGAAATAAATAATAACTTTATTATTGCCTCTAGGGCATATTTCCTTCAGTCTCCCACTTGCACTAGAGTCAATAATCTAGTTCACATCGCCATGTGATTTAACATCAATAGTTCACATCTTTATGTGGTTAACACCCATAGTTCACATCGACATGTGACCAACACCCAAAGGGTTTACTAGAGTCAGTAATCTAGTTCACATCGCTATGTGATTAACACCCAAAGAGTACTAAGGTGTGATCATGTTTTGCTTGTGAGATAATTTTAGTCAACGAATTACATCACATTCAGATTCGTAAGTATTTTGCAAATTTCGATGTCTATAATGCTCTGCACGGAGCTACTCTAGCTAACTGCTCCCACTTTCAATATGTATCTAGACGAGACTTAGAGTCATCTAGATTAGTGTCAAAACTTGCATCGACGTAACCCTTTACGACGAACCTTTTGTCACTTCCATAATCGAGAAATATTTCCTTAGTCCTTACTAAGGATATTCTTGACCAATGTCCAGTGATCTACTCTAGATCACTATTGTACTCCCTTGCCAAATTCAGAGCAAGGTATACAATAGGTCTGGTACACAGCATGGCATACTTTATAGAACCTATGGCTGAGGCATAGGGAATGCCTTTCATTCTCTTTCTATCTTCTGCCGTGGTCGGGCTTTGAGTCTTACTCAATTTCACACCTTGTAACACAGGCAAGAAACTCTTTCTTTGACTGTTCCATTTTGAACTACTTCAAAATCTTGTCAAGGTATATACTCGTTGAAAAAACTTATCAAGCGTCTTGATCTATCTCTATAGATCTTGATGCTTAATATGTAAGTAGCTTCACCGAGGTCTTTCTTTGAAAAAAATCCTTTCAAACACTCCTTTATGCTTTGCGTAATAATTCTACATTATTTCCGATCAACAATATGTCATTCACATATACTTATCAGAAATGCTATAGTGCTCCCACTCACTTTATTGTAAATACAGGCTTCACCGCAGGTTTGTATAAAACTATATGCTTTGATCAACTTATCAAAGCGTGTATTCCAACTCCGAGATGCTTGCAGGTCCATAGATGGATCATTTGGAGCTTGCATATTTTGTTAGCACCTTTAGGATTGAAAAAACCTTCTGGTTGCATCATATACAAATCTTCTTTAATAAATCCATTGAGGAATGCAATTTTGTTTATCCATTTGCCAGATTTCATAAAATGCGGTAATTGCTAACATGATTCGGACAAACTTAAGCATAGATACGAGTGAGAAACTCTCATCGTAGTCAACACCTTGAACTTGTCGAAAACCTTTTGCGACAATTCTAGCTTTGTAGATAGTAACACTACTATCAGCGTCCGTCTTCCTCTTGAAGATACATGGCTTGCCGATCATCGAGCAAGTCCACCAAAGTCCACACTTTGCTCTCATACATGGATCTCATCTCAGATTCCATGGCCTCAAGCCATTACGCGGAATCTGGGCTCACCATCGCTTCTTCATAGTTCATAGGTTCGTCATGGTCTAGTAACATAACTTCCAGAACAGGATTACCGTACCACTGCAGTGCGGATCTTACCGGTTGACCTACGAGGTTTAGTAACAACTTGATCTGAAGTTTCATGATCATCATCATTAACTTCCTCACTAATGGGTGCAGTAGTCACAGGAACAGATTTCTGCGATGAACTACCTTCCAATAAGGGAGCAAGTACAGTTACCTCATCAAGTTCTACTTTCCTCCCACTCACTTCTTTCGAGAGAAACTCCTTCTCTGGAAAGGATCCATTTTAGCAACGAATATTTTGCCTTCGGATCTGTGATAGAAGGTGTACCTAACAGTTTCCTTTGGGTATTCTATGAAGACGCACTTCTCCGATTTGGGTTCGAGCTTATCAGGTTGAATCTTTTTCACATAAGCATCGCAGCCCCAAACTTTTAAGAAACGACAACTTTGGTTTCTTGCCAAACCACAGTTCATAAGGCGTCATTTCAACGGATTTTGATGATGCCCTTTTAAAGTGAATGCAACTGTCTCTAATGCATAACCCCAAAACAATAGTGGTAAACCAATAAGAAACATCATAGATCGCACAATATCCAATAAAGTGCGGTTACGACGTTCGGACATACCATAACGCTGTGGTGTTCCAGGTGGCGTAAACTGTGAAACTATTCCTCATTGTTTTATATGAAGGCCAAACTCGTAACTCAAATATTCTCCTCCACGATCAGATCGTAGAAACTTTATTTTCTTGTTACGATGATTTTCCACTTTACTCTGAAATTCTTTGAACTTTTCAAATATTTCAGACTTATGTTTCATCAAGTAGATATACTCATATCTGCTCAAATCATCTGTTGAGGTCAGAAAATAACAATACCCGCCACGAGCATCAACACTCATTGGACTGTATACATCGGTATGTATTATTTCCAACAAGTCAGTAGCTCGTTCCATTGTTCCAAAGAACGGAGTTTTAGTCATCTTGCCCAAAAGGCACGGTTCGCAAGCATCAAATGATTCATAACCAAGTGATTCCAAAAGTCCATCTTTATGGAGTTTCTTCATGCGCTGACTGATATGACCCAAACGGCAGTGCCACAAATAAGTTGCACTATCATTATTAACTTTTCATCTTTTGGCATCAATATTATGAACATGTGTATCACTACGATCGAGATCCAACAAACTATTTTCATTGGGTGTATGACCATCGAAGGTTTTATTCATGTAAACAGAAATAACAATTATTCTCTAACTTTAAATGAATAACTGTATCGCAATAAACATGATCAAATCATATTCATGCTCAACGCAAACGCCAAATAACATTTATTTAGGTTTAACACTAATCTCGAAAGCATAGGGAGTGTGCGATGATGATCATATCAATCTTGGAACCACTTCCAACACACATCGTCACTTCACCCTCAACTAGTCTCTGTTTATTCTGTAACTCCTGTTTCGAGTTACTAACCTTAGCAACCGAATAAGTATCAAATACTCAGGGGCTACTGTAAACACTAGTAAGGCACACATCAATAACCTGTATATCAAATATACCCTTGTTCAATTTGCCATCCTTCTTATCCACCAAATATTCAGGGCATTTCTGCTTCCAGTGACCATTTCCTTTGTAGTGTAAGCACTCAGTTTCAGTCTTTGGTCCAGCTTTGGGCTTCTTAGCGGGAGTGACAACTTGCTTGTCATTCTACTTGAAGTTCCCTTTCTTTCCCTTTGCCATTTTCTTGAAACTAGTGGTCTTGTCAATCATCAACACTTGATGCTCTTTTTTGAGTACCTTCGTCGATTTCAATATCACGAAGAGCTCGGGAATTGTTTTCGTCATCCCTTGCATACTATATTTCATCACGAAGTTCCAGTAACTTGGTGATGGTGACTAGAGAACTCTGTCAATCACTATCTTATCTGGAAGATTAACTCCCACTTGATTCAAGCGATTGTAGTACCTGGACAATCGAGCACATGCTCACTAGTTGAGTAATTCTCCTCCATCTTTTAGCTATAGAACTTGTTGGAGACTTCATATCTCTCAACTCGGTATTTGCTTGAAATATTAACTTCAACTCTGGAACATCTCATATGGTCCATGACGCGTTCAAAAACGTCTTTGAAGTCCCGATTCTAAGCCGTTAAGCATGGTGCACTAAACTGTCAAGTAGTCATCATATTGAGCTAGCCAAACATTCATAACGATGCATATGCTCCTGCAATAGGTGCATCACCTAGCGGTGCATCAAGGACATAATTCTTCTGTGCAGCAATGAGGACAATCCTCAGATCATGGATCCAATCCGCATCATTGCTACTAACATCTTTCAACATAGTTTTCTCTAGGAACATATCAAAAATTAACATATGAAAACAACAACGCGAGCTATTGATCTACAACATAATTTGCAAAATACTACCAGGACTAAGTTCATGATAAATTTAAGTTCAATTAATCATATTACTTAAGATCTCCCACTTAGACAGACATCTCTCTAGTCATCTAAGTGATCATGTGATCCAAATCAACTAAACCATGTCCGATCATCACATGAGATGGAGTAGTTTTCAATGGTGAACATCACTATGTTGATCATATCTACTATATGATTCACGCTTTCGACCTTCGGTCTCCGTGTTCCGAGGCCATATCTGTATATGCTAGGCTCGTCAAGTTTAACCCGAGTATTCAGCGTGTGCAACTGTTTTGCACCAGTTGTATTTGAACGTAGAGCCTATCACACCCGATCATCACGTGGTGTCTCAAAGACGAAGAACTTTCGCAAGCGGTGCATACTCGGGGAGAACACTTCTTGGTAATTAGTGAGAGATCATCTTAAAATGCTACCGTCAATCAAAGCAAGATAAGATGCATAAAAGATAAACATCACATGCAATCAATATAAGTGATATGATATGGCCATCATCATCTTGTGCTTGTGATCTCCATCTCCGAAGCACCGTCATGATCACCATCGCCACCGACGCGACACCTTGATCTCCATCGTAGCATCGTTGTCGTTTCGCCAATCTTATGCTTCTCATTTGTCGCTACCGCTTAGTGATAAGGTAAAGCATTACAGGGCGATTGCATTGCATACAATAAAGCGATAACCATATGGCTCCTGCCAGTTGCCGATAACTCGGTTACAAAACACGATCATCTCATACAATAAAATATAGCATCACGTCTTGACCATATCACATCAACACATGCCCTGCAAAAACAGGTTAGACGTCCTCTACTTTGTTGTTGCAATTTTTTACGTGGCTGCTACGGGCTTAGCAAGAACCGTTCTTACCTACGCATCAAAACCACAACGATAGTTTGTCAAGTTAGTGTTGTTTTAACCTTCGCAAGGACCGGGCGTAGCCACACTCGGTTCAACTAAGGTTGGAGAACCGACACCGCTAGCCACCTTTGTGCAAAGCACGCCGGGACCGGTCTCGCGTAAGCGTATGCGTAATGTCGATGCAGGCCGCTTCGTCCAACAATACCGCCGAACCAAAGTATGACATGCTGGTAAGCAGTATGACTTATATCGCCCACAACTCACTTGTGTTCTACTCGTGCATATGACATCTACATATAAAACCAAGCTCTGATACCACTGTTGGGGAACGTAGTAATTTCAAAAAAATTGCTACGCACACGCAAGATCATGCTGATGCATAGCAACGAGAGGGGAGAGTGTTGTCCACGTACCCTCGTAGACCGAAAGCGGAAGCGTTAGCACAACGCGGTTGATGTAGTCGTACGTCTTCACGATCCGACCGATCAAGTACCGAACGTACGACACCTTCGAGTTCTAGCACACGTTCATCTCGACGACGTCCCTCGTACTCCGATCCAGTCGAGTGTCGAGGGAGAGTTTCGTCAGCACGACGGCGTGGTGACGATCTTGATGTTCTACTGTCGCAGGGCTTCGCCTAAGCACCGCTACAATATTATCGAGGACTATGATGGAGGGGGGCACCGCACACGGTAAGAGATCAAGAGATCAATTGTTGTGTCTATGGGGTGCCCCTGCCCCCGTATATAGTAGCGGTAGCGCGGTTCGCTATAGGTCGCTACTACTATGTGTAGCCTATCGGCTAAGCCGTGGGAATTTTAGTAGTAACGTGTTTAGAACAAGACGCGCTACTGCTAGAACTTTATCTGCAGCGCGGTTTGCACAGGAGCTCTACTGCTACTTAGCACCACCGTGCTTTCATGACCCTCGCTACTGCTAAAGTTCTGTGTATAAGGTTTTCCCTAGTAGTGTTCTGCAGTGGTCGGGCATTGAGTCTTACTCAACTTCACACCTTGTAACACAGGCAAGAACCCTTTCTTTGCTTGATCCATTTTGAACTTCTTCAAAACTTTGTCAAGGTATGTGCTTTGTGAAAGTCCAATTAAGCATCTTGATCTATCTCTATAGATCTTGATGCCCAATATATAAGCAGCTTCACCGAGGTCTTTCATTGAAAAACTCTTATTCAAGTATCCCTTTATGCTATCCAGAAATTCTATATCATTTCCAATCAACATATGTCATCCACATATAATATCAGAAATGCTACAGAGCTCCCACTCACTTTCTTGTAAATACGGGCTTCTCCAAAAGTCTGTATAAAACCAAATGCTTTGATCACACTATCAAAGTGTTTATTCCAACTCCGAGAGGCTTGCACCAGTCCATAAATGGGTCACTGGAGCTTGCACACTTTGTAGCTCCCTTTGGATCGACAAAACCTTCCAGCTGCATCATATACAACTCTTCTTCCAGAAATCCATTCAGGAATGCAGTTTTGACATCCATTTGCCAAATTTCATAATCATAAAATGCAGCAATTGCTAACATGATTCGGACAGAATTAAGCATCGCTACGGGTGAGAAGGTCTCATCGTAGTCAATCCCTTGAACTTGTCAAAAACCTTTCACAACAAGTCGAGCTTTATAGACAGTAACATTACCGTCAGCGTCAGTCTTCTTCTTGAAGATACATTTATTCTCAATGGCTTGCCGATCATCGGGCAAGTCAACCAAAGTCCACACTTTGTTCTCATACATGGATCCCATCTCGATTTCATGGCCTCAAGCCATTTTGCGAATCTGGGCTCACCATCGCTTCTTCATAGTTCGTAGGTTCGTCATGGTCTAGTAACATAACCTCGAGAACAGGATTACCGTACCACTGCAGTGCGGATCTTACCCTGGTTGACCTACGAGGTTCAGTAACAACTTGATCTGAAGTTCCATGATCATCATCATTAACTTCCTCGCTAATTGGTATAGACGTCACAGGAACCGGTTTCTGTGATGAAACACTTTCCAATAAGGGAGCAGGTATGGTTACCTCATCAAGTTCTACTTTCCTCCCACTCACTTCTTTCGAGAGAAACTCCTTCTCTAGAAAGGATCCATTCTTAGCAACGAATGTCTTGCCTTCGGATCTGTGATAGAAGGTGTACCCAACAATCTCCTTTGGGTATCCTATGAAGACACATTTCTCGATTTGGGTTCGAGCTTATCAGGTTGAAGCTTTTTCACATAAGCATCGCAGCCCCAAACTTTAAGAAACGACAACTTTGGTTTCTTGCCAAACCATAGTTCATAAGGCGACGTCTCAACGGATTTTGATGGTGTCCTATTTAACATGAATGCGGCCGTCTCTAAAGCATAACCCCAAAACGATAGCGGTAAATCAGTAAGAGACATCATAGATCGCACCATATCTAGTAAAGTACTATTACGACGTTCGGACACACTATTACGCTGTGGTGTTCCGGATGGCGTGAGTTATAAACTATTCCGCATTGTTTCAAATGTAGACCAAACTTCGTAACTCAAATATTCTCCTCCACGATCAGATCGTAGAAACTTTATTTTCTTGTTACGATGATTTTCAACTTCACTCTGAAATTCTTTGAACTTTTCAAATGTTGCAGACTTATGTTTCATTAAGTAGATATACCCATATCTGCTTAAATCATCTGTTTAAGGTGAGAAAATAACGATACCAGCCGCGAGCCTCTATAGGACCTTTAAGTATGTCTAGTGGGGGGTGATTAGACTACTTGACCAATTAAAAACTTAGCCTTTTCCCAGTTTTAGAGTTTGGCAGATTTTAGCTATCTTAGGACAAGTCAAGCAATCATCACACAATTCAAGCAAGCATGCAAAGAGTGTATGAGCAGCGGAAATTAAAGCATGCGAATTGCAAGAAAGTAAAGGGAGGGCTTGGAGGATTCAAACGCAATTGGAGACACGGATGTTTTTGGCGTGGTTCCGATAGGGTGGAGCTATCGCACCTCCACGTTGATGGAGACTTCAACCCACAAAGGGTAGCAGTTCTTGCTGAGTCCACGGAGGGCTCCACCCACGAAGGGTCCACAAAGTAGCAACCTTGTCTATCCCACCATGGCCGTCGCCCACGAAGGACTTGTCTCACTAGCGGTAGATCTTCACGAAGTAGGAGATCTCCTTGTCCTTACAAACTTCTTGGTTCAACTCCACAATCTTGTCGGAGGCTCCCAAGTGACACCTAGCCAATCTAGGAGACACCACTCTCTAAGAAGTAACAAATGGTGTGTTGATGATGAACTCCTTGCTCTTGTGCTTCAAATGATAGTCTCCCCAACACTCAACTCTCTCTCATAGGATTTGGATCTGGTGGAAAGAATGATTTGAGTGGAAAGCAACTTGGGGAAGGCTAGAGATCAAGATTCATATGGTAGGAATGGAATATCTTGGTCTCAACACATGAGTAGGTGGTTCTCTCTAGAAATGGTAAGTTGGAAGTGTAGGTTTGTTACGATGGCTCTCTCCACGAATGAAGAGGAGGTGGAGGGGTATATATAGCCTCCACATAAAATCTAACTGTTACACACAATTTACCAATCTTGGTGGGACCGAATCAACAAACTCGGTCGATTTGATTTTAGTAAACCTAGTGACCGTTAGGATTTTCGGTGGATCGACTTGCATCTCGGTAGGACCGATATGGTTAGGGTTAGGGCATAACGTAATCTCGGTGAGACCGATTACACAAACTTCGGTGAGACCGATTTTGGTACTTAGCTAACCAGCGAGTTGGTCTCGTAAACTCGGTGGGACCGATTTGCTCTTTTCGGTGAGACCGAAATGTTACAAAAGGGAAACAGAGAGTTTACATTGCAATCTCGGTGGGACCGATCCGCTCTTTCGGTGAGACCGAAAAGTTACGAAAAGGAAATAGAGAGATCACAATCCCATCTCGATGAGACCTAGATCCCTATCGGTAGAACCGATTTGCCTAGGGTTTGTGGCAGTGGCTATGACATATGGAATCGGTGGCGCCGGATTGGAAGAATCGGTGAGACCGATTTTGGCTTTAGGTTTAGGTCATATGTGGATGTGAGAAAGTAGGCGAGGGTTTTGGAGCATATCACTAAGCACATGAAGCAAGAGGCTCATTAAGCAACACCTCATCCCTCCTTGATAGTATTGGCTTTTCCTATAGACTCAATGTCATCTTGAATCACTAAAATATAAAATGAAGAGTCTTGAGCTTTTGAGCTTGAGCCAATCCTTTGTCATTAGCATTTTGAGGATCCACTTTCATCATCCATGCCATGCCATTCATTGAGCTTTCCTGAAATGTTCATCTTGGAATAGCATTAGCTCAATGAGCTATATGTTGTTATGAATTACCAAAACCACCTAGGGATAGTTGCACTTTCAATCTCCCCTTTTGGTAATTGATGACAACATATAGATCAAAGCTTCGACAAATGTTAATAAGATTTAAAAACATCGTCGCTTTGAGAAGTATGTGATAAGCAAGAGCTCCCCCTAAATTTGTGCATATTTTATGATTTGCTTTGGACTGCAAATGCACAAGGAATTAGGCTCATGGGTTACTCTTCCATGTCACATACATCTTGGTGGAGCGCTCAAAATGATACGGAATGAATACATGCACTCATCACCAAGCACAGTGAATGATCACATAGGATAGATAATATAATATCATCAAACATGCATAAGTGTAGCTTATGATCAAACACATGATCATCAATGTCTCACAAACATAGTAACTCAAGCAATCAAAAGCAAACAAGTTAAAAAAAACCACCAAAACAAGAGAGAACAAAAGCAACACTCTCTCTCTCGAAGCCTATGATCTATACATTTTTCTCCCCCTTTGGCAACAAGTTACCAAAAAGTTCATAGAAAATGCATAGTGCTAGATCGACTCTCAGGCTTGATCTTTAGGTGGTGGAGTCCGGATAGCGCCGAGGACGAAGGCTTCAATTGAAGTAGATGGAGCTGGAGCTGATGTAGGTGCTGGAGCTGGTGGCACTGAGGCTGTAGCTGGTGCAGATGAAGTGGCTCACGGTGTCGAGGCAGCATGTGAGATGACCTCTGGGCTCTAGGCACTCTGGCAAATGCATCGCTTGTTGTTTTGCCCTTCCTCTCCTGCATGTCATCTTGTAGTTGCTCCACACCAGATTGAATCTCGATTACTTTCACATCTAAGTCATAGAACTTACATTTCCATGATTCTTTCCAAGCTCTCCTGATTTTGAGTGAGGGTAGCCAATCCCTTCTCAATCCTCAGTGTTGATGCTATTAAGTATCCAAGCTGCTCCTGCTTGTTCTTCAAGAAATACTCAGATGCCTCCTCTTGAGTTGGCATTCTAGCAGCCTTCTCCTTCCTTGCCTTCTCCTTCTTCTCTTATGCTTGAACTGACGATGGATCATTCTCATTCATGACAACCTCATTGTCCTCAAAGTCTGGATATATTGGAAAATGTTCTTTATCCAATAGATATTTGCCTGTGCCCATCTTTGAGTTAATCAACTCCACGGATCGAGGGGCATATCCACAACTTCTTTTACAGTGCTGCGGTCCTCTTAATGGTTTCAACCATAAGGCTCATGACTTTGAATTTCTATTGCACATCAAACAAATGCAACATGTTGATTGCATGCCCTCTAATCATGTTGTGGTCACCAGACTTAGGCGTAGAGTATGCCTTAAGATGCAGTTGATAGTTGGCAGCCAGCGAGGAAGGAAGTGGACTGATCCAAACTTATGTGTCTCAATGGCTGTGTCTAGGATCTCCTTGTACATGTGTGCCATGGAGCTGTGTTCCATTTTCTTCTTGGCATATACATCAAGGTCATCTTCATTCTCCTTTGGGGCATTTATCAGCTTTGCCCACTCCTCAACAGTTGACTGGTACCTTGTACCTTCAGACATCCACACTATCCTGCCATCTGGATAAAAGTGTGTGGAGTAGAAGCGCATGATTAGTTCATCGTTCGGTTGGTGAGCTTTTGCCCAACGAAGTCTGCAACTCCAACAGCAACAAAACTGTCTTGCACTCCAGGATAGTGCTCTACATTTTCTTTCATGTAGGTCGATCGACCCACCTCATATCACACACTATGGGCTTCTTATCCAGCAGAATAGTCTCATAAAAGTCCTGCTGTTCCTTGGTGTGGAACCTGTAGTCCACAGCAGTTCTTCTCCTTGAGGCATATGGATCTGTCATCCTCCATAGCCTCAACCCATTGTCTCTTCTGATCTTCATATCCTCAGCCACAGGATGGGCATCATTGTGGTCTGGTATCTTGGGCTTGAGCTTCCTCAAAACTTTTCCTTCTTCATCTTCTTCATCAGCAACCTCAGGCACTGGGGCCTTGTTCTTCTCAGTAGCTAGAATATTCCTGGTATTCCTCTTTGGTGCAGACTTGGCCTTGGGGGCAGCTTTGGGTGCTTCCTTGGGCTTAGATGTGGCAGCCCCAGATCTTATAGCATCACCCATAAGCTTGGGTGCCTTTGGTCTTGGTGCAACAATCTCTTCTTCCTCTTCCATCATGGAAGGCTTCCCAATAACTCGATTTGTGGTCTTCTTGACCCTTTCTTTCCTTTTCTTCCCTTGATGATGGCTGGCTCTTTGGGATCAGGCTTTTCAGGAATTTGAGTTGATGCTCTGACCTTTGGCATAGGTGTCCTCTTGGCACGAAACTTCTTATTGAGTCCAGGCTTTGTGCTATGTGCTGAGCCATACTCCTTTTTCAGCACTACCTTCTTGGAGGTTGCTTCATCCTCTTCTGCCCTATAATCCTCATCTTCAGAATCTGAGGTTTTCTTCTTCCTTTGCTCGGTGGCAGCTTTAGGCAAATTGCTTGGGGTGCTCCTGCTACCTTCATCTCAAGAGCTGGAGGGACTAGTGCCCTCACTCATGTTCACTGCTCCTCGACACATTACATTTGTCACTCTGAGTGCGACATGCCGCAAACATTGCTGACCCTGTGAAGAGTTATAGATCAGGTAGAGTGGATGAGCATCACAAAATGCAGATTTTTGCAAAAGAATGACTCAAAAATTCAGTTTTAGTTTTCCACGAAAGCATTTCGGATCAACCGATTTTCAAACTCGGTGATACCAAGCAGTTTTGGAACCTAAAGCGATGAACTCGGTCGAGACCGAGTCACGATTCAGTGGCACCGAGACTGCTAGGGTTTCACAAAGTCCTAAAATCGGTCTCGCCGATTAGCAATTCTCGGTCAGACCGAGTCTCACTAGTGCAATGGCATAAGCCAAATCGGTGAGACCGGGTTTTTCAACTCGGTGGGTCCGAGATGGTTTCGGCGGAAACCTAACCCTAAATTTTCGAATCAAAACTATTCTAAGGATTGCATTGACTGGATAGGAGTGTTTCAATCGTGGCAAGAATCAATAAGATCACAATGTGCTGAGAATCGGACGAGGAAAACACTGTGATTGAGTCCATACCCTAGTTCGACGGAGACTCGCTACGGCGGCAACAGCGGGGTTGATTTACATTGGCTGGCGGAGACCAGCTGACGAGGCGGTGGCGGCGAGGAGACGATCCGGAGACCACGGAGGCAGAGCGAGCTATTGCGGCGAGGCGAAGAGGTTCGGAGAAATTTCAAATTTTTGCCGTGACTATATATAGCCCGACCACATCGGTGTGACTGTAGTGGAACAACTCGGTGGCACCGAGATGCAAAGCGTATGATTATTGCAACTCGATGTGACCGAATAGTTCAAATCGGTTGCACCGAGATTGAAAACCTAGATCGACTAAGTGATCTCGGTAAGACCGAAATGGAGGAATCGGTCAGACCGAGAATCACAAAGAAGTTTTGGAAGTTTAAGTCTATGACGAATCGGGGACTCCGAGTGCTCCTCACACAGAGTGGTTCGAATCTGACTTGATCAAATTTTGTGATGTAGCATGAATAGAGTTTGAGATGAGAAAAACATAGATAGCTAGAGAAGGTTCTTAGGCATTCTTGTCCATCCACTTGGCCAAAGAAAAAGAAGCCAATCAATCCAAACAACAAGTGGATGTCCTCGAATGAGTAAAGTATGCAACCAACATGCTCACACCATAAGATGGCAAATGAAATATGTGGCAAAGCATGCACAACCAATTCTAGCATCTATCAAACAATTGGCAATGACTGGTTCATCTATATATGAGTATATTGACTTAGGAGTCAAATGATAGACATTTGATCATAGGTCATACTCATCGTTTAAGCTCAAGTGGGGTTACCACTTTTACATAAAGCATTTATGTGTTCACATCATTAGAGTTGCTTTGACTCAATTCTTAGAGTTAAGCTCCCCTAGATGTGAGATCCCCCCTAAGAGGGATGAACTAACCTTGGGTTTTGTCGATGATGACTTCATGTAGGTGTTGAAGATGTGGATGCTCAATGTTGATGTAGATCTTTTTGGAGCAATCCAGCAATCCTTTGGAGTGAGTTGCACTTTCAGTACCTACATGGGTTAGTCCCACAAGGAACAAACAAGTATATCCATAGACATAGAGTGATGCACACACAAAATGATGTCCATGAAATCATTAGGTTACCTTGTCCCTTGCCTTACCAACATGAGGGTTTGTGACTCCTTGAACTAGTGCAAGATATGGAAGTTGATTGCACTTGTCCTTGCCATAATGATATGAGTGAAATATGTTGGCGGAGTCGCCCTCAAGAACTCTCTAGTTCTTCTTCTTACGGATCCACATCATCTTGATGGGAATCCTTGGAGTTGTAGTTGTACTTGATGAGGTAGAACTTGGCGTAGTCTTGGGAATCCACTTAACCGAGACCTTAGGTGCTTCTTCAAATGCATCAATCTCTTCTTGAAGCTTGTCCTTGCCTTTGTTCTTGTGGTCTTGTGGTGGAAGATCATCTTGTGCCTGTGTTCCCTTGAAGGAAGTAGGATCATACTTCTCTTGTTGAGGAACAAACTTCGTCTTGGGGTATTGATCTTCTTCCCACTCAACTCCATTGGCATTGAACTTTCGCTCAAAACCAACACCTTGATTCTTCCGGTGCCTTCCTTGCTTGCGTACAATTTCCTCGAATTGCTTACTCCCGGCAAGGCTCTTGTATACACCTTTCTCTATAATTCCCTTCAATAAGTTATTTTCTTGCTCAAGTGTAACTTGGCTAAGAGATTCATTAGTGTAATCAAGAGAACTACTAGAAGCAACAATATTGGATTTGACATTATTATTGTTACTATAGAGAAAGAATCTTTCTTGATCTTGTTACTAGACTTGACTTGAGGCATGTAAGTGGATAAGAGTAAACGCTTGGGAATGTAAGAAGAACTTTTCTTACGGAGATCATGATTGATTGCTTTTAAGAACTCATGCTCTTGCTCAAGATTGAGCTTTTCAAAGCGTAACTTCTCATGAGCCCTTAAAAGTTCTCGATGATCTTCGAAGATAGTTTCATGAGCTAACTTAAGAGTGTTTAGTTCTTTAGTTAGACGCTCAATTTTCTGTTGGAAATATGCCCTAGAGGCAATAATAAAAGCATTATTATTATATTTCCTTGTTCATGATAATTGTCTTTTATTCATGCTATAACTGTATTATTCGGAAATCGTAATACACGTGTGAATACATAGACCTGTACGTCCCTAGTGAGCCTCTAGTTGACTAGCTCGTTGGTCAACAGATAGTCATGGTTTCCTGACTATGGACATCAGATGTCATTGACAACGGGATCACGTCATTAGGAGAATGACGTGATGGACAAGACCCAATCCTAAGCATGGCACAAAGATCGTGTAGTTCGTTTTTGCTAGAGCTTTTCCAATGTCAAGTATCTCTTCCTTAGACCGTGAGATCGTGTAACTCCCGGATACCGTAAGAATGCCTTGGGTGTACCAAACGTCACAACATAATTGGGTGACTATAAAGGTGCATTACAGGTATCTCCGAAAGTGTCTGTTGGGTTGACACGGATCGACACAGGGATTTGTCACTCCGTATGACGGAGAGGTATCACTGGGCCCACTCGATAGTGCATCATCATAATGAGCTCAAAGTGACCAAGTGTCTGGTCACGGGATCATGCATTACGGTACGAGTAAAGTGACTTGCCGGTAACGAGACTAAACGAGGTATTGGGATACCGATGATCGAGTCTCGGGCAAGTAACATACCGTCTGACAAAGGGAATAGCATACGGGGTTGCTTGAACCCTCGACATCGTGGTTCATCCGATGACAACATCGAGGAGCGTGTGTTATCCAACATGGGTATCCAGATCCCGCTGTTGGTTATTGACCGGAGAGCGTCTCGGTCATGTTTGCATGTCTCCGAACCCGTAGGGTCTACACATAAGGTTCGGTGACGCTAGGGTTAATAGGAAGACTTGTATGTGACTACGAATGTTGTTCAGAGTCCGGATGAGATCCCGGACGTCACGAGGAGTTCCGGAATGGTCGGAGGTGAAGATTTATATATGGGAAGGCGTCAAGCGGACACCGGAAAAGTTTGGTCATGTCGGTATTATGGAGGGTCCACCGGAAAGGTTCCGGAGGACCACCGGGAGGCCACCCTTTGGGGGCCACATGGGCTGCGTGGGAGGCAGCCAGCCCCTCATGGGCTGGGCGCACCCCCTCCCCATGGCCCATGCGCCTAGGGTTGAGGATGGGAACCCAAAGGGGCGCCCCCTTGCTTGGGGGCAAGCCCTCCCTTGGCCGCCGCCCCCCTCTAGATGCATCTAGAGGGGCCGCCCTCCTCCCTTCCCTATAAATACAAGGGTGAGGGAGGGCTGCAAACACCATTGAAGGCGCAGCCCTCCCTCCCAACACCTCTCCTCCTCCGTGACACGCTTGGCGAAGCCTCGCTGAGTGGTCCCTCCATTTGCATCACGCCGTCGTGCTGCCATTGGAGTGATCTTCCTCAACCTCTCCTTCCTCCTTGCTGGATCAAGACGAAGGAGACGTCATCGTCCGTACGTGTGTTGAACGCGGAGGTGCTGTCCGTTCAGCACTTGGTCATCGGTGATCGGAATCACGTTGGGAACGTCTTCATCATCACCACTCCCTCGAACGCTTCCGTACTCGATCTACAAGTGGTATGTAGATGCAAACTCTCTCTCGTAACTCGTTGCTTAGATGAACTCATAGATAGATCTTGGTGAAACCGTAGAAAAGTTTAATTTTCTCGCAACGTTCCCCAACAGTGGCATCATGAGCTAGGTCTATGCGTAGTTCTCTATTGCACGAGTAGAACACAATTTAGTTGTGGGCGTGGATCTTGTCAATTTACTTGCCGCTACTAGTCTTATCTTGCTTCCGCGGTATTGTGGGATGAAGCGCCCGGACCAACCTTACACGACGCTTACGTGAGACCGGTTCCACCGACTAACATGCACTAGTTGCATAAGGTGGCTGGCGGGTGTCTGTCTCTCCTACTTTAGTTGGAGCGGATTCGATGAAAATGGTCCTTATGAAGGGTAAATAGAAGTTGACAAGATCACGTTGTGGTTATTCGTAGGTAAGAAAACGTTCTTGCTAGAACCCAATTGCAGCCACGTAAAAGATGCAACAACAATTAGAGGACGTCTAACTTGTTTTTGCAGCAATTGACATGTGATGTGATATGGCCAAGTTGTGATGAATGATGAATGACATATTGTGATGTATGAGATCATGTTCTTGCAATAGGAATCACGACTTGCATGTCGATGAGTATGACAACCGGCAGGAGCCATAGGAGTTGTCTTAATTTTTGTATGACCTGCGTGTCATTGAAGAACGCCATGTAACTTACTTTACTTTATTGCTAAACGTTAGCCATAGAAGTAGAAGTAGTCGTTGGCGTGACAACTTCATGGAGGCACAATGATTGAGATCATGATGATGGAGATCATGGTGTCATGCCGGTGACAAGATGATAATGGAGCCCCGAAGATGGAGATCAATGGAGCTTTATGATAGTGGCCATATCATGTCACTACTATATAATTGCATGTGATGTTTATTATGTTTATACATCTTGTTTACTTAGAACGACGGTAGTAAATAAGATGATCCTTACAACAATTTCAAGAAGTGTTTCCCCTAGCGTGCACCGTTGCCAAAGTTAAATCGTTTCTAAGCACCACGTGATGATCGGGTGTGATGGATTCTTACGTTCACATACAACGGGTGTAAGACAGATTTACACACGAAAACACTTAGGGTTTACTTGACGAGCCTAGCATGTACAGACATGGCCTCGGAACACGGAGACCGAAAGGTCGAACACGAGTCGTATGGAAGATACGATCAACATGAGAATGTTCACCGACGAGACTAGTCCGTCTCACGTGATGATCGGACACGGCCTAGTCGACTCGGATCGTGTAACACTTAGATGACTAGAGGGATGTCTAATCTGAGTGGGAGTTCATAATTTGATTAGATGAACTTAATTACCATGAACTTAGTCTAAAACTTTTGAATGATATGTCTTGTAGATCAAATGGCCAACACTCATGTCAACTTGAACTTCAACGCGTTCCTAGAGAAAACCAAGCTGAAAGATGACGGCAGCAACTATCTCTGAATTTGGGTCCGGAACTTGAGGATCATCCTCATAGCTGCCAGGAAACAATATGTCCTAGAAGGACCGCTTAGGTGACGCCCCGTCCCGGAGAACCAAGACATTATGAATGCTTGGCAGTCTCGTCTTGATGATTACTCCCTCGTTTAGTGCGGCATGCTTTACAGACTTAGAACCGGGCTCCAAAAGCGTTTTGAGCATCACGGAGCATATGAGATGTTCGAGGAGCTGAAACTTGTTTTCCAAGCTCACGCCGGGTCGAGAGATATGACATCTCCGACAAGTTCTATAGTTGTAAGATGGAGGAAAACAATTACATCGGTGAGCATATTACGAAGATATGCAGGTTGCACAACCGTATGACCCAGCTGAATATTAACCTCCACGATGAGGCGGTCATTGACAGAATCCTCGATCGCTTCCACCAAGCTACAAGAGCTTTGTGATGAACTACAACATGCGAGGATGGTAAAGACCATTCTGAAGTGTTCTCTATGCTTGAAGTCAGCCGAGGTTGAGATCAAGAAAGAACATCAAGTGTTGATGGTCAATAAGACCACTAAGTTCAAGAAGGGCAAGGGTAAGAAGAACTTCAAGAAGGACGGCAAGGAGGTTGCTGCGCCCGATAAACAAGTTGCCGGGAAGAAGTCAAAGAATGGACCCAAACCCGAGACCGAGTGCTTTTTATTGCAAGGGAGGGGTCAATGGAAGCGGAATCTGCCCCAAATACTTAGCGGACAAGAAGGCCGGCAACACCAAAGGTATATTTGATATACATGTAATTGATGTGTACTTTGCCGATTACTCGTAGTAACTCCTGGGTATTTGATACCGTGCCGTTGCTCATATTTGTAACTCACGCAGAGGAGCTGCGGAATAAGCGGAAGCTGGCGAAGGGCGAGGAGGTGACGATGCTTGGCGTCGGGAATGGTTCCAGAGTCGATGTGATCGCCGTCGCACGCTACCTCTTCATTTACCTACGGGATTAGTTATGAACCTTAATAATTGTTATTTGGTGCCAAGTTTGAGCATGAATATTGTATCTGGATCTCGTTTAATGCGAGATGGCTACTCATTTAAATCCGAGAATAATGGTTGTTCTATTTATATGAGAGATATGTATTATGGTCATGCTCCGATGGTCAATGGTTTATTCTTAATGAATCTCGGCGTAGTATTACACATGTTTATAGTGTGAATACCAAAAGATGTAAAGTTGATAACGATAGTCCCACATACTTGTGTACTTGCCGCCTTGGTCACATTGGTGTCAAGCGCATGAAAAGGCTCCATGCCGATGGACTTTTGGAGTCTTTAGATTATGAATCATTTGACACATGCGAACCATGCCTCATGGGCAAGATGACCAAGACTCCGTTCTCCGGAACAATGGAGCGTAAAGCAACCAACTTGTTGGAAATCATACATACCGATGTGTGCGGTCCAATGAGCGTTGAGGCTCATGGAGGGTATCGTTATGTTCTCACTCTCACGGATGACTTGAGTAGATATGGGTATGTCTACTTGATGAAACACAAGTCTGAGACCTTTGAAAAGTTCAAGGAATTTCAGAATGAAGTAGAGAATCAACGTGACCGAAAGATAAAATTCTTACGATCGGATCGTGGAGGAGAATATTTAAGTCACGAATTTGGTACACACTTAAGAAAATGTGGAATCGTTTCACAACTAACGCCGCCTGGAACACCTCAGCATAATGGTGTGTCCGAATGTCGTAATCGCACTCTATTAGATATGGTGCGGTCTAAGATGTCTCTTACCGATTTACCGCTATCATTTTGGGGATACGCTCTAGAGACAGCTACATTCACTTTAAATAGGGCACCGTCTAAGTGCATTGAGACGACACCGTATGAATTATGGTTTGGTAAGAAACCTAAGTATCGTTTCTAAAAGTTTGGGGATGCGATGCTTATGTCAAGAAACTTCAACCTGAAAAGCTCGAACCCAAGTCAGAAAAATGCGTCTTCATAGGATACCCTAAAGAAACCATTGGGTATACCTTCTACTTAAGATCCGAGGGCAAGATCTTTGTTGCCAAGAACGGAACCTTTACGGAAAAAGAGTTTCTCTCGAAGAAGTAAGTGGGAGGAAAGTAGAACTCGATGAAGTACTACCTCTTGAGCAGGATAGTAGTGCAGCTCGGGAAAATGTTCTGTGATGCCTACACCAACTGAAGAGGAAATTCATGATGATGATCAATGTACTTCGGATCAAGTTGCTCTTGAACCCGTGGGTCCACTAGGACACGTTCGCACACCAGTGATGCAGCAACCTGTCTTGGAAATCATGTTGTTAGACAACAATGAACCTTGAATTATGAAGAAGCAATGGCGGGCCCAGATTCCAACAAATGGCTAGAAGCCATGAAGTCCGAGATAGAATCCATGTACGAAAACAAAGTGTGGACTTTGGTCGACTTGCCCGATGATCGTGGCGATAGAAAACAAATGGATCTTTAAGAAGAAGGCGGACGCGGATGGTAATGTTACCATCTATAAAGCTCGACTTGTCGCTAAGGGTTATCGGCAAGTTCAAGGGATTGACTACGATGAGACTTTCTCTCCCGTAAGCGAAGCTTAAGTCCGTCCGAATCATGTTAGCAATTGCCGCATACTATGATTATGAGATATGGCAGATGGACGTCAAAACAGCGTTCCTTAGCGGTTATCTTAAGGAAGAGCTGTATATGATGCAGCGGAAGGTTTTGTCGATCCTAAGAATGTCGACAAAGTATGCAAGCTCCAGCGATCCATTTATGGGCTGGTGCAAGCATCTCGGAGTTGGAATATTCGCTTTGATGAGATGATCAAAGCGTTTGGGTTATCTTGAGACTTATGGAGAAGCCTGCGTTTACAAGAAAGTGAGTGGGAGCTCTGTAGCATTTCTCATATTATATGTAGATGACATACTTTTGATGGGAAATGATATAGAATTCTTGGACAGCATTAAGGCCTACTTGAATAAGTGTTTTTCAATGAAGGACCTTGGAGAAGCTGCTTATATATTAGGCATCAAGATCTATAGAGATAGATAGAGACGCCTCATAGGTCTTTCACAAAGCACATCCTTGATAAGATTTTGAAGAAGTTCAAAATGGATCAGTCCAAGAAGGGGTTCTTGCCTGTATTGCAAGGTGTGAGATTGAGCTCAGCTCAATGCCCGACCACGCAAAAGATAAAGAAGAGATGAGTGTCATCCCTATGCCTCAGCCATAGGATCTATTATGTATGCCATCTTTGTGTACGGACTGATGTAAACCTTGCCGTAAGTTTGGTAGGAAGATACCAAAGTAATCCCGGCAAGGAACACCGGACATCGGTCAAGAATATCCTGAAGTACACGAAAAGGACAAAGGACATGTTTCGTTTATGGAGGTGACGAAGAGCTCGTCAGAAGGGTTACGTCGACGCGAGCTTCGACACAGATCTGGATGACTCAAAGTCACAAACCGGATACGTGTTTATGTTGAATGGTGGAGCAGTAAGCTGGTGCAGCTGCAAGCAGAGCGTCGTGGCGGGATCTACATGTGAAGCGGAGTACATGGCAGCCTCTGAGGCAGCACATGAAGCAATTTGGGTGAAGGAGTTCATCACCGACCTAGGAGTCATACCCAATGCGTCGGGGCCGATCAAACTCTTCTGTGACAACACTGGAGCTATTGCACTAGCCAAGGAGCCAGGTTTCACAAGAAGACCAGCACATCAAGCGTCGCTTCAACTCCATCCGTGAAAATGTTCGGGATGGAGACATAGAAATTTGTAAAGTGCATACGGATCTGAATGTCGCAGATCCGTTGACTAAACCTCTTCCACGGGCAAAACATGATCAACACCAGAACTCTATGGGTGTTCGATTCATCACAATGTAAACTAGATTATTGACTCTAGTGCAAGTGGGAGACTGTTGGAAATATGCCCTAGAGGCAATAATAAAAGCATTATTATTATATTTCCTTGTTCATGATAATTGTCTTTTATTCATGCTATAAGCGTATTATTCGGAAATCGTAATACACGTGTGAATACATAGGCCACAATCGTCCCTAGTGAGCCTCTAGTTGACTAGCTCGTTGGTCAACAGATAGTCATGGTTTCGACTATGGACATCAGATGTCATTGACAACGGGATCACGTCATTAGGAGAATGACGTGATGGACAAGACCCAATCCTAAGCATGGCACAAAGATCGTGTAGTTCGTTTTTGCTAGAGCTTTTCCAATGTCAAGTATCTCTTCCTTAGACCGTGAGATCGTGTAACTCCGGATACCGTAAGAATGCCTTGGGTGTACCAAAGCGTCACAACGTAATCGGGTGACTATAAAGGTGCATTACAGGTATCTCCGAAAGTGTCTGTTGGGTTGACACGGATCGAGACTAGGATTTGTCACTCCGTATGACGGAGAGGTATCACTGGCCCACTCGGTAGTGCATCATCATAATGAGCTCAAAGTGACCAAGTGTGCGGTCACGGGATCATGCAAGACGGTACGAGTAAAGTGACTTGCGGTAACGAGACTAAGCGAGGTATTGGGATACCGACGATCGAGTCCCGGCAAGTAACATACCGTCGACAAAGGAATAGCATACGGGTTGCTTGAACCCTCGACATCGTGGTTCATCCGATGACAACATCGAGGCGTGTGGGAACCAACATGGGTATCCAGATCCAGCTGTTGGTTATTGACCGGAGAGCGTCTCGGTCATGTATGCGCATGTCTCCGAACCCGTAGGGTCTACACACTTAAGGTTCGGTGGCGCTAGGGTTAATATGAAGACTTGTAATGTGACTACCGAATGTTGTTCGAGTCCCGGATGAGATCCCGGACGTCACGAGGAGTTCGGAATGGTCCGGAGGTAAAGATTTATATATGGGAAGTCGTCAAGCGGACAGGAAAAGTTTGGTCATGTCGGTATTATGGAGGGTCCACGGAAAGGTTCAGGAGGACCACCGGAGGGGCCACCCCTTTTTGGGGGCCACTTGGGCTGCGTGGGAGGCAGCCAGCCCCTCATGGGCTGGGCACACCCCCTCCCCTTGGCCCATGCGCCTAGGGTTGAGGGGGGGAACCCTAAGGGGGGCGCCCCCCTTGCTTGGGGGGCAAGCCCCTCTCCCCTTGGCCGCCCCCCCCCCCTCTAGATGCATCTAGAGGGGCCGCCCTCCTCCCTTCCCTATAAATACAAGGGTGAGGGAGGGCTGCAAACACCATTGAAGGCGCAGCCCTCCCTCCCAACACCTCTCCTCCTCCGCATACGCCGGTGAAGCCTGCTGAGTACAGTCCCTCCATCGCATCACGCCGTCGTGCTGCCATTGAGTGATCTTCCTCAACCTCTCCTTCCTCCTTGCTGGATCAAGACGAAGGAGACGCCATCGCCCGTGCACGTGTGTTGAACGCGGAGGTGCTGTCCGTTCAGCACTTGGTCATCGGTGATCGGAATCACGTTGGAACGTCTTCATCATCACCACTCCCTCGAACGCCTGCATTTCGATCTACAAGTGGTATGTAGATGCAAACTCTCTCTCGTAACTCGTTGCTTAGATGAACTCATAGATAGATCTTGGTGAAACCGTAGAAAAATTTTAATTTTCTGCAACGTTCCCCAACATTTTCTCCTTATCATTGTCATTCGTTTCAACTTGATTAGCATGATTAATTGACGTTTCATCATAGTATTCATCACTAGAGTTGTCAACAAGTATATCATCATCACCTAGCAAGTCATCTTCATCAACATCAAAATCAACATACTCGGGGTGTGTTACCTTAGGACCTTTGGCCATGAAGCATCTACCAATTCCTTCATTTGGTGATTCAAATATGCCGTAGGATTTGGTTGACACAAGTGCTAGACCGGCAACACCTTCATCTTGAGTATATTCGGAGTCGGAGTGATAGCTTCTCTCGGAGTGATGGTCGGAGTCGGAGCTGGATACCCATTCACCAACATGAGCTTGATGTCTTCGTTTTGTGTAGCTCTTTGATGACTTGTCCTTCCTTTCCGAATCCTTGCTTCTCCGTGCGGATCTTCGTTCATAACGATCATCTCTACTCCTCCTCTCTCTTGGTGGTGATTCTTCTCTTCTACTTCTTCTTTTTGGAGAGTCTTCTCTTCTTTTGTAGGGTGTCGTACACTCATTGGAATAGTGTCCAGGTCTCCCACAGTTGTAGCAATTTCGCTCTCGATTAGAAGATCTTTTGTCGTTGTAAGACCTTGACTTGGAGCTTCTTTCTTTGCTTCTACTCTTGTAGAATTTGTTGAAGTTCTTCACCATTAAGCTCAATTCTTCATTGAAGGTGTGTTTCTCACTTGATGATGTGGGGGCTTCACTTGAGGCTTTGTAAGCACCACTTGACTTGTTGTGAAGTTCCTCCTTATCCTTAAGTGACATCTCATGAGCAACAATTCTTCCAATGACTTCATTGGCTTGAGATCTTTGTAGTTTGGCATCATTTGAATCAATGTGCACACGGTATCATACTTTCCATCCAATGCTCTTAGGATCTTCTTGATGATGAATCATCGGTCATCTCTTCACTCCCTAAGCCGGCAATCTCATTTGTGATAAGTGCAAGCCTAGAGTACATTTCAGCGACACCTTCACCATCCTTCATTTTGAACTTGTCAAGTTGACTTTGGAGCACATCCAACTTGGATTCCTTGACGGATTCGGTACCTTCATAAATTAAATCAAAGTATCCCAAATTTCCTTTGCATTCTCAAGACGGCTGATTTTGTTGAATTCTTCAGGGCACAATCCGTTGAAGATGATATCACAAGCTTGAGCGTTGTATTGCAACATCTTCAATTCTTCCGCATTAGCTTCAAGGTTCGGCTCTCTCCCATCAAAGAATTCACCTTGCAAGCCAATACAAATAATTGCCCAAACGGCGGGGTTATGTCCGAGAATATGCATTTTCATCTTATGCTTCCAACTAGCAAAATTAGTACCATCAAAGTAAGGACCTCTACGGTGATAATTTCCCTCGCTAGACGCCATACTCTCCTAGGTTGTGAAACCAAGGCTATGACCACCAAAAGCTATGGAAATCAAAGCAAATGGAGTCCAAAGCTCTGATACCACTTGTAGGACCTTGAAGTATGTCTAGAGGGGGGTGATTAGACTACTTGACCAATTAAAAACTTAGCCTTTTCCTAGTTTTAGAGTTTGGCAGATTTTAGCTATCTTAGGACAAGTCAAGCAATCATCACACAATTCAAGCAAGCATGCAAAGAGTGTATGAGCAGCGGAAATTAAAGCATGCAACTTGCAAGAAAGTAAAGGGAAGGGTTTGAGGATTCAAACACAATTGGAGACACGGATATTTTTGGCATGGTTCCGATAGGTGGTGCTATCGTACCTCCACGTTGATGGAGACTTCAACCCACGAAGGGTAACGGTGCGAGTCCACGGAGGGCTCCACCCACGAAGGGTCCACGAAGTAGCAACCTTGTCTATCCCACCATGGCCGTCGCCCACGAAGGACTTGCCTCACTAGCGGTAGATCTTCACGAAGTAGGCGATCTCCTTGCCCTTTACAAACTCCTTGGTTCAACTCCACAATCTTGTCTGAGGCTCCCAAGTGACACCTAGCCAATCTAGGAGACACCACTCTCCAAGAGGTAACAAATGGTGTGTTGATGATGAACTCCTTGCTCTTGTGCTTTAAATGATAGTCTCCCCAACACTCAACTCTCTCTCATAGGATTTGGATCTGGTGGAAAGAATGATTTGAGTGGAAAGCAACTTGGGGAAGGCTAGAGATCAAGATTCATATGGTAGGAATGGAATATCTTGGTCTCAACACATGAGTAGGTGGTTCTCTCTCAGAAATGGTAAGTTGGAAGTGTTGGTTTGTTCTAATGGCTCTCTCCACGAATGAAGAGGAGGTGGAGGGGTATATATAGCCTCCACACAAAATCTAACCGTTACACACAATTTACCAATCTCGGTGGGACCGAATCAACAAACTCTGTCATACCGATTTTAGTAAACCTAGTGACCGTTAGGATTTTCGGTGGGACCGACTTGCATCTCGGTAGGACCGATATGTTTAGGGTTAGGTCATAACGTAATCTCGGTGAGACCGATTACACAAACTTTGTGAGACAGATTTTGGTAATAAGCTAACCAGAGAGTTGGTCGTGTAAACTCGGTGGGACCGATTTGCTCTTTTCGGTGAGACCGAAATGTTACAAAAGGGAAACAGAGAGTTTACATTGCAATCTCGATGGGACCGATCCGCTCTTTCGGTGAGACCGAAAAGTTACGAAAAGGAAACAGAGAGATCACAATCCCATCTCGGTGAGACCGAGATCCCTATCGGTAGAACCGATTTGCCTAGGGTTTGTGGCAGTGGCTATGACATATGAAATCGGTGGCGCCGGATTGGAAGAATCGGTGAGACCGATTTTGGCTTTAGGTTTAGGTCATATGTGGATGTGAGAAAGTAATGAGGGTTTTGGATCATATCACTAAGCACATGAAGCAAGAGGCTCATTAAGCAACACCTCATCCCTCCTTGATAGTATTGGATTTTCCTATAGACTCAATGTGATCTTGAATCACTAAAATATAAAATGAAGAGTCTTGAGCTTTTGAGCTTGAGCCAATCCTTTGTCATTAGCATTTTGAGGGATCCACTTTCATCATCCATGCCATGCCATTCATTGAGCTTTCCTGAAATGTTCATCTTGGAATAGCATTAGCTCAATGAGCTATATGTTGTTATGAATTACCAAAACGACCTAGGGATAGTTGCACTTTCAGCCTCAATATTCATTGGTCCACATACATCAATATGTATGATCTCCAATAAATCAGTTGCTCGCTCCATAGTTCTGGAGAACGGCGTTTTAGTCATCTTGCCCATGAGGCATGGTTCGCAAGTACCAAGTGATTCATAATCAAGTGATTCCAAAAGTCCATCAATATGGAGTTTCTTCATGCGCTTTACACCAATATGACCCAAACGGCAGTGCCACAAATAAGTTGCACTATCATTATCAACTCTGCATCTTTTGGCTTCAACATTATGAATATGTGTATCACTACTATCGAGATTCATCAAAAATAGACCACTCTTCAAGGGTTGATGACCATAAAAGATATTACTCATATAAATAGAACAACCATTATTCTCTGATTTAAATGAATAACCGTCTCGCATTAAACAAGATCCAGATATAATGTTCATGCTCAACGCTGGCAGCAAATAACAATTATTTAGGTCTAATACTAATCCCGAAGGTAGATGTAGAGGTAGCGTGCCGACGGCAATCACATCGACTTTGGAACCGTTTCCCACGTGCATCGTCACCTCGTCCTTAGCCATTGTTCGCTTAATCCGTAGTCCCTGTTGGGGAACGTTGCAGAAAATTAAAATTTTTCTACGGTTTCACCAAGATCTATCTATGAGTTCATCTAAGCAACGAGTTACTAGAGAGAGTTTGCATCTACATACCACTTGTAGATCGAAGTACGGAAGCGTTCGAGGGAGTGGTGATGATGAAGACGTTCCCAACGTGATTCCGATCACCGATGACCAAGTGCTGAACGGACAGCACCTCCGCGTTCAACACACGTACGGGACGATGACGTCTCCTTCGTCTTGATCCAGCAAGGAGGAAGGAGAGGTTGAGGAAGATCACTCCAATGGCAGCACGACGGCGTGATGCAGATGGAGGGACTGTACTCCGGCAGGGCTTCGCCAAGCGTATGCGGAGGAGGAGAGGTGTTGGGGAGGGGAGGGGCTGCGCCTTCAATGGTGTTTGCAGCCCTCCCCTCACCCTTGTATTTATAGGGGAAGGGAGGAGGGGCGGCCCCTCTAGATGCATCTAGAGGGGGGCTGACGAGGGAGGGGCTTGCCCCCCAAGCAAGGGGGGCGCCCCCCTTAGGGTTCCCCTCCTCAACCCTAGGCGCATGGGCCAAGGGAAGGGGGTGCGCCCAGCCCATGAGGGGCTGGCTGCCTCCCACGCAGCCCAAGTGGCCCCCCAAAAGGGGTGGTCCTCCGGAACCTTTCCGGTGGACCCTCCATAATACCGACATGACCCGAAACTTTTCCGGTGTCCGTTTGACGACTTCCCATATATAAATCTTTACCTCCGGACCATTCCGGAACTCCTCGTGACGTCTGGGATCTCATCCGGGACTCCGAACAACATTCGGTAGTCACATACAAGTCTTCCTATTAACCCTAGCGTCACCGAACCTTAAGTGTGTAGACCCTACGGGTTCGGGAGACATGCAGACATGACCGAGACGCTCTCCGGTCAATAACCAACAGCGGGATCTGGATACCCATCTTGGTTCCCACACGCTCCTTGATGTTGTCATCGGATGAACCACGATGTCGAGGGTTCAAGCAACCCCGTATGCTATTCCCTTTGTCAGACGGTATGTTACTTGCCCGAGACTCGATCGTCGGTATCCCAATACCTCGTTTAATCTCGTTACCGGCAAGTCACTTTACTCGTATCGTAGTGCATGATTCCGTGACCGGACACTTGGTCACTTTGAGCTCATTATGATGATGCACTACCGAGTGGGCCCAGTGATACCTCTCCGTCATACGGAGTGACAAATCCCTGTCTCGATCCGTGTCAACCCAACAGACACTTTCGGAGATACCTGTAATGCACCTTTATAGTCACCCAGTTATGTTGTGACGTTTGGTACACCCAAGGCATTCCTACGGTATCCGGGAGTTACACGATCTCACGGTCTAAGGAAGAGATACTTGACATTGGAAAAGCTCTAGCAAAAACGAACTACACGATCTTTGTGCCATGCTTAGGATTGGGTCTTGTCCGTCACGTCATTCTCCTAATGACGTGATCCCGCTGTCAATGACATCGATGTCCATAGTCGGAAACCATGACTATCTGTTGACCAACGAGCTAGTCAACTAGAGGCTCACTAGGGACGTATTGTGGTCTATGTATTCACACGTGTATTACGATTTCCGAATAATACGGTTATAGCATGAATAAAAGACAATTATCATGAACAAGGAAATATAATAATAATGCTTTTATTATTGCCTCTAGGGCATATTTCCAACAGTCTCCCACTTGCACTAGAGTCAATAATCTAGTTTACATTGTGATGAATCGAACACCCATAGAGTTACGGTGTTGATCATGTTTTGCCCATGGAAGAGGTTTAGTCAACGGATCTGCGACATTCAGATCCGTATGCACTTCTAAATTTCTATGTCTCCATCCTGAATATTTTCACGGATGGAGTTGAAGCGACGCTTGATGTGCTCGGTCTTCTTGTGAAACACAGGCTCCTTGGCTAGTGCAATAGCTCGGTGTTGTCACAGAAGAGTTTGATCGGCCCCGACGCATTGGGTATGACTCCTAGGTCGGTGATGAACTCCTTCACCCAAATTGCTTCATGTGTTGCCTCCGAGGCTGCCATGTACTCTGCTTCACATGTAGATCCCGCCACGACGCTCGCTTGCATTGCACCAGCTTCTTGCTCCACCATTCAACATATACACGTATCCGGTTTGTGACTTAGAGTCATTCAGATGCGTGTCGAAGCTAGCATCGGCGTAACCCTTCTGACGAGCTCTTCGTCACCTCCATAAACGAGAAACATGTCCTTTGTCCTTTTCGGTGTACTTCAGGATATTCTTGACCGCTGTCCGGTGTTCCTTGCCGGGATTACTTTGGTACCTTCCTACCAAACTTACGGCAAGGTTTACATCAGGTCCGGTACACTGATGGCATACATAATAGATCCTATGGCTGAGGCATAGGGGATGACACTCATCTCTTCTTTATCTTTTGCCGTGGTCGGGCATTGAGCTGAGCTCAATTTCACACCTTGCAATACGTGCAAGAACCCTTTCTTGACTGATCCATTTTGAACTTCTTCAAAATCTTATCAAGGTATGTGCTTTGTGAAAGACCTATGAGGCGTCTCGATCTATCTCTATAGATCTTGATGCCTAATATATAAGCAGCTTCTCCAAGGTCCTTCATTGAAAAACACTTATTCAAGTAGGCCTTAATGCTGTCCAAGAATTCTATATCATTTCCCATCAAAAGTATGTCATCTACATATAATATGAGAAATGCTACAGAGCTCCCACTCACTTACTTGTAAACGCAGGCTTCTCCATAAGTCTGCATAAACCCAAACGCTTTGATCATCTCATCAAAGCGAATATTCCAACTCCGAGATGCTTGCACCAGCCCATAAATGGATCATTGGAGCTTGCATACTTTGTCGACATTCTTAGGATCGACAAAACCTTCCGGCTGCATCATATACAGCTCTTCCTTAAGATAACCGTTAAGGAACGCTTATTTGACGTCCATCTGCCATATCTCATAATCATAGTATGCGGCAATTGCTAACATGATTCAGACGGACTTAAGCTTCGCTACGGGAGAGAAAGTCTCATCATAGTCAATCCCTTGAACTTGCCGATAACCCTTAGCGACAAGTCGAGCTTTATAGATGGTGACATTACATCCGCGTCCGTCTTCTTCTTAAAGATCCATTTGTTTTCTATCGCCGCCGATCATCGGGCAAGTCACCAAAGTCCACACTTTGTTTTCATACATGGATTCTATCTCGGACTTCATGGCTTCTAGCCATTTGTTGGAATCTGGGCCCGCCATCGCTTCTTCATAGTTCGAAGGTTCATTGTTGTCTAACAACATGATTTCCAAGACAGGGTTGCCGTACCACTCTGGTGCGGAACGTGTCCTAGTGGACCTACGAAGTTCAGTAGCAACTTGATCCGAAGTACCTTGATCATCATCATGAATTTCCTCTTCAGTTGGTGTAGGCATCACAGGAACATTTTCCCGAGCTGCACTACTATCCTGTTCAAGAGGTAGTACTTCATCGAGTTCTACTTTCCTCCCACTTACTTCTTCGAGAGAAACTCTTTTTCCGAAAGGTTCCGTTCTTGGCAACAAAGATCTTTCCCTCGGATCTTAAGTAGAAGGTATACCCAATGGTTTCTTTAGGGTATCCTATGAAGACGCATTTTTCCGACTTGGGTTCGAGCTTTAGTTGAAGTTTCTTGACATAAGCATCGCATCCCCAAACTTTTAGAAACAGCGACTTAGGTTTCTTCCCAAACCATAATTCATACGGTGTCGTCTCAACGGATTTAGACGGTGCCCTATTTAAAGTGAATGTAGCTGTCTCTAGAGCGTATCCCCAAAATGATAGCGGTAAATCGGTAAGAGACATCATAGACCGCACCATATCCAATAGAGTGCGACACGACGTTCGGACACACCATTACGTTGAGGTGTTCCAGGCGGCGTTAGTTGTGAAACGATTCCACATTTTCTTAAGTGTGTACCAAATTCGTGACTTCAATATTCTCCTCCACGATCTGATCGTAAGAATTTTATCTTTCGTCACGTTGATTCTCAACTTCATTCTGAAATTCCTTGAACTTTTCAAAGGTCTCGGACTTGTGTTTCATCAAGTAGACATACCCATATCTACTCAAGTCATCTGTGAGAGTGAGAACATAACGATATCCTCCATGAGCCTCAACGCTCATTGGACCGCACACATCGGTATGTATGATTTCCAACAAGTTGGTTGCTCGCTCCATTGTTCCGGAGAACGGAGTCTTGGTCATCTTGCCCATGAGGCATGGTTCGCATGTGTCAAATGATTCATAATCTAAAGACTCCAAAAGTCCATCAGCATGGAGCTTCTTCATGCGCTTGACACCAATGTGACCAAGGCGGCGATTACCACAAGTATGTGGGACTATCGTTATCAACTTTACATCTTTTGGTATTCACGCTATAAACATGTGTAATACTACGCTCGAGATTCATTAAGAATAAACCATTAACCATCGGAGCACGACCATAATACATATCTCTCATATAAATAGAACAACCATTATTCTCGGATTTAAATGAGTAGCCATCTCGCATTAAACGAGATCCAGATACAATATTCATGCTCAAACTTGGCACCAAATAACAATTATTAAGGTTCATAACTAATCCCGTAGGTAAATGAAGAGGTAGCGTGACGTGGCGATCACATCGACTCTGGAACCATTCCCCGACGCGCGCATCGTCACCTCGCCCTTCGCCAGCTTCCGCTTATTCCGCAGCTCCTGCCGTGAGTTACAAATATGAGCAACGGCACGGTATCAAATACCGGGGAGTTACTACGAGTTGGCAAAGTACACATCAATTACATGTATATCAAATATACCTTTGGTGTTGCCGGCCTTCTTGTCCGCTAAGTATTTGGGGCAGTTCCGCTTCGATGACCCCTCCCTTGCAATAAAAGCACTTTCGGTCTCGAGTTTGGGTCCATTCTTTGACTTCTTCCGGCAACTTGTTTGCAGGGCGCGGCAACCTCCTTGCCGTCCTTCTTGAAGTTCTTCTTACCCTTGCCCTTCTTGAACTTAGTGGTCTTATTGACCATCAACACTTGATGTTCTTTCTTGATCTCAACCTCGGTGACTTTCAAAGATAGAGAACACTTCAGGAATGGTCTTTACCATCCCTGCATGTTGTAGTTCATCACAAAGCTCTTGTAGCTTGGTGGGAGCGATCGGAGGATTCTGTCAATGACCGCCACATCGGGGAGGTTAATATTCACTGGGTCATACGGTTGTGCAACCTGAGACATCTTGAGAATATGCTCCTTGACGTAACTGTTTTCCTCCATCTTACAACTATAGAACTTGTCGGAGATGTCATATCTCTCGACCCGGCGTGAGCTTGGAAAACAAGTTTCAGCTCCTCGAACATCTCATATGCTCCGTGGTGCTCAAAAGCGCTTTTGGAGCCGGTTCTAAGTTGTAAAGCATGCCGCCTTTGAACGAGGGAGTAATCATCGGCACTAGACTGCCAAGCATTCATAATGTCTTGGTTCTGCAGGACGGAGCGTCACCTAGCGGTCCTTCTAGGACATATTGTTTCTGGCAGCTATGAGGATGATCCTCAAGTTAGGACCCGATCCGTATAGTTCTTTGCCGTCATCTTTCAGCTTGGTTTTCTAGGAAAGCGTTGAAGTTCAAGTTGACATGAGCGTTGGCCATTTGATCTACAAGATATATCATTCAAAAGTTTTAGACTAAGTTCATGATAATTAAGTTCATCTAATCAAATTTAAATGAACTCCCACTCAGATTAGACATCCCTCTAGTCATCTAAGTGTTACACGATCCGAGTCGACTAGGCCGTGTCCGATCATCACGTGAGACGGACTAGTCTCGTCGGTGAACATTCTCATGTTGATCGTATCTGCCATACGACTTGTGTTTGACCTTTCGGTCTACGTGTTCCGAGGCCGTATGCGTACATGCTAGGCTCGTCAAGTAAACCCTAAGTGTTTTCGGCGTGTGTAAATCTGTCTTACACCCGTTGTATGTGAACGTAAGAATCCATCACACCCGATCATCACGTGGTGCTTAGAAACGACGAACTTTGGCAACGGTGCACGCGATTAGGAAACACTTCTTGAAATTGTTGTAAGGGATCATCTTATTTACTACCGTCGTTCTAAGTAAACAAGATGTATAAACATAATAAACATCACATGCAATTATATATAGTAGTGACATGATATGGCCAATATCATAAAGCTCCATTGATATCCATCTTGGGCTCCATGATCATCTTGTCACCGCATGACACCATGATCTCCATCATCATGATCTCCATCATTGTGCCTCCATGAAGTTGTCACGCCAACGACTACTTCTACTTCTATGGCTAACGCATTTAGCAATAAAGTAAAGTAAGTTACATGGCGTTCTTCAATGACACGCAGTCATACAAAATAAAGACAACTCCTATGGCTCCTGCGGTTGTCATACTCATCGACATGCAAGTCGTGATTCCTATTACAAGAACATGATCTCATACATCACAATATGTCATTCATCATTCATCACAACTTGGCCATATCACATCACATGACAATTGCTGCAAAAACAAGTTAGACGTCCTCTAATTGTTGTTGCATCTTTACGTGGCTGCAATTGGGTTCTAGCAAGAACGTTTTCTTACCTACGAATAACCACAACGTGATCTTGTCAACTTCTATTTACCCTTCATAAGGACCCTTTTCATCGAATCCGCTCCAACTAAAGTAGGAGAGACAGGACACCCGCCAGCCACCGATGCAACTAGTGCATGTTAGTCGGTGGAATCGGTCTCACGTAAGCGCACGTGTAAGGTTGGTCCGGCCGCTTCATCCCACAATACCGCGGAAGCAAGATAAGACTAGTAGCGGCAAGTAAATTGACAAGATCCACGCCCACAACTAAATTGTGTTCTACTCGTGCAATAGAGAACTACGCATAGACCTAGCTCATGATGCCACTTGTTGGGGAACGTTGCAGAAAATTAAAATTTTCTACGGTTTCACCAAGATCTATCTATGAGTTCATCTAAGCAACGAGTTACTAGAGAGAGTTTGCATCTACATACCACTTGTAGATCGAAATGCGGAAGCGTTCGAGGGAGTGGTGATGATGAAGACGTTCCCAACGTGATTCCGATCACCGATGACCAAGTCTTGAACGGACAGCACCTCCGCGTTCAACACACGTGCGGCGATGGCGTCTCCTTCGTCTTGATCCAGCAAGGAGGAAGGAGAGGTTGAGGAAGATCACTCCAATGGCAGCACGACGGCGTGATGCGAGATGGAGGGATGTGTACTCGGCAGGGCTTCGCCAAGCGTATGCGGAGGAGGAGAGGTGTTGGGGAGGGAGGGCTGCGCCTTCAATGGTGTTTGCAGCCCTCCCTCACCCTTGTATTTATAGGGAAGGGAGGAAGGCCCCTCTAGATGCATCTAGAGGGGGCGGCGGCCAAGGGAGGGGCTTGCCCCCAAGCAAGGGGCGCCTTAGGGTTCCCTCAACCCTAGGCGCATGGGCCGAGGGAGGTGCGCCCAGCCCATGAGGGGCTGGCTGCCTCCCACGCAGCCCAAGTGGCCCCCCAAAAGGGGTGGCCCCTCCCGGTGGTCCTCCGGAACCTTTCCGGTGGACCCTCCATAATACCGACATGACCCGAAACTTTTCCGGTGTCCGTTTGACGACTTCCCATATATAAATCTTTACCTCCGGACCATTCCGGAACTCCTCGTGACGTCCGGGATCTCATCCGGACTCGAACAACATTCGGTAGTCACATACAAGTCTTCCTATTAACCCTAGCGTCACCGAACCTTAAGTGTGTAGACCCTACGGGTTGGGAGACATGAGACATGACCGGGCGGCTCTCCGATCAATAACCAACAGCGGGATCTGGATACCCATGTTGGTTCCCACACGCCTCGATGTTGTCATCGGATGAACCACGATGTCGAGGGTTCAAGCAACCCCGTATGCTATTCCCTTTGTCGACGGTATGTTACTTGCCCGAGACTCGATCGTCGATATCCCAATACCTCGTTTAATCTCGCTACGGCAAGTCACTTTACTCGCATGCCGTAGTGCATGATCCCGTGACGGACACTGGGTCACTTTGAGCTCATTATGATGATGCACTACCGAGTGGGCCCAGTGATACCTCTCCGTAATACAGAGTGACAAATCCCTGTCTCGATCCGTGTCAACCCAACATACACTTTCGGAGATACCTGTAATGCACCTTTATAGTCACCCAGTTACGTTGTGACGTTTGGTACACCCAAAGCACTCCTACGGTATCCGGGAGTTATACGATCTCACGGTCTAAGGAATAGATACTTGACATTGAGAAAGCTCTAGAAAAACGAACTACACGATCTTTGTGCCATGCTTAGGATTGGGTCTTGTCCATCACGTCATTCTCCTAATGACGTGATCCCGTTGTCAATGACATCTGATGTCCATAGTCAGGAAACCATGACTATCTGTTGACCAACGAGCTAGTCAACTAGAGGCTCACTAGGGACGTACTGTGGTCTATGTATTCAGACGTGTATTACGATTTCCGAATAATACAGTTATAGCATGAATAAAAGACAATTATCATGAACAAGGAAATATAATAATAATGCTTTTATTATTGCCTCTAGGGCATATTTCCAACAGTCCCTGTTTTGAGTTGCAAATATTAGCAACAGAACCAATATCAAATACCCAGGTGCTACTGCGAGCTCTGGTAAGGTACACATCAATAACATGTATATCACATATACCTTTGTTCACCTTGCCATCCTTCTTATCGGCCACATACTTGGGGCAGTTCCGCTTCGATGACCCCGCTTGGAGTAGAAGCACTTTCGGGCCTCGTGCTTAGGTCCAGACTTGGGTTTCTTCTCTTGAGCAGCAACATGCTTGCTGTTCTTCTTGAAGTTCTCCTTCTTCTTCCCTTTGCCCTTATTCTTGAAACTGGCGGTCTTATTAACCATCAACACTTGATGCTCCTTCTTGATTTCTACCTCCGCAGCTTTTAGCATTGTGAAGAGCTCGGGAAGCTCTTGTAGCTTGGTGGCAGTGATTGAAGAATTCTGTCAATGACACTATCATCCGGAAGATTAACTCCCAGTTGAATCAAGTGATTGTTATACCCAAACATTCTGAGTGTATGCTCATTGACAGAACTATTCTCCTCCATCTTGCAGCTGTAGAACTTATTGGAGACTTCATATCTCTCAATCCGGGCATTTGCTTGAAATATTAACTTCAACTCCTGGAACATCTCATATGCTCCATGACGTTCAAAACGTCGTTGAAGTCCCGGTTCTAAGCCGTAAAGAATGGCACACTAAACTATCAAGTAGTCATCAGCTTTGCTCTGCCAGACGTTCATAACATCTGGTGTTGCTCCTCAAGAAGGTTTGGCACCTAGCGGTGCTTCGGACGTAATTCTTACGTGCGGCAAAGAATGAGGATAATCCTCAAGTTATGGACCCAGTCCGTGTAATTGCTACCATCATCTTTCAACTTTGCTTTCTCAAGGAACACATTAAAATTCAACGGAACAACAACACGGACCATCTATCTACAATCAACATAGACACGCAAGATACTATCAGGTACTAAGTTCATGATAAATTTAAGTTCAATTAATCATATTACTTAAGAACTCCCACTTAGATAGACATCCCTCTTATCCTATAAGTGATCACGTGATCCATATCAACTAAACCATAACCGATCATCACGTGAAATGGAGTAGCTTTCAATGGTGAACATCACTATGTTGATCATATCTACTATATGATTCACGCTCGACCTTTCGGTCTCAGTGTTCTGAGGCCATATCTGCATATGCTAGGCTCGTCAAGTTTAACCTGAGTATTCTGCGTGTGCAAAACTAACTTGCACCCGTTCTAGATGGACATAGAGCTTATCACACCCGATCATCACGTGGTGTCTGGGCACGATGAACTTTGGCAACGGTGCATACTCAGGGAGAACACTTTTATCTTCAAATTTAGTGAGAGATCATCTTATAATGCTACCATCAATCAAAGCAAGATAAGATTCATAAAAGATAAACATCACATGCAATCAATATAAGTGATATGATATGGCCATCATCATCTTGTGCTTGTGATCTCCATCTCCGAAGCACCGCCATGATCACCATCGTCACCGGCACGACACCTTGATCTCCATCGTAGCATCGTTGTCGTCTCGCCAATCTTATGCTTCTACAACTATCGCTACCGCTTAGTGATAAAGTAAAGCATTACAGGGCGATTGCATTGCATACAATAAAGCAACAACCATATGGCTCATGTCAGTTGCCGATAAATCGGTTACAAAACATGATCATCTCATACAATAAAATTTAGCATCATGCTTTGACCATATCACATCACAACATGCCCTGCAAAAACAAGTTAGACGTCCTCTAATTTGTTGTTGCAAGTTTTACGTGGCTGCTACGGGCTGAGAAAGAACCGTTCTTACCTTCGCATCAAAACCACAACGATAGTTTGTCAAGTTGGTGCTGTTTTAACCTTCGCAAGGACCGGGCGTAGCCACACTCGGTTCAACTAAAGTTGGAGAAACTGACACCCGCCAGCCACATGTGTGCAAAGCACGTCGGTAGAACCAGTCTCGCGTAAGCGTACGCGTAATGTCGGTCCGGGCCGCTTCATCCAACAATACCGCCGAACCAAAGTATGACATGTTGGTAAGTAGTATGACTTATATCCCCCACAACTCACTTGTGATCTACTCGTGCATATGACATCTACGCATAAAACCTGGCTCTAATACCACTGTTAGGGAACGTAGTAATTTCAAAAAAATTCCTACGCACACACAAGATCATGCTGATGCATAGCAACGAGAGGGAAGAGTGTTGTCCACGTACCCTCGTAACCGAAAGCGGAAGCATTAGCACAACGCGGTTGATGTAGTCGTACGTCTTCACGATCCGACCAATCAAGTACCGAACGCACGGCACCTCCGAGTTCAGCACACGTTCAGCCCGATGACGTCCCTCGAACTCCGATCCAACCGAGTGTTGAGGGAGAGTTTCGTCAGCACGACGGTGTGGTGAAGATGATGATGTTCTACCAACGCAGGGCTTCGCCTAAGCACCGCTACGACATTATCGAGGTGGACTATGGTGGAGGGGGCACGCAGACACGGCTAAAAGATCAATGATCAATTGTTGTGTCTATGGGGTGCCCCCCTGCCCCCGTATATAAAGGAGCAAGGGGGGAGAGGCGGCTGGCCAGGAGGGGCGCGCCAGGGGGAGTCCTACTCACACCGGGAGTAGGACTCCCTCCCTTTCCTTGTTGGACTAGGAGAAGGGGGAGGAGGAGAGAGAGGGGAAGGAAAGGGGGGCGCCGCCCCACCCCCTCCTTGTCCTATTCGGACTAGAGGGGGAGGGGCGCGCGGCCTGCCCTAGCCGCCCCTCCTCTTCTCCACTAAGGCCCACTATGGCCCATTAAACCCCCGGGGGGTTCCGTAAACCCCCGGGGGGTCCGGTAACCCCTCCGGTACTCCGGTAAAATCCCGATTTCACCCGGAACACTTCCCATATCCAAATATAGGCTTCTAATATATCAATCTTCATGTCTCGACCATTTTAAGACTCCTCATCATGTCCGTGATCACATCCGGGACTTCGAACAACCTTCGGTACATCAAAACTCATAAACTCATAATATAACTGTCATCAAAACTTTAAGCGTGTGGACCCTACAGGTTCGAGAACTATGTAGACATGACCGAGACACGTCTTCGGTCAATAACCAATAGTGGAACCTGGATGCTCATATTGGCTCCCACATATTCTACGAAGATCTTTATCGGTCAAACCGCATAACAACATACGTTGTTCCTTTTGTCATCGGTATGTTACTTGCCCGAGATTCGATCGTCGATATCTCAATACCTAGTTCAATCTCGTTACCGGCAAGTCTCTTTACTCGTTCCGTAATACATCACCCCGCAACTAACTCATAAATGCAATGCTTGCAAGGCTTAAGTGATGTGCATTACCGAGTGGGCTCAGAGATACCTCTACGACAATCGGAGTGACAAATCCTAATCTCGAAATACGCCAACCCAACAAGTACCTTCGGAGACACCTGTAGAGCACCTTTATAATCACCCAGTTACGTTGTGACGTTTGGTAGCACACAAAGTGTTCCTCCGGTAAACGGGAGTTGCATAATCTCATAGTCATAGGAACTTGTATAAGTCATGATGAAAGCAATAGCAGAATACTAAACGATCGTGTGCTAAGCTAACGGAATGGGTCAAGTCAATCACTCATTCTCCTAATGATGTGATCCCGTTAATCAAATGACAACTCATGTCTATGGCTAGGAAACATAACCATCTTTGATCAACGAGCTAGTCAAGTAGAGGCATACTAGTGACACTTTGTTTGTCTATGTATTCACACATGTATCATGTTTTCGGTTAATACAATTCTAGCATGAATAATAAACATTTATCTTGATATAAGGAAATAAATAACTTTATTATTGCCTCTAGGGCATATTTCCTTCACTTACGCCCTTTGGCCATAAAATCCTATTTACTATAAAAACATAGAAAGTTCTCGGGACTTTCCACCGCCGTCCGGGAGGCGGAACTGGGGCAAAGCACTTTTGCTCCCCAACGGAGCGACTTTGTTGGGGAAAATTCCCTCTAGGAGGGTGAAATCAAAGCCATGGTCATCACCAACACTTCGTTCATCATTGGGATCATCATCTCCATCAATATCTTCACGAGCACCATCTCATCTCCAAAGCCTAGTTCATCTATCTCTTCTATCTTTGTATCAAACCTTATATTGATTACTAGGAGTACTTTTATGTGTTGATTACACCTTGTAGTTGATGCTTAGGAGCTTTATTGGTGGAAGATTGTTATGTTCAAATTGTTTATCACTTATTTATACCCACTAATCATGATCCATATTATGTCTTGTGAGTAGATCCATTAGTTCTTGAGGACATGGGAGAAGTCTTGTTGCTAGTAATCATGTGAAGTTGAATATCATTTAATGTTTTGATGATATGTTGTGTTGTTCTTGCTCTAGTGGTGTTATGTGAACGTCGACTCCATGACATTTCACCATCTTTGGGTCTAGGGGAAAACATTGTGGAATAGTTTTTATATGATGGGTTGCGGGAGTGATATAAACCTAAGTCCCAGTTTATGAATTGTTTTGCGAGGGGTTATTTTGGATCTCAATGTTTAATGCTATGGTTAGATTTATCGTAATTACTTCTCTATTATTTGCGGATGCTTGCATGGAGGGTATAATCATAAGTAGGTATTGGTTCAAGTAAGTGCAATACCTTAGCTCTGGTCCACCTACACAACACTCAACAAAACAACGAACGACAACTCAATGAATCTTGGTGAAAGTAACTGGACGAAATTCCCGTGTGTCGTCAAGAGAATTTTAGCTACTACGAGAAACACAGCTGGCTTGTCCTTAGCATACATAAGGATTGGGCCACTTGCTGCACCCTATTACTTTTGTTACTACTTATCTTATTACAAATTGTCTTGCTATCAAACAGCCTATCAAATTATCTTTGCAACATTTATAGTGAAACCTTGTTGCAAACTACTTGTCAATTTCTTCTGCTCCTCATCGGTTTTGACACTCCTATTTATCAAAAAAGCTATAATAGATCCCCTATACTTGTGGGTCATTATGCACCACCGAGGTGGGAGCCATGCAGGGAGAACCTTATCCATCTTTAGGGAGTTGTCGTCATCCCACCTTCATGAGCAGGACACAAACTCTAACAAAACTCAAAGAAACATCTAAAAGCGAAGCCCTCCAGTTGCCAAGAGCCAGTATCCACTGCGCCCCCATGACCCTATGGCCACAGGAGACGAGGCGGATCGGCGACGCCATCGACGGGAGTCAGGACCCCTAGTTACATGTTCGCTTGGGAGGAGGAACGGGAGTAAGTCAAATATGTTGGATTTCTTCAATTTAGGATTAAACAATTGTTTGGACTTATGTTGACCACCTTGGACTATGTTGACTTACTTCGACATTTGTCGACTAGCCATGTAGTAATAGTGGGACCCCTAGATGAGATTATTTATTTCCATCAACAAGACATTTGAGTCTTATGTTAATTTCATCTTCCTTCCATCCGTGTGCCTCCTCTTTCCGCGTGGCAAGCTGCACAATTTGGCTACCTATTTGTCAATAATGTTGGATCTTTAGAGGAAAACAAAGAGTTGACTTCATTTTACCCTCGTTTTTTCATTTTTCTACAATGACTACCTCATTTAAGGGGTCTTCATTTGATTTTCTTCATTTACGCAACTTATGCCATATTTTCTCCTTTTTGAACACAATACAATCGCATATGCTCACATACACGCACATATACTCATCCCTATAAACGCACACCTGCACACCCGCACATTATGGTCAGTAGGAGCCCGACTGACTGTGTGGTGGTGTGGCGTTCAGTTTTGGCAACGATGAGGATGGCAAGCGGTGTAGGGTTACGGCAAGGCTTCGGTTGTTGGCTTTTTCCAGCGTGCTCGACAGGTTTCTTCTTTGTATTGCCATGTTGCCGTGGAGTTAGAGCTGCATAGGTTGTGAAGATGGCAGGTGATTGGTGGTCTTCGAGGAGGTGTTGGTTGGCATTAGCTCTTCACATTTCTCTTGTGTTTGGTTGTCTTCTAAGTCGGAGTTGTTCGGGTGCCTGCACGGTGGTCGATTGTTTGGCATGTGCCGACATGGGTTCTGGTGTTTGAGGACTTCGTTGGTGAAAGTTGATGATAAAGACTGATTCGCTGGCTCGTGGAGGAGTAATGACGGTGAAGCTTGGTGATGACCTCAACTTTGTGTTTCTTCTCTGCGCCGTTTTTGTATCTTTGTGCGGGTGATTAGGTCGGCCAGTGTTGCCCTACATGGGCTGTTGTGACGGTTTTAGCTATGTTTTTACTACACTTAATTAACCGGGCTACTCTCTTCCTTTTTAATAAATCAGAATCCTTAGGTACCGACTTTAAAAAAGTTACCTATTCCTAGTCACACTTAAAATTATGTATGTGTACTCCTAGTCACAGTTACGCTGCAGAAAACCTTTTTTTTTTGCCCTAGTGGCATAGTCGATGGAGCTGTGACAGTTCGTCCAACAGTGTTCGTTAGAGCAACTCCAATGCGCCGACCCATTTTGTTCGTGTGCGTCTGTTTAGGTCGCCGTGGACAAAAAAGTTGGCCCAACACATCGACTCAAACAGACGCGCGCCCGCTTTTCGTCCGTCTGTCGACACATTTCTAGTCTAAATTTGGACCTCATTTACGTCGGCGCGGACACGAAGCTGACACGCGGCTCGCACGCCTACTCATCCCCCTGGCCCTCCAGTCGGCGACACAGCCCACCCTTTTTGTACGTCCTCTGCCCGTGGACAAACCCTACCCCCCGCCGCCGCCCATCTTCCCCGGCCCACCTTGCTCGCCAGCCCCATCCTCTCCTCCTCCCAGTACACCGGCTTTGGTGCCTCTCTACGACCGGTGCGGGGCGCGAAGCGGTAGATCTGTGACGGCGGGATTTGCACATCCTGCCAGTCGGATTTGCCGATTCTGGCCGCCGGCGAGTGCGCCTTGATATTTATCCGGTCAGCTAGGATCACTCGTCACCGGTGACTGGCTCGTGGGACCGAGAAGAACAGCTCCTGCGTTACCTGCCCATTGAGCGGCACACGGTAGCGCTGCTCCGTACTGGAGAGAAGATCCAATCTAAAAGCAGGAAGCTCGAGCGTGTCGCCCACCGCCGTGGCCCTCCACCTGTGATGCCATCCCACTGGGCGACGACGGCGACCGTAGGCCTGCCTCCTTTGGAGCCCCCCAGCTTTATTCCAAAGCACAAAAGCATCCGCCCGTCCACCCCCAAAAGAACCAGAATCCTCGTCACGCCCAAGTGCACAACGCAACGCAAACCCCCCGCGCCAAGGAAACCAGAGCAGGCGGCGGCGGCGTCGTCGTCGTTGTCCGTGGGAGGCAGTGTGAGTGGAAGCAGAGCAGAGCCGGCGATGGGGTGCGGGCAGTCCAAGGAGGACGCGGACGGCGCCGTGGAGCGGTGCCGGGAGCGGAAGAACCTGCTGCGGGCGGCCGTCGAGGCGCGGCACGCGCTCTCGGGGGCGCACGCGGGCCACGCGGCCGCGCTCCGGAACGTCGGCGCCGCGCTCTCCGACTACGCCAGCGGCGAGGCGCACGAGGGCGCGCTGCGCCACTCCGCCTCGGCCGCCGCGGTCCTGTCCTCCGCCGGGGCTCCGGCGCCGAGGCGGCCGCGCTCGCGCTCCCGCCGCCCCCGCCCCCGCCCGGCCCGCCCGAGGCCGCCCCGTCGCGCGTCAGGTCCATGAGCGCGCCCGACCTGCCCCGCCCGCCGGCGCTCAAGTAGAAGCCCTCCGGCGAGGCGCCCCAAATGGAGGAGGAGGACGAAGGCGAGGACGCGCGGCCTCCGGAGCCCGAGGACGATGGCCAGCTCCAGCCCCCGCCACCGCCGCCGCCGCCGCCTCCGACGCAGCTGCCCGCTCCCACGCGTCCCCCGCCCTCCCTGCCGCCGGACACCAGGCGCAAGGGGGATTCCTGGAGCGAGATCATTTTCGGGTCCCCGGACGGCTTAACCGTCCCGCCACCCACTCTGGCACCCAGCGCAGCCACTGCCGCCTCGTGGGCAGCCGAGCGGGCGGAGGCCCCCGCGCCGCCGCCGCCTCCCCCCGAGCCAGAGGAACAGCCTCTGCGTCCACCGCCAGCGCCGCCCGCGGCCGCCGAGGACGTGGCCAAGGGCAAGAAGCCGATGGTCGAAGCCGGGGCGCGGAGGGCGGTGACACAGAAGGCCGCGAGGAGGCCGGAGGGCAAGAAAGGCAGGACGGTGGTGATGGCAGCGCCGGCGGCGGCGAGGCTCGGCGACATCCTTCGCGACCTCGACGATCATTTCCTCAAGGCATCGGACAGCGCACACGAGGTGTCCAAGATGCTGGAGGCGGCGCGGATGCACTACCACTCCAACTTCGCCGAAACGCGAGGTACCCACCCACCCCTCATCCATTTGGTCAGACCAAGAATTCACTCCACAATTCGAGCTAGTAGAAAATATCAACCAGTTTATTTTCTGTCACTCTCATTGGCGGATAGCTTACAGACATTCAATTTTGGAAACATAAACTTCTCTCCTTGAGCAAGTTTGTAGAGAAGTCCAAGACGTTTACTTCTATGCTACTTACGGAACAAGTTTAACTGGTCGACACGATAAGACTTTCAATAGACCTTACTAATCAGCAATCTCAAGAACAAGAATATTGTTTCATTGTTAATTATTGAAATGAAACGAGGCAATGTTAATTATGGTTACAGTGGAGCAACACTAATTTTTAGCGGCTAAACGACAGAACAGCTAATCCATATAGGTTACACATGCATAGATTCAGGGGAATGATTCTTTTAGGGTCTACAATTAGGTAGTTCATTACTTGATTGTCTGTCTGTCTATACTCCATGATTGCCTTTTATGCTCCGTTGAGCAGTCTCCATCATGCTTGGTTTCAGGACCGCTTGAGTTCTCTTCTACAAGTACAGATTACACAGTATTGTAAGAGAATGACTAACCTTGGTTACTTCTATGTCATCCATCTTATTAGGATTTGTGGATCATTCTGCTAGAGTGATGCAAGTTATCACTTGGAACCGCTCATTTAAAGGGATACCACAACCGGAACAGGTGAAGAATGAGTTAGATGATGCCGAAGGGGAAACACACGCTACCGTTCTCGAGAAGCTGCTTGCATGGGAGAAAAAACTATCCCATGAAGTGAAGGTAAAAATCGAAAACTAAAATCGGAGCTCGGGCTCTAGGTAGCTTTCTTTGATCTTTGAAAAAATCAAAAAACATTATCTTTTGTATATATACATATGTTTGTGTTATGCGTGTATAAAACCACTGTAGTCATGATAACCCCATCCTCCTGCCCATGTTATGTGTCCTAGGATGCTAAAATCATTTGAATTCTGCATGGTGGCATTCATTTCTGTCTAAGCTGTTTTCGTCATACATCTGACGAGTCTGTCATTGACGCAGGAGTTTGAGGTTATCAAAATGGAATATCAACAAAAGCTAGCTTCTCTGAACAAGAAGAAGCAGCGTGGGGTCAGTTCTTCATCATTTGAGAGGACAAAATCTGCTGCTAGTCACTTGCATACAAGATATGTTGTTGATTTGCAAACAATGGAGTCCACGATTGCAGAGATTAATCGACTGAGAGATCAACAACTATACCCAAAACTTCTTGAACTTGTGAAGGGGTAAACCTTGCTTTTACTTTGCAATTTTGACGTCATTTATTCTATTCAAGTTTATGCATTTAAGCATGTTACTGATACCTCTTCATGGAACCTTCTATTTTGTTCCTTTATTTTTGTTTGAGTTACAGCATCTGGTAATTAAATAGTGTTCTGCACCCAAGAGCTCCCACTAAAATTATTAACATGTATATTGTTTAGTTTATTGTATGGTTTGCTGGTAATTCAGTTGCTCAGTGTTTCAGTTTTTGACATGTTGGAACTTTATTTCATTCTTTCCTGAATCAGGACAAGTCATATACATTTCCTGAAGATCCTCATTTCCTAAAGAAGCATCTAAATAGTCCTTATATCCTTAATTTGTACAATACCGTTCATATATTTGTGTCAGAACCATGTTACATGGGGAAGTTTCATCTAAAGTGCGTAATATTTTGGAATTTTTTTGCCACCTCCTGTTATGAGTGTAAACTTCCCTGTAAGAAGAAACATTATACTATGGAGCACTGAATTGTGTTATTTTCTCACTGACAGGATGGGGCACATGTGGGACACGATGTACAAGCACCACAAAGCACAGCTCAAGATCATCTCAGAGCTCAAATCGTTCGACATCTCGGTTGCGGCACGGGAAACAAGCGAACAGCACAACGAACGGACTGTGCAGCTATGGCAGGTCGTTCAGGAGTGGCACGCGCAGTACAGCAAGTTCATGGCGTCTCAGAAGGAGTACGTCGGAAACCTCTACAGCTGGATCAAGCTGAATGTGATCCCCATTGATACCAACCTGAAGTCCAACTCGGCGCAGCCAGTCGAGACGACGCCTCCCATCAAGAGGCTTCTCCATGCTTGGCACGATATCCTCGGGAAGCTCCCCGACGAGGATGCTAGGAAGGCCATACACACATTTTCGGAGGTGGTACACATAATCCTGGTGCACCAGGACGAGGAGATAAAGCTGAGGCAAAGGATTCAGGACACGAGGAAGGAGCATGAGAGGAAGAGCAGACAGTTCGAGGACTGGGCGCGCAAGTACATGGAGAAGAGAGCAGGAGTTCCTCCCGAGGCCGGCAATCCAGACGGGACGCGCGCTGACCCGCTCGCGGAACGGAAGGCGGCCATGGAAAAGCTGGAGAATTCACTGAAAGAACTGGAGGAGGCATACACGAAGCAATGCAAGGTGGTGAGGGAGAAATCCCTGAGCCTCCTACGGACAAACCTGCCGGAGCTGTTCCGCATCGTGTCGGAATTCTCCCTCCAGTCGGCGGCCATGTTCAAGGGTCTGTGGTCGATCTCGAACACGAATGACCAGCTGGATGATTGATCCGTGCTTGCGTGTTTAATTTCTTGTGGTGATTTTTGTGTTTATGTTGATAGGTTGCGCTGTTGTTGTATATTTAGTTCCAGTACAAAAATGGGAAGATGGCTAGCCCTTGTTGTTTGGAGCCACGGTGTTGTAATGCATGTATATGTCTGGGATAGGAAATTACGGTTTTGTTTCAAATATCAACAATTTTGGTAGGTTATACAACCTGGTACTTAGCTTGCAGCGGTAGAAGGTGTTACAGTATATATGGATTGCACTAGCCCTTTACATTAGTTCGGACTTTTAGTTGCGTTGGCTAGTGCATGAAGCTTAACAGAAGGAAAACTACTGATTCATATTTGGTCAGTGCTGAAAATGTTGATGAGATTATCTTTTCTCAATAGTGGGCATCTTCATTCAAATGTTATATCGGGGCTGATACAACCGTAGTGATCAAATAACCGACCATGCATAACAAGATGCACACATCGACAAGTCCAGAGAAAAGTTAGAAAAAAAACATTGTTTTAAAGGAAAAGATAAATAAACGAAAAAACTAACGCCCACACGTGTGGCATGTTGCACATCGCCCACACGCCTCCTTTACCACTCATTTTGCGACATGTGAATAGATGACATCAGCAGGAATCTTTTTTGTTTTTGGCTTAAAAATGTTTTATCTCTTAATTAAAAAATCAAATTAAAAATCCGTTTTCACCTTTAAATCTGTCTCGACGAGATCTTCAAAACTAGACCCCATGTTGATATGTTTCGACAAAAATTATTTTTGCCCAAAAGTTGCCATGATGTTTACACTGCAGTTACCGTAGTGCTTAGACTAAAGTTGCCATGTGACAATTTCAGTTTGTAGAGCATGGCAATTTTAGTATTTTGATGATGGCGACTCCAGTACTTTGACCATGAAAATTATTTTTTGTATGAATCATGGCAATTTTAAGTGCATGTATCATGACAATTTTAGTTTATGGTTCATGGCAAGTCTAGTTTCTTAATTCTCCGTTTTATAAATGTCAAAATTTACTTTTAAATGTAGAAGAAAATAGCTGAAACATATCATGGCAACTTCAGTGTAAACACCATGGCAATTTCATGTGCAATAGACATGGCAACTTTTAACCTAAAAGAAATTTCGTCGAAACATATCAACATGGGATCTAGTTTCGAAGATCTCATCGCAAGAGATTTAATGGTGAAAACGGATCTTCAATCGGATTTTTCGTTTAAAAGATAAAACATTTTAAAAACTGAAAATCCAAAAAGATTCCCACATGCATGCATGCGATGACGTGGCGCAGTCTGTGTGTTATAGGGCGTGTGGGCAGGTTTTGCTCCCACCACACGTGTGGGCGTTAGCATTGTCCTAAATAAATAGTAGCCTAGGATGCAGGAGATCCCATCTAAAAACTACACTGTCATCCATGGCAGAACAAAGCCTTCCTGACTTTCATGACTGTATACTCCAATTGGGTACTTCCTTCGTCTGGGTTTATTAGGTCCCTCGTATTTTGTATCCAATTTTGGTCATAGATTTAACTAGTAAAATATAAATTTTATGCTACGAAGAATATATTATTGTACTTCCGAAGCATAGCTCTCGATTTCTCGGAGTATCACTCTTACGGCCTCGGGCTAGCAACATGATCAATTCCTATATTAGACATTTTGCACGAATGCTATCTGAATTTATGACATGCTCCTATCAGGCTTCAGGCTGACTTCCGCCAGTCGGAACAATATCAGATGTCATCAGAATTCACCCCTTACTCACAAAATGGTCATGATCTTCTCTGCTCATCATGATAGAGGCCATTCAGACCTGTTTATTTCTAATCATATTATTTCATGAACTTCTTGAGCTCATCAAGGCTAATCTGTCAGTTGATGGTGAGGCACGCTCAGTTCGGTAATAATTCTTAACCCTTGTTTAGACAAAGGAAGAAGTCAAAGATCAAAAGTAATCTTGAAGGGCTTGGTGGCTACTAACGACGCCATGCCCCGGGGTACAACCACAGAGGATGGAAGAGCCCAACAATCACTGGGTGGCCCAAAGCCTGCCCCTCGGAGTCGGCGCATCACCACATTGGCGCACAAGCCCGGCTCTACCTTTCATATATCGTAGGTCCCCCAATAGGAACCTACTCATTAGATCTGATAACCTACACCATCCCTTGTACGCAACATAAGCCCTCCAAGTCTCACATGAGGCTAGATCCATCAATACAAACAACTGAGAAGTAGGGTATTACCTTGATCCAAGGGCCTGAACCTAGGTAAGAAAAATCCTCGTGTGTACCGTCCAGATTGCTGGCAAGTGCGCCACCCCATCATCACTGCCGCGAGGAAAATACCATGACAAGGATGATCATGGACTAATAGTTGGACGGATGTTAACCTGAAACCCTAAAAATCCGAAAGGAGTCTAGGACAACTGAGGCTCTAAATTCACTCTTTTCGAGTGTGTAAACTACGTCGAAGTTTTCCAGATTAGCGATTAATTATTTGGTCGTTTGTTTTGCCCCTGTGATGTACATACACCCACTCCCCAAAATCTTTTTGAACTAGTAACATTTCATCATCTTGAGAAACACTAAATTTAAGACAGTCCACGCACAAATTCACACAACACATATTGAAAAGCAAAGTTTTCGAGTTTTAAGATTAAAGAAGCATCGACTCACCATAGACACCTCGTTGTTGATGTGAACTCATTTAACAATCACCATACATCAAAAGAACATTCCACATAAATTAGCTGACATCAAATTTGGGTTTTAATCCCTTGTGTGTTGAAGGTACAATGACATTGCTAACCATCATGATCATTTTATTATGCAGGAGATCTTTTTATTCGCATAAAAGGACTGGGATCTATTGATCATATGACCAGTACATGCACCACTTAAAAATAAAGAAAATACATTGAGGTCAGGTGGGGGGGGGGGGGTCTTCTTCATACTGAATGGGCCGATGAACGCCACTGTGGCAGCCTCTCCATTGTTGGAGCCAACCAAGTCCTTGTTGACCACAGACGGGAAGTCATCAAGGTCATGGTCATACCGGACCCGCGTCTTGGACAAAGAACCTTTTTTGTATATAGAAAGACTATCCCGGAGACCCATATATAGTATAAATGTGAGTACCGGGATTTGAAACCTGGTGGGAGGAGTCATGCTCCCACAACTCCACCGCACCTAGAGGTGGTTCTCCTAAAGAAAGAACGGCTAACGAAGGAAGATTCACATATCAAAGATCCCAACCTCCAAAAAACCTCACATGCCTCATGCCGACATCAGAGGCCTCACCAACTTGATGGAGAGGAGGCCAAAGGACCAAACTCCAAAAGAAAGGTCATCGAGTCAGCCAAGGCCGATAAATCCTGCAAACCATAATGCCACCGGCCAGAGAGTTTAGTAGGAATCTACACCAACAAGCCATCGATATCGCCATAGCCGACACCATTGAGATGGGAGGCTCGAGCCAATTTTATTCACTAGATTGCATCCGTCGTCGCCACCTACAAATTGCCGTCACACAACCCTACTAAAAGCCACAAAGCGGTGTAAACTACAACTCAATTTTGTAGATTGGAGCCTCCCCGCACCCCCACATCAGCAGAGCCGGTGGTGGGTGGAGTATGGATATACAGTCCGCAGGAATGCTAAACAAACTTTACATAACTCATTGCTACACCGTTCCTTAGCTAGGATATGGGCCGCGCCATTGGCAGAACCCCAGGGATTATGGCGCGGCTGAATTCATGGACCCGAATAAGTACCTGACATGTAACACTAGCACATGGCAACTCCGAACGTATTTTATAGCAAGTTTAGTGGTATAATGATGGCAACTTTAGTTATCAAGCATGAGAACTTTCTTACTTCAGTTTATTTTTGATAAAAACTTGTTGTGTGTCATTGGAATTTGTCATCCTTGCATGACTGAAATTGCCATGAAAAAACACTGCATTTGGAGAATTCATTAACAATAACCCAGGGATCAATCAGCTGTGACTTGAGACCGAATCAAATACGCTCTGTACGCCCCTCAGTTTTAGAACTTAGACGTCTTTGACATGCACCGGTGTAGTCAAACTTTGACTACACAGAGGGAGTATATATGTATATATATATTCGAAGTGTATTTGACAATCTAATCAGCACTGTTATAGTTTAGTTCAATGTCAGCAGCAAACTGTATGCTGCCTCCAGACTTGGCCGTTGATGAAACTTATTATATCCAGGATAGAAATGCAGTAGTACGGTTTCACACCGGGGCACTTGCTTGGGTTCTTGACCGTAGCCATGCATCCCGCGCGTTGGATCGGATCAATCCACGGACGGGGTCGATGGACGTGGTTCTCCGGTAACCATGCCATGACACACGAGCGCGCGTGCGAGGTTTGCATTCCGCAGACCGGTTCAGCGGCTAGCCAGGTCTGGTCACTGCTCGATCGGTCTTGCTCCGCGTCCGTCGACCGATCCTCGTACGCGCGGCATTATAAGTTCCGCTCATCCGCTGCATCAGTGGATCCATCAGCTAGTTAGCTCGAAAGAGGAGTGCAGGAGACCATCCACGCTCTCGACCGCGATTACCGAGACGGCGAACAGTGAACTGCCTCGACGGCCACGCGCAGCAATGGCTTCCGCCGCTCCACCCTCTCTCCTCCCCCAGCTGGTTCAGCTGGTACAGCCTGTGTCGGTCCTGCCCGACCAGCTGACGGAGAGATCGCCGCCACCTCAGAGGGAAGGCCGCAGCGGGGCGATCGCCCCCACGCTGCAGCCACCTAGCGCGCCGGTGGAAGGCACCGGCGGCCAGGTCATGGTCCTTAATGACGCTTCTTCCCTGGCCCCGCAGCTGAGGCGGACGTCTCCCGGGGAAGGCGCAGGCGGGAGGATCCATCGTCAGCTTGCCGGACCCAAGCGGCCTGACCCGAGAGAAGGCCGCGGTGGCGGCGGCGGCGCGATCCATGCTTTTTCCTCTTGAGTTCTACTACCCATAAGCCAGATAGTTCGCAGATGGAGGGTCTACTGTCTGATGTCTCTAGTGCGTTAGCACAGAGTTGCAAAGTTTAAACTTGTTGAAGTGCATTAGTAAATTGAAATGTTATGTTTTGTTACATAGTTTTCTATACGGCGGTTAAGGCAGTTACAGTGGTCACAGTTGTTAGAAGCCATAAACTGAATTTTGTAACATGTGTTAATCTAATGGACTATAATCATTGTGTTTATTTCTCAATATGTCTGTCCAGGAAGAAACACCATTCTACCTACGGCGTGTACTCTTTTTTATTAAAATACATCTTTTCACAAGAAAGATACTCACTCTGTAAACAAATATAAGAGTGTTTAGATAACTAAAGTAGTGATCTAAATGCTCTTATATTTCTTTATGGAGGGAGTACTTTATTAATGATGCATCTTTCATCTAAAGGTCAGTAAACATGCTTCAATCGCCAAAATTCAGATGGCTTGATTGATCCTTAATATAATCCATTGTTCTTTTTAGAGCGGCATTTCAGAAAAAGGGGAGGAGATATGTTAGATGTGTATAGTCCCTTTTCGGTATATCCCCATTGTATAAGGAGTTTTCTGCACTTTGACACATATGTATATGTACTGGCCTTTGGCCCTCAGGAAATACTAGTTGCTCATTTATCCAACATGGTATCAGATGCTAGGCTAGCCTCTCTCCCTCGCACGATGCAACTCCGTGCTCGTACCTAGTCTGCCTCATCCACACCCGCCGCCGGCCATCTCTCTGGTCATGCCGTTGCTCCCGATCATCTGCTTCTCTCCGTCGGGCGCTGCTGCCTCGGGCCCGTTCGGCCCGTCTCCGTCTTCGTCGATTCGGCTACGCTGTCCTCCGGCCTCGCCGTTCAAGCATGTCCATTTCTGCTGCCCTTCTCGCCGTTCCCGGCTGTCATTGCTTTGCCGCCTCGCGTTCCCAGCCGTCATTGCCGTCGCTTCTGACCTCGCCGTCTCCAGCTCGGCTGCTGCCACCTCCCTGGCCGTCCCGGCCCGTCTGCCACTGGCTGGCCACCGGCTTTGATTGGCTGGCCCCCAGCCACACCAACGCCGCCGCCCCTTCTGGTTCCCGCTCGTGGGCCTTGCATCGGGCGCGCGTGCCTCTTCTCGATCCCGAATCGGGGTCCTGGCTCCCCGATCCAGATTCGTTGACTTCAAAAAAAGAAGAGAGAGACAGAAGGAGGGACATCTCAGTATGTCATCTTCGGGCTATGTGGTTGTTCCTCGCTGCTCAGTGATCTTTGATGGCACCAACTATGTTGAGTTTGTGGGCTTTATGCGTATCCATATGCGCTGACCTTCATTGCGTGGGCGTTCTCTCTGGCGAGGTACCATGTCCGCCACCTGTTGCTCGGTGGCTCTGTTCCACCGGTTCGCCCGGTGCTTGCTTCTTGATGCTTCTCGGTGATCGGGATGCGACCAAGGCTCTTGATGATCTGCTTGATGCTTATGATCGGCGGTATCCGCATACTCGATGCTCTTTACATCTCACCGGGATGATACATGCGCTTATACTCGGTGGTGCAATGATGATGCTCGAGCTCTTGCTGTTCTTCTTGCAAGTGTCCTACCTCGGTTTGCTTCGGAGTTCATGGGCCTCGACCTTTATTGCAGCAATGTGGTCCTATCTTTGTCGGGCTTCTCAGCCCTCCGGTGATGCTCTATACCTCTATGTGGTGCGTCAGAGCATGCTCTTCACAGGGTGACTAAATGCGTGGATGAGTTCTATTCCTAGTGCTCGCCATCTGGCGTCGGCTTGACTCATCATGCAGGCGCTTGTTTGTGGCACTTGCCGTTGTTGCCGGAACTCACGAGGTGCGACTTGGAGTTTCAGAGGGTCCATGAGTTCTTATCTCGTCTCCGCTCTGAGTTTGAGCCTCGCTGTGCTCAATTGCTTGCTCGTGGTCGTGTTCCTATCTCAGAGATACTTGCTGAGCTTCGTGCCAAGGAGACCCGCCTTCGCTCTGCTGGGTTGCTTGAGTTCCGTCTGCTTTGCTGCCGGGCTCTGTGTCGTCTGCTTGCCTCACTGCTCCGCCGCTCCTGCCCACTCCTCCAGGTGGGGGGGGGGGGGGGTGAGCCGTCCTCCTTATGCTGAGAAGGGCACGTCGCGCCGTGACATCGTCTGTGGTTACTGCTCCCGACCAGGTCACCCAGAGTCTGATTGTCGCCAGAAGAAGCGAGACCAGAGGCGCTCTTCCTCCAGCGGGCCTCCTGTGTCTTCCTCGGCTCCGTCACTCACTGACCAGGACGCCTCAAGCGTCTTCTTGCTTCCTCAGGCTCCTCGTCGACTGGCTCTGCTGCTGCTGTGACTGCATCCTCCTCCTCGTCATCACAGCATCTACGATCAGTACATCTTCGTGGGTTACGGATTGGAGCCTCCTTTCATATGTCTTGATTCTTCCGCGTTGTCTTCTCTCGACCTCTTGATTACTTTGTTAATGTTCTTACGGCCGATGGCACATCTCTTCCTGTTGCTAGTCGTGGTATTCTTTCCACTCCATCTTTTTACATTCCGAGCGTTTCACATGTTCCTCGCCTTACCATGAATCTTTTTCCGGCTGCCCAACTTATCGATTCTGGTTGTCGTGTCATTCTTGATACCGACTCTTGCTCCATTCAGGATCGCCGCAGCAAGGCTTTGGTTGGTCTTGGCCCCGGCGCCGTGAGTCAGAGGGCCTTCGGGAGGTTGACTGGTTTTGTGTTCCTTCCGCTGCCACCACTTCTGCCAGCTCTCATGCTCTTGCTGCCTCTTCGTCTGCGTCCTTCCAGCAGTGGCATCATCGACTTGGTCACATTTGTGGCTCTCGCTTGTCTTCCTTAGTTCGTCAAGGCCTCTTAGGGTCTGTATCTGGAGATGTCTCCTTACATTGTAATGGTTGCAGACTTGGCAAACAAACTCAGTTACCTTATCCTACTAGTGCGTTTGTATCTCAGCGTCCTTTTGACTTAGTTCATTCTGATGCCAGGTGTCCTGCTCCCTTTGATTCGAAAGGTGGTCATCGCTACTATGTTTTGTTTATTGATGATTTCTCTCGCTACACTTGGCTCTACTTCATGAAATCTCGTAGCGAGGTTCTCCCTATATACAAACGTTTTCTTGTCATGGTTCACACCAGTTTGCCACGCCCATTACGTACTTTTCGTCGACTCTGTGGAGAGTATATCTCTCGGTATTGCGTGATTTTCTCATGAACAGGTACTCTTGCCAGTTCTCCTGTCACGGTGCTCATGCTCGTAATGGTGTTGCCGCGAAAGCATCATCATTTGCTTGAGACGGCTCGTGCGCTGATGATTATTGCTTCCTTCCACCCCATTTTTGAAATTTGAGGCTGTTTCGCATCCACCTATCTCATCAACATTCAGCCATCGACCGCTCTGCAGGTGGCATTCCTATGGAGTGTCTCACGGTCGCTCTCGACTACTCAGCCCTTCGTATGTTTGGATGTATACGCTATGTTCTTCTTGCCCTCCGAGAACGCGCAAACTGATCGCTTAGTCGGTTGAGTGTGTTTTCCTTAGCTCTGATGATGAGCACAAGGGCTATCGATGTTGGGATCTGTTGTTGGGGAACGTGGCGAAATTCAAAATTTTCCTACGTGTCACCAAGATCTATCTATGGAGAAACCAACAACGAGGGAAGGAGAGTGCATCTACATACCCTTGTAGATCGCTAAGCGGAAGCGTTCAAGAGAACGGGGTTGAAGGAGTCGTACTCGTCGTGATCCAAATCACCGGAGATCCTAGTGCCGAACGTACGGCACCTCCGCGTTCAACACACGTACAGCCCGGTGACGTCTCCCACGCCTTGATCCAGCAAGGAGAGAGGGAGAGGTTGAGGAAGACTCCAACCAGCAGAAGACAACGGCGTGGTGGTGATGGAGGAGCGTGGCAATCGGCAGGGCTTCGCCAAGCACCGCGAGAGAGGAGAAGGGAGAGGTAGGGCTGCGCCAAGAGGAGAAGTTCTCATCATTGGGCAGCCCCAAAACCCCACTATTTATAGGAGGAGGGGAGGTGGCTGCGCCCCCATCTAGGGTTCCCACCCAAGGGGTGCGGCAGCCCTAGATGGGACTTGGGGGCGGCCAAGAGGGGAAGAGAGGGGGCGCCCCCTAGGGTGGGCCTTTAGGCCCATCTGCGCCCAGGGTTTCCCCTCTCCCCACCTAGCTGCGCCTTGGGCCATGTGGGGGGGGGGGCGCACCAGCCCACACGGGCTGGTCCCTCCCACACTTAGCCCATGCAGCCCTCCGGGGATGGTGGCCCCACTTGGTGGACCCCCGGGGACCCTCCCGGTGGTCCCGGTACGTTATCGAAAAAACCCGAAACTTTTCCGTGACCAAAACCTCACTTCCTATATATTATTCTTTACCTTCGGACCATTCTGGAACTCCTCGTGACGTCCGGGATCTCATCCGGGACTCCGAACAACATTCGGTAACCACATACAAACTTCCTTTATAACCCTAGCGTCATCGAACCTTAAGTGTGTAGACCCTACGGGTTCGGGAACCATGCTTGAACATGACCGAGACGTTCTCCGGTCAATAACCAACAGCGGGATCTGGATACCCATGTTGGCTCCCACATGTTCCATGATGATCTCATCGGATGAACCACGATGTCAAGGACTCAATCAATCCGTATACAATTCCCTTTGTCTAGCGGTATTGTACTTGCCCGAGATTCGATCGTCGGTATACCAATACCTTGTTCAATCTCGTTCGACAAGTCTCTTTACTCGCTTCGTAACACATCATCCCGTGATCAACCCCTTGGTCACATTGTGCACATTATGATGATGTCCTACCGAGTGGGCCCAGAGATACCTCTCCGTCACACGGAGTGACAAATCCAGTCTCGATTCGTGCCAACCCAATGACACTTTCGGAGATACCTGTAATGCACCTTTATAGCCACCCGTTACGTTGCCAGGACGTTTGGTACACCAAAATCATTCATAATGTATCCGGGAGTTGCACTATCTAATGGTCTTAGGAATTGATTCTTGACATTATTAATGCTTTAGCATACGATCTACGATCTTTGTGCTAGGCTTAGGATTGGGTCTTGTCCATAACATCATTCGCTAATGATGTGATCCCGTTATCAACGACATCCAATGTCCATGGTCGTGAAGCTGTAACCATCTATTGGTCAACGAGCTAGTCAACTAAAGGCTTACTAGGGACATGGTGTTGTCTATATACCCACACATGTATCCGAAGTTTCCTATCAATACAATTATAGCATGGATAATAAACGATTATCATGAACAAGGAAATATAATAATAACTAATTTATTATTGCCTCTAGGGCATATTTCCAACAGTCTCCCACTTGCACTAGAGTCAATAATCTAGTTCACATCGCCATGTGATTAACACTCACAGTCACATCGCCATGTGACTAACATCCAAAGAGTTTACTAGTGTCATTAAACTAGTTCACATCATCATGTGATTAAGACTCAATGAGTTACGGGTTTGATCATGTTTTGCTTGAGAGAGAAGTTTTAGTCAACGGGTCTGCGACATTCAGATCCGTGTGTACTTCGCAAATCTCTAGGTCATATTGTAAATGCTGCTTCCACGCTCCACTTGGAGCTATTCCAAATGGTTGTTCCACTATACGTATCATGTTTGCTACTTAGAATCATTCGGATAGGTGTTAAAGCTTGCATCGACGTAACCCTTTACGCCGAACTCTTTATCACCTCCATAATCGAGAAACATGTCCTTATTTACTCCAAGGACAATTTTGACCGCTGTCCAATGATCCATTCTGGATCATTCTTGTACCCCTTGACCGACTCATGGCAAGGCACACTTACGAGGCGGTACACGCATAGCATCTTGTAGAGCCTACGTCTAAGGCATAGGGGCGACCTTCGTCCTTTCTCTCTCGTTTCCGCCGTGGTCGAGCTTTAAGTCTTAACTTCATACCTTACATCTCGTGCAAGAACTCCTTGACCGATCCATCTTGAACACCTTCAAGATCATGCCAGGTATATGCTCATTTGAAAGTACCATTAAGCGTTTTGATCTATCCTCATAGATCTTGATGCTCAATGTTCAAGTAGCTTAATCCAGGTTTTCCATTGAAAAACACTTTTCAAATAATCCTATATGCTTTCCAGAAATTCTACATCATTTCTGATCAACAATATGTCAACAACATATACTCATCAGAAATTCTATAGTGCTCCCACTCACTTCTTTGGAAATACAAGTTTCTCATAAACTTTGTATAAACCCAAAATCTTTGATCATCTCATCAAAGCGCACATTCCAACTCCGAGATGCTTACTCCGGTCCTTAGAAAGGATCGCTGCAGCCAAGATACCTTTTAGCATCCTCGGGATCGACAAAACTTTCTGAATGTATCACATACAACCTTTCCTTCTAAAACCGGTAAGGAAACTCATTTTGACATCCATCTGCCAGATTTCATAAATGCAGCTTATGCTAACATGATTCCGACGGACTTAAGCACCGCTACGGATGAGAAAATCTCATCGTAGTCAACTCCTTGAACTTGTGAAAACTCTTTGCCACAAGTCGAGCTTCATAGATGGTGATATTACCGTCCACGTCCATCTTCTTCTTAAAGATCCATTCATCTCAATGGCTTGCCGATCATCGGGCAAGTCCACCAAAGTCCATGCTTTGTTCTGATACATGGATCCTATCTCGGATTTCATGGCTTCTAACCATTTGTCGTAATTTGGGCCCACCATTGCTTCTCCATAGCTCGTAGGTTCATTGTTGTCTAGCAACATGACCTTCAAGATGTGATTGCGTACCACTCTGAAGTAGTACGCCTCCTTGTCACCCTACGAGGTACATTAGTGACTTGATCCGAAACTTCATGATCACTATCATAAGCTTCTACTTCAATTGGTGTATGTGCCACGGGAACAACGTCCTGTGCCCTGCTACACACTAGTTGAAGTGACGGTTCAATAACCTCATCAAGTCTCCACCATCCTCCCACTCAATTCTTTCGAGAGAAACTTTTCCCCGAGAAAGGACCCGTTTCTAGAAACAATCCCTATTGCTTTCGGATCTGAATTAGGAGGTATACCCAACCGTTTTGGGTGTCCTATGAAGATGCATTTTATCCGCTTTGGGTTCGAGCTTATCAACCTAAAACTTTTTCACATAAGCGTCGCAGCCCCAAACCTTTAAGAAACGACAACTTAGGTTTCTCCAAACCATAGTTCAAACGGTGTCGTCTCAACGGAATTACGTGGTGCCCTATTATAGTGAGTGCGGTTGTCTCTAATGCCTAACCCATGTTCGATAGTGGTAATTCGATAAGAGACATCATGGTACGCACCATATTCAATAGGGTGCAACTATGATGTTCGGACACACCATCACACTATGGTGTTCCAGGCGGTATTTATTGTGAAACAATTTCCACAATGTCTTAATTGCGTGCCAAAGCTCGTAACTCAGATACTCATCTCTATGTTCATATCATAGACATTTTATCCTCTTGTCATGATGATCTTCAACTTTACTCTGAAGTTACTTGAACCATTCAATAATTCAGACTTGTGTTTCATCAAGTAAATACACTCAGTATCTACTCAAATCATCCGTGAAGTAAGAACGTAACGATATTCATCAGATGCCTCAGCACTCATTGGACTGCACACATCAAAATGTGTTACTTCCAACAAGTTGCTATCTTGTTCCATCTTCTTTGAAACCGAGGCTTTTCGGTCATTTTGCCCATGTGGTATGATTTGCATATCTCAAGTGATTCAAATCAAGTGAGTCCAAACGATCCATCCGCATGGAGTTTCTTCATGCGTATACACCAATAGACATGGTTAGCATGTCTCAAACTCTTCAAAACGAGTGAGTCCAAAGATCCATCAACATGGAGCTTCTTCATGCGTTTACACCAATATGACTTACATGGCGGTGCCACAAGTAAGTGGTACTATCATTACTATCTTATATCTTTTGGCATGGAAATGTGTATCACTACGATCGAGATTCAATAAACCATTCTTTTAGGTGCAAGACCATTGAAGGTATTTATTCAAATAAATAGAGTAACCATTATTCTCCTTAAATGAATAACCGTATTATGTTAGACATAATCCAATCATGTCTATGCTCAACGCAAACACCAAATAATAATTATTTAGGTTTAACACCAATCTCGATGGTAGAGGGAGCGTGCGATGTTTGATCACATCAACCTTGGAAACACTTCCAACATATCGTCACCTCACCCTTAGCTAGTCTCCGTTTATTCCGTAGCTTTTGTTTCGAGTTACTAACACTTAGCAACCGAACCGGTATCTAATACCACAATTGCTACTAGGAGTACTAGTAAAGTACACATTAACATAATGTATATCCAATATACTTCTATCGACCTTGCCAGCCTTCTTATCTACCAAGTATCTAGGGTAATTCTGCTCGATGGCTGTTCCTCTTATTATAGAAGCACTTAGTCTCGGGTTTGGGTTCAACCTTGGGTTTCTTCATTAGAGCAGCAGCTGATTTCTTTGTTTCATGAAGTATCCCTTCTTGCCCTTGCCCTTCTTGAAACTAGTGGTTTCACCAACCATCAACAATTAATGCTCCTTCTAGATTCCTACTTTCGTGGTGTCAAACATCGCGAATATCTCAAGGATCATCATATTTATCCTTGATTTGTTATAGTTCATCACGAAGCTCTAGCAGCTTGGTGGCAATGACTTTGGAGAAACATCACTATCTCTAGAAGATCAACTCCCACTCGATTCAAGTGATTGTTGCACTCAGAAAATCTGAGCACAAGCTCAACGATTGAGCTTTTCTCCCTTAGTTTGCAGGCTAAGAAAATCGTCGGAGGTCTTATACCTCTTGACGTGGGCACGAGCCTGAAATCCCAATTTCAGCCCTCGAAACATCTCATATGTTCATGACGTTTGAAAACGTCTTTGGTGCCTCAACTCTAAACCGTTTAACCGAACTATCACGTAGTTATCAAAACGTGTATGTCCGACGTTCAGAACATCCACAAACGGCGTTTGGGGTTCGACACCGAGCGGTGCATTAAGGACATAAGCTTTCTACTTGTCCGCATAATCGCTCATGTCAACTTTCAACTATATTTTTCTAGGAACATATCTAAAACGGTGGAACTAAAGCGCGAGCTTACGACATAATTTGCAAAAGGTCTTTTGACTATGTTCAGGATAATTAAGTTCATCTTATGAACTCCCACTCAGATAGACATCCCTCTAGTCATCTAAGTGATTACATGATCCGAGTCAACTAGGCCGTGCCCGATCATCACGTGAGACGGACTAGTCATCATCGGTGAACATCTTCATGTTGATCGTATCTACCATACGACTCATGCTCGACCTTTCGGTCTCTTGTGTTACGAGGCCATGTGCGTACATGCTAGGCTCGTCAAGTCAACCTAAGTGTTTCGGCGTGTGTAAATCTGGCTTACACCCGTTGTATGTGAACGTAAGGATCCATCACACCCGATCATCACGTGGTGCTTAGAAGCAGCGAACTTTACATAGCGGTGCACGATTAGGGGAACACTTTCTTGAAATTTTAATGAGGATCATCTTATTTACTACCGTCGTTCTAAGCAAATAAGATGCATAAACATGATAAACATCACATGCAATATAATATTGAAATGATATTGCAAATATCATTTTGCTCCTTTTGATCTCCATCTTCGTGGCTCCATGATCATCATCGTCACCTGCATGACACCATGATCTCCATCATCGTGTCTTCATGAAGTTGTCTCGCCAACTATTAATTCTACTACTATGGCTACCGGTTAGCAATAAAGTAAAGTAATTACATGGCGTTGTTTAATGACACGCAGGTCATACAATAAATAAAGACAACTCCTATGGCTCCTGCCGGTTGTCATACTCATCGACATGCAAGTCGTGATTCCTATTACAAGAACATGATCAATCTCATACATCACATATCATTCATCACATTCTTCTTGGCCATATCACATCACATAGCATACCTGCAAAAACAAGTTAGACGTCCTCTAATTGTTGTTTGCATGTTTTACGTGGCTGCTATGGGTTTCTAGCAAGAACGTTTCTTACCTACATAAAACCACAACGTGATATGCCAATTGCTATTTACCCTTCATAAGGAACCTTTTCATCGAATCCGTTCGACTAAAGTGGGAGATCGGCACCCGCTAGCCACCTTATGCACCAAGTGCATGTCGATCGGTGGAACACATCTCACGTAAATGCGTGTAAGGTCGGTCCGGCCGCTTCATCCCACAATACCGTCGAAACAAGATTGGACTAGTAACGGTAAGCATATTGAACAACATCAACGCCCACAACTACTTTGTGTTCTACTCGTGCAAAGAATCTACGCAATAGACCTAGCTACGATACCCTTTGTTGGGGAACGTGGCGAAATTCAAAATTTTCCTACGTGTCACCAAGATCTATCTATGGAGAAACCAACAACGAGGGAAGGAGAGTGCATCTACATACCCTTGTAGATCGCTAAGCGAGCGTTCAAGAGAACGGGGTTGAAGGAGTCGTGCCGTCGTGATCCAAATCACCGGAGATCCTAGTGCCGAACGGACGGCACCTCCGCGTTCAACACACGTCTGACCGGTGGCGTCTCCCACGCCTTGATCCAGCAAGGAGAGAGGGAGAGGTTGAGGAAGACTCCATCTAGCAGCAGCACATGGCGTGGTGGTGATGGAGGAGCATGGCAATCCAGCAGGCTTCGCCAAGCACCGCGAGAGAGGAGAAGGAGAGAGGTAGGGCTGCGCCAAGAGGAGAAGTTCTCATCGTTGGGCAGCCCCAAAACCCCACTATTTATAGGAGGAGGGAGGTGGCTGCGCCCCATCTAGGGTTCCCACCCAAGGGTGCGGCAGCCCTAGATGGGACTTGGGGCGGCCAAGAGGGGAAGAGAGGCGCCTAGGGTGGGCCTTTAGGCCCATCTGCGCCAGGTTTCCCCTCTCCCCACCTAGTGCGCCTTTGGGCCATGTGGGGGCGCACCAGCCCACAGGGCTGGTCCCTCCCACACTTAGCCCATGCAGCCCTCCGGGATGGTGGCCCCACTTGGTGGACCCCGGGGACCCTCCGGTGGTCCCAGATGCGTTAAAAAAACCCGAAACTTTTCCGGTGACCAAAACCTCACTTCCTATATATTGTTCTTTACCTCAGGACCATTCCGGAACTCCTCGTGACGTCCGGGATCTCATCCGGACTCCGAACAACATTCGGTAACCACATACAAACTTCCTTTATAACCCTAGCGCCATCGAACCTTAAGTGTGTAGACCCTACGGGTTCGGGAACCATCTTGAGACATGACCGAGGCGTTCTCCGGTCAATAACCAACAGCGGGATCTGGATACCCATGTTGGCTCCCACATGTTCCACGATGATCTCATCGGATGAACCACGATGTCAAGGACTCAATCAATCCCGTATACAATTCCCTTTGTCTAGCGGTATTGTACTTGCCCGAGATTCGATCGTCGGTATACCAATACCTTGTTCAATCTCGTTCCTGGCAAGTCTCTTTACTCGTTCCGTAACACATCATCCCGTGATCAACCCCTTGGTCACATTGTGCACATTATGATGATGTCCTACCGAGTGGGCCCAGAGATACCTCTCCGTCACGGAGTGACAAATCGATCTCGATTCGTGCCAACCCAATGCAGACACTTTCGGAGATACATAATGCACCTTTATAGCCACCCGATTACGTTGTGACGTTTGGTACACCCAAAGCATTCCTATGGTATCCGGAGTTGCACAATCTCATGGTCTAAGGAAATGATACTTGACATTAGAAAAGCTTTAGCATACTGAACTACGATCTTTGTGCTAGGCTTAGGATTGGGTCTTGTCCATCACATCATTACGCTAATGATGTGATCCCGTTATCAACGACATCCAATGTCCATGGTCGAAACTGTAACCATCTATTGATCAACGAGCTAGTCAACTAGAGGCTTACTAGGGACATGGTGTTGTCTATATACCCACACATGTATCTGAGTTTCCTATCAATACAATTATAGCATGGATAATAAACGATTATCATGAACAAGGAAATATAATAATAACTAATTTATTATTGCCTCTAGGGCATATTTCCAACACCTGTGGGTCGTCGCTTGCGCATCTCGCGTGATGTGACTTTTGATGAGTCTCGTTCTTACTACCCACGTTCTTCTTCCTCGAGTTTCTCTGTGGACGACCTTTCTTTCCTTCTCCTTCCCGATACACCCTGCTATGTGCCTCATGTGTCACCTCTTCCTCTGGCACTTCTCATTCCTTATCATTCACCACTGACCCCGTCTTCTCCATCCTCCTCCTCCACCTCTCCCCCATCCTCTCCAGTCTGCCGCCCTCTCTCCCCGTTTCCTCTCCACTATACTCGACGATCTCGTACTGAGGATGTCTCCTCTGACGAGCCTCCCACCTATGGTGCACCTCCTCTCACACCTCCTCGGGTTCATAACCTCCGTGCTCGGCCTCGCCCTCCGCCTGATCGCTACTCCCCTGATCGGTACGGTCTCTCTGTTTTGACTGAGCCCACTTCCTATTGCACTGCCATGACTCAGCCTGAATGGCAGCTTGCGATGGCCGAGGAGCTTGCTGCCCTTGAGCGCTCTGGCATATGGGATTTGGTTCCCCTCCCTTCTGGTGTCCGTCCCATCACCTGCAAGTGGGTCTACAAGCTTAAGACTCGCTCCGATGGTTTTCTTGAGCGCTACAAAGCTCGTCTTGTGGCCCGTGGCTTTCAGCAGGAGCAGGGGCGCGATTATGATGAGACATTCGCTCCTGTGGCCCACATGACCACTGTCCGCACTCTTCTTGTTGTGGCTTACATTGCGTCTGCTGGTCTATCTCTCAACTTGATGTTCGTAACAGCTTTTCTCAATGGCGAGTTGCGTGAGGAGGTTTATATGCAGCCACCACAGGGGGTACTATGCTCGATGGTGTGGTCTCAGACTTCGCCGCTCCTATATGGTCTCAAACAGGCCCCTCGGCGCTTTGGTTTGAGCGCTCCTTATCTGTGGTGACCGCCGCTAGTTTCTTGCCAGTGACCATGATCCCGCTATTTGTTTGTTCACACGTCTCCTCATGGTCGGACTCTTCTCCTTCTCTATGTTGATGACATGACCATCACCGGTGGCGACAATCGATTACATTGCCTTTGTTAAGGCTCGCCTTGTGACCAGTTTCTTATGACTGATCTTGGTCCACTTCGCTACTTTCTTGGGATTGAGATCTCCTTGACCTCTGATGGCTTCTACATCTCCCAAGAAAAATATATTCAGGATCTTCTTGCTCGCGCTGCTCTCAGTGATGAGCGCACGGTTGTGACTCCTATGGAGCTCAACATTCAGCTTCGTGCCACCGATGGTGACCCTCTTCCTAATCCCACTCGCTATTGTCATCTTGTTGGCAGTCTTGTCTATCTTGTCATTACGGCGTCCACGACATCTCCTATCCTGTCCACATCCTCGAGTCGGTTTGTTTCAGCCCCCACCTCATCCACTATAGTCATCTCCTCCGTGTTCTCTGATATCTTCGTGGCACGATCTCTCGGCGCCTTTTCTTTCCCCGGCCCGGCTCTCTTGAGCTCCGTGCCTATTCGATGCTACCTAGGCTAGTGATCCCTCGATCGACGCCTTCATTGTCGCTTATTGTGTCTTTCTTGGTGGCTCTCTTATTGCACGGAAGACAAAGAAGCAGATCGCAGTTTCTCGCCGAGTACAGAGGCTGAGTTGTGAGCCATGGCGATGTTGACGGCTAATGTGATCCAGTTACGGTGGTTACTTGAGGATTTTGGTGTATGCGCTACTACCTCGACTCCCTTCTTGTCGACAAAGATCTTGGCGCTTATCAAGATTATGCGGCGTGACCGGTGAAGCATGAGCTCACCAAGCACGCCGGTGTGGATGCCTACTTTGTGCGTCTTTGCATGCGAGATCGGACTCTCGCTCTTCACTATGTGCCCTCACGAGTTACAGTTGGCGGATTTCTTCACCAAGGCACAGACTCGAGCGCAGCACGGCTTTTTCCTCTCCAAACTCAGTGTTGTTGATCCACCATGAGTTTGAGGGGGGGGGGTGTTAGATGTGTATAGTCCATTTTCGGTATATCCCCATTGTATAAGGGGTTTTCTGCACTTTGACACACATGTATATGTAATGGCCTTTGGCCCTCAGGAAATACTAGTTGCTCACTTATCCAACAAGATAAAGACTGAATGTTTCTAGGAGAAACAAATCAACGTTAAAATACTAATATTGTAATGTGCAAATATGTTAGATTGATCCACATGGTGAAAATGGTCTACATTGTCCGATTAGTTTTTCTATCCAATAGTGTCCAATTACTTTCTTGCAGTACTTTGGAGCCCAATCACGGGGCTGCTCAATGTGTCCACATTTATTCCGGCACTCTCGCAATTCATAACATGTACCCATCGGAAGAGGATTTGTGTCACGCAGGGGCGGGGGTACGTGGACTCTCGGCAACTGATCTACGTAAGTATTCATAAAGTCGTTTGTGTATATGGGTTTTTGCTCTTGTATAATGTTCGTTACTACCTCCGTCCTGGTTTATTGGTCCTCGTTGTATTTTGTGTCAAATTTTAACCATAAATTTAACTAATAAAATATTCATTCATATCATAAAAAAGTATATCATTAGAAACTATGTCCAAATATGAATCCAACGATTTAATTTTGGTTGACATGCATTAATATTTTGTTAGTTAAATATTTGGTCAAAATTTGGCACAAATTACAAAGGGGCCAATAAACCAGGACCGAGGTAGTATATGTGTGTAATGCATTTGTAAATTGGATTGATGTACCTGCCTATGTGGGGTCGCGTGTTCATTGGAGTGAGGTCACTTAACATCGGATTACTGAATCCAACATACAATAGTACTAGGGATGGGTACAAACGATTCAGCCTGTCCATTCGTCGTGTTATTCTTGTTGCTTGTTGTGTGTTCTTGTACCCCCCCCCCCCTGTTCTCATGCAAGAACAATCATCTTGGACCAGTATTCCTGTAAGAGCACAAAGCGGTTGTTATTCTCATCGATTAGAAGACATCAACAATATCAACAAGAGGATTAGAGTTATATCTAAAGATTTTACTAAAGAGGTTGGTTGTTTTTGTATATTTTGTCTCCATAGATGTTTGTAGTTTTAGGGTTCTTTAATGTTTGTAATACCCATTGAATCTCATCATTTATATCTATGTTGCTACATATGTGTCGTTCTAGCTTGCATGTTTACTTGCTTGGAATAACTGTTCTATTGGGCATGTTAAGTTTGTGTGGTATGAAATATTATGATTTGGAATCATACAACGCAGATAAAAGTGATGGACATACCCTTATGTATGTAAAAAGTGTTGCATTAAGTTACAAAGGATGAAATTAATATTCTGATGCTTAATTTGTTAGTTACTGTTAGTGAAACTTAATGAGTTGATATTTTTTATTTATTTATTGGTTCAACTTCATAATTAATAAAATTACAATGATTCTGGTGTGCAATTCTTGTGATTGAAATGATTCCAGTAATTACGTGCATGTAAAAATCTTCTGTTAAGTCACAGACACCGAAGCTTACCATTATGAAAGTGTATTAGTAACTTACCTTCGCTCTAATCATGCATGGATCATTTGTTATTGAATTTAGTGTATTGCATCGGTATGAACAATTTGATAATTGTAAACAAAATTTAGACAGTAGCTACTACTAATCACCTGTTCTGAGTTCTGCTTTGTAAAACTTAATACTTGAGCATTTATTTTGTGCTTACTTACTATTAGGTTCTTGATACAACATGTCATCTAGATCCAGTATTGTCAAAAAACAAAGTTTTGGTTCAAGGTAACAAAGATGAGGAGTGTATTTTAAAATTAACATTAGACATTGATCATGTACGAGATCGTCGAGGTGTTTTGGATGGATTTTCAAATTCCAAAAATTTGATGCTCGCAGAGATCAACTTTGATGGATTTCTGAAGTTGTCTAAACTGAAGCATGTGACCTTAAGTACACCAAGTATCTTGTCAGTGTGACTGATATAAAGGGACAATGTTTGAATTCGTCAATGATTTGCATAAAGTGTTTGACATTCCTTGCATGCGAGGACAAATCAATGGTCCCACATGTTACCTCATTTTGTTATATCAGAAACATTGTGTACAACTTCGTATACCACAACCACATGTTGACACGCATAGGCTTACACAGTGCTTAACCAAGGTCCAAATCATAGAGCTCAACAAACTTGAACATTTGATAAAATCAAAGGTGATTCTGAAAAGATGGTCACAACCTCTTGTGCAGGCATGAGTGCTGATGTTTGTGATGCCATATAAATAGTGTTCTCTTTGGGATTGTAGAGTTAGATATTATGGCCTAGCTAGGTTTACAGAGTCGACGTGCAACGGTGCCAAGCGATTTGCAAGCTAGGATGCATCTAATCTTTTTTATTGTGCACCACTGATGTGGACCAGATCATGACCAAGGCATCCAAGAGTGAGGTTAATGCTAGCACAAATGTTGAACCATCAGAGCATCCAAAGGAAGATAGGGGCAAAACCATTATCTTAGTTGGGAAGCTTCCGGTGCCTATTTTGGGAGAAATGACACATCAGATTTCCAGCTGCAACTTCCCACCTAAACCTAATTAATTCTGGAAGTCTCTAGCACTTTATAGAGGCTGGAAAAGATGGTCTTTGAAGGGCCTGTTCTGAAACTTCCTAGCTTCTTCAAAACTTCCCATAGCTGGCTTCTAACGTGGCTTCTCGCTTCTCCCAGCGATCTGGAAAACGTTCTGGACGCAGGCAACTTCCCCTAGCGCTTGGTTGAGCTGGAAGCCCAGGTGGGGCGCTAAAGGCCTGCTTGTTGCCACCATGGGCTGGCTGGAAGGAGCCCATTTCGGGCCAAACTGCACACAGACCGAATAAAAACAGAAACGAGCACGGTCATATCTGAACCTTTTTTGCAGTTTCCATTAATAGTATGAATAGCCATGGTACACCATCCTACGAACAAGGATGGAGGAGATCACCTTGCGGTTTGGTCCATAGGGCTCGTTGGGGGCGGGTGTTTTCGGCCGTCAATGGCGTGGGTGACCTCCTCCTTCCTATGGTGGCGCTACTCCTCGCTGACGGCAGTACTTACGGCGATGAGGACGGGAACCGGCAGGGAACTCTCTGGGAAGGCCGGATCTGTTGGCCTAGGATAGGAATCGGTCGGGGACGGGGTGTGCCGGGCGTGGCGGCGGGTCGGCGGCGCTAGGGATTCGAGAGGGAGAGGACCTGGCTGTTCGTGCGTGTCTGTCGAGAGGGAGATGGAGACGGGGATCAAACCGTTTTCTTAAGCGGCGGCAATCTGCTTGTAAATAAGAGGAACTTCAGATTCTTGAAAACGTGGAGCTGGGAAACACTTGCTTCACAAAATTGCACTGCCGGCCCATCTTAGCTTCGTGAATTTAGCTTCCAGAAGCTAAATCGTTCGGGATGGATTCTCTCTGGTAATTTGTGAAGTCAGAAGCTGGAGAGATTCAGAACAGGCCCGAAGTCAGCTTTCATTCAAAAAAACGGTGCATCATTTGAGGTCTTGAGTCAAAAGTTTGCAAGTTTCCATGCAAGCTGTCCAGGAATTTATTACAGCGCGAGGCTCAACAAGTTTGCTCCTACTACAGCTTGGGGCTCACGAATTTACCCTTCATTTTGAGTTGTTTTCACACCCAACTAGTGGGTGCTTCTAGTATAAATACTCCCCAGTTGTTCCATGTGAAGGGGGTGTTGGGGAACGTAGTAATTTCAAAAAAATTCCTACGCACACGCAAGATCATGGTGATGGCATAGCAACGAGAGGGGAGAGTATTGTCCATGTACCCTCGTAGACCGTAAGCGGAAGCGTTATGACAATGCGGTTGATGTAGTCGTACATCTTCACGATCCGACCGATCCAAGTACCGAACGTACGGCACCTCCGAAGTTCAAAGACACGCTCAGCTCGATGACGATCCCGGACTCGATCCGGCAAAGTGTCGGGGATGAGTTCCACAAGACGACGGGCGTGCAGGACGATGATGATGCTCTCATCGGCGCAGGCTTCGCCTAAACTCCGCTACGATATGACCGAGGTGGAATATGGAGTGGGGGCACCGCACTCGGCTAATGAACGATCCGTATATCAACTTGTGTGTCTATGGGGTGCCCCCCTGCCCACGTATATAAAGGAGCAAGGGGGGGGTGCGGCCGCCCTAGGAGGAGGCGGCTGAGGAGTCCTACTCCCACGGGAGTAGGACTCCCCTTCCTAGTTGGACTAGGACTTGGGAGGAAGGAGGAGAGGGGAAAAGGAAGGGGTGCCCCCTCCTTGTCCTATTCGGACTTGGGGGAGGGCGCTGCCGCCCTTGGCCCCTTCTCCTCTTTCTCCACTAGGCCCACTAAGGCCCATTAGGTCACCGGGGGTTCGGTAACCTCCGGTACTCGATAAAATGCTGATTTCACCGGAACACTTAGATGTCCAAACATAGGCTTCCAATATATCAATCTTTATGTCTCGACCATTTCGAGACTCCTCGTCATGTCCGTGATCACATCCGCACTCAACAAACTTCGCACATCAAAACTTATAAACTCATAATAAAACTGTCATCGTAACGTAGCGTTAAGCGTGCGGACCCTACGGGTTCGAGAACTATGTAGACATGACCTAGAACTATTCTCGGTCAATAACCAATAAGCGGAACCTGGATGCCCATATTGGTTCCTACATATTCTACGAAGATCTTTATCGGTCAAACCGCATAACGACATACGTTGTTCTCTTTGTCATCGGTATGTTACTTGCCCGAGATTTGATCGTCGGTATCCAATACCTAGTTCAATCTTCTATCGCAAGTCTCTTTACTCGTTCCGTAATACATCATCTCGCAACTAACTTATTAGTTGCAATGCTTGCAAGGCTTATGTGATGTGCATTACCGAGAGGGCCCAGAGATACCTCTCCGACAATCGGAGTGACAAATCCTGATCTCAAAATATGCCAACCCAACATGTACCTTTGGAGACACCTGTAGTACTCCTTTATAATCACCCAGTTACATTGTGACACTTGGTAGCACCCAAAGTGTTCCTCTGGTAAACGGGAGTTGCATAATCTCATGGTTACAGGAACATGTATGGGTCATGAAGAAAGCAATAGCAATATACTAAACGATCAAGTGCTAGGCTAACGGAATGGGTCATGTCAATCACATCATTCTCCTAATGATGTGATCCCTTTAATCAAATAACGACACATGTCTATGGTTAGGAAACATAACCATCTTTGATTAATGAGCTAGTCAAGTAGAGGCATACTAGTGACTATATGTTTGTCTATGTATTCACACATGTATCATGTTTCCGGTTAATACAATTCTAGCATGAATAATAAACATTTATCATGATATGAGGAAATAAATAATAACTTTATTATTTCCTCTAGGGCATATTTCCTTCAGTCTCCCACTTGCACTAGAGTCAATAATCTAGATACACAGTAATGATTCTAACACCCATGGAGTCTTGGTGCTGATCATGTTTTGCTCGTGGAAGAGGCTTAGTCAACGGGTCTGCAACATTCAGATCCGTATGTATCTTGCAAATCTCTATGTCTCCCACCTGGACTTGGTCCCGGATGGAATTGAAGCTTCTCTTGATGTGCTTGGTCCTCTTGTGAAATCTGGATTCCTTTGCCAAGGCAATTGCACCAACTTTGTCACAGAAGATCTTCATTGGTCCCGATGCACTAGGTATGACACCTAGATCGGAAATGAACTCTTTCATCCAGACTCCTTCATTTGTCGCTTCAAGCAGCTATGTACTCCGCTTCACATGTAGATCCCGCCACGACGCTTTGTTTAGAACTGCACCAACTAACAGCTCCACTGTTTTATAAAAATACGTATCCGGTTTGCGATTTAGAATCGTCCGGATCAGTGTCAAAGCTTGCATCGACGTAACCATTTGCGACTAGCTCTTTGTCACCTCCATATACGAGAAACATATCTTTAGTCCTTTTCAGGTATTTCAGGATATTCTTGATCGTTGTCCAGTGATCCACTCCTAGATTACTTTGGTACCTTCCTGCCAAGCTTATTGCTAAGCATACATCAGGTCTGGTACACAGCATTGCATACATGATAGAGCCTATGGCTGAAGCATAGGGAACATCTTTCATTTTCTCTCTATCTTCTGCCGTGGTCGGGCATTGAGTCGACTCAATTTCACACCTTGTAATATGGTAAAAATCCTTTCTTTGCACGATCCATTTTGAACTTTTTCAAAACTTTATCAAGGTATGTGCTTTGTGAAAGTCCAATCAAGCGTCTTGATCTATCTCTATAGATCTTGATGCCCAATATGTAAGCAGCTTCACCGAGGTCTTTCATTGAAAAACTTTTATTCAAGTATCCTTTTATGCTATCCAGAAATTCTATATCATTTCCAAATCAATAATATGTCGTCCACATATAATATCAGAAATGCTACAGAGCTCCCACTCACTTTCTTGTAAATACAGGCTTCTCCAAAAGTCTGTATAAAACCATATGCTTTGATCACACTATCAAAGCGTTTATTCCAACTCCGAGAGGCTTGCACCAAACCATAAATTGATTGCTGGAGCTTGCACACTTTGTTAGCACCTTTTGGATCAACAAAACCTTCTGGTTGCATCATATACAACTCTTCTTCTAGAAATCCATTCAAGAATGCAGTTTTTACATCCATTTGCCAAATTTCATAATCATAAAATGCAGCAATTGCTAACATGATTCGGACAGACTTTAAGCATCGCTACGGGTGAGAAAGTCTCATCGTAGTCAACCCCTTGAACTTGTCGAAAATCTTTCGCAACAAGTCGAGCTTTATAGATGTTACATTACCATCGTCGGTCTTCTTCTTAAAGATCCATTTATTCTCAATGGCTTGCCGATCATCGGGCAAGTCAACCAAAGTCCATACTTTGTTCTCATACATGGATCCCATCTCAGATTTCATGGCTTCCGACCATTTTGCGGAATCTGGACTCACCATCGCTTCTTCATAGTTCGTAGGTTCGCCATGGTCAAGTAACATGACTTCCGTAATAGGATTACCGTACCACTCAGTGCGGATCTTACTCTGGTTGACCTACGAAGTTCAAGAGAAACTTGATCTGAAGTTTCATGATCAATATCATTAGCTTCCTCACTAATTGGTGTAGTTGTCACAGGAACCGGTTCTTGTGATGAACTACTTTCCAATAAGGGAGCAGATACAATTATCTCATCAAGTTCTACTTTTCTCCCACTCACTTCTTTCGAGAGAAACTCTTTTTCTAGAAAGGATCCGAATTTAGCAACGAAAACCTTGCCTTCAGATCTGAGATAGAAGGTGTACCCAATAGTCTCTTTTGGGTATCCTATGAAGACACATTTCTCCGATTTAGGTTCGAGCTTATCTGGTTGAAGTTTCTTCACATAAGCATCGCAGCCCCAAACTTTAAGATACGACAACTTTGGTTTCTTGCCAAACCATAGTTCATAAGGCGTCGTTTCAACGGATTTTGATGGTGCCCTATTTAACGTGAATGCGGCCGTCTCTAAAGCAAAACCCCAAAACGATAGCGGTAAATCAGTAAGAGACATCATAGATCGCACCATATCTAGTAAAGTACAATTACGACGTTCGGACACACCATTTCGTTGTGGTGTTCCGGGTGGCGTGAGTTACGAAACTATTCTGCATTGTTTCAAATGTAAACCAAACTCGTAACTCAAATATTCTCCTCCATGATCAGATCGTAGAAATTTTATTTTCTTGTTACGATGATTTTCCACTTCACTCTGAAATTCTTTGAACTTTTCAAATGTTTCAGATTTGTGTTTCATTAAGTAGATATACCCATATCTCGCTCAAATCATCTGTGAAGGTGAGAAATTAACGATACCCGCCACGTGCCTCAACATTCATTGGACCACAAACATCGCGATGTATGATTTCCAACAAATCGCTTGCTCGCTCCATAGTTCCGGAGAACGGCGTTTTAGTCATCTTGCCCATGAGGCACGGGTTCGCAAGTACCAAGTGATTCATAATCAAGTGATTCCAAAAGCCCATCAAGATGGAGTTTCTTCTTGCTTTTACACCGATATGACCCAAACGGCGGTGCCACAAATAAGTTGCACTATCATTATCAACTCTGTATCTTTTGGTTTCAACACTATGAATATGTGTATTACTACTATCGAGATTCAATAAAAATAGACCACTCTTCAAGGGTGCATGACCATAAAAGATATTATTCATATAAATAGAACAACCATTATTCTCGACTTATATGAATAACCGTCTCGCATCAAACAAGATCCAGATATAATGTTCATGCTTAACGCTGGCACCAAATAACAATTATTTAGGTCTAAAACTAATCCCGATGGTAGATGTAGAGGTAGCGTGTCGACCGCGATCACATCGACTTTGGAACCATTTCCCACGCGCATCGTCACCTCGTCCTTAGCCAATCTTCGCTTAATCCGTAGTCCCTGTTTCGAGTTGCAAATATTAGCAATGTAACCAAAGATCAAATACCTGGTACTATCATGCGAGCATTAGTAAGGTACACATCAATAACATGTATATCACATATACCTTTGTTCACTTTGCCATCCTTCTTATCCGCCAAATACTTGGGGCAGTTCCGCTTCCAAAGGTCCACCTGCTTAAGAGAAGCACTCGATCTCGGGCTTAGGTCCAGACTTGGGTTTCTTCTCTTGAGCAAAGAACTTGTTTGCTGTTCTTCTTGAAGTTCCCCTTCTTCTTCCCTTTGCCCTTTTTCTTGAAACCGGTGGTCTTGTTTACCATCAACACTTGATGCTCCTTTTTATTTCTACCTCCGCGGCTTTTAGCATTGCGAAGAGCTCGGAATAGTCTTGTCCATCCCTTGCATATTATAGTTCATCACGAAGCTCTTGTAGCTTGGTGGCGTTGATTGAAGAATTACATCAATGACACTATCATCGTGAAGATTAACTCCCGGTTGAATCAAGTGATTATTATACCTGCACATTTTGAGTATGTGTTCACCGACGTAACTATTCTCCTCCATCTTGCGGTGTAGAACTTATTGGAGACTTCATATCTCTCAATCCGCATTTGCTTGAAATATTAACTTCAACTCTTGGAACATCTCATATGCTCCATGACGCTCAAAACGTCGTTGAAGGCCCGGTTCTAAGCTGTAAAGCATGGCACACCGAACTATCGAGTAGTCATCGACTTTGCTCGCTAGACATTATTAACGCCGCTGGCCAGTATCAAGACCAGTTCGCACCCAGCGGTGCTTCCAGTGACGTAATTCTTCCGTGCAGCAATGAGGATAATCCTCGAGATTACGGACCCGGTCCGTGTAATTGCTACCATCATATTTCAACTTTGCTTTCTCAAGGAACACATTAAAATTGAACGGAACAATAGCACGAGCCATCTATCTACAAAGAAACATAGACAAGCAAAATACTATCGGTACTAAGTTCATGATAAATTTAAGTTCAATTAATCATATTACTTAAGAACTCCCACTTAGACAGACATCTCTCTAGTCATCTAAGTGATTACGTGATCCAAATCAACTAAACCATGTCCGATCATCACGTGAGATGGAGTAGTTTCAATGGTGGACATCACTATGTTGATCATATCTACTATATGATTCACGCTCGACCTTTCGGTCTCCGTGTTCCGAGGCCATATCTGTATATGCTAGGCTCGTCAAGTTTAACTCGAGTATTCCGTGTGTGCAACTGTTTTGCACCGTTGTATTTGAACGTAGAGCCTATCACACCCGATCATCACGTGGTGTCTCAAAGACGAAGAACTTTCGCAACGGTGCATACTCGGGAGAACACTTCTTGATAATTTTAGTGAGAGATCATCTTAAAATGCTACCGTCAATCAAAGCAAGTAAGATGCATAAAGGATAAACATCACATGCAATCAATATAAGTGATATGATATGGCCATCATCATCTTGTGCTTGTGATCTCCATCTCCGAAGCACCGTCGTGATCACCATCGTCACCGGCGCGACACCTTGATCTCCATCGTAGCATCGTTGTCGCCTCGCCAATCTTATGCTTCTACGACTATCGCTACCGCTTAGTGATAAAGTAAAGCATTACAGTATGCGTTGCATTTCATACAATAAAGCGACAACCATATGGCTCCTGCCAGTTGCCGATAACTTCGGTTACAAAACATGATCATCTCATACAATAAAATATAGCATCACGTCTTGACCATATCACATCACAACATGCCCTGCAAAAACAAGTTAGACGTCCTCTACTTTGTTGTTGCAAATTTTACGTGGCTGCTACAGTCGAGCAAGAACCGTTCTTACCTACGCATTAAAATCACAACGATAGTTCGTCAAGTTAGTGCTGTTTTTAACCTTCACAAGGACCGGGCGTAGCCACACTCGGTTCAACTAAAGTGAGAGAGACAGACACCCGCCAAATCACCTTTAAGCACGAGTGCTCGCAACGGTGAAACCAGTCTCAGCGTAAGCGTCTGGCGTAATGTCGGTCCGTGCCGCTTTATCTCACAATACCGCCAACCAAAGTATGACATCTGGTAAGCAGTATGACTTGTATCGCCCACAACTCACTTGTGTTCTACTCGTGCATATGACATCTACGCATAAAACCAGGCTCGGATGCCACTTGTTGGGGAACGTACTAATTTCAAAAAATTCCTACGCACACGCAAGATCATGGTGATGGCATAGCAACGAGAGGGGAGAGTATTGTCCACGCACTCGTGAGACCGTAAGTGGAAGCGTTATGACAACGCGGTTGATGTAGTCAGACGCCTTCACGATCCGACCGATCCAAGTACCGAACGTCACGGCACCTCCGAAGTTCAGACACGCTCATTTCGATGACGATCCCGGACTCGATCCAAAGCAAAGTGTCGGGATGAGTTCCACAAGACGACGGCGCAGGACGATGATGATGCTCTATCGTGGCAGGGCTTCGCCTAAACTCATGACAATATGACCGAGGTGGAATATGGTGGAGGGGGGCACCGCACACGGCTAAGGAACGATCCGTAGATCAACTTGTGTGTCTATGGGGTGCCCCCCTGCCCCCGTATATAAAGGAGCAAGGGAGGGTGCGGCCGGCCCTAGGAGGAGGCGCGCCGGAGGAGTCCTACTCCCACCGGGAGTAGGACTCCCTTCCTAGTTGGACTAGGACTTGGGGGAAGGAGGAGGGGAAGGAAAGGGGGGCGCCGCCCCCCTCCTTGTCCTATTCGGACTTGGAGGGGGGGGGAGGGCGCGCGGCTGCCCCTTGGCCCCTTCTCCTCTTTCTCCACTAGGCCCACTAAGGCCCATTAGGTCACCGGGGGGTTCCGGTAACCTCCCGGTACTCCGGTAAAATGCCGATTTCACCCGGAACACTTCCGATGTCCAAACATAGGCTTCCAATATATCAATCTTTATGTCTCGACCATTTCGAGACTCCTCGTCATGTCCGTGATCACATCCGGGACTCCGAACAAACTTTTGGTACATCAAAAATTATAAACTCATAATAAAACTGTCATCGTAACGTTAAGCGTGCGGACCCTACGGGTTCGAGAACTATGTAGACATGACCTAGAACTATTCTCGGTCAATAACCAATAGCGGAACCTGGATGCCCATATTGGTTCCTACATATTCTACGAAGATCTTTATCGGTCAAACCGCATAACGACATACGTTGTTCCCTTTGTCATCGGTATGTTACTTGCCCGAGATTTGATCGTCGGTATCCAATACCTAGTTCAATCTCATTACCGGCAAGTCTCTTTACTCGTTCCATAATACATCATCTCGCAACTAACTTATTAGTTGCAATGCTTGCAAGGCTTATGTGATGTGCATTACCGAGAGGGCCCAGAGATACCTCTCGGACAATCGGAGTGACAAATCCTAATCTCGAAATATGCCAACCCAACATGTACCTTTGGAGACACCTGTAGTACTCCTTTATAATCACCCGATTACGCTAGACGTTTGGTAGCACCCAAAGTGTTCCTCCGTAAACGGAGTCGCATAATCGCATAGTTACAGGAACATGTATGGGTCATGAAGAAAGCAATAGCAATATACTAAACGATCAAGTGCTAGGCTAACGGAATGGGTCATGTCAATCACATCATTCTCCTAATGATGTGATCCCATTAATCAAATAACAACACATGTCTATGGTTAGGAAACATAACCATCTTTGATTAATGAGCTAGTCAAGTAGAGGCATACTAGTGACTATATGTTTGTCTATGTATTCACACATGTATCATGTTTCCGGTTAATACAATTCTAGCATGAATAATAAACATTTATCATGATATGAGGAAATAAATAATAACTTTATTATTGCCTCTAGGGCATATTTCCTTGAGGGGATGAGATTTACGAGTTTATGTTTGTAGACAGCCGGTGAGGTTGTGTTGTCTTTGTGAGCACTAGTATCGTTGAGTGTTAGCTCGTGTGTGTGGATTGGAGGGCCTTTCCTCAATTCATATAGGATCATTGTGGTTCCCTCTTGTGATTCTTCATAGGTTCACAAGCTTCATGGTTTGGGTTGCATCCTTGTAAGCTAGTTATCCGCTGCAATTTATCTGAGAGTGTTTCCTCTTGTTCTTGCCACTTGAGAGAAACAAAGTTTGTTGAAACAAGTTTCGAGTGAGTTTGTTGCTGCTCCCTGTGAGTTCTTTGGCACCGTGAAAGATCGTTTCCGAGGCGCCCGTATCATCTTGGCATCGAGCTTTAGGTTGTTCGCGGTGCTATTTTCTCTCTTGCTGATTTTGTTCTTGAGAAGCTTCCATGGGTTCGAGGAGATCCAAAGAAGTGTTGATGGTGTGCATGGAGGTAGGCGCCTCGTGGAGGAGGAGCTGCCACTTCCGTGTAGGATCCAAGCTTGCAGCCCGCCTATGTGTTGGCATTGGAGGATACACGAGAGTATGTGTTGAACAAGGTGGAGAGGCGACATCGGCCGTGGAGACCAACCTTGGCCAGAGAATCGACTCCCTCACCGAGGAACTCCGTCGAGATAGGCTTGTCGCACGGGTCGACATCGACAAATCCTCAACAGCAGGGCCAACGCCACCTTGAGGAGGGGCATGGAGAGCACAACCACGTCTACTCGGGTGATGCTCATAGCTACTACGCTGCACCACCTTGGCGTGCTCGCTACGACCAGCGAGGTGATACTTGGGTGCCACCGTCGCCACCACGAGTTGGGCTTGCTACACGGGGTCGACATCGACAACTCCCCATACAGCAGGACCACCATGGTGAGCATTGGAGCGACCACTCCGATGATGCTCGAAACTACTACGAGCCTCGACCACGACGTGTTCATCATGATCATCACGAAGAAGGCCATGGGCGTGCTCATCGTGGCCATGAAGATGATGGGATTGGTAAATTCAAACTTACCATACCATCATTCAATGGGAAAACCGAGCCCGATGATTATTTGGAGTGGGAGATGCGTGTGGATCAGATTTTTGACAGCCACCGCTATACGGAGGAGAAGAAGGTACGATATGCATCCATTGAGTTTCTTGGATATGCTTTGATTTGGTGGAACCAATTGTGTCGCGGCCGGAGGTCGCCCCGAGACATGGGTGCAAATGAAAAATCTGTTGCGAGACGGTTTGTTCTGAACATTTCACAAGAACCTTGTACAATCGACTCCAACGGTTGTGCCAAGGTAATTCTAGTGTTGATGAGTACTATAAAGAGATGGAGATTTTGATGATTAGGACAGCGGTGAATGAGCCAGAGGAGGCTACAATGTCAAGATTCTTTCATGGACTGAATGAAGATGTGCAAGAAAGGATAGAGATGGTTACATATCAAGATTTGCAAGAACTTGCGCATCAAGCTATTCGTGTAGAGCAGCAGCTGAAGTGTCGCCAAAATCGCAGCCAAACCTATACATCAAGCACTTGGAGAGGTTCAGTTCAGCGATAAGTAGACGGAAGTGTTCTCGCAGATTTTCGCTCACACAACAAGATGACTACAAAAGAAGCTAATGCATCAAAGGTTGAATCTTCCAATACTCCCGCCACTCGCATTAGTAATATTCAAAGTGCCATACATGCAAGGGTAGAGGTCACTTCAAGAAGGATTGTCCTAATCAAGAAGGTTTTACTCACAAATGATGGATATGTCACCGATGACTCAAGTGACAAATCTGAATCTGAGAAGAAAGATGCAAATTATTGTACTTTTGAGACCGGAGCACCTCTGAGTTCAGATGAAGGAGATGGTGTTAATCTCATGGTTCACAAAAGTGGCTCGTGATGATGCTCCTATTGTTGACAAGGGCCAGCGACAAAATGTGTTCCAATCCATTTGCAAGATCAAGGACAAAAACTGCAAGGTGGTCATCGATGGAGGCAGCTACAACAACATCATTAGTAGTGATCTTGTGCATGCTCTTAGGATATCAACATGGAGGCAGCCCCAGCCATATTATGTGAAGTGGCTGAATGGTGTTGGTAAGTGAAGATTACGCATCGTGCTAGGGTGCAATTTTCAGTGGGAAGTTATGTGGACAAAGTGGTATGTGATGTGGTGACAATGCAAGCTTGTCATCTTCTTTTGGGAAGACCGTGGCAGTTTGATCATGATGCTACTCACCATGGGAGGTCTAACAAGTATTCTTTCATGCATCAAGGAGTGAACCATGTCTTGGAACCTATGGTGGATCAAGTACTCAAGGTTGAGCAATTCCCACAAGTGAAGAAGCCCAAAAAGAATACCTCAAAACCGAGGACGGTTTTGTTTGAAGGAAGGGAGGATGATGTGGACCAGATCATGACCAAAGCATCCAAGAGTGAGGTTAATGCTAGCACAAATGCTGAACCATTAGAGCATCCAAAGGAAGACAAGGGCAAAACCATTATCTTAGTTGGGAAGCTTCCGGTGCCTATTTTGGGAGAAATGACACATCAGATTTCCAGCTGCAACTTCCCACCTAACCCTAATTAATTCTGGAAGTCTCTAGCACTTTATATAGGCAGGAAAAGATGGTCTTTGAAGTCAGCTTTCATTCAAAAAAAATGGTGCATCATTTGAGGTCTTGAGTCAAAAGTTGTGCAAGTTTCCATGCAAGCTGTCCAGGAATTTATTACAGCGCGGGGCTCAACAAGTTTGCTCCTGCTACAGCTTGGGGCTCACGAATTTACCCTTCATTTTGAGTTGTTTCCACACCCAACTAGTGGGTGCTTCTAGTATAAATACTCCCCAGCTGTTCCATGTGAAGGGGATGAGATTTCTGAGTTTATGTTTGTAGACAACCGGTGAGGTTGTGTTGTGCTGTGAGCACTAGTATCGTTGAGTGTTAGCTCGTGTGTGTGGATTGGAGGGCCTTTCCTCAATTCATATAGGATCCTTGTGGTTCCCTCTTGTGATTCTTCATAGGTTCACAAGCTTCATGGCTTGGGTTGCATCCTTGTAAACCAAGCTAGTTATCCGCTGCAATTTATCTGAGAGTGTTTCCTCTTGTTCTTGCCACTTGAGAGAAACAAAGTTTGTTGAAACAAGTTTCGAGTGAGTTTGTTACTGCTCCTTGTGAGTTCTTTGGCACCATGAAAGATTGTTTCCGAGGCGTCCCGTATCAACCACCATGAAGTGTGGTTCAACATGGTCGTCATCCATGTTGCTTTACGACATGAGCGAATAAATGGAACATAAAGTGTAAATTAAAATGGATTATCTTTTCTTTTGCATAGTAATATATGTCTCATTAATAACATAAATATTCAGTTACAAGCCACGTAAACATCAATATTACAGGACTGAAAAGATAGGATAATCTTATGCAAAAAACCAACGCCTGACCCTCTCCACTAAGAAAAAGGAGACATATCACCTTTTCATCTGAGCTCGACGCGGCTCCATTGCTGATCAACAGCTTTACGGACGTCCAAAGTAGTTTGCCTGAAGCAAAACCATTGTCGTTGAAAGAATCAGACCGGGGCAACGTGTCCCCGGACACGCCATCAAACTCCAGAACTGACACCCCCGCATGACTACGACGCCGGAGGAGGAAACCAGAACTGTCAGCCTCCAACCACAAACCCAACACAAGATGCACCATCTTCGAGCTGTCACTTGCGCAGACAAACGTCTACGTGTACTCCTGGACGACAAAACCTCCCCGCTCCACCATGACGTCGAAGACAACGCCGCAGCAACAGGGACAAAGCAGAAGGAGAGACGCACCTGATGGAGTCACCGCCGCCGCCTCGCCGACACCAGCCATGAACCCTAACGCCGTCGATCTGAAGAATCGACGAACACACGATGCCACCAACTCCGAGACACCGCCATGAAGGACATCGCCGGTGTGGAAGTGGAGTTGAAGCGGATTTATTCATCCGGGCGCCACTCCCACCATCCCAACGGTGCACCACGACCTACAAATTCAAACCCTAACTACAGAGCGGAGGAACGGGGTCCCCCCTCCCTCCTGCCGTCGGAGCAGCAACCGGAGGGAGAGGAGGCCAGCGCCCTCGCCGGTGGAGATCGGTGGAAGAAGATTGCCTCCCTAGTCGCCTCGCCCGTGGCGGCAGCTAGGGTAGGGAACGCTAACGCGATGATTTCTTTTTGTCGTAGAAGGCGCGAGCTGGTTCAAAAAATGTTTCTACAATAGCTTAAAATGTTTTTCTTTATCACAGTACAAATGCTCATACATACGCTATTGTGTAAAATGAAATTTTGTATGATTAAGCTTTAAATGGATTCTCATTTTTAATAATAGCTTAAAATAGATTCCTCTTTAGCACCATCGGGTTACGCTCTCGCTGATCATGATAGTACAAACGCTCATACAAACTATCGATTTGTCTTTTAGCGATCCACATAGATAGAGGAATCTTTTCGAAAAAAGAAACTACAACTGTTTATGAAAAAAATATACATGCAAAAAAACTTTTTCTAAAACCATTTAATCGTAAATTTACATTTGTTAATTAACTAATAATTATAAGAGGGTGTTTGGTTACAGGGACTTATTGGTGTAGGGACTTAAAAAAGTCCCTTTAAGTCCCATCTAAACCAAGCAGGAGGGACTTATAGAGAATTAAAGTGGGTATTTAGGACTTATGAAATAAGACTCTGAAGGAGAGTTTTATAGGGACTTATAGTTGTAATATGATCTTTTAGTCCATGTTAAGTCCCAAAAACCAAACAGGTAAAGACTTTTTAGGACTTACCAGCATAAATGCCCGTGCATTGCAACGGGAAAAAAAATCTGCTTCACGACATGTCATGGGAAAGATTTTGATCTATTCATAATGGCACAATAGTTTCTTATGAAAAAAATATGTATCATTTCAGGATCACGAGTTCACGACACGGAGCTTAGGACATGTGGTATGATTCGTAGTAAATGATCTAGTTGACAATGTTTTCTTATGAAAAGCTTTTGATCTATTCATAACATCATGGCAATATAAAAAACATCAAAAGTAATGAAATTGAATAAGTGATAAAAATAATATTGTGCGCTTCAATGGAAAATAAAACTGATGCAAATTTTGTAAGGAATATTAATACCTATGGCAACATTCGGGGAAAAAATCTAGTTCATGTTGGCCGGGTCCAGGAATTATGTCACGGGACAACGGAGGCTTATGTAAAAAAAGATGCATTATTTGAAGATCGTGAAAGGGAGCTTAGAACATGGGGTATGATTCGAAGTAAATTGATCTTATTGACAATATTTTGTTATGAAAAAACTTTTGTTTTATTCATAACATCATGGCAATATAAAGAACATTAAAAGTAATAGAAATTACATCGTGTATTTCAACGAAAAATAAATTTGGCACAAATTTAGGAATATTAATGCCAGTTGCAACGACCTACCAAGCATTAAATCATTGTGCGTCCTCTCCTTTGACTATGGGGACTCCTTCCTATAAATTCCTTATTTTTGTTTAATGCAATTCCCAATCATTGTGCACCGTCCTCCTTTTATTCTTTAGATGTTACACTTGTGCGCCTATCCATAGATGGTACGGTGCAGCTTCCTTCTTTTAGGGATGCAATGGCAGCTGCACTTAATCCTCTGGATTTGTATTTTAGTTCTTTCATATCAGCCCACAATTTCGGGTTCCTTTAATTATGCACCATGCAAAGTTCAGATATCAGCCCAGAAATCTCTTTCATTTAATTATGCGCCATGCAACGTTCAAATATAATCCCACAAATCTCGTAATACAATATCTCCTTTAATTATGCACCATGGAAAGTCCAAATATCAGCCCACAAATCTAAGAACACAGACGTTTTATTGCTCGATCATGCAGTGTGCAAAGCCTCTCCCATCCTGCATATGAGGAGTCCGCTCAATCAGCTCATGGCAGAAAACCATGTTGAACGTATATAAATTGATGAGAATCAATTCTGGGAGCGCCGGGCAGAGGCCCAATTGTGTGGCCTTTGTGCTTCTCCGAAATAAAACTGATACAACTGTCACCGGTCAATATGGTTTGGTTGTCTAGTTGGTCATGGTAGCCAGAGTGATATTGCGAGGTGTAGGGTTTGAATCCCAGGTTAACCTATATTTTTTGCTGCATTATTATTAGGTTGAAGGCCCAACTTAGCAGCCACTGGGCCACAACGTTGCGCAGCCCACATACAAAATTCTGGGTGAATAATTTATTTATTTATTTATGTATGCATAAAAATTTAGTACCATCTCAGATAAAAGAAAATATATGTTAACGGACCAAACCAAGAATATCACCTCCCTTTAATAGTAGGTAATATAATATAATATATAATATAATATAATATAATATAATATAATATAATATAATACTAGTAGGTATAGATAATTTATAAGTTGGGACTAAAAAAATTCTAGGACTTATGAACCAAACAATGCCTAAATTGAAAAGCAAAGCCCTTGTCGCCACGCAAAGAGCAAAAGTGCAAAACCCCCTGATAATCCCCCCTCGCCTTTACCGCCCGCGCTGTCCCCAATGGCGATTCCGGAGGAGCTGCGCCGCTACTGGCTGCCGATCCTCCTCGCCGCCGCCGGCTTCCTCTTCCAGCTCCTCGTCCTGCCCAAATCCTTCCCGCCCTCCCACTACGACGGTGAGAGCCCGCTCCCCCGCTACCTCCCCCGCCTCGCGCTCTCGCACGCGTTCTGAGATTTGTTGGATTGATTGGTTGATTTGGTTGCAGCGCTCGGAATCCCGACGTTTGCGCCGGTCGAGAAGGTGGTCGAGGCATACGAGCTGCTCTCCAGAGAGTGGTGAGCGCGATTCATCCGACTTCACTGATAATTTCTCACTTCAACCCTGTGGTCTGCTTTGTTGGATGGGGTCTGTCTGACTGTAGTCGCAAGTGCAGTCCATGAGTTCTGGTTTGGGCAGTAGACTTGTGATCTGGTCTTGATGGGGCCGGGCATCTGCTTGGAGCTTAACAATTTGGTAGCGTTGGTGTAATTTTTTGATTTCCTGTGACAAATCTGACAGTTCTATTAGTAGCAAACAGAGTCTAGTTTATCTGATGTGTGTATTGATGGTGCTGACTGTCGGTGCTTGACTAGGCTCTAAATTCCCTGCTCCGTTCTGTTACTAAGATATTGTTTTCTTTTAGGAGTGATGATGGTTGCCAATTACTAGCTGCAAAGCTTTGCCTGTAGGGTAGAGTGTGTATTGGCATCGAGCTCGTGATATGGAATATCAACTTTTAGGTCACAGTTTGGAGTTTAATATAGGTGACATATAACTCTGATGAGGCCCTGCACATGATTCCATACTTGAAATTGGATTTTTTTGTTGGTTACCATTATGCTTCTTGCCTCTTGCCATGCTTTGTTTTCATACTTTTAATTCATTATTTACAACAAATTAATGATCCTTTTCATGATGCCAACTTTAGGCTTGCTGAAACAAATGACCGGTCAACTGTTGATATTATAAAGGTGAGAGTCAGAATCCTTAGTTACTAGCCTTTGTAATTTCCATGTGCAATACGAAAATATTTCATACAAAGTTTCATGTGTTGTATGCATGGGGGCTGAATTAGCTTTCCACAGTGCACCGAAGCACCTTAAACTGCAATTCCACTATTTGCTTTTCTGTGTACATTACTTCCACTTTATTACGTTTGCTTCAGTAACATGTACGTTACTTATTTGGTCCCTGTAGTTTCTATTTAAAGTTCCAACTAATGGAATTGCATAAACAACTTTATAGTTCTGTGGTGTTTCATACAGATCCGTTATGCGTATGAGCTGTTGACAAATCCAGTTTGGAAGCGGGACTATGATCTTTTTGGTCTGGATCATCATACGGTGATCTCCCTCCTCCCCTCCCTCTATGCGCAAGGCCTCTGCGGGAAGGCTTTTTCTTTTCTTCCTTTCTGATCTAACCCTTAGTTTGCAATTTTCATCATGGTAGGATATCTTCGAGAGAGTCAAAGAACAATATCAAAAAGAGCACTTCCTGAAAATAGGTCTACCTTTGTTAAAAGATTCTTTAATTCGTAAGTTCTAGCCATCTAATTCTGATAAGAAATGATGTTTTCCTTTTGATGTCTTGGACATAACACCATTTCCGTTCCATAGATTCGACCGGTCATGCCTTCAATGTAATCACACGTGACTCATTGATGTCTGCTATTGCTGAAGATTACCCGTTGCTCATACAGGTAAGTTAGAAGGCCGTAACTTCATCAATTTAACTTTCCAGTGCTGTATTTACCTTATATTTGCATGATTATTGAGAACATCTCTTTGTTGGAAGTTGGCAAAAAAGAAATCCTGACTACCAGCTGTATTTTTTCCCTACTGTGCAGGTTTATTCAAAGGGGAGTCCTCGCTGCGCTCAATTTTTTGAGTACTGGAAGCAAATTGGTCTGTTTATCATGTTGCCTCGCTTGCCATTTTTTGCGTTGCACTCTTTAACAACATATTTGTACACTGCATGAAAAGATCAGTATGGTCAAAGTATTAGCTGTGGAGAAACAGAGCTGCATTGGTTTTTTCTGTTTCCAATCCCTCTTATAGCATTTGGTAATATTTAAGGATGATGGGTAAAAATGGAGGTGTAAAAATTGGGATCTATAGCATTGTTCATGGAAGTATTTTTGCTGAAATGAGCGTTTGCTACTTTCTAGCATTGCATTTTAAACTGAAGTTGTAACCATTATCTTTGAGCAGCAATTTTGTGGATCTGTTGGCAGCTGAGTTGATGGCAACTCAACATAACTAAAAAGTCATTCTCCCAAATATTATGCTATTGTTGACAACTCAACATAACTACAGCTTCTGTCTCATAATGCAAAAAATTGAAGTTTCTATAGAGAACTCTCTTGTGGATTAAATATACCTCACTTTCCATTCTTGTCTCTGACAAAATATTTGTTTCATGATCTAGACACTCGACTGGATGGCGTAGCCAACACTGCTATGGTAGAACTTGGTGATGTGCAACTGGCGGGGTATTTCGCAGAAAAAAGGTTCTCTCAACAGCCATTTTTCCGCAATGGTATGTCAAGATAACATGCCATTTACAGTTAAAAAAAGATAGCATGCCATTTTCAATCATAAGATGAAAATAAGTAAGCACTTTAGCTATTATCAGTGCAAGTGCAGCACATGGAAATGTTTATTTTAGGTGTTCCTAGTTCTGGATTTTTGTCAGAATGAGTAGGTTCATAGTTGGTAAAGTGGTCTTGTGCGAATTTAATATGACAAACTTGATTTGCTATTGGGAATAATGTGTAAGCCAAAGAGTATTCAAGACAACTGGTAGGTTCATCATTTCGTGCCAAGGATGGAGGGATCTTTTTTCTACTGAATGAACAACAACAACAACAACAACAACAAAGCCTTTAGTCCCAAACAAGTTGGGGTAGGCTAGAGGTGAAACCCATAAGATCTCGCGACCAACTCATGGCTCTGGCACATGGATAGCAAGCTTCCACGCACCCCTGTCCATAGCTAGTTCTTTGGTGATACTCAACAAAAATACTTCCTATAATTTTGCCCAGATATTAATATTTAGTAACTGGAATTTTGAACGTTACATGTCCTTTGTATTATGTTTTAGAAGAAAAAAAGACTTTGTCCTGTTTAATGTTCTTTACTACTCCTATATATATTGTCCCATGCAGGTATACCAGCTCTTGTTGCATATCCTGCTAACTGCAGAAGTCCATCCTGTTATATGAGGTAACTGTTCTAATCAGATGCCAGAGTATTAATTAAAGAAATAATAAGAGTGTGACTCGCCTATTCCTGTTAATTGTTTACGACATGTCTATTTCAATCAATTCCAAAGATATGACCTCAATATAACCATTTCCTGTACCCAGGTACCCAGGTGAGCTAACTGTGGATTCTGTTGTCAACTGGGTGGCATCATCAATTGTTGGTTTACCTCGGATCTTGTACTATTCAAAGGAGACACTGGTAAGGTTTATGACTGTCTCTTTTTGGTTTCTTTTGTTCAGATTTATGCGGATGTTCTCAGGAATCATATGAAATCACAGTAATCAGTAGTACAGCATGCAAACAGTTTGTGTTAGCTAATGGAGTACAGACCTAATGAATGTTATATACTCCCTCCGTCCCATATTAAGTGTCGCTCAAACGGATGTATCTAGCACTGAAATACGTCTAGATACATTTGTTTCAGCGACACTTAATATGGGACGTATCAAGTATGAAATTGCCTTCTTGGCTCCTGAGATAGGTTTGTCATTATGCTAGTTAACTGAATGTTCTCGACGCTTACATCTAGGTACTAGTTTGGAGCTGAGGTTGTATGACCTCCTAGTTAGTGGAATTCAGGACTCAGTTCCGTCTTCACTTGTTTATCTGCAACAGCAAGTCCTAGTCTTATGGCATCATTAATTTATTATGTTGCATTATCCTAACCTATGGCGCCACAAGTACAATAGCCAATGAGTACACTCCTGTATGCATGATTCCTGTTGTTCATAATTTGCTGCGCTGTCTGTTTTTATTCTAGAATTGCACTTTAGTTAGATAGATTTTTACCTGAGAGGGACTGCGCCTCTAATGCAGAGCTTATATCATTTCAGGGACCCCAGTTCATTGGGAAGAGTAGCCATCATAAGGTATAATAGATTTGCCGCTTTAGTTTTCATATACATATGCCCGTGCATCTGTGCTATCTGTCTTACTTATTACTTGCACCCTTTTCAATATGCACGTGGAGCACATGCATACAATCATAAGTCCATAGCTATAATCTAGTCATGCCATCTTTTGTGTAAAGTGCATAGGTCAAGGCTATCTTTTCTCAAGCACTGGGGAGCGTATGCGGCTCCATTCCTTCGCCAAGCTGCCCAAGAGTATTCGAGCTATGCATCTTTTGCATTTGTCCTATGGAAAGAAGAGGAATCCCAGATCTGGTGGAATTCGTACGTTCTTTACTTCTTTATGTACAATATATGTGTTCTTTCTTATTTGTGCCTGCATTGGTATTCATATAATGGTATAATTGTTTCTACTGAATGCATGTTTTGATAAGTAAATTTGGAATTTCTTCAGTTGATACAAGCTGTTCGAATATTTTTAAGCATTGTGAAACCTCATCCATATCTAGCTAACTATGCAAACTGCAGTTTTGTGTTTCAGTAAATTAATTATGGTAGCTATATGGCTACTAGCCAATATTTGTTTGGTCTGGAAGAAGGAATATGATAAATTAGCCAAGAAATTGGCTTGATTAACTAGGGCACATGCACGAACTTGGTCATGCATGAAATTGGCTTGATTAACTAGGCCAAGAAATTGGTTGTGCATGGGTTACATTGAAGTCGACCAGGTGAAGAGCTAAGCCACGGACATTGCGTTTTTGAGCAATTTCACTGTTTTTCTGAAGATAGTTAGGGCAGTCTGAACACTGCATGCTGAAATCGCAGATAGCAGCTTTCTAACAGTAAAAATGTGATTTCCAGAAAATTTGTGAAGCAAAACACATCTTTTGCTAAGTACGGCAAACCATATTTCCATGTGGAATCGGCTACGCCTATTAGTACTTTGGTGTTTCATTTAAGAAATCATGTTTATCAGTACTTTCTTGTCTCTGCTCAAGCAGATTAGGAGTGGAATCGGCTCCTGCACTTGTTTTCTTGAAGGGGCCAGGTGCCAAGCCTGTTGTATACCATGGCAAGCTTCTATCCCCTATTTATCCTTTTGATTTTATATAGTGAAGTCGGACCAAACTGATTATTTACCTCCAATTCAGGAACTTTTAGTAAGTCCGAGTTCACAGAGATAATGGAGGAGCATAAGCACCAAGGTATTATTAAAATTTGTCTGCGAATCAGCAGTATACCGGGTTGCCATTTTTACTAAGAGAACCTGTGTGCTTTTTCAGTAATACTCATTTCATTCTTTTCTTGATTAGAACTCCAGCAGCTAAGAAGTGACACATCTTTGGATCTTGGTTGTGATGCTAGAGGTCATTCACGCGCTGGGAAAGAAATAATGATATGGTATTGTGTAATAGCTGCAGGTCGCCCTGGTGTAGAATTAAGTAAAAAGAGACAAGTAAGTTTCTATAAGATGGGTGCAATAACAAGTTGGTGGAGTTATCCCTCCCGAACCAACTTGATTATTCGTTAGAAGTTTGCCAACTTATATTGCTTTTGGAACTTGAAACTTCTTCAGATTTTGAGGAAGGCCCAGGACCAACTACTCAGTGCTGCTGGTGAAAGTGCTACTGGGAATTTGGAAAATTTAGTAGAGGTAGCAAGTGCTGCAACTGCCTTAAAAGATGGCAGGCTGACCTTCGTTTGGTTGGATGGAGAATTACAGAAGGTAGACTGCTTCACAAATTTCATTTTCATTTTTAATATACATTTTTAAGCTTGTGGTGCTGGACTTGTTGCTTGGTGATATGCCCTAGAAGGCCACATATTCTGTTTTTATTTGTTTATCAAGTTTTGAGTTGCTAACCACATATGCCACCTGGTCGCATGTTCTTTCTTTAGCTACCACTTCCTCTTTGTTTTCACAGTTATGGTTTACCTTATTGGTCCAAAATAATCTGTATTGGCAATAACTCTCTTGTTTTTTCGTCTGAAATGTTCTATTCACATAAAATGATTAATAGTGTTTTTTCTGTTAGTTTTCCATATCTCAAAAATAGGGCAACACGATTTGTTATTCAGAATTTGCGGGAGATGTGTTGAAATTTTAAGGGTAACCAATGGTCACTTGAGTGTAAGGAAATCTCAAAGGATACACTAGCTATTGCCTACTAGTACTAGATATGACTTTTGCTCTGCTTTCCTGAATTAGTTGAGATATGGGCATATTTATCTGCTTCAGTTCAGATAAATATGTGTTTCATGGGTTCTCTCACCACCTCATATCCAGGTTCCAGGTCCATGGCATTACATTAGACTACAACATGACCAACTTACGGATAAGAATCGTAGCCTCTAGTATGTAGAACAGTACTTGATCTGATTGAAGAGGGCCTCTCGAGTAATATGATTTTGTAGCGCATGCCTCATTAAAACCCTGAAATGTGCCCTCACTGTATATGCAAAGTTTATCCATGTTTTGGTTCTTTTATCATATGCAACATACCCTCCTATGTTAGTGATTAATCTCTGTTAGAAATTAAGCGATCCTTTCATGTGCTTATTAGCTACAAGTCCTGAAAGGAGCATTTTCCGCCTTAGTGGAATAATGTCCATTTAAGTGTATATTCTCGAAATTCTACAATGGTTGGTGATGTTCTGCAATGAAATGATGATGTATATCACTGGAATCAGAGTCTTTGGAATTTTTTAGGCCCTAGCTTCAGCAAATGGCTGAGTCATGACTCATGACATCCTCAATTCTGAACAATCAAACAAGCTTGTAAATTTGAATAACAGTACCCTTTTTACAGAAAATTTGTGCCTTCTACCTTGCCACTGATTACCATGGAGCCTGTGGTCCTAGAGGTTTTGAAGATGACAATGATAAGCCTGAAGTATTCATTGTCCGTTTCCAAAGAAATGCAACATACGAGGCGTTGAAAGCCGACAAAAAGAATAATCTTATAGAGACTCTCCAAGGACAGGACACTCCTGATGCCTCCCAGCTAGTGGCTAGGTATAATGGCCCGGATGAAATTCTGGAGGTGCGTAATTCACTGGTTTATTATTTTACATATATGGTCAAGTCATGCAGCTTAAAATCCATTTTTAATTGCTTATTTTGGCAGATAAACAAGTGGGTCTCTCAGATTATCAAAGATGGAGATACTAGAGAAATTCCTTACTTTGTAAGTCTCTTAAAGCATGTTCCCTTTTGAACTTTCTCTAGCATGTCTTCTGAAGTTAAGCACTACTTTCTGAAGACATAACATATCCCCTTAAATAGAAAAACCCTAATATGGAACAAAATTAAATGTGGACTTGGCACCAAGAATACGAAGATGCCTTAACTCACTTGGCGCAGGAGACATGAACCGTTAGATTGGGGTGCAAACTTTGATGCACTAGCTAAGTGTCCCATGTGTTGCTATGGATGTCTCTTCCCCACCCTTACTACAGTATTTCTTCTGCTCTTTCTCTTTCCATCGACCATTGTGCACCCTCCCATATATGTTTCAACCCCGCACGTCTCCTTCTCCACCCTCACCGTGCAAGAGTACAAGGTGTAATCTTCCTCCTCCATTCATGACTTTTTGGTTTTGTCGGTGCATGTCTCAGTATAGTGTACATGTGCTTTTCCAACAGCGTCAAACAATGACTACCTACCACTGCCCCTTTCGACTATAGCACACCCTTTCAGATAACTTCCTCCTTGCAATTGGACATCGTGTGATGTTTCTTCTTTCCTCCATTTATGCCCGTGTTGTTGCATCATCTTCCACTCCACCACAAGTCTTCTCTAACTATGCATGTCTCAATATTCATACCAAGTAATTCACAGGCATTTTTAGAAACATCTAATGTTACTTCTTGTTGAATTGCGGTCAGGAACATGAATTTACATAAATGATTATTCCCAACTTACATAACCAAATCACATTAAACCAACGGAGAAGGATCCAGAAATCTTGCATTATTAAACACATTGTGTATGCAGCTACGGCAGCCTCCTTGTAATGTGATGTGTGATGATCACTAGCAGCCACTGTTCCATAGCCTTACAACACCATCTTTTGGAGCCATGCTTGGTACAGATACACTGTTTGATAACGCATGCAGCAGTGAGTACAGCGGGCGTTGAACCCACCCCTTGCCGCAACCCACAACCATGCCCTGACTCCGCTGATAGAGACCGTCCTTATCAGTTATCCTGGAACCTAAGGGTGATATTGGGTACTGCAGTAGTGTCAGGTGTCCTGAGGCCTCTTGTTATGACCGGCATAGGGGCTTAGCCCAGTGGGTTATGGCCCAAGTATCTTAATTAGGGGCTTAGCCCAATTATCTTATCGTATTAGGATCGTTTGCTTAGGAGTCAAGTAAACCTCTCTCTATAAGGAGAGGAGATATATCAATCTAATCAAGCAAGAAGCAATAAGTATTTGCTCGGCTTCCCTTAGGGAGCCGGGAGACCTAACCCTAGCCACCTCTTGCGTACGCCGCCGTAGCACCAGCCGCAAGGACGGCGCCCAGCCGCCGGCCGCCGCGCAATCTCCTCCGACCTCCTCCCTCCTTCCCTTACAGGCTACGCCCTAGACCGGGTAGAACCCTAGTTTCTACCAATTTGATATCCAGAGACTTGGGCTCGATCATGTCTTCGTCAACGCCAACGCCGCCGCTGCCAATCATCACCACCGCATCGCTGACCACCGCCGGTTCCCCACCGCCGCCGGCCCCGGTCACCGTCACCACTTCCGGTTCCCCCACGCCGCCAACTCCGGTCACCTCCGCTGCGCCGACAACCGCCGTTTTCACGTCGGAAGAAGCCACTAGCATCTTGCGGGATCTCGTGACGGCCGCCTGTGGCATCCATACATACTGGCCGGGCCGCCGCATTCCGCCGCGATTACCGCCGCCACGGCCACCGGCCGCCGTGGCCGCCCCAGTATGCCGCAATGGGCGGCCACCGCTACCGCTGCTCAGGCGGGCACCCGGGGCCGCCTGGCCGCATTGCCGCACCGCTTTGGTACGGTACGCGGCGATCGCCGGAGCCCATCCGCTGCTCCACCGCCGCCACCCCAAGATGTTATCGCCGCGGGTTCAAGCCGGTTTCGCGGGCGCCATCAACGCCGCTTCCGGGCCAGAAGGTCAAGATCGCCCGCGCTGGCGCCAACCGCGCCGCCGCGCGGTCCAGCTCCAGCCGCCGCCAGCCCGGATTAGGCTACCACACCGGAGGCCTCCCGATCCAGCGAGGCCGGTTTCGCCGTCACCGCCCCTGCATCCCGGCTAACCGGACGCCGCCACCGCCAGCTTACACGGAGGCCGGGACCCACCGGTACCCACGCTGCGATGCCTGGGCCTCGCTCGGCTCGCTGGGGCCTATGACGGTCTCCCCACCGTTGACCGGGCGCCGTCATCGTCACTGCTCCGCACCGCCGAGCCGGTCGGCCATGGCGCTCCGACCCAGACGTCGCCACGGTTCGCCAAGATCGACTTTCGCCATTTATGGCAAGACGGAGGACCCGCTTAATCGGCTCAACCAGTGTGAGCAGTTTTTCCGCGGATGCGCAGACGCCGCTTCGCGGAGCGCACTTGCCGGGCATCCTACCACCTCGCGGTGCAGCCTGCACTGGTACTACGCCCTCGAAAGGGCGAGGGCAGCATGCCCTTGGGAGCGCTTCCAGCTCTGCCTCCTTCGCTTTGGGCCCCGATCCGCTGGAGCCACTGGCGAGCTTAGGCCGCCTTCCCTTCACCTCCACGGTTCAGACTTCACGACCGCTTCTGTTCTCGCATGCCACGCGTCAGGCGTGACGGCGCAGCAGCGGGCCGACCTCTTTGTCGATGGACTTCCGGATCACATCCGCGTGGACCTGGAGCTTCAGGGACCCCAAGATATCCAGACGGCCATGTACTACGCCCGCGCGTTTGAGCACCGCGCGGTGGCTGTCCAGCAGGAGTCACCGTCCCAGGCCACTGGGTCGCTACCCTGGCCAGATCCCGCTCCGGGTCGGCCTGTTCAGGTTTCCGCGGCACCCCTTGCCGCGATCAGCGCGCGCCTGCCCGCCGGCTCACCTCGGCCGAGCTACTCGAGCGTCGCCGCCATGGGTTGTGCTTCAACTGCGACGAGCCGGCCACGCCTGCCCGCGACTCTTCTACCTGGAGGTTGCAGACTACATTCCGGAGGACGCTGTCGTCGCCGACCTTGCCACCCCAGCTATCGCGAAGGTGTTTGACGCTGGTTGATCACCTCGAGGAGTTCAGCAAGCGCTTCCCCACCTTACAGCTCGAGGACGAGCTGTTTGTGCAGGCGGGGAGAAGTGTTATGACCGGCATAGGGGCTTAGCCCAGTGGGTTATGGCCCAAGTATCTTAATTAGGGGCTTAGCCCAATTATCTTATCGTATTAGGATCGTTTGCTTAGGAGTCAAGTAAACCTCTCTATATAAGGAGAGGAGATATATCGATCTAATCAAGCAAGAAGCAATAAGTATTTGCTCGGCTTCCCTTAGGGAGCCGGGAGACCTAACCCTAGCCACCTCTTGCGTCCGCCGCCGTCGCACCAGCCGCAAGGACGGCGCCCAGCCGCCGGCCGCCGCGCAATCTCCTCCGACCTCCTCCCTCCTTCCCTTACAGGCTACGCCCTAGACCGGGTAGAACCCTAGTTTCTACCACCTCTCAACTTCAGCTGACGTGAGCCTAAAGGCTGTGAGGTTGAAACAGTGAAGATAAACTCTTCCAAGCCTGGATGGTTTGCTGAATCATCCGGGAAAACCAAGCTTGCCCTTTATTTAGTTGGCACCAATAGTAAAATTCTGCAATGAACACCGATGGTAAATGTATAAGTGATTGTGGGTTGAGCACCAGTCACATTGTTAAACATAATTTGTTTTTCATTAAACTATTAGATGATAATGTTTTCAGAGAATTGTTTTGTCTGAAGTGTATTTGTCGAACAATTATTCATCCATTATGCTGTCCTTTTTCTGTATCTAGACCTCAAAGGTACCAGATCTTGTACCTGAAGAAACAAATAAGGAATGGTTAAGCGGTACCAAAAGTATCCGCTCGGCAGGAAAAGTTTAAAAGAGAGGGTTCAGAACAGTGGCTTCAGTTTCAGAGATTACTTAACTGACCCAAGGATTGGTCCAGCTTTGCTGATGCTTGCGTGCATTTCATGGGGAACAATATGGTTCAAGAATATCCAATCGGCTCAGAAGACTTCAAAGGTAAGTACTTGTTTGATTTACCAAGTCAAACAATATCCACTTGCATTCTTTACTGATCCAAACAACCATTCGCTCTGCTCAGCTTTCACATTTGTTGCTCAAGCTGATTACAGCTAAATGACAATATAATATTGCATGAACCATTCATGAGCAATAGTCGTAAACTACAATATCATTTTCCCTGACATTGGCATGAACTATTCACGAGCAATAGTCGTAAACTGCAATATCATTTTCCCTTTCTTGTAGCATGAAAGGAAATACTGAGGCCAGCAATACAATCACCCACACAGTGTCATGGTTTGCTGTTCATTCTTCCAATAAAACATCAACACAATGGTGCTTGATATTAAGCTTTGACTCAGAGTTAACTGTGTATTATACATAGTTCAGGAAGTGTTTACGCTCGTTTTGCAAAGTTTGGGCTGAATTCTGACCATATATTATGTCTTTCAGGACGAAGCTCCTAAAGACAAGACCGACAAACGTCGCCGTCCGAAGCTTAGCACGACACTCTTTGGTCAACCTGAATCCAGCGCGGATCCTGAACCCAGAGATGCTCGTCAGTGGGAGATAGAGGACTCAGATTCAGACTGACGAATCGTAACCCAACATTGAGGTTAAACTCGGCTAAATATCTTAGTTGAGCGATGAGGCTAAATTAGCTTAGTGCCTGACAAAGCATAGCCAGTCTGAAAAATGCTGGATCATATATCTGATCTTTATTGCTGTATATTTTTGGCATGGATCTATCCATCTGCTTGGAAGTCGGCATAGGTCTCTCGGATTCTCAGGGAATGCATTGTGAGAGTTGTTAATTTTTTGTTTGGAGGTTGTGAAGTTGGGGGTGGAAGAGGAGAATGGACAACGAGCACCTCAGTACACCCCCACAAACTCCATATACATAGATGGTAAAGATGAGTTACTCCCTCCGTTCCTAAATAATTGTCTTTCTAAAGATTTCAACAAATGACTACATACGGAGCAAAATGAGTGAATCTACAATTTAAAACATGTCTACATACATCCGTATGTTGTAGTCCATTTGAGATGGCTAGAAAGACAAATATTTGGGAACGGAGGGAGTACATCACAAGCCTGTGTTGGAAACACTGTATTTATATATACTGAATAAATAGGATTCCCTGTTTCGGTTCCGCTTGGAAAAGCGAGATTTTGCATAAGTTTCATTAGAAACTACTCTCCCATTTCACAATACATAGCATGTTAAAAAAAAAGTGATGCCTAACTTCTCAATCGGTATATAGAAAAGATTACTGAGATTCGTCAGATAAAACAGTATGACTACATTTGTCATATAAATCATGATTATACAATTTCTGTTTTCAGCTACCATATATTTATATGAAATAAAACCTTTAAAATTGCATCTCAAAGGCTGTTTAATGTCTGAAATGTCATATTTTCCTATGGAATAACTACCAAAGCTACATCCCAAATTCCTATAGAGTTGAGAGTCCTCTCAGACCTCGAATAATGCTGATGGAAAGGGAGCTTTGAGGTGGCCTTGTCTTCTATCCGAGCCACAATTTGAGCAACTATCTCAATGAAGTCTTGATGTGGCCTCATCTTTTGATGGCTTCAAGCCGCTAGTTGAGACTCTCACTTCATAGCCACTCATGACATAAGATTAACTTGCGCTCAAACTTATTAAAAAATGTCATCAATTTATCGGTGTACACAGACTTTGCATAAGGTCTCATATACACCTCTTTAACTTTTCTTGTGAAATAATTCTTATATTACTCAAGGTTTATGAGAACGGCGATAGCGTGGACGAGCTCGTTTGCTCCTGGTACATGGACCAATGGTACAGCGTTCACATGGGGCTAACATTAATACGTGATGGGTTTAAAAGTGTAGATATACGGCCCTTGGCCCGTATAGCGGGGTCACGGCGCCAGGCCTTGTCGTGACGGGGTTTCGTCGGGACACACACACACCAGGGAGATGCACGCGCAGGCGCATCGCCGCCAGCCACCGGCGAGGCTGCCTCAACGATGCAGAAGCGGAATCGGGCGGAGCAGAAAGAGAGCACGCAGCGACCGACGTGTTGGACCCTCGGTCGACCAAGCGGCTGGTGTTGTGGTTCGAGCGCCGCCTTCAGGACAACCTCGGTGCGCGGATGAAGCACCCGGACGAGGACGACCCGCCCTGTTCGCCGACTCAGAGCGCGTCCTCCACGCCGAGACGTATAGGCTCCGTCTCTTCACGGCAAGCCTGAGCTCTTCCCCGATCTCCTCCTGCTTTGCGTCGCATCGTCCCTCTCCAGCTGCATCATCCCGTCGCCTCCCAGCAGGCTTCCGAGCGGTAACAGATGTGGAGCTCCATGCATGGAATAATCTAAGGCGACAGATGAGGTAGTTCCTCTCCTCGTCTTTCTCTCATCATTTTCTTAGTGTCGACTGCAATGTGAAGCGTAGTAGTACAGTCAAGATGTGAGCATACTCTCATTTCTCTCTATTTAGGTTCAGTACCAGTTCAGTTAGGTTCATGTTCACCTTACTGGCATGACAACATGTGGCTCTGACGGGAAGATGGCAACCGAAGCATAGAAGTAATGTGTACGCTACCGATCTGTATCTACCTTGGCCTTTTTTTTTTAAAACGTCTCGTAGTGGTCAATGACATTCGTGAGCGAACGTTTTTTCCTCTTGAACATGGCAAGTTTGAAGGAAATTTTTATTGGTTACACAGCAAATTCAGAAAATTATTTTCCCTAACACATGGCAAAATTTAGGAAAATTTGTAGTCACACGACAATTTACGAATTCTGTTTTCTAAATCATGACAATTCTTGAAACAAATTTATAGTTGTCTCACAACAATTCTCGAAACAAATTGTGTTTTCTATATCATGGCAATTGTTGAAACAAATAGTACACAACCATGCCACCTTAACATATATCGCCGTGTTCACATGGCAAATGTAGGTATTCTTTTTTGAATTGGACCATGAAAAATGCAAAAAAAATATGTATTTATAATGGCATTTTTATTGTAGAAACCATAACAAATTTTCTTTTTATTGTTTGTACCATGGCATTTTTTTAGATACCTTGGCACGTGGCAAATTTCTCTTCAGTAGTATGGCAAATTCCTAAATTTGCCATGTTTCTAGAGAACAAATCCTACAAAATTTGCCATCTGCCCATGGAAAAGATCTAAATTTGCCATCTTTTTTAAAAGAACAAAATTCTTTTATTTCGCCATGATGTGCACTGTTTTTAAGAGCCTGATAGCTTGTATTTGCGTACGCAACATACCAAAATTTATATGCAATTGCAATGCTTTGTTTTTTCTCAACATCATGGCAAGTAGTGTCATGGTAATTTTACACACATTTGCCAATTTTGCCATGTTGTGATTTTTTTGGCTTTGACTATTTGTGATCTCTTATTCGCCTCGAACTATGTACATGACATGCCATTTTATTTGGTTTTGAGCTACAATCTTTGGCATGGCGATTTTTTTTTGACATGGGCAGTTTAGGTGTTGTACTACAACTATATGATGGCCATGACAAACTTTAATATGTTTTTGCCATGGCAACTTAAGTAGCTGTTCTACATCTCTATAGTTACCATGGCAAAAATTTAAGATAGTTTTTGCCATGCCATCTTAAGTTTCGCAATACATATATAGACATGTCATGGCAAACCTTTGTATTAGATCTGTGATCATTACATGACAAAGTTTTATTGCGTTTTAGCTATAAACTAGCCATGGCAAACTTTCTGATGTTTTCGCCATGTACAGTTTAAATTTTACACTACATTTCTAATTGTACTTACGGAAAATTTATTATATCTGAGCATGGAAAATTTATAGTATTGGCCATGTCATTTTTATCTGTGGCTAAAATCACAAATAATATTTTTGGAACCTAGCATGTAAAATTTATGGTACAAAATCTACAAATTTTCCTATGTCATTAGTTGCCATCATTTTAGAAAAAATAGGGAAGTGAATTTTTCATCACATGAAAAGACAACAGAAAAAAAAAATTGGAGTTGCCTTGGTCCACTATTTAGTTTTGCCAGCTAAGTCATACAAAAAAAATAGTTGCCATAGTGTAAAAATAGTAGGGGTGTTTCGAGAATTGTCGTGCGGTATAGATTTTTTCCATGAATACCATGCGAGAATTACAAAAATTGTCATGTGAACAACAACAAAAAATGAATGTGTGCGCTTGTAGGGAAATAGCAAAAAAAAAAACAATTTTGAAATTTTCCATGTGAGTATTAGAAAAGTTTTTTTTATTCTTTTGCCATGCTTTTTCACAAACCAAAATCTTCTTAACTTGCCATTATAAGTACAATGGGCTCGTAGGTCATCTGGGTCGCGCTAGAGGGTCCTGTCATACATTAACAATTTTTTATATAATGCTTATGGCACCTTCGTATATACAGTATATAGCATGTCAATCTATATTATCTAGATCATCTGTCATTGCTTTGTCAGCGAAAAGCGCAGCTGCTAGGCAAAACACGGTTTCAGTTTGACAAAAGTGATTTCTATTTAGTGGAAAGTGGCTTCTATTTTACGCAAAGCGGCTTGACATTTTAAGTTAATAAAGACAGATTTTTGGATACGATCATACGAGTCCGTGGATGAATACTAGGTATGTTTTGCGGCACCGCGTTGGAGATGCTTTTACTGCTCGCTCATGCAAAAGTTGATGTATCAAATCTCCTGATCTGTACCCTCAAAAATATTTCTCCTGGCCTGTAGTTGGTGTGCCAAATTATAGGCATGGGCGTGGAGCAACCCTGGTATTTCCAGTCACATGTGCCGGCTCGCACATGTTGGTCCTGGACGTTCTCGCTCGTACGCCGTGATACACCCGTTAGTTAATCATGTGAGTCCTGTCTTACCTACGAAGCCCAGTACACAATCATATACACCCGACAGTACCTGACACGGCCCAATCCCAGCGAGAACGAGCGGCTAGCGATTCCAGGAGCGTACGAGCTCGTCCGCTCCAATAGATTTTCGAAGGTTTATGCCTTACAATCTCATCTTACAATGTTCAAGACTTCCTCAGGCCCAGAGCCAAGCCAAACAACAATCTGGCCTTGCAAGCTACCGAAGGTAGCCATGAAATGATCAGCACAATTACTCCTATAGTGAATATGAGTAATACAAGAATTATGTTCTCTCACACTATCGTTGATATCACAAACCAGAAAAAGGAGTATTCGAATTCCAATTTGTTGCTCCCCATGCTCTTGATCATTGACATCGCTTCCAGACAGTCGGATTCAACTTCAACGGGAAGGTTGCCCCATTGTAATGCGAGAGAGACTCCTTAAATGATTTCCAAAATTTTAGCCTCAAGAACGTCATTGCGTGTGTGTATATGTCTACATGAACTAAATATGATGGAGCCCTCATGATCCTGGAGTATCATCCCTGCACCGGCTGTCCCGTCAAGAACTGAACCATCCGTATTCAGTTTCATGTGACTAGGAAGCGAAGGAATCCATGGCAGGAAAACACCAACAATAGTGTTATTGCATGTGGGTCTCGTGTGCTACCGTTTTACCTCAACATGATGAGCATACCTTGGAGGATTGCAAAGATGCAAGGTAACTAGAAAGGAATCTGGTAGATAGAGTCACTAGAGGGACAGAAATTGGAGCGTACTTCCTCTCTGCAACCGTGAATCTCAACAACTCCACTGCTGACAAAACCTTCAAGCTTACTACAGTATATGGTCCCACACGTAGCAACCAGAAGGAAGCTTTCTACCAGGAGCTCACCTCGCAAAAGCCAACCTCGGGAACCAAATGGCTTGTCAAAGGAGACTTCAATCAAATCTACCGAGCTAGAGACAAGAATCGTGCGAATGTGGACGAAGTCGTCTAAATGCGCTTCCGAAACACCTTAAACGATTGCGAGCTCAAGGAGATTCACCTTCAAAATAGAAGATTCACTTGGAGTAATGAGCAAAATGACCCAACTTTGAGCAAGCTTGACAGTTTCTTCTGCAATGAGGATTGGGACGTTGATTTCTCTACTCACATCCTGCATGCCCTCTCATCATCGTTATCCGACCACTGTCCCTTTTTGCTTGCTAACGATGATGGGCCCAAGCGACCCAAGTCCTTCCGTTTTGAAAACTTCTGGATCAAAATGCCGGGCTTCCAACAGGTGGTCAGTGATGCTTGGAGCGAGGAATCAAGACATGTTGAGCCCTACCAAAGGCTCTTCCACAAGCTCAAGAAGACGAGCCAAAAATTGCGTTCTTGGAGCAAGACCCTCTTTGCCAATTCGAAGGTCCAAATCCACATGGCCCTCAAAGTCATCCTCCACCTTGATTTAGCGCAAGAGGAAAGAGTTCTCAGTCCAGAAGAAAGTGACATCCGCAAAAGGCTTAAGAAAAAGATTATTAGCCTCGCCGTGTTGGAGAAGGCTAGGAAGCGTCAAAACTCCAGAATCACTAACCTGAAGGAAGGAGATGCCAACACTCGCTACTTCCACCTACGTGTCAACCATAGAAGGAGAAAAAATTTCATTCACCGCCTCAAGCACAACAACGGTTGGGTCACCGAAACGAGCACAAGAAAAACATTGTCCACCGCCACTTCGAACATCGCAAAAAAGGCCCTTCACATGACATTGACATCAATTGGGGATCATTCCACGCCCAGTTGTGACCTTCATGAATTGGGAGAGGCCTTTACCGAGGAGGAAGCTAAGAGAGCTGTGTTTTCCATGCCTAGCGACAAGGCACCGGGCCCTGATGGATTCACGGGTGCCTTTCTCAAGGCATGTTGGGATACTATCAAGCCGGACATCATGCTTGCCATCAACCATTTCTACGGTCTCCGTCTTTGCAGACTTTCATTGGTTGAACTCTGCCGACATTGCTCTCATTCCGAAGAAGGATGGTGCCGAGGACATTGGTGATTTTCGTCCCATCGGTCTTATCCATGTCGTTGCTAAGCTAATTGCTAAGATGATGTCCAACCGGCTTGCCCCGCACATGAATGAGCTTGTCTCACACGCTCAAAGTGCATTTATTAAAAGAAGATGCATCCATGACAACTTCATGTACGTGCGCAATCTCGCGAGACGCTTCCATCGTAGGAAAACCCCGGCGTTGCTCTTCAAACTTGACATCAAAAAAGCCTTTGACTCGGTGTGTTGGGACTTCCTCCTCGACCTACTTCGACACCTTGGTTTCCCGCCTCGCTTCAGAGGTTGTGTTTCGGCCCTGCTGTCCTCGGGTTCCTCTCGTGTTCTGCTCAATGGCGTGCCTGGCGATCCCATCAAATTAGGTCGGGGTTTGAGGCAGGGGGACCCTCTATCCCCCTGTTATTTGTGCTTGCCATCGACCCGCTGCACCACATAATCGGCAAAGAGCACGACTCAAGGAAATCTACACCCCTTGGTGGAAATGCTATGCCTATCCGAAGCTTCGCTTTATGCGGATGATGCCGGTTTTTCTTGCGCCTATTAAGGAGGATGTCCAGTTTTTCACTGACACGCTCAAGCATTTTGGGGATGTCACTGGCCTTGTCACAAATTGTTCCAAAAGTCTTGTCGCCCCAATCCGTTGCGAAAATGTTGATCTTCCAGACATCCTCCAATCCTTCCCGGCCAAGCTTTCATCCTTTCCGATGAAATACCTTGGGTTGCCTTTATCTGTCAAGAGGCTGAAGAGAATTCACTACCAGCCCCTCGAGGACAAGATTGCGGGTCAACTCACCCCTTGGGTGGGAAGGCACATTGCCTCGGCAGGTCGGGTGGTATTGGTCAAGTCGGTCCTCACGGCGATTGTTGTCTACTACATGACGGTGCTAGATTTACCGGTGGAGGTAAAGAAGAAGATCGATGCCCTCAGACGTGCTTTCCTTTGGGTAGGTTGTGATAAAGTCACAGTGGAAAATGCAAGATAAATTGGGAACAAGTGTGCAAGTCCAAACTGCATGGAGGCACAGGAATCCTAAATCTTGACAAGTTTGCCATCGCCCTTCGTCTTCGGTGGCTATGGGCGAGTGGCTCCACCCGGACAAGCCATGGGTTGGCTTGGGAACCCCTTGTGATGACAACGACCGAAATATTTTTGCTGCAGCTACCAAGGTCGAAGTTGGCAATGGCTTGCGTGCCAAGTTTTGGGAGTCTCCTTGGCTAGATGGGATTAGGCCCAAAGACATGGCCCCTAAAATATATGAATTGTCGAAGAGGAAGAATTGCTCGATTCGAATGGCTCTGCACGACAACTTCTGGACTTCCCAGGTGGACATCCTTCGCGGCATCACTGTCGAGCACCTCTCTGGGTTTGTCACCCTTTGGGAGAAGGTCTCCCATATCCACCTCAACATGGACACGCCCGACACTATCATCTGGAAGTTCACCATTGATGGACACTACTCGGCGACGTCGGCCTACAAGGCGCAGTTCTTGTTGGGGAACGTAGTAATTTCAAAAAAATTCCTACGCACACACAGGACCATGGTGATGGCATAGCAACGAGAGGGGAGTGTCCGTCCACGCACCCTCGTGACCGAAAGCGGAAGCGTTATAACAACGCGGTTGATGTAGTCGTGCGTCTTCACGATCCGACCGATCCAAGTACCGAACGTACGGCACCTCCGTGTTGACTGCGTTATTTCGATGGCGATCCCGGGCTCCGATCCAAAGAAAGCGTCGGGGATGAGTTCCGTCAAGACGACGGCGTGGTGGACGATGATGATGCTCCACCGACGCAGGGCTTCGCCTAAGCTCATGACGATATGACTTCACCGGCGCAGGGCTTCGCCTTAAGCTCATGACGATATGACCGAAGTGGAATATGGTGGAGGGGGGCACCGCACACGGCTAAGGAACGATCCGTAGATCAACTTGTGTGTCTTGGGTGCCCCCCTGCCCCCGTATATAAAGGAGCCAAGGGGGAGGGAGCCGGCCGGCCTAGAGGAGGCGCTGCCAGGAGTCCTACTCCTCCCGGAGTAGGATTCCTCCAATCCTAGTTGGAATAGGATTCTGAGGGGAAAGAGAGAGGGGCGGCCCCCTTTCCTAGTCCTAGTAGGACTAGGGGAAGGGGAGGCGTGGCCACCTAGGGCTGGCCCTTTCTCCTTTCCACCAAGGCCCACTATGGCCCATATAGGTCCCGGGGGTTCGGTAACCTCCGGTACTCGGTAAATTCGATTTCACTCGGAACATTTCCGATGTCCAAATGTAGGCTTCAATATATCAATCTTTATGTCTCGACCATTTCGAGACTCCTCGTCATGTCCGTGATCACATCCGGGACTCGAACAACCTTGGTACATCAATACTTATAAACTCATAATGAGCATCATCGAAGCGTTAAGCGTGCGGACCCTACGGGTTCGAGAACTATGTAGACATGACCTAGAACCATTCTCGGTCAATAACCAATAAGCGGAACCTGGATGCCCATATTGGTTCCTACATATTCTCTGAAGATCTTTATCGGTCAAACCGCATAACTAAATCGTTGTTCCTTTTGTCATCGGTATGTTACTTGCGAGATTCGATCGTCGGTATCCAATACCTAGTTCAATCTCGTTACGGAAAGTCTCTTTACTCGTTCCGTAATACATCATCTCACAACTAACTCATTAGTTGCAATGCTTGCAAGGCTTATGTGATGTGTATTACCGAGAAGGCCTAGAGATACCTCTCCCAGCAATCGGAGTGACAAAACCTAATCTCGATTCATGCCAACTCAACATATACTTTTGGAGACACACAGAGAGTACCTTTATAATCACCCGATTCACGTTGTGGACGTTTGGTAGCACACAAAGTGTTCCTCACGGTAAACGGGAGTTGCATAATCTCATAGTTTCAGAACTTTGTATAAGTCATGAAGAAAGCATAAGCAACATACTAAACGATCAAGTGCTAAGCTAACGAAATGGGTCATGTCAATCACATCATTCTCCTAATGATGTGATCCCATTAATCAAATGACAACACATATCTATGGTTAGGAAACATAACCATCTTCGATTAATGAGCTAGTCTTGTAGAGGCATACTAGTGACTATCTGTTTGTCTATGTATTCACACATGTATTATGTTTCCGGTTAATACAATTCTAGCATGAATAATAAACATTTATCATGATATAAGGAAATAAATAATAACTTTATTATTGCCTCTAGGGCATATTTCCTTGAGTCTCCCACTTGCACTAGAGTCAATAATCTAGATTACACAGTAATGATTCTAACACCCATGGAGTCTTGGTGCTGATCATGTTTTGCTCGTGGAAGAGGCTTGGTCAACGGGTCTGCAATATTCAGATCCGTATGTATTTTGCAAATCTCTATGTCTCCCACTTGGACTTGGTCCCGATTGGAATTGAAGCGTCTCTTGATATGCTTGGTCCTCTTGTGAAATCTGGATTCCTTTGCCAAGGCAATTGCACGATTGTCACTGAAGGTCTTCATTGGTCCCGATGCACTAGGTATGACACCTAGATCGGAAATGAACTCTTTCATCCAGACTCCTTCATTTGCTGCTTCAAGCAGCTATGTATTCCGCTTCACATGTAGATCCCGCCACGACGCTTTGTTTAGAAGCGCACTAACCCAGCTCCACCGTTTAATAAAAATACGTATCCGGTTTGCGATTTAGAATCGTGGGATCGGTGTCAAAGCTTGCATCGACGTAACCATTTACGACTAGCTCTTTGTCACCTCCATATACGAGAAACATATCCTTAGTCCTTTTCGGTATTTCAGGATGTTCTTGACCGTTGTCCGATGATCCACTCTGGATTACTTTTGGTACCGACACCTGCCAAGCTTCTGACTAAGCATACGTCGGTCCGGTACACGACATTGCATACATGATAGAGCCTATGGTGAAGCATAGGGAACATTCTTCATTTTCTCTCTATCTTCGCGTGGTCGGGCATTGAGTCGACTCAATCTCACACCTTATGTCTGGTAAAAACCTTTCTTTGCTCGATCCATTTTGAACTTCTTCAAAACTTTATCAAGGTATGTGCTTTGTGAAAGTCCAATTAAACGTCTTGATCTATCTCTATAGATCTTGATGCCCAATATGTAAGCAGCTTCACCGAGGTCTTTCATTGAAAAACTTTTATTCAAGTATCCTTTTATGCTATCCAGAATTCTATATCATTTCCAATCAATAATATGTCGTCCACATATAATATCGTAAATGCTTCTGAGCTCCCACTCACTTTCTTGTAAATACAAAGCTTCTCCAAAAGTCTCAGATAAAACCATATGCTTTGATCACACTATCAAAATGTTTATTCCAACTCCGAGAGGCTTGCACCAGACCATAAATTGATCGTTTGGAGCTTGCACACTTTGTTAGCACCTTTTGGATCAACAAAACCTTCTGGTTGCATCATATACAACTCTTCTTCTAGAAATCCATTCAAGAATGCAGTTTTACACCCATTTGCCAAATTTCATAATCATAAAATGCGGCAATTGCTAACATGATTCAGACAGACTTAAGCATCGCTTCTGGTGAGAAAGTCTCATCGTAGTCAACCCCTTGAACTTGTCGAAAACCTTTTGCAACAAGTCGAGCTTTGTAGACGATTACGTTACCATCGGTCAGTCTTCTTCTTAAAGATCCATTTATTCTCAATAGCTTGCCGATCATCGGGCAAGTCTACCAAAGTCCATACTTTGTTCTCATACATGGATCCCATCTCGATTTCATGGCTTCAAGCCATTTTGCGAATCTGGGCTCACCATCGCTTCTTCATAGTTCGTAGGTTCACCATGATCTAGTAGCATGACTTCGAATAGGATTACCGTACCACTGCAGTGCGGATTTTATTCTGGTTGATCTCTGAAGTTCGGTGACAACTTGATCTGAAGTTTCATGATCATTATCATTATCTTCCTCGCTAATCGGTGTAGTTGTTACGGTAAACTGGTTTACGTGATGAACTACTTTCCAATAAGGGAGCTGGTACTATTACCTCATCAAGTTCCACTTTCCTCCCACTCACTTCTTTCGAGAGAAACTCCTTCTCTAGAAAGGATCCATTCTTAGCAACGAATGTCTTGCCTTCGGATCTGTGATAGAAGGTATACCCAATTTTCTCCTTTGGGTATCCTATGAAGACACATTTTTCCGATTTGGGTTCAAGCTTATCAGGTTGAAGTTTTTTCACATAAGCATCGCAACCCTAAACTTTCAGAAACGACAACTTTGGTTTCTTGCTAAACCATAGTTCATAAGGCGTCGTCTCAACGGATTTTGACGGTGTCCTATTTAACGTGAATGCGGCCGTCTCTAAAGCATAACCCCAAAACGATAGCGGTAAATCGGAAATAGACATCATAGATCGCACCATATCTAGTAAAGTACGATTACGACGTTCGGACACACCATTACGCTGTGGTGTTCGGTGGCGTGAGTTGCTAAACTATTCCGCATTGCTTCAAATGTAGACCAAACTCGTAACTCAAATATTCTCCTCCACGATCAGATCGTAGAAACTTTATTTTCTTGTTACGATGATTTTCAACTTCACTCTGAAATTCTTTGAACTTTTCAAATGTTTCAGATTTATGTTTCATCAAGTAGATATACCCGTATCCGCTTAAATCATCTGTGAAGGTGAGAAAATAACGATATCCGCCACGAGCTTCAACATTCATCGGACCACATACATACGTATGTATGATTTCCAACAAGTCATTGCTCTCTCCATACAACCGGAGAACGGTGTTTTAGTCATCTTGCCCAAGAGGCACGGTTACGCAAGTACCAAGTGAGTCATAATCAAGTGATTCCAAAAGACCATCTGTATGGAGTTATATCATGTGTTTTACACCGATATGACCTAAACGGCAGTGCCACAAATAAGTTGCACTATCATTATCAACTCTGCATCTTTTGGCTTCGACATTATGAATATGTGTATCACTACTGTCGAGATTCAACAAGAATAGACCATTCTTCAAGGGTGCATGACCATAAAAGATATTACTCATATTAATAGAACAACCATTATTCTCTGATTTAAATGAATAACCGCTCGCATCAAACAAGATCTAGATATAATGTTCATGCTCAACGCTGGCACCAAATAACAATTATTCAGGTCTAAAACTAATCCCGAAGGTAGATGTAGAGGTAGCGTGCCATGCGATCACATTGACTTTGGAACCATTTCCCACGCGCATCGTCACCTCGTCCCTTTGCCTGCCTATTTCGTAGTCCTCGCTTCGAGTTGCAAATATTAGCAATGTAACCAAGATCAAATACCAGTGCTACTACGAGCTCTAGTAAGGTACACATCAATAACATGTATATCACATATACCTTTGTTCACCTTGCCATCCTTCTTATCCGCCAAATACTTGGGGCAGTTCCGCTTCGATGTCGACCGCTTGCGGTAAAAACACTCGATTTCAGGTTTAGGTCCAGACTTGGGTTTCTTCTCTTAATCAGCAACTTTCTTGCTGTTCTTTTGAAGTTTCCTTCTTCTTCCCTTTGCCCTTTTTCTTGAAACTAGTGGTCTTGTTGACCATCAACACTTGATGCTCTTTCTTGATTTCTACCTCCGCGGCTTTTAGCATTGCGAAGAGCTCAGAATTGTCTTAGTCATTCCTTGCATATTATAGTTCATCACGAAGCTCTTGTAGCTTGGTGGCGATGATTGGAGAATTTCATCAATGACACTATCATCCAGGAAGATTAACTCCCAAATTGAATTAAGTGATTATTATACCCGGACATTTTGAGTATGTGCTCACCGAGTAACTATTCTCCTCCATCTTGCAGCTATAGAACTTATTGGAGACTTCATATCTCTCAATCCGGGCATTTGCTTGAAATATTAACTTCAACTCTGGAACATCTCATATGCCCCATGACGTTCAAAACGTCGTTGAAGACCAGTTCTAAGCCGTAAAGCATGGCACACCGAACTATAGAGTAGTCATCGGCTTTGCTTTGCCAGACGTTCACAACTTCAGTGCAGCTCTGCGGCAGGGCACGGCACCCAGCGGTGCTTCGGGACGTAATTCTTACGTGCAGCAATGAGGATAATCCTCAAATTACGGACCCGATCCGTGTAATTGCTACCATCATCTTTCAACTTTGCTTTCTCAAGGAACGCATTAAAATTCAACGGAACAACAAAGACGAGCCATCTATCTACAGTAAACATAGACAAGCAAAATACTATCAGGTACTAAGTTCATGATAATTTTAAGTTTAATTAATCATATTAAAAACCTCCCACTTAGACAGACATCTCTCTAGTCATCTAAGTGATTACGTGATCCAAATCAACTAAACCATGTCCGATCATCACGTGAGATGGAGTAGTTTCAATGGTGAACATCACTATGTTGATCATATCTACTATATGATTCACGCTCGACCTTTCGGTCTCCGTGTTCCGAGGCCATATCTGCATATGCTAGGCTCATCAAGTTTAACTTTGAGTATTCTGCGTGTGCAAAACTGGCTTGCACCCGTTGTAGATGGACGTAGAACTTATCACACCCGATCATCACGTGGTGTCTGGGTACTACGAACTTTTAGCAACGGTGTATACTCAGGGAGAACACTTCTTGATAATTTTAGTGAGAGATCATCTTATAATGCTACCGTCAATCAAAGCAAGATAAGATGCATAAAGGATAAACATCACATGCAATCAATATAAGTGATATGATATGGTCATCATCATCTTGTGCTTGTGATCTCCATCGCCAAGCACCGTCATGATCACCATCGTCACCGCGCGACACCTTGATCTCCATCGTAGCATCGTTGTCGTCTCGCCAACTATTGCTTCTACGACTATCGCCATCGCTTAGTGATAAAGTAAAGCAATTACATGGCGCTTGCATTTCATACAATAAGCGACAACCATATGGCTCCTGCCGATTGCCGATAACTTCGGTTACAAAACATGATCATCTCATACAATAAAATATAGCATCACGTCTTGACCACATCACATCACAACATGCCCTGCAAAAACAAGTTAGACGTCCTCTACTTTGTTGTTGCAAGTTTTACGTGGCTGCTACGGGTGAGCAAGAACCGTTCTTACCTACGCATCAAAACCACAACGATAGTTTGTCAAGTTGGTGATGTTTTAACCTTCGCAAGGACCGGGCGTAGCCACACTCGGTTCAACTAAAGTGAGAGAGACAGACACCCGCGGTCACCTTTAAGCAACAAGTGCTCAAGCGGTGAAACCGGGCCTCACAGAAGCGACGCGTAATGTCGGTCCGGCCGCTTCATCTCACAATACCGCTGAACCAAAGTATGACATGCTTTGGTAAGCAAGTATGACTTATATCGCCCACAACTCACTTGTGTTCTACTCGTGCATATGACATCAACGCATAAAACCAGGCTCGGATGCCCTTTGTTGGGGAGCGTAGTAATTTCAAAAATTTCCTACGCACACAGGACCATGGTGATGGCATAGCAACGAGAGGGGAGAGTGTCCGTCCACGCACTCGTGAGACCGAAAGCGGAAGCGTTATAACAACGCGGTTGATGTAGTCGCACGTCTTCACGATCCGACCGATCCAAGTACCGAACGTCACGGCACCTCCGTGTTCAAAGACATCGCTCATTTCGATGACGATCCCGGGCTCCGATCCAAAGAAAGCGTCGGGGATGAGTTCCACAAGACGACGGCGCAGGACGATGATGATGCTCCACCGACGCAGGGCTTCGCCTAAGCTCCGCGACGATATGACTTCAGGCGCAGGGCTTCGCTTAAGCTCCGCGACGATATGACCAAGTGGAATATGGTGGAGGGGGCACCGACACGGCTAAGGAACGATCCGTAGATCAACTTGTGTGTCTTGGGTGCCCCCGCCCCGTGATATAAAGGAGCCAAGGGGAGGGGGCCGGCCCAGAGGAGGCGCTGCCAGGAGTCCTACTCCTCCGGGAGTAGGATTCCTCCAATCCTAGTTGGAATAGGATTCTGAGGGGAAAGAGAGAGAGGGGTGCCCCTTTCCTAGTCCTAGTAGGACTAGGGAAGGGGGAGGCGTGACCACCTAGGGCTGGCCCTTTCTCCTTTCCACCAAGGCCCACTATGGCCCATATAGATCCGGGGTTCGGTAACCTCCGGTACTCGGTAAATTCGATTTCACTCGGAACATTTCCGATGTCCAAATGTAGGCTTCCAATATATCAATCTTTATGTCTCGACCATTTCGAGACTCCTCGTCATGTCCGTGATCACATCCGGGACTCGAACAACCTTCGGTACATCAATACTTATAAACTCATAATGAATCGTCATCGAAGCGTTAAGCGTGCGGACCCTACGGGTTCGAGAACTATGTAGACATGACCTAGAACCATTCTCGGTCAATAACCAATAGCGGAACCTGGATGCCCATATTGGTTCCTACATATTCTACGAAGATCTTTATCGGTCAAACCGCATAACTAAATACGTTGTTCCTTTTGTCATCGGTATGTTACTTGCCCGAGATTCGATCGTCGGTATCCAATACCTAGTTCAATCTCGCTATCGAAAGTCTCTTTACTCGCTCAGTAATACATCATCTCACAACTAACTCATTAGTTGCAATGCTTGCAAGGCTTATGTGATGTGTATTACCGAGAAGGCCTAGAGATACCTCTCCAGACAATCGGAGTGACAAAACCTAATCTCGATTCATGCCAACTCAACATATACTTTTGGAGACACACAGAGAGTACCTTTATAATCACCCGATTACGTTAGACGTTTGGTAGCACACAAAGTGTTCCTCCGTAAACGGAGTTGCATAATCTCATAGTTTCGTGAACTTTGTATAAGTCATGAAGAAAGCATAAGCAACATACTAAACGATCAAGTGCTAAGCTAACGAAATGGGTCATGTCAATCACATCATTCTCCTAATGATGTGATCCCATTAATCAAATGACAACACATGTCTATGGTTAGGAAACATAACCATCTTCGATTAATGAGCTAGTCTTGTAGAGGCATACTAGTGACTATCTGTTTGTCTATGTATTCACACATGTATTATGTTTACGGTTAATACAATTCTAGCATGAATAATAAACATTTATCATGATATAAGGAAATAAATAATAACTTTATTATTGCCTCTAGGGCATATTTCCTTCAGTTCTTTGGCCATACTGACACTGAGATGGTATCGACTGTTTGGAAGATTTGGGCGCCTCCTAAATGCAAGTTCTTCGCTTGGTTGGCAATCAACAATAGGATCTGGACAGCGGATAGGCTTCGGTCGTGGGTGGCCAAACTGTAACCTTTGTCCTCTATGTAGGTGTTCAAGAGTCGGCTCATCTTCTATTCCAATGCAGATACACTATGAGAGTTTGGCACATGATCAAAGATTACCGGGTCTCCATGATGTGCATTCTAGTGATTGGAGTGACGCGACTTCCGTTAAAGAGTGGTGGAGCCACAATGCTATCAAGAAGACACAATCGCGAAGACCACTTGCTTCCTTGATGCTTCTTATCTCCTCGGGAGTTGTGGAATGAGAGGAATGCGCGGATCTTCGTAATACTGCTGTCCCGGTTGGAGTCATTGTTGCTAGGATTAAAGAGGAGGCGTCACTTTGGAGCATAGCTGGGGCGAGGCACTTGAGTAACATAATGCCGCGAGAGTGATTGTTGTAATTCGGCCATGGGCCTTAACCTCTTAAACTTCTCTCTTAATCAATGAAAATGGCAAATCTTTTGCCGCATTTCAAAAAAAAAAACTAGAGGGACAGTCTTCTCATGTACCAATTAGTTTCTAACACTCCAAATCCTCCATAGCAACATCAGCTGAACTTGCATCGATTCGTCAAGCTCGCACACCAGCTGGATGAACCACTCATCCCCTACAATAGTTGTATCTTTATAACATTCGGCAATTCCCATTCAGAGGCTATGGCTCATCACAAATGTTTAGTATAAAAAATATGAACCATGTCCTCATGTTCAACTCCACAGACTACGCAAGTAAGTGTTGCCTTCAAATTTCTCTTATGTTTATTCCACTAGGTTGCAAGAGAATCCGTCGCTAATTGCCAAATGAAGGTAAGGTGCAAGACTTGACCAGGGGTGTGTTTGTTTGGGCTCTTTTTACCGGCTCCTACAGCTTCTAGCCCAAACAAACGGGCTATTTTTGCCCCAGCTCCATGCTGGCCTGCAGTAGAGCGCTTCAGAAAAATTGACCAGAAGCCGCAGTTGAGAAATTGGGCTTCTGCTCCTCGCAGCCGGCTTCAAATTGACCAATGATCGATTTGCCCTCCCACCAAATCACATACTAACGCAAAAATGTCCTTACCGGTTCGACCTGTTCCCATCGATCCGAGTGGTTTTCCTCTCGCCGCCGACCCTGCTGGCCGCCGTTGCGGATCCCGCGACTCCCACCCGCTGGCCGCGGATGCCGCAACTCCCTCCCTCCATCTGGCCATGGATCCCGCAACTCCCTCCCTCCCGCCTCCCAGAGATCCCTCACAACGGCGCCATAGTCACGAGTTGCCTCCGCAACGACGGCCGCAACCACTAGTTTCCTCGCCAACGACGGTCGTCGCCTCGAGTTCCGGTGCAGCTCCACCTGGTCCTTCCCAAGTCAGTGTCATGCGGCTCCTCAGGCCCTCCTGGCCGAGCCCCTCTGGCCACCGAACTCATTTCAATCATCTCTGGTGTGCGTGCGTGCTCTTGTGTGCCTGCCTAGCGAGTGTACGTGTCCGGCGTACAAATAGAGGGTGTTCTGGTCATTTCAACACGTTTACGCAATAAATGTACTGCATACAAAGACAACAACCAAACACCGCACTTTAGCTCCAACCTTCGGCCCATGACTAGTAGCTCTGACCGCTCCTTCGGCCGGAGTCGTTGCAGCCATGTACCAAGAAGCTGCAGCCCAAACAAACACACCCTAGATGTTTTTGTATCCCTCATGGCTCACAGCTCCCATATGGCTGAGAGCTAGCATAAACGACTAATCCACTGATGAGCTCATTAGAAGATAAGCGGTAGGCACTTTTAATAGAAAAGTATTCATTTTTTTCCGACGAACATGCAATGAAATCACCACCTGCCCATGGTGAGGGTTCAATCCTTCGAATTTCGCACACATCTGCCAATAGAAATAATTGTTCAAGTTTTGCAGAGTCCTGAAATTATGGTTTAAAAATTCAAACACCAACTTAAAACCTGCAACTTTTTTTGCATGAGATCAGACCACTAGTTAGCTTGGAGGCTGTCCAACAGCCATGCCAAATGCGGACACTTTGCCCACTGCCAATCCTTCAATCAATACTCCAGATCAAATCGGCAAGTGATCAACTAGTAACTTATACTCTTATAATCTCATGTTGTTTCAACATTCCACAATGTTAATGCACGAAGTGATCTCATAGTTCGAGTACTATGAACATTATTCTCAGTTTTTTTAAGGGAAATTGATCACTAAATCCCAGCTAATAAAAAAGGAGATTTGATAGTACTAGTACAACTTTTAGTCACTTGGACGTCACAAACCTTAACAAGCCTCTCCCCTCCTTCCCCATCCCATCCCAGTCAGCCAAACGCCCAACGCCACCTCGTGACTTCGTCCGCAGACCTTCCCTCGCGCTTCGACTCCCACTCCGATCTCCGGCCATGGCCGCGGCGCCCCGGATCCCCTGCCCCCAGACGGCTGCCCCCCTCCACGCTCCTCCTCCTGGCCGCCGTCCTCTTCGCGGCCTCGCCGTCGGCGCGCGCCCTCCGGTTCGACCTCGAGTCCGGCCACACCAAGTGCATCTCCGACGAGATCAAGGTCGACTCCATGGCCGTCGGCAAGTACAGCGTGGTTGCCCCCGACCCCAGCTACCCCGACGCCCAGCTCCCCGAGTCGCACCGCGTCTCCCTCAGGGTAAGTGATTAATCGATCGTCGTCGTGCGGCCCGCGATTGGGTTTGGGGGAAACCGCGGCGATCTGTTGATTCCGCTAATTTGCGCGATTGAGTCGACACAGGTGACGTCGCCGTACGGTAACAGCATGCACTACTCCGAGAACGTGCAGTCGGGGCACTTCGCCTTCACGGCGGTGGAGGCCGGGGACTACCTGGCCTGCTTCTGGGCGCCTGACCACAAGCCCCCCGTCACCGTCACCTTCGAGTTCGATTGGAAGAGCGGCGTCACGGCCAAGGACTGGTCCAACGTCGCAAAGAAGGGCAAGGTCGATGTGAGTGCTTCGATTCGCCCTTGGGCTGCTTACTTCAGTTTGTTCTCAAATTTCAACTAATCGCGCTGTTTCATATGGCTGAATTGTCCTGTAGATAATATAGTTTCGGCTAGTGATTCATTCTACTGAGTTTGCAACTTGCGCCTAGCAGCAGGGAATTATAGACTCTACCTGTCACGTGGGTGCTTGGATGTGAAATAAATTGCGAGTTTGCGCGCGTGGTTGGGTTATTATGATGGGTTGTTCGAGGGTCATGTCATTGACAGAGTTGTTTGCAAGTTCGTCTGTTCGAGAGCAATTTCTGTGTGTATGGCTCTAGGACTGGTAGATTTGTAACTTTGATTGAGTTATTCAGTTCTAGGGTATGCTGAAATATTAAGAGAACAGGGTAGGCTTGCAGCGTCTGTTAATATCTCGTGTGGAAACCATGATCTCTTTTAAATTTAGTCATTTATATACTTTTAAGTTGAGTTCCTTAGTTTGCTTGTTCACTTGGGTTGCCATGCGGTTTTCTGTAGTATGTCTAGACACTGTGGTCGTTCTGAGCGCACCTGAATCAGTTCCCTTCTGGCTTTTCTACTTTATGTTGAGGGGTCTGCCTGTGAGGTGGTAGATTAGTCCCTTCTAGGCCTGAGTTGGTTGTAGTATGCATCTGTGTTGTTTAAAATTTTGATTCAAGGAGTTTAAGAATATGAGACAGTTCTTGCAAGTCAATTCTTTCATGCATATTATTGTGTTCGGAGAAGATGCTGAATAGTGCTGTGGTTAGTTAAACTAAGCTAACTTGGTATTGTGGTAAAAAGTGTTCTGATTTGCTCACTTCGTTACATGTACAAGAGTATGTATACAAACTAGGTTACAACATTGACTTTTGTATGTTCTGTTAAGCATTTTTCTTTACTTGGTTCTGTATGTTATTGTACTTGAATTGTGAATATCACTTGCACACAATGTAAGGTGTGATTTAGAGTCAGATTCTCACTGAACAAAGGTTTTATATGTCAAACAAGCTTTTGGTGTCTCGCCATATTTCCAAAGAGGGCAATATATGAATTTGATATGTGATTAGTTTGGACATTCTTTAATTTTTCATCAACTCTTCAACATAAGCACATATTTTCATCACATAAAAAGGGAAAGGAATGCAAAAAGGAGACTCAGTGCCCACTGATTCTTTTATCTCTCAGAAATTGGGTGTTTAGTAGCTTCTGCAACATTGTCCATATAATAATTGCACATCGACATATCATTGCTGGTAACATGTATCACTGTGTCAGCTAGCGTTTGTTCTTAAACAGTAGGCACAATAGGGTTCTTAGTAGCTTTTGAACACTGCTCATAAAGTCATGAAATAAGCCCCAAAAATATATCTTGTTCTGTGAGTACGGTCTTAATATGAACAGAACACATTAACATTGTTAAGTCACCATTTTGTTTGTCATGCCTATACCTCTGGAGAGAACAGCCAATAACATGTTGCACATCACCAATTACTATTAAAATACATGGATCTTCCACGACATGTTATAACTCCTATATCGTTTCGTCGTAGGATCAGCTGTTCATGCATTTGTATTCTTACTTGTTGCAGATGATGGAACTAGAGCTGAAGAAGCTAGAGGATACTATCAAATCTATTCACGAGGAAATGTTTTATCTTCGTGAAAGGTACAATACTGCCTGTTATTTCTAGCTCTGGTAAAACTTCGTTTGATGATACTTAGAGAAGCTAACCCCCAGATCAAGTTTTTGGCCTGTCATTCGTCTGTCTAGTATTTTTAAGGCACTGGTAAAACTTTATTCCATGATAACTAGAGATGTCATTCTGAAACCAAGTTTTTTTGATCTGTCATTCGTGCAGGGAGGAGGAAATGCAGAACATCAACAGGCAGACGAACTCGAGGATGGGGTGGCTGAGTTTCCTCTCACTCGGCATCTGCTTATCCGTGGCAGGGCTGCAGCTGTGGCATCTGAAGACCTTTTTTGAGAGAAAGAAGCTGCTGTAGTTTCCCCCATGATCACAAACAAATCGTTGCGAATTAGGGTATATTGTTTCTGCCAGCTGTTAACCTATGTTTCCGAGCGAATACTCGAATCGTCAGTAAGAAAGAAACCGTCGGTCGTCATACTTGTGAAATGCCTTTCTGTGCCCCAGCTTTCGTCCCATCAAATACAGTTGTAAAATGTTACCGATTTTCTTGAACAGCGATGAAATGTTTCTGTTGATGGTTTCATACGATGTAACGTAGAGTGACATCGTTTTCTTTTTCTAGAGCTGAGTAGAGCCACATCTTTGCTACTGTTATGACTTGTGAGTACTGTTGTAGTGACCAAATAACACAAATTGTTTCCCGGGTTCACAATATAGCAGAATAAAGAACACACGATTACATGGTGCTCACACGACCTAGGAAGGAATGTGTGGCGAGTTTTTTTTTTTTTTTTTGAGAAACGGATCAAATTCTGTTGTGTGTGCCGCACTCTTTTTTTTTCCATGTGTTCCGCACTCAAAAGGAGGAGTTGCAGAAGTGTGAGGCGACGGGCCTGTTGGGCTGGGCTATTGTTGCCTCTGGAGTGGGCTGATCACCTGGTTGGCCGATATTGTCTTCTGTTGTTCTGTGGGCTTTGCTGGTGAAGCAGGTACGGGAGTGGAGGAGGCGGAGCCAGCCGCGTTTCGTTTAGTCCCACCTCGCCTGGCCGAGGGAGTTCGGGGAGGGAGCTGGGCTATATATAAGAGGGCGTAGTGGGAGGGTTGAAAGGCACGCAGCTGCGTGGTGAGCACAAAGCGAACTATTCTTTCGCCTTTTACTAAAGAATACCGTGTGCACGCCACACTAAGCAGCATACCCTAATTTTTGAAGGGTGTCTTCTCTCTGTGCGAAGGCCCAACCAATACTTAATTTAAATTTTATGCTGCTAATTTCTGAAGGGTGTCTTCTCCCTGTGAGAAGGCCTCACCAATACTTAATTGAACTTTTATGCTGCTAATTTTTAAAGGGCATCTTTCTCCCTGTGAGTAGGCCCCACTAATACTGAATTTAATTCAGCTAGTGTGCTTGCTCTTTTTGAGATGATAATCATTTGAAATGAAATGTTTACTGTGGTGAGCAACTCTTGGCGCGTTGTTTATCTGTGAAGGCTTATGTGCTTGCTCTTTTCGTGAACACTCAGCATTTCGGAGTTACATTTTTAGTGAATTTCTCCCAACTAAAATAATTCAAATGAAATATGTACAGTGGTGAGCCAACTCTGTGAGAAAAGCCCCAACTATTCTGATTTGATAAATTCATTGGTCTAAATTTTTCAAGCCCGGTTGTGTTGCTTCTATGTTGCAACTTTGCAGGTTCTGTCACTCTTCTCAAAATATATGTTCTAGTTTTGGTACTGCACTGCTTAAATCAAAATTTGGCTATCTTATGCCAATAAACAATGCATAAGAAAGACATGATGGATTCATACATGCTTTATTTACAAGATCACCAGCTCAATTTTTGCGTTGAATACTGATTTCAATGTCACAACAATCTTGTCATGGTACTTCATGTAGACCTTGAGCCATATCTTTACAAACAAACTAATGTTTTCTTTTGTGATGATAGAAAAGTTATGCATAGAAATTTATTACTCCCTCTGTTCCATAACTAGTGTAAAAAACACTCTTATATTATGGGACGGAGGGAGTATTTCAGTTCTTTTTTCTGTTGAAGACTAGGGTGCCGGGTGAGGCCTAAAAGAACAGGTATTTAAAAATGACTGACGCTCAGGAGCAACTTTTGAGGTAAAATGCAGAAAACAAATCCAGAAAACAACGTAAGTTTTTTTCTTTTCTGTTGAAAATCGCACACAAAGAACGTCGCAGAGGAAACTACTCAAATAAAACTGTGCCCCCTCAGAAAAATAACTGTGTTATTTTCATGATGGTGCCAATCTTGCCCGTGCATGTGTTGAAGCAAAACAATTGGCTACTTTGGCAGTGACGATGAGAACGCAATTGGTTTATGCAAAATCTCAAAATCATCTTTCAGCTATCCAGATTAAAAAAAGTTTAAAGTTGGTATTTCTCTACAGAGTGTACATTTACAAATAAGAGCTCTACGCTCTACTGAAGCAATTTCAAGGAACAATGTAAACCTCTGATAAATGGTAAAGGGCGGGTATCTATTTGATATATGTTGCAAAACTATGGGCTTAATAACTCTCCAAGCTTTCAGAATTAGCTAAAAGCAATAATGATACGGGGAAAACAAGAATATATCAGCTTTAGCTGAAAGAAAAGCAGCAGAGTTTTTGTCGTTTCAGTGAACATTTTGTGACCCATCTAATTTGTACACAATCGGCACCAAATTTCCCAAGTAAATCAATTCAGATTCACAACAACACCTGTAGTTTAAATTGCTCGTAACGAATATATGCATTGTTATTGTGAGAATAAATGCCAGTGGTGATCGTGGGATGCCAAGCTTTCCTTGATCTTCTCCAGCCTCTTGAGTATCTCTAGGAAAGATGGTCTCAAATTGACATCCGCAGCCCAACATACCTCAGTCAATCTACAATTAGGAAAACCATGTTACAACACTGAAGAATTACATGAACATGGCAATAGCAGAATATTAAGAGGGTACTTATCAGCTTGCACTTACTCTTTCAGCTCAGCGGTATGTCCTTTTGAACGGAAAGTTGGGCGGTGCCCATCTGATACATACTTAGCAGCCTCATAAGGTTCATAACTGGAAAAAGGTGAATCCCCTTCCAGCATCTACAATCGGAAGGAACATTTACTGTCATTTTGAACAGGCATGATCATACAATATGACGCGCTGCTGGATTCTAAGTTTAGATGGAAAATTACCTCATAAAGTATCATGGCAAAGGAGAAAATATCAACTTTCTTGTCATATTTCCGGTGCTTGAAAACTTCAGGAGCCATGTACCGATCTATATTTTTGAACAATTATCAAGCCAACTAGTGGGGATAAGTATAAGAGAGGAAAGAAAAATCAAATAACTTATGGGAGTAAATTGCCAAAAACCACCACAATTGCATCATGCGGTGCCAAAAACCACCGTTTTCATAAAAGTTTGCCAAAAACACCTATTTTGAGTAATTGTTTGCTGAAAGCACTAAACTCTCGACCGAGAGCCGTTTGATGTGAAATATGACAGGCTGGGCCCGCTGTCAACGCTGACTGGCACAAAAATAAAACGCCGTCTGTTGGAACGTTAAGCCCGTCACTAGACTGCACGTGCATTTCAACCGAGCATTTTATCGAGCACGTTGTGGGCAGCACGTCCACGGCAACACACTCGGCCGCCGGAGCTGCTCCCGCCGGCGAGCTCGCCATCGGAGCACCACCACACCGCTGACCCTCACTCCCCTCCTTGCTCGCCAAGCACGAGCCCTCCTCTGCTTGATCCGGTCGCCGACCCGGCCGCCGCCGCATCTCCTAGCGTGGACGGTACCAATTACTCCGGCGAGCCCCGCCATGGATGCCATGGCCTCCGGTCGCGACCTCCCTGCTAGTCGCCGATGCAGGCTGCAGGAGCTGGCGGCGCTGCTGGTATTGCTTTGGAGAGGTCGAGCAGGGGCGTCGGGCTAGGAGGGTCACGCGGCCGAGGAGACGCCGGAGTTGACTCGCGGCGGCGCGCCATGGCGGCTAGGCGATGGGGAAGATGATAGGAGGATAAGGAAACGAAGGAGAAGGAAGAAGGCACGGGGAAGCAGCTCGTTGGAGCAACGGCGCTCGCCGGCCGGCGGGGCTCCGGCGGGTGCGGCTGCCGGCCATCGTGTGCACGGCGGCGGATCCGGGCACTGGCCTCCCGATCCGATCTGTTTTTCCTTTTTTTTCCTTTTTACGTATATAAGGTTTGCGGTGGCTCGTGGCCTCGTGGGGGAGATAAAGAACGTTATTTATTTATTTATTCAATTTCCTTTTATTTTTCTTTCTATGACGCATGGGCCCCATATGGCAGTGACGGTAGCCGTCTGCCCCAACCGTTATCGCAATCCACGTCGCCCTGATGGATGGAGCCCACTGTCAGTTTTTTGTTAAAATGTGGTCAAACGTTGTTTTTAGTGTTTTCAGCAAACAATTACTCAAAATAGGTGTTTTTGGCAAACTTTTATGAAAACGGTGGTTTTTGGCATTGCACGATGCAATTGTGGTGGTTTTTGGCAATTTACTCAACTTATGGGGACGTACAACTTCCGGTCTCTCCGGTCATCTTGTATACATCATTGGCATGCTGAGATTTGATAATCTTGCTAAGACCGAAATCTCCAACTTTCAAGTGGTTGGCAGCAGTATTAACTAAAAGAATATTTCTGGGGATTGACATAATAGGTTAGACCAGCTATGAAGTTGCTCGCATTAGCAAAAACAGGTAAAAGGCATCATACCTTGGCTTTAAGTCCCGATGAATTATAACATTAGGCTCGTTATGAAGATAGGCCATGCCCCTGAAGAAGATAATCAAGAGAAACATATGAATCATTTTATTTCTATGATTAAAAACAGATCACCAGATCAAGTGATTATTCATATGGAAACCTAGAACCTATCATGCAAAGTACTTATTTCCAAAGAATAATCCAAAGAATAAGAAAGGATACTGTGTGATGGTTCAAGGACGTGGTGTTAGTATAAACCCACATTACAGTTCAAATAGATATAAAGAGACCATGCCACTATAACTAGTACCAACAGTTTACTATTACTGATCACTTGGATGAATTTGTTGACAGCAAATTAAGAGTCAACTCTGATTAGCGAGTATCTTACAGATTAACGAGAGGCGCATAAGAGAATCAGGGTTCACTATAAATGCATTATATAGATTAAAATGATCTAACATATGAACCATAATAAGATTGTCGAAAACTATATATTCAAGGGCATAGGTAGTTAATTTTCCAAGAGAAGGATACAGTTAATCTTGCAGAAGTATCAATCATATTTATCCAGATTATGTAGTATATACTTCCTCCGTTCCTAAATTTAAGTCTTTTTAGAGATTCCAATGCGGACTACATACTGAGCAAAATGAGTGAATCTACACTCTAAAATATGTCTATATGCATCCGTATGTAGTCCTTATTGAAATCTCTAAAAAGACTTATACTCCCTCCGTCCCATAATATAAAAATGTTTTTTTACATTAGTGTAGTGTCAAAAACGTTCTTATATTATGGGACAGAGGGAGTATTTAGGAACGGAGGGAGTAGTAAGTAAGAGCTAAGCACATAAAGATGAGAATACCTTGCGATGTCCAATGCGAAGTTAACGGCAGTAAGTGGGGAGAGGGAGCCTTTCTCCTTGAGATATTGATGAAGATCACCCTGGAAATGCAATTAGTACAACATTAGTGAGTGCCATAGAGTCCACATCACAGGGTAGTTGACTTCCGAAACAGATTGCGTACTCCTCGAAGGAACTCAGTAACTAGCATCAAAGGCTTGGTTTCTGTGACTGCTCCAAGGAACTGTACAATATTTGGATGCCTCAGCTTTATTAGCAAGTTGACTTCATGCTTAAAATCTTGGCTGCAAACCAGGAAAGTAGCTGGTAAGGAAATATTCCATGAGATAAAACATGCTGCAAAAGGTTATAAGGTGTCCAGTCACACCTTGAACAGAACATTAGTTAAACCATATAGAAATGCAAGAGGCTAGTCCTAGCCAATCAGCTGGAGTACTAGAAAGCTGGTAACTGGGTCCAAAATGTGGGAGTCTTGGTGATTATGTGAATAAACTTTACTTACATAACCAGTCTATCGTCGGATAATGATGGAAGAATGCGTTTGACAGCAATTGGTGTTCCTCGCCAATTTGCTTTCAGGATTTCACCAAAAGAACCCTGCAGTGGTTAGCAGGTTTAATGAACTAAATGAGGAGCAAAGCACACGTTTATTATGCAAATGTAGACAATATATGCCCATTATCTTCCTAGTATTACACCGAGCTTACTTTCAATCAAATATCTAAAATGATTTTTTTACCTTCGAAATATGTTTAACATCCATTATTCTGTCAGCATGTAAAACGACTGGAACTAAACAGTAAGTTTATTGCCTCTAGCTAATTTGACATACCAAATATACAACTAATGACTTAACCGATGGAAAAATTATGGGTCATAGTTCCACCTTGCTCACTAGGGTAATAACAAGCCAAATGCTACCCAACTGCCAGGCCCAGTTCTTTTGGCCGATTCTCCCATAATCTTGAGAATCGACCCTCCACCCAGCTTCTCCCAGAATCTTGAACCCATATTTTTTTTACAATCCTAGCTAGTTAGGATGTGAATAGTTAGGATTGTAAAAAATATATAGATACAAGATTCTGGGAGAAGCTGGGTAAAGGGTCAATTCTCAAGATTCTGGGAGAATCGCCCAAAAGAACTGGGCCCCATAAACTTCAAAATGTGAGCCATGGACATTTTGTAACCATGAGAAATTGTTGCACATAACCAAGAGATAATTCGAGAATACTGACCTTTCCGATCATTACTGCTTTTGTGAAATCTAATTCAAGTGGGTTAATCTCCCAGTCAGCCTTGTTTGTTAGGGAGGTGGAATTGACTTTGCTTCAAAGTGGCTTCCAGTTTTCCCCTGCAGCAAAAATGAATCAGAGGAATCCAGCGTATCAGATTTCGGAGCATGATTAAAGGCTGGTGACAACTATAAGCATCAAATGATGTCTCGATGATTATTAAACAGCTCTTACCCAAACATAACATTTATTCCAACTATGTAGAGCATAATTAATTTGGTCACGCTTGAAAGGTGCACCAGAACTACCCATTAAACGAAAATAGACAAGTAAACCTCTGAAACACATCCTTAGTATTATCCACTATGATCTCCTAATCAACAATGACACGTCTGTACTACATACAGCAATTTCTGACTGATGCTCATATGTAAAGCAACAAGATACCGGAATCATCCATTGTACCTCATCTAACATTTTCCACAAACAACACTGACACATCCAAAGAGTCCACTTCTACTTCTGGTAACAATATTTGGGACCAGGTGCCCTGGATACAAATTCAGAAACATGACAAAGACAGCTGCAGAGCAATATATGGGGAACACACCCACTAATTTTCATACCATCCAGTTACTGGTGAAATCTGAATACCTGGTGTCATGTTACAAATTTAGAAATGTTGAGCTAATGTTTGAAACTGAACACCCCTACAACTTTCCAATGAATAGGCAAGACAATCTATTAAACCGAACCCAAGTGAATGGCAACTTACGAATGTCAACCCGCCATGCTTCTTGAGCAGTTCGATCATAGCATGCCTCTTTGCACCCTCTGCGTCAGCAAGTGGCTGTAAATCAACCAAAAGTTAGCATCGTGAGCAATTGTGACAAATATCGCAATACTAGAAATTGGAATGAAAACCAGCACAGTCACAACCATGCAGCATAAACATAACCAAGCAGGAACCAGAACCTCAGAAGTCTACCCAACAAATATGCATTGAACACCGAACTCGTTGCAGATGCATTTGAACAACTACATCATATAGGACAAGCCCCGCCAATTAGCAGTGGTAATCCTAATTTCGTGGAGCACAGCCGGAGCTCCCACCCAAGCACCCAAGGCAGACGGTGGCACGAGCGACATCAGACGAACGAAAAGCTCGAGTGCAAACAAGAGGCTAATGCTCATCGTTTTTCCCTCGAGAATAATCCAGCCCAACGCTGACGCCCCCATTATTACCAACCAACAGGCGGAACCACCAACGCGACGCGGAAGGGGGGAGGAGGATGAGGATCACCGTGTTCTGCCAGCGGTCGAGCGCGTTGACGTCGGCGCCCTTGGCGAGGAGGCACTCGGCGACCTCCTGCCATCCGTGGAGCGCGGCCACGTGGAGCGGCGTGCGGCTGTCGTAATCGCGGGCGCTGACGAGCGTGCCGTCCTCGTCGAGCAGCTTGCGCACGGCGGCCGCGTCGTTCTGGTGCGTGTGCCAGAGGATGAGCGACGTGCGCGCCACCAGGCTCTTGTCGTCGAACCGCCGGCGCGGGTGGCCCTCGCCGCCGCTGCCCGACGACCCGCCCGCGCCGCCCCCGCCCCCGCCCCGGCCGGCCGCATGCGCCGCCTCCTCCTCCGCCCCGCTCATCTCCCGCCCGCCGAATCTGGCCTCCCTCCCTCGCCCTCCCTGTCTCTCTCTCTCTCCCTGCGACGGACGGACGGACGGACGCTGGCCGTGGAGTCCGAGTATTGAGGAGGGGGGCGGATTCTGTGTCCCTCGGCGCGCGTGATCGCGTCCAGCGATGGAGTGGGAGGATCCGATCTGATATGGAAATGGCGCCCGCGTTAACCAGTAATTCTTTCTGCAATCGCTTGACCGACGCGACGCGACGCGGCCCACTTGTGCGCCAGCCTGGAGCGGCCGCCCACCGGACGGGGGAACGTTCCGTGTCAGCGATGTCTTCGCCTCGCCCTCGCGTGGAAAACGAAAAGAGCTGCGACAATTTGACCGATTTGGCCATCATGTTGCCGTCTGAGGCCTCGTTCGGTTTGAAGGATTTTCATAGGAAATATTTTCCTCCATTTTTAAATATTTGTTTTTTTAGATATTTCAAATGAACTATTATATATGGATGTATATAAACATATTTTAGAGTGTAAATTCACTTATTTTACTTCGTATGTACTCCCTCTGTAAACTAATATAAAAGCGTTTAGATCACTACTTTAGTATTCTAAACGCTCTTATATTAGTTTACGGAGGGAGTAGTCACTTGTTGAAATATATAGAAAGACAAATATTTAGGAACGGAGGGAGTACATAGAAACAAGGATCTCGGAGGAAAATTTCCTATAGATATATTCGGTTTGTAGGAGATATATATAGGAATTTCGTAGGAATACTATTCATTTCCTGTGTTTTTAAGGAAACTACACAGCCACTCAAAGCTCATTTTGCGTGTAGGAACAAGGCAACTCAAATCCTTAGTATGGCAAGTGCCATCCTATCAAATTCCTATACTACTCCTAATTTCTAGGTTTTGATTTCCTCCAAACCGAATGAGCCTTGAGCATACATGCCACTTTTTCTCCCCACCGTTAGGCATCAGTCGTTTGCAACATTGCCGCCATTTGCAAAGATGTCATTCCCCCGAATGTTGCAAATGACGCGTCGTTCATGGGCAAGACCGCTTGCAACGACAATGCCGCTTGCAGCATCGAATGGTGGGACTTGTAGCATCGTGCGAAGAGCCACGCCCCATGTTGCAACATTGATGCCCTTGAAGTAGCACGTCACCCCAAGCATCGGCTTCCAGCGACGTGTCGTCCTTGTCGACTTGCAGTATGACGTGCTAGCAACATCGAGTGAGGGGGGTTGCAGCAACATCATCAATAGCAGCGTGCTTGCAACAGCCGATGTTGGGTGTTGGTATATGGTAGAGAGAGAAGCTATGCTAACCTCGTCGAGAGAAAAACAAAAGGATGAGGTACAGTGGTTAAGGATGACGCCTCGGTGTCCATATGGGGGAGATATTGTAAGAGATGGGCGGTGGTTTTGTGGGGATCAGATGTAAGGGTGGAGCACGAATCAAGGCACAGTGGAACAACTGCATAGACAATGAACGAAATGCTTTCATCAGCCACCTCATGAAGATAAGCGTTTTTGCTCTTTTTCATTGGAAAACTTGACAGCCTCACTATCTAAGTTGGGGACCAAGAAGGAATTCTATAATCATGTGTAGATACTGATCATTGCTTTTTCAGGGAATGATGTACTGATCATTGGTTGCTACAAAGAACTCTACGACTTTTACCAGCTAAATTTTACCTCGCCAATTGATTTAGTAATGACAGATTGCTTCTTAGGTTTGTTTGAGGGATCATTGCTAATTGTTTATTTTTCTTATTATCATTGGCCAAATTATGAGTAAATGAAACGAAAATGATCCAATCCAACCGACCAGTTGAAGACTCGCCTTCTCACATGCGAAAAGGGCCTCATATCATCATCTCATCTCATCTCTTTCTCTCTCTCTCTCTCTCTCTCTCTTCCTCTCTCTCTCTCTCTTCCTCCCTCCCTCCCTCCCTCCCTCCCTCCCTCCCTCCCTCCCTCCGCCCATCTCCCTCTTCCAGCCGCACGCACGACCGTGCTCAACAACATCGCTTCATGCGGGTCTCCTTCCTCGAGGCCTCTTCGTCTAAGCACCCATGGTGAGCCGGGTACATTGCCGATGATCCCCGTGTCTGCAAGAGGCATGGTTGCAGCAACTGTTGGGAATCGTTGCATGGAAAATAAAAAAAAATTCTACGCACACGCAATGATCCATCCATGGAGATGCATAGCAATGAGGGGGAGAGTGTGTCTACGTACCCTCATAGACCATAAGCAGAAGCGTTTCACAACGTGGTTGATGTAGTCAAACTTTTTTCGCGATCCAACCGATCGAGCATCGAACGGATGGCACCTCCGCGTTCAGCCACGTTTAGCTCGGTGACGTCCTCCGCCTTCTTGATCCAGCAAGATGGCGAGGTAGTATATGAGTTCCGGCAGCACCACGGCGTGATGACGGTGATGGTGATGTGATCTTCGCAGGGCTTCGCCTAAGCACTACGAAAATATGACCTAGGGAGTAAAGATGGACGGGGGCGCCACACACAGCTAAGACAATGTCGTGTCCTTGTGTGGCGCCCCCTCTCCACAAATATACATATATATACGTGGGAGGAAGGGAGGAGCAGCCAAATGAGGTGCCCAAGTAGGAGGAATCCTACTTGGAGTCCCTCCCAAGACGCGACCCTGCCTTATATAGGTGCGGGGGAAAGGCAGGGGAAGGTGGCGCCCCCCTTTCCTTTCTCCCATGAGAGGGTAAGGCAGGAGGGGCTAGCCCTCCCTCCTTTCCTTCCCTTAGGGCCTGATGTCCAAAGAAGGGGCGCACCAGGGGCTAGTCTGTCCCTCACTTGGCCCATTAGGCCCATAACACCTACCGGGGGTGTCCGGAACCCCTTCTGGTGACCCGATGGCTATCCGGTGCATCCCGAAACCCTTCCGGTGTCCGAATACCATCGTCCTATATATCAATATTTACCTCTCAACCATTTTGAGACTCCTCGTCATGTCCGTGATCTCATCCGGGACTCCGAACAACATTCATTCACCAAATCATATAACTCATTTAACACTATATCATCAACGGACGCTAAGCGCGCGAACCCTACGGGTTCGAGAACTATGTAGACATGACCGAGACACCTCTCTGGTCAATAATCAATAGCGGGACCTGGATGCCCATATTGGCTCCTACATATTCTATGAAGATATTTATCGGTCGAACCATTATGACAGCATGCGTAATTCCCTTTGTGCATTGATACGTCTCCAACGTATCTATAATTTTTTATTGTTCCATGTTGTTTTATTATCAATCTTGGATGTTTTATATCATTTTTTGCTACTAACCTATTGACATAGTGCCAAGTGCTAGTTGCTGATTTTTCCATGTTTTTTACATCACAGAAAATCCTTATCAAACGGAGTCCAAATGCCACGAAAATTTACGGAGATTTTTTATGGACCAGAAGGAAGAAGTTGGGTCCTGGTTGCACCTGGGGGGAGTACCGAGGAGGGGACAACCCACCAGGGCGCGCCAGGAGGCCCAGGCGCGACCTGGTGGGTTGTGCCCACCTCGGGTGCCCCCTGGACCGCCTCTTTGCTCAATAAATACCCCAAAAATACCAGAACCCTAGAAGCGTCGATGAAATATTCATCTAGCTGCCGCGGAGTCCAGAATCACCAGATCCAATATAGACACCATCTCGGATGGGGTTCACCACCTCCATGGATGCCTCTCCGATGATGTGTGAGTAGTTCTTTGTAGACCTTCGGGTCCGTAGTTAGTAGCTAGATGGCTTTCTCTCTCTCGCTGAATTCTCAATACAATGGTCTCTTGGAGATCCATATGATGTAACTCTTTTTGCGGTGTGTTTGTTGGGATCTGATGAACTTTGAGTTTATGATCAGTCATATCTTTTTATATCCATGAAAATTATTTGAGTTTCTTTGATCTCTTATATGCATGATCTCTTATAGCCTCGTATTTCTTCTCCGATATCTGGGTTTTGTTTGGCCAACTTGATCTATTTATCTTGCAATGGGAAGAGGTGCCCGGTAGTGGGTTCGATCTTACGGTGCTTGATCCCAGTGACAAAAAGGGAACCGACACGTATGAATCATTGCTACTAAGGATAAAAATATGAGATCTATATCTACGGCCATAGATAAATGGATCATGTCTACATCATGTCATCGTTCTTATTGCATTACTCCGTTTTTCCATGAACTTAATACACTAGATGCATGCTGGATAGCAGTCGACGTGTGGAGTAATAGTAGTAGATGCAGGCAGGAGTTGGTCTACTAATCTTGAACGTGATGCCTATGTATTGATCATTGCCTGGATATCGTCATAATTATTTGAGGTTCTATCAATTGCCCAACAGTAATTTGTTTACCCACCGTTTGCTATCTTTCTCGAGAGAAGCCACTAGTGAAATCTGAAGGAAATATGCCCTAGAGGCAATAATGAAGTTATTATTTATTTCCTTATATCATGATAAATGTTTATTATTCATGCTAGATTTGTATTAACCGGAAACATAATACATGTGTGAATACATAGACAAACAGTGTCACTAGTATGCCTCTACTTGACTAGCTCGTTAATCAAAGATGGTTATGTTTCCTGACCATAGACATGGGTTGTCATTTGATTAACGGGATCACATCATTAGGAGAATGTTGTGATTGACATGACCCATTCCGTTAGCTTAGCACCCGATCGTTTAGTATGTTGCTATTGCTTTCTTCATGACTTATACATGTTCCTATGACTATGAGATTATGCAACTCCTGTTTACGGAGGAACACTTTGTGTGCTACCAAACGTCACAACGTAATCGGGTGATTATAAAGGTGCTCTCTTGTGTCTCCGAAGGTACATGTTGGGTTGGCGTATTTTGAGATTAGGATTTGTCACTCCGATTGTCGGAGAGGTATCTCTGGGCCCTCTCGGTAATGCACATCACTTAAGCCTTGCAAGCATTGCAACTAATGAGTTAGTTGCGGGATGATGTATTACGAAACGAGTAAAGAGACTTGCGGTAACGAGATTGAACTAGGTATTGAGATACCGACGATCGAATCTCGGGCAAGTAACATACCGATGACAAAGGGAACAACGTATGTTGTTATGCGGTCTGATCGATAAAGATCTTTGTAGAATATATGGGAGCCAATATGAGCATCCAGGTTCCGCTATTGGTTATTGACCGAAGACGTGTCTCGGTCATGTCTAAATAGTTCTCGAACCCGTAGGGTCCGCACGCTTAACGTTATGATGACAGTTTTATTATGAGTTTATGTGTTGTACCAAGGTTGTTCGGAGTCCCAGATGTGATCACGGACATGGCGAGGAGTCTCGAAATGGTCGAGACATGAAGATTGATATATTGGAAGCCTATGTTTGGACATCGGAAGTGTTCCGGGTGAAATCGGGATTTTTCCGGAGTACCGGGAGGTTACCGGAACCCCCGGCAACTTAATGGGCCTTGGTGGAAGAGAGGAGAGGAGGCCAGGGCAGGGCCGCACGCCCCTCCCCCCTAGTCCGAATAGGACAAGGAAAGGGGGGCGCCCCTTTCCTTTCTCCCCTCCACCTCTTCCCCCCCTCTCTCCTAGTCCAACATGGAAGGGGGAGTCCTACTCGGTAGGAGTAGGACTCCTCCGGCGCGCCTCTCCCCTTGGCCGGCCGCACCCCCCTTGCTCCTTTATATACGGGGGCAGGGGGGCACCCCAAAGACACAAATTGATCTGTTTGATCTTTTAGCCATGTGCGGTGCCCCCCTCCACCATAGTCCACCTCGATAATACTGTAGCGGTGCTTAGGCGAAGCCATGCGTCGGTAGAACATCAACATCGTCACCACGCCGTCGTGCTGACGAAACTCTCCCTCAACACTCGGTTGGATCAGAGTTCGAGGGACGTCATCGGGCGGAACGTGTGCTGAACTCGGAGGTGACGTACGTTCGGTACTTGATCGGTCGGATCATGAAGACGTACGACTACATCAACCGCGTTGTGCTAATGCTTCCGCTTTCGGTCTACGAGGGTACGTAGGCAACACTCTCCCCTCTCGTTGCTATGCATCACCATGATCTTGCATGTGCGTAGGATTTTTTTTGAAATTACTACATTCCCCAATAGTGGCATCCGAGCCAGGTTTTATGCGTAGATGTCATATGCACGAGTAGAACACAAGTGAGTTGTGGGCGATATAAGTCATCTTGCTTACCGACATGTCATACTTTGGTTCGGCGGTATTGTTGGACGAAGTGGCCCGGACCGACATTACGCCAGACGCCACGCGAGACCGGTTCTCCCGACGTGCTTTGCACAAAGGTGGCTGGCGGGTGTCAGTTTCTCCAACTTTAGTTGAACCGAGTGTGGCTACGCCCGATCCTTGCGAAGGTTAAAACAACACCAACTTGACAAACTATCGTTGTGGTTTTTGATGCGTAGGTAAGAACGGTTCTTGCTAAGCCCGTAGCAGCCACGTAAAACTTGCAACAACAAAGTAGAGGACGTCTAACTTGTTTTTGCGGGGCATGTTGTGATGTGATATGGTCAAGACGTGATGCTATATTTTATTGTATGAGATGATCATGTTTTGTAACCGAGTTATCGGCAACTGGCAGGAGCCATATGGTTGTCGCTTTATTGTATGCAATGCAATCGCCCTGTAATGCTTTACTTTATCACTAAGCGGTAGCGATAGTCGTAGAAGCATAAGATTGACGAGACGACAACGATGCTACGAAGGAGATCAAGGTGTCGTGCCGGTGACGATGGTGATCATGGAGGTGCTTCAGAGATGGAGATCACAAACACAAGATGATGATGGCCATATCATATCACTTATATTGATTGCATGTGATGTTTATCTTTTATGCATCTTATCTTGCTTTGATTAACGGTAGCATTATAAGATGATCTCTCACTAAATTTCAAGATAAAAGTGTTCTCCCTGAGTATGCACCGTTGCCAAAGTTCGTCGTGCCCAGACACCACGTGATGATCAGGTGTGATAAGCTCTACATCCATCTACAACAGGTGCAAGCCAGTTTTGCACACGCAGAATACTCAGGTTAAACTTGACGAGCCTAGCATATGCAGATATGGCCTCGGAACACTGAGACCGAAAGGTCGAGCATGAATCATACAGTAGACATGATCAACATAGTGATGTTCACCATTGAAGGCTACTCCATTTCACGTGATGATCGGTTATGGTTTAGTTGATTTGGATCACGTGATCACTTAGAAGATTAGAGGGATGTCTTTCTAAGTGGGAGTTCTTAAGTAATATGATTAATTGAACTTAAATTTATCATGAACTTAGTACTGATAGTATCTTGCTTGTCTATGTTTGATTGTAGATAGATGGCCCGTCTTTGTTGTTCCGTTGAATTTTAATGCGTTACTTCGTAAAGCAAAGTTGAAAGATGATGGTAGCAATTACACGGACTGGGTCCGTAAATTGAGGATTATCCTCATTGCTGCCTGACAAGAATTACGCCCTGGAAGCACCGCTGGGTGCGAACTTCTGCAGGAGCAACACCGGATGTTATGAACTTGGCAGAGCAAAGCCGATGACTACTCAATAGTTGATGTGCCATGCTTTACGGCTTAGAACCGGGACTTCAACGATGTTTTGAACGTCATGGAGCATATGAGATGTTCCAGGAGTTGAAGTTAATATTTCAAGCAAATGCCTGGATTGAGAGATATGAAGTCTCCAATAAGTTCTATAGCTGCAAGATGGAGGAGAATAGTTATGTCGGTGAGCATATACTCAAGATGTCTGGGTATAATAATCACTTGATTCAACTGGGAGTTAATCTTCGGATGATAGCATCATTGATGTAATTCTCCAATCATCGCCACCAAGCTACAAGAGCTTCGTGATGAACTATAATATGCAAGGGATGGATGAGACGATTCCCGAGCTCTTCGCAATGCTAAAGGCTGCGGAGGTAGAAATCAAGAAGGACCATCAAGTGTTGATGGTCAACAAGACCACTAGTTTCAAGAAAAAAGAGCAAAGGAAAGAAGAAGGGGAACTTCAAGAAGAACATCAAGCAAGTTGCTGCTCAGGAGAAGAAACCCAAGTCTGGACCTAAGCCTGAAACTGAGTGCTTCTGGCAAGCCATCGGTCACCGAAGCGTAACTGCCCCAAGTATTTGGCGAATAAGAAGGATGGCAAGGTGAACAAAGGTATATGTGATATACATGTTATTGATGTGTACCTTACTAGAGCTCGCAGAGCAATTTGGGTATTTGATACTGGTTTTGTTGCTAATATTTGCAACTCGAAACAGGGACTATGGATTAAGCGAACACTGGCCAAGGATGAGGTGACGATGCGCGTGGGAAATGGTTCCAAAGTCGATGTTATCGCGGTCGGCATGCTACCTCTACATCCACCTTCGGGATTAGTTTTAGACCTAAATAATTGTTATTTGGTGCCAGCTTGAGCATGAACATTATATCTTGATCTTGTTTGATGCGAGACGGTTATTCATTTAAATCAGAGAATAATGGTTGTTCTATTTATATGAGTAATATCTTTTATGGTCATGCACCCTTGAAGAGTGGTCTATTTTTGATGAATCTTGATAGTAGTGATACACATATTCATAATGTTGAAGCCAAAAGATGCAGAATTGATAATGATAGTGCAACTTATTTTTGGCACTGCCATTTAGGTCATATCGGTGTAAAGCGCATGAAGAAACTCCATACTGATGGACTTTTGGAACCACTTGATTATGAATCACTTGGTACTTGCGAACCGTGCCTCATGGGCAAGATGACTAAAACGCCGTTCTCCGGTACTACGGAGAGAGCAACAGATTTGTTGGAAATCATACATACAGATGTATGTGGTCCGATGAATGTTGAGGCTCGTGGCGGATATCGTTATTTTCTCACCTTCACAGATGATTTAAGCAGATATGGGTATATCTACTTAATGAAGCATAAGTCTGAAACATTTGAAAAGTTCAAAGAATTTAGTGAAGTTGAATATCATCGTAACAAGAAAATAAAGTTTCTACGATCTGATCGTGGAGGAGAATATTTGAGTTCTGAGTTTGGTCTACATTTGAAACAATGCGGAATAGTTTCGCATCTCTCGCCACCTGGATCACCACAGGGTAATGGTGTGACCGAACGTCGTGCCCGTCCGGTCTTGGATATGGTGCGATCTATGATGTCTCTTACTGATTTACCGCTATCATTTTGGGGTTATGCTTTAGAGATGGCCGCATTCACATTAAATAGGGCACCATCAAAATCCGTTGAGACGACGCCTTATGAACTGTGGTTTGGCAAGAAACCAAAGTTGTCGTTTCTTAAAATTTGGGGCTGCGATGCTTACGTGAAAAAGCTTCAACCTGATAAGCTCGAACCCAAATCAGAGAAATGTGTCTTCATAGGATACCCAAAGGAGACTGTTGGGTACACCTTCTATCACAGATCCGAAGGCAACACATTTGTTGCTAAAAATGGATCCTTTCTAGAGAAGGAGTTTCTCTCGAAAGAAGTGAGTGGGAGGAAAGTAGAACTTGATGAGGTAAGTGTACCTGCTCCCTTATTGGAAAATAGTTCGTCACAGAAACCGGTTTCTGTGACACCTACACCAATTAGTGCGGAAGTTAATGATGATGATCATGAAATTTCAGATCAAGTTGTTACTGAACCTCGTAGATCAACTAGAGTAAGATCCGCACCAAAGTGGTACGGTAATCCTGTTCTGGAAGTCATGCTACTAGATCATGATGAACGTAGAACTATGAAGAACCGATGGTGAGCCCAGATTCCGCAAAATGGCTTGAAGCCATGAAATCTGAGATGGGATCCATGTATGAGAACAAAGTGTGGACTTTGGTCGACTTGCCCGATGATCGACAAGCAATTGAGAATAAATGGATCTTTAAGAAGAAGACTGACGCTGACGGTAATATTACTGTCTACAAAGCTCGACTTGTTGCGAAAGGTTTTCGACAAGTTCAAGGGGTTGACTACGATGAGACCTTCTCACCCGTAGCGATGCTTAAGTCTGTCAGAATCATGTTAGCAATTGCCGCATTTTTCATGATTATGAAATTTGGCAGATGGATGTAAAAACTGCATTCCTGAATGGATTTCTGGAAGAAGAGTTGTATATGATGCTACCGGAAGGTTTTGTCGATCCAAAGGGAGCTAACAAAGTGTGCAAGCTCCAGCGATCCATTTATGGACCGGTGCAAGCCTCTCAGAGTTGGAATAAATGCTTTGATAGTGTGATCAAAGCATTTGGTTTTATCTGAACTTTTGGAGAAGCTTTGTATTTACAAGAAAGTGAGTGGGAGCTCTATAGCATTTACGATATTATATGTGGATGACATATTACGATTGGAAATGATATAGAATTTCTGATAGCATAAAGGGATACTTGAATAAGAGTTTTTCGATGAAAGACCTCGGTGAAGTTGCTTACATATTGGGCATTAAGATCTATAGAGATAGATCAAGACGCTTAATTGGACTTTCACAAAGCACATACCTTGAAAAAGTTTTGAAGAAGTTCAAAATGGATCAAGCAAAGAAAGGGTTCTTGCACTGTTACAAGGTGTGAAATTGAGTAAGACTCAATGCCCGACCACTGCAGAAGATAGAGAGAAAATGAAAGATGCTCCCTATGCTTCAGCCATAGGCTCTATCATGTATGCAATGCTGTGTATCAGACCTGATGTGTGCCTTGCTATAAGTCTGGCAGGGAGGTACCAAAGTAATCCAGGAGTGGATCACTGGACAACGGTCAAGAACATCCTGAAAGACCTGAAAAGGACTAAGGATATGTTTCTCGTTTATAGAGGTGACAAAGAGCTCATCGTAAATGGTTACGTTGATGCAAGCTTTGACACTGATCCGGACGATTCTAAATCGCAAACTGGATATGTGTTAACATTGAACGGTGGAGTCATCGGTTGGTGCAGCTAAACAAAGCGTCGTGGCGGGATCTACATGTGAAGCGGAGTACATAGCTGCTTCGGAAGCAGCAAATGAAGGAGTTTATATCCGATCTAGGTGTCATACCTAGTGCATCGGGTCCAATGAAAAATCTTTTGTGACAATACTGGTGCAATTGCCTTGGCAAAGGAATCCAGATTTCACAAGAGAACCAAGCACATCAAGAGACGCTTCAATTCCATCCGGGATCTATTCCAGGTGGGAGACATAGAAATTTGCAAGATACATACGGATCTGAATGTTGCAGACCTGTTGACTAAGCCTCTTCCACGAGCAAAACATGATCAACACCAAGGCTCCATGGGTGTTAGAATCATCACTGTGTAATCTAGATTATTGACTCTAGTGCAAGTGGGAGACTAAAGGAAATATGCCCTAGAGGCAATAATAAAGTTATTATTTATTTCCTTATATCATGATAAATGTTTATTATTCATGCTAGAATTGTATTAACCGGAAACATAATACATGTGTGAATACATAGACAAGCAGTGTCACTAGTATGCCTCTACTTGACTAGCTCGTTAATCAAAGATGGTTATGTTTCCTGACCATAGACATGGGTTGCCATTTGATTAACGGGATCACATCATTAGGAGAATGTTGTGATTGACATGACCCATTCCGTTAGCTTAGCACCCGATCGTTTAGTATGTTGCTATTGCTTTCTTCATGACTTATACATGTTCCTATGGCTATGAGATTATGCAACTCCGTTCTGGGAGGAACACTTTGTGTGCTACAAAGCGTCTGGCGTAAGCGTGTGATTATAAAGGTGCTCTGAGTGTCTCCGAAGGTACTTGTTGGGTTGGCGTATTTCAAGATTAGGATTTGTCACTCCGATTGTCGGAGAGGTATCTCTGGGCCCTCTCGGTAAGACACATCACTTAAGCCTTGCAAGCATTGCAACCAATGAGTTAGTTGCGGGATGATGTATTATGGAACGAGTAAAGAGACTTGCTGATAACGAGATTGAACTAGGTATTGAGATACCGACGATCGAATCTCGGGCAAGTAACATACCGATGACAAAGGGAACAACGTATGTTGTTATGCGGTCTGACCGATAAAGATCTTCGTAAAATATGTGGGAGCCAATATGAGCATCCAGATTCTGCTATTGGTTATTGACCGGAGACGTGTCTCGGTCATGTCTACATAGTTCTCGAACCCGTCGGGTCCGCACGCTTAACGCTACGATGACAGTTTTATTATGAGTTCATGTGTTTTGATGTACCGAAGGTTGTTCGGAGTCCCGGATGTGATCACAGACATGACGAGGAGACTCGAAATGGTCGAGACATGAAGATTGATATATTGGAAGCCTATGTTTGGACATCGGAAGTGTTCCGGTGAAATCGGGATTTTTAGAGTACCGGGAGGTTCTTGGAACCCCGGCAACTTAATGGGCCTTAGTGGGCCTTGGTGGAAGAGAGCAGAGGAGGCCAGGGCAGGGCCGCGCACCCCTCCCCCTAGTCCGAATAGGACAAGGACTAGGAGAGGGGGGCGGCGCCCCCTGCTACGTCTTGAGCCTGCGTTGGTTTTCCCCGAAGAGGAGAGGATGATGCAGTAGAGTAGCGCGTAAGTATTTCCCTCAGTTTTTGAGAACCAAGGTATCAATCCAGTAGGAGGCCACGCACAAGTCCCTCGTACCTGCACAAAACGATAGCTACTCGCAACCAAGCGATTAGGGGTTGTCAATCCCTTCACGGTCACTTACGAGAGTGAGATCTGATAGAGATGATAGATAATATTTTTGGTATTTTTGGTATATAGATCAAAGTAAAAAGTAAAAGGCAAAGTAAAAAACAAAGCAAGTATTATAGTGATGGAGATTGATATGATGAGAATAGACCCGGGGGCCATAGGTTTCACTAGTGGCTTCTCTCAAGAGCATAAGTATTCTACGGTAGGTGAACAAATTATTGTTGAGCAATTGACAGAATTGAGCATAGTTATGAGTATATCTAGGTATGATCATGTATATAGGCATCACGTCTGTGACAAGTAGATCGAAATGATTCTGCATCTACTACTATTACTCCACTCATCGACCGCTATCCGCATGCATCTAGAGTATTAAGTTAAAAATAGAGTAACGCCTTAAGCAAGATGACAAGATGTAGAGGAATAAATTCATGCAATATGATAAATACCCCATCTTGTTATCCTCGATGGCAACAATACAATACGTGCCTTGCAAACCTTTACATCCTTTGGGTAAGGACACATAAGATTGAATCCAAAGCTATGCACTTCTCCCATTGCAAGAACTACCAATCTAGTTGGCCAAACCAAACGGATAATTCGAAGAGACTTGCAAAGATAACTCAATCATACATAAAAGAATTCAGAGAAGATTCAAATATTATTCATAGATAAGCTGGATCATAAACCCACAATTCATCGGTCTCAACAAACACACCGCAAAAGAAGATTACATCGAATAGATCTCCACGAGAGAGGGGGAGAACATTGTATTGAGATCCAAAAAGAGAGAAGAAGCCATCTAGCTACTAGCTACGGACCCGAAGGTCTGAAGTAAACTACTCACACTTCATCGAGAGGCTATGGTGATGATGTAGAAGCCCTCCGTGGTGGATGCCCCCTCGTGAGCTCAAACAGGCCCCAAGATGGGATCTCGTGGATACTGAGGAAGTTGCAGCGGTGGAATTAGGTTTTGGCTCCTGTTATGATCGTTTGAAGTACGTGGTATATATAGGAGGAAGGAGTAAGTCGGTGGAGCAACAGGGGCCCACGAGGCGGCGCGCCCTAGGGGGCGCCCCGCCTCGTGACCGCCTCTGTTGTTCCTTTGGCGTAGGGTCCAAGTCTCCTGGATCACGTTCGGTGAGAAAATCACGTTTTCGAAGGTTTCATTCCGTTTGGACTCCGTTTGATATTCCGTTTCTTTGAAACACTGAAATAGGCAAAAAACAACAATTCTGGGCTGGGCCTCCGGTTAATAGGTTAGTCCCAAAAATAATATAAAAGTGGAAAATAAAGCCCAATATAGTCCAAAACAGTAGATAAAGTAGCATGGAGCAATAAAAAATTATAGATACGTTGGAGACGTATCAGGCATCCCCAAGCTTAATTCCTGCTCGTCCTCGAGTAGGTAAATAATAAAAAGAGAATTTTTGATGCGGAGTGATACTTTGGCATAATTTCAATGTAAATCTTCTTAATCATGGTATGAATATTCAGATCCGAAAGATTCAAGACAAAAGTTCATATTGACATAAAAATAATAATACTTCAAGCATACTAACTAAGCAATTATGTCTTCTCAAAATAACATGGCCAAAGAAAGTTATCCCTACAAAATCATATAGTCCGGCTATGCTCCATCTTCCCCACACAAAATATTTAAATCATGCACAACCCCGATGACAAGCCAAGCAATTGTTTCATACTTTAACATTTTCAAAACTTTTTCAATCTTCACGCAATACATGAGCGTGAGCCATGGATATAGTGAAGGAAATATGCCCTAGAGGCAATAATAAAGTTATTATTTATTTCCTTATATCATGATAAATGTTTATTATTCATGCTAGAATTGTATTAACCGGAAACATAATACATGTGTGAATACATAGACAAACAGATAAGTCACTAGTAAGCCTCTACTAGACTAGCTCATTAATCAAAGATGGTTATGTTTCCTAACCATAGACATGTGTTGTCATTTGATTAATGGGATCACCTCATTAGAAGAATGATGAGGTTGACATGACCCATTCCGTTAGCTTAGCACTTGATCGTTTAGTATATTGCTATTGCTTTCTTCATGACTTATACATGTTCCTGTAACTATGAGATTATGCAACTCCCGTTTACCGGAGGAACACTTTGGGTACTACCAAACGTCACAACGTGAATCGGGTGATCATAAAGGAGTACTACAGGTGTCTCCAAAGGTACTTGTTGGGTTGGCGTATTTGAGATTAGGTTTTGTCACTCCGATTGTCGGAGAGGTATCTCTGGCCTTCTCGGTAATACACATCACATAAAGCCTTGCAAGCATTGCAACTAATGAGTTAGTTGTGAGATGAAGTATTACGAACGAGTAAAGAGACTTGCCAAGAATGAGATTGAACTAGGTATTGGATACCGACGATCGAATCTCGGGCAAGTAACATACCGATGACAAAAGGAACAACGTATGTTGTTATGCGGTCTGACCGATAAAGATCTTCAGAGAAAATGTAGGAACCCAGATGGGCATCCAGGTCCCGCTATTGGTTATTGACCGGAGATGTGTCTCGGTCATGTCTACATTGTTCTCGAACCGTAGGGTCCGCGCTTAAGGTTTCGATGGCGGTTATATTATGAGTTTGTGTATTTTGATGTACCGAAGGTTGTTCGAGTCCCGGATATGATCACGGACATGACGAGGAGTCTCGAAATGGTCGAGACATAAAGATTAATATATTGGACGGATATATTTGGACACCGGAAAGGTTAGGAGAAGTTTGGAGCTCGGGAGGTTACTGGAACCCCGGAGGTATATGGGCCTTATTGGGCCCATGTAGGAGGAAGGAGAAGGAAAAAGGGAGGCGCGCCCCCAAGCCCAATCCGAATTGGGGAGGGCGGCCCCCCTTCGCTTCTCCTTCCCCTCTTCCTATTCCTACTACTAGTACTACTTCCTAATACTAGTACTCCTTCCTTCCCCTCCAAATAAGATAAGGAAAGAGAGGGAAACCTACTTGGAGTAGGTTTCCCTCCCTATGGTGCGCCCCTTGAGGCCGGCCACCCCTCCCTCCCTCCTTTATATACGGGGTAGGGGGCACCCTAGGACACACAAGTTGATCCTTGAGATCGTTCCTTAGCCGTGTGCGGTGCCCCCTCCACCATATTCCACCTCGGTCATATCAGAAGCGGTGCTTAGGCGAAGCCTGCGTCGGTGAAACATCAAGATCGTCACCACGCCGTCGTGCGGCCGGAACTCCCTCTCCCGGAGCTTTGCTGGATCGGAGCCCGAGGAGCGCCATCGAGCTGAACGTGTGCCAAGAACTTCGGAGGCGCCGAGTAACGGCGCTGGGATCGGCCGATCGCGAGGAGAACGTCGACTACTTCCTCTACGTCGTGATCGACTCGGAGGTGCCGGAGTAACGGCGCTGGGATCGGCAGGATCACGAGGAGAACGTACGACTACTTCCTCTACGTTGTGATCGCTTCCGCTTTGGTCTACGAGGGTACGTAGACAATACTCTCCCCTCTCGTTGCTATGCCATCACCATGGTCCTGTGTGCGTAGGAAATTTTTGAAATTACTGCGTTCCCCAACAGGTGGCATCGAGCCAGGTTTTATGCGTTGATGTCATATGCACGAGTAGAACACAAGCGAGTTGTGGGCGATACAAGTCATACCGCCTACCAGCATGTCATACTTTGGTTCAGCGGTATTGTGAGATGAAGCGGCCCGGACCGACATTACGCGTGACGCTTACGCGAGACTGGTTTCACTGCTACGAGCACTCGTGCTTAAAGGTGGCTGGCGGGTGTCTGTCTCTCTCACTTTAGTTGAACCGAGTGTGGCTACGCCCGGTCCTTGAGAAGGTTAAACGGAGTCTATTTGACGAAGTATCGTTGTGGTTTTGATGCGTAGGTAAGATCGGTTCTTGCTCAGCCCGTAGCAGCCACGTAAAACTTGCAACAACAAAGTAGAGGACGTCTAACTTGTTTTTGCAGGGCATGTTGTGATGTGATATGGTCAAGACGTGATGCTATATTTTATTGTATGAGATGATCATGTTTTGTAACCGAAGTTATCGGCAATGGCGAGAGCCATATGGTTGTCGCTTATTGTATGAAATGCAAGCATACCTGTAATTGCTTTACTTTATCACTAAGCGGTAGCGATAGTCGTAGAAGCAATAGATGGCGTAAACGACAACGATGCTACGATGGAGATCAAGGTGTCGCGCCGGTGACGATGGTGATCACGACGGTGCTTCGAAGATGGAGATCACAAGCACAAGATGATGATGGCCATATCATATCACTTATATTGATTGCATGTGATGTTTATCCTTTATGCATCTTATCTTGCTTTGATTGACGGTAGCATTATAAGATGATCTCTCACTAAAATTATCAAGAAGTGTTCTCCACGAGTATGCACCGTTGCCAAAGTTCGTAGTACCCAGACACCAAGTGATGATCTGGTGTGATAAGTTCTACGTCCATCTACATCGGGTGCAAAACAGTTGCACACGCGGAATACTCAGGTTAAACTTGACGAGCCTAGCATATAACAGAGATGGCCTCGGAACACGGAGACCGAAAGGTCGAGCGTGAATCATATAGTAGATATGATCAACATAAGATGTTCACCATTGAAAACTACTCCATCTCACGTGATCATCGGTTATGGTTTAGTTGATTTGGATCACGTGATCACTTAGATGACTAGAGAGATGTCTGTCTAAGTGGGAGTTTTTTAATATGATTAATTATAACTTAAATTTATCATGAACTTAGTACCTGATAGTATTTTTGCTTGTCTATGTTTACTGTAGATAGATGGCTCGTGCTATTGTTCCGTTGAATTTTAATGCGTTCCTTGAGAAAGCAAAGTTGAAAGATGATGGTAGCAATTACACGGACCGGGTCCGTAATTTGAGGATTATCCTCATTGCTGCACGGAAGAATTACGTCCTGGAAGCACCGCTGGGTGCCGAACTGCTGCGAGAGCTGCGCCGAAGTTGTGAACGTCTGGCGAGCAAAGCTGATGACTACTCGATAGTTCGGTGTGCCATGCTTTACGGCTTAGAACCGGGTCTTCAACGACGTTTTGAACGTCATGGAGCATATGAGATGTTCCAGGAGTTGAAGTTAATATTTCAAGCAAATGCCCGGATTGAGAGATATGAAGTCTCCAATAAGTTCTATAGCTGCAAGATGGAGGAGAATAGTTACGTCGGTGAACATATACTCAAAATGTCCGGGTATAATAATCACTTGATTCAAGCTGGGAGTTACTCTTCCGGATGATAGTGTCATTGATGAAATTCTCCAATCATCGCCACCAAGCTACAAGAGCTTCGTGATGAACTATAATATGCAAGGGATGAACAAAACAATTCCGAGCTCTTCGCAATGCCGAAAGCATGAGGTAGAAATCAAGAAAGAGCATCAAGTGTTGATGGTCAACAAGACCACTAGTTTCAAGAAAAAGGGCAAAGAAAAGAAGAAGGAAACTTCAAAAGAACAGCAAGAAAGTTGCTGCTCAAGAGAAGAAACCCAAGTCTGGACCTAAGCACGAATCGAGTGTTTTACCGCAAGCGGTGGACCTTTGGAAGCGTAACTGCCCCAAGTATTTGGCGGATAAGAAGGATGGCAAGGTGAACAAAGGTATATGTGATATACATGTTATTGATGTGTACCTTACTAGAGCTCGTAGTAGCACCTCGGGTATTTGATCTTGGTTACATTGCTAATATTTGCAACTCAAAGCAGGGGACTACAGAATAAACGAGCACCGGCAAAGGGCGAGGTGACGATCTTGGCGTGGGAAGCGGTACCAAGGTCAATGTGATCATGATCGGCACGCTACCTCTACATCTACCTTCGGGATTAGTTTTAGACCTAAATAATTGTTATTTGGTGCCAGCGTTGAGCATGAACATTATATCTGGATCTTGTTTGATGCGAGACGGTTATTCATTTAAATCGAGAGAATAATGGTTGTTCTATATATATGAGTAATATCTTTTAAGGTCACGAACCCTTGAAGAATGGTCTATTTTTATAGAATCTCGATAGTAGTAATAAACATATACATAATGTTGAAACCAAAATATGCAGAGTTGATAATGATAATGCAACTTATTTGTGGCAATCGCCGTTTAGCTCATATCGATTGTAAAACGCATGAAGAAACTCCATACTGATGGGCTTCTGGAATCACTTGATTATGAATCACTTGGTACTTGCGAACCGTGCCTCATGGGCAAGAGGACAAAAACGCCGTTCTCCGGAACTATGGAGCGAGCAACTGATTTTTTGGAAATCATACATACTGATGTTTGTGGTCCAATGAATATTGAGGCACGCGGCGGGTATCGTTATTTTCTCACCTTCACAGATGATTTGAGCAGATATGGGTATATCTACTTAATGAAACACAAATCTGAAACATTTGAAAAGTTCAAAGAATTTCAGAGTGAAGTGGAAAATCATCGTAACAAGAAAATAAAGTTTCTACGATCTGATCGTGGAGGAGAATATTTGAGTTCTGAGTTTGGTTTACATTTGAAACAATGTGGAATAGTTTCGCAACTCACGCCACCGGAACACCACGGAGAAATGGTGTGTCCGAACGTCGTGTCGTACTTTACTTGATATGGTGCGATCTATGATGTCTCTTACTGATTTACCGCTATCGTTTTGGGGATATGCTTTAGAGACGGCCGCATTCACGTTAAATAGGGCACCATCTAAATCCGTTGAGACGACACCGTATGAACTATGGTTTGACAAGAAACCAAAGTTGTCGTTTCTTAAAATTTGGGGCTGCGATGCTTATGTGAAGAAACTTCAACCAGATAAGCTCGAACCCAAATCGGAAAAATGTGTCTTCATAGGATACCCAAAGGAGACTGTTGGGTACACCTTCTATCACAGATCTGAAGGCAAGATTTTCGTTGCCAAGTTCGGATCCTTTCTAGAGAAAGAGTTTCTCTCGAAAGAAGTGAGTGGGAGGAAAGTAGAACTTGAAGAGATAATCAGATTCGCTCCCTTATTGGAAAGTAGTTCATCACAAGAAACGGTTCTGTGGACAACTACACCAATTAGTGAGGAAACTAATGATGTTGATCATGAAACTTCAGATCAAGTTGCTCTTGAACTTCAGAGGTCAAGCAGAATAAAATACGCACCCGAGTGGTACGGTAATCCTATTCTGGAAGTCATGTTACTTGACCATGGCGAACCTACAAACTATGAAGAAGCGATGGTGAGCCCAGATTCTGCAAAATGGCTGGAAGCCATGAAATCTGAGATGGGATCCATGTATGAGAACAAAGTATGGACTTTGGTTGACTTGCCCGATGATCGGCAAGCCATTGAGAATAAATGGATCTTTAAGAAGAAGACGGACGCCGATTGTAATGTAACTGTCTATATTGCTCGACTTGTTGCAAAAGGTTTTCGACAAGTTCAAGGGGTTGAATACGATGAGACTTTCTCACCCGTAGCGATGCTTAAGTCTGTCTGAATCATGTTAGCAATTGCCGCATTTTATGATTATGAAATTTGGCAAATGGATGTAAAAACTGCATTCTTGAATGGATTTCTAGAAGAAGAGTTGTATATGATGCAACCAGAAGGTTTTGTTGATCCAAAGGCCGCTAACAAAGTGTGCAAGCTCCAGCGATCAATTTATGGTCTGGTGCAAGCCTCTCGGAGTTGGAATAAACGCTTTGATAGTGTGATCAAAGCATATGGTTTTATACAGACTTTTGGAGAAGCCTGTGTTTACAAGAAAGTGAGTGGGAGCTCTGTAGCATTTTTGATATTATATGTAGACGACATATTATTGATTGGAAATGATATAGAATTTCTGGATAGCATAAAAGGATACTTGAACAAATTTTTTTCAATGAAAGACCTCGGTGAAGCTGCTTACATATTGGGCATCAAGATCTATAGAGATAGATCAAGACGCTTAATTGGACTTTCACAAAGCACATACCTTGATAAAGTTTTGAAGAAGTTCAAAATGGATCGTGCAAAGAAAGGTTTTTACCTGTATTACAAGGTGTAAGATTGAGTCGGACTCAATGCCCGACCACAATGAAGATAGAGAGAAAATGAAAGATGTTCCCTATGCTTCAGCCATAGGCTCTATCATGTATGCAATCTTGTGTACCAGACTGGCGTATGCTTAGTGTAAGCTTGGCAGGAAGGTACCAAAGTAATCCAGAGTGGATCATCGGACAGCGGTCAAGAACATCTGAAATACGAAAAGGACTAAGTATATTTTTCTCTTTTATGGAGGTGACAAAGAGCTTTTCGTAAATGTTTTAGTCAATGCAAGCTTTGACACTTATCCGGACGATTCTAAATCGGAATCCGGATTCGTGTTTTTGTTTAACGGTGGTGCTGTCAGTTGGTGCAGTTCTAAACAAAGCGTCGTGGCGGGATCTACATGTGAAGCGGAGTACATAGCTGCTTCGGAAGCAGCGGATGAAAGAGTTCATTTCCGATCTAGGTGTTATACCTAGTGCATCGGGACCAATGAAGATCTTCTGTGACAATACTGGTGCAATTGCCTTGGCAAAGGAATCCAGATTTCACAAGAGGACCAAGCATATCAAGAGACGCTTCAATTCCATTCGGGACCAAGTCCAAGTGGGAGAAATAGAGATTTGCAAAATACATACGGATCTGAACGTTGCAGACCCGTTGACTAAGCCTCTTCCACGAGAAAAACATGATCAACACCAAGACTCCATGGGTGTTAGAATCATTACTGAGTAATCTAGATTATTGACTCTAGTGCAAGTGGGAGACTGAAGGAAATATGCCCTAGAGGCAATAATAAAGTTATTATTTATTTCCTTATATCATGATAAATGTTTATTATTCATGCTAGAATTGTATTAACCGGAAACATAATACATGTGTGAATACATAGACAAACAGATAAGTCACTAGTAAGCCTCTACTAGACTAGCTCATTAATCAAAGATGGTTATGTTTCCTAACCATAGACATGTGTTGTCATTTGATTAATGGGATCACCTCATTAGAAGAATGATGTGGTTGACATGACCCATTCCGTTAGCTTAGCACTTGATCGTTTAGTATATTGCTATTGCTTTCTTCATGACTTATACATGTTCCTGTAACTATGAGATTATGCAACTCCGTTTACGGAGGAACACTTTGGGTACTACCAAACGTCACAACGTAATCGGGTGATCATAAAGGAGTACTACAGTGTCTCCAAAGGTACTTGTTGGGTTGGCGTATTTCGAGATTAGGTTTTGTCACTCCGATTGTCGGAGAGGTATCTCTGGGCCTTCTCGGTAATACACATCACATAAAGCCTTGCAAGCATTGCAACTAATGAGTTAGTTGTGAGATGAAGTATTACGAACGAGTAAAGAGACTTGCCGATGAACGAGATTGAACTAGGTATTGGATACCGACGATCGAATCTCGGGCAAGTAACATACCGATGACAAAAGGAACAACGATGTTGTTATGCGGTCCGACCGATAAAGATCTTCAGAAAATGTAGGAACCAATATGGGCATCCAGGTCCCGCTTATTGGTTATTGACCGGAGATGTGTCTCGGTCATGTCTACATTGTTCTCGAACCGTAGGGTCCGCACGCTTAAGGTTTCGATGACGGTTATGTTATGAGTTTGTGTATTTTGATGTACCGAAGGTTGTTCGGAGTCCCGGATATGATCAAGGACATGCCGAGGAGTCTCGAAATGGTCGAGACATAAAGATTAATATATTGGACGGATATATTTGGACACCGGAAAGGTTCCGGAGAAGTTTGGAGCTCGGGAGGTTACCGGAACCCCGGAGGTATATGGGCCTTATTGGGCCCATGTAGGAGGAAGGAGAAGGAACAAGGGAGGGGCGCCCCAAGCCCAATCCGAATTGGGGAGGCCGCCCCCTTTCCTTTCTCCTTCCCCTCTTCCTATTCCTACTACTAGTACTACTTCCTAATACTAGTACTCCTTCCTTCCCTCCAAATAAGATAAGGAAAGAGAGGAAACCTACTTGGAGTAGGTTTCCCTCCCTATGGTGCGCCCCTTGAGGCCGGCCACCCCTCCCTCCCTCCTTTATATACGGGGTAGGGGGCACCCTAGGACACACAAGTTGATCCTTGAGATCGTTCCTTAGCCGTGTGCGGTGCCCCTCCACCATATTCCACCTCGGTCATATCGTAGCGGTGCTTAGGCGAAGCCTGCGTCGGTGAAACATCAAGATCGTCCACCACGCCGTCAGGCCGACGGAACTCCCTCTCCCCGGAGCTTTGCCGGATCGGAGCCCGAGGAGCGTCATCGAGCTGAACGTGTGCCAAGAACTCGGGCGCCGGAGTAACGGCTGGGATCGGCTGGATCGCGAGGAGAACGTGACGACTACTTCCTCTACGTCGTGATCGACTCGGAGGTGCCGGAGTAACGGCGCTGGGATCGGCAGGATCGCGAGGAGAACGTACGACTACTTCCTCTACGTTGTGATCGCTTCCGCTTTGGTCTACGAGGGTACGTAGACAATACTCTCCCCTCTCGTTGCTATGCCATCACCATGGTCCTATGTGTGCGTAGGAAATTTTTTGAAATTACTGCGTTCCCCAACATATAGCACTATAGGTGGAATAGAATGGTGGTTGTGGAGAAGACAAAAAAAAGAGAAGATAGTCTCACATCAACTAGGTGTATCAACGGGCTATGAAGATGCCCATCAATAGATATCAATGTGAGTGAGTAGAGATTGCCATGCAATGGATGCACTAGAGCTATAAGTATATGAAAGCTCAACAAAAGAAACTAAGTGGGTGTGCATCCAACTCGCTTGCTCCACGAAGACCTAGGGCATTTGAGGAAGCCCATCATTGGAATATACAAGCCAAGTTCTATAATGAAAAATTCCCACTAGTATATGAAAGTGACAAAATGAGAGACTCTCTATCATGAAGATCTTGGTGCTACTTTGAAGTACAAGTGTGGTAAAAGGATAGTAACATTGTCCCTTCTCTCTTTTTCTCTCTTTTTTTTTGTTTGGGCCTTTTCTCTTTTTTATGGCCTCTTTTTTTCGTCCGGAGTCTCATCCCGACTTGTGGGGGAATCATAGTATCCATCATCCTTTCCACACTTGGGACAATGCTCTAATAATGATGATCATCACACTTTTATTTTTCTTACAACTCAACAATTACAACTCGATACTTAGAACAAAATATGACTCTATATGAATGCTTCCGGTGTAATCGGGATATGCAATGAAACATGAGTGACATGTATGAAAGAATTATGAACGGTGGCTTTGCCACAAATACGATGTCAACTACATGATCATGCTAGCAATATGACAATGATGGAGCGTGTCATAATAAACGGAACGGTGGAAAGTTGCATGGCAATATATCTCAGAATGGCTATGGAAATGCCATGATAGGTAGGTATGGTGGCTAATTTGAGGAAGGTATATGGTGGGTGTATGATACCGGCGAAAGGTGCGCGGTATTAGAGAGGCTAGCAATGGTGGAAGGATGGGAGAAAGTGCGTATAATCCATGGACTCAACATTAGTCATAAAGAACTCATATACTTATTGCAAAAATCTATAAGTTATCAAAGCAAAATATTACGCGCATGCTCCTAGGGGGATAGATTGGTAGGAAAAGACCATCGTCATTCCCCGACCGCCACTCATAAGGAAGACAATCAATAAATAAATCATGCTCCGAGTTCATCACATAACGGTTCACCATACGTGCATGCTACGGGAATCACAAACTTCAACACAAGTATTCTTTAAATTCACAACTACTCATCTAGCATGACTCTAATATCACTATCTTCATATCTCAAAACAATTATCAAGCATCAAACTTTTCTTAGTATTCAACGCACTCAAAAGAAAGTTTCACATATCTTGAATACCAAGTATATTAACATTAAGCCAATTACCATGCTATTAACGACTCTCAAAATAATCTAAGTGAAGCATGAGAGATCAATAGTTCCTTTAAAACAAATCCACCACGGTGCTCTAAAAGATCTAAGTGAAGCACTAGAGCAAAAATTATCACGCTCAAAAGATATAAGTGAAGCACTATGAGCAAAACTATCAAGCTCAAAAGATATAAGTGAAGCACATAGAGTATTCTATCAAATTCCAATTCATGTATGGCTCTCTCAAAAGGTGTGTACAACAAGGATGATTGTGGTAAACTAACAAGCAAATACACAAATAATACAAGACGCTCCAAGCAAAACACTTACCATGTGGTGAATAAAAATATAGCTCCAAGTAAATTACCGATGGAAGTGGACGAAAGAGGGGATGCTGTCACGCCCAAGATGTGACCCTATCCTAAAGGAACTCGAAGGTCCCACCAAGGATAGAAGCGCATCTTGAAGACGCTTTTGCAAGGTGGATATCATTACATCAACATTACATAATAGTGGGGATACTCCAAGACATACAATGTCACATGAATACAACTATACAACATACAAGATCAACATCCGACTATGGATGAATCATAAACAGAAACTCAAACAATATCCACCCTAGTAGCCCAGGCTGCCGACCAGGAACCTACCCCCTGATTGAAGAAGCAGAAGAAGAACTCCAAAACAAGTAAACATCGCTCTCGCGTCATGATCATCGCATACCCTGTACCTTCAACTGTTGTTGTAGTAATCTGTGAGCCACGAGGACTCAGCAATCCCATTACCATGGGTATCAAGACTAGCAAATCTTAATGGGAAAGGAAGGGGTAAAGTGGTGAGGTTGCAGCAGCGACTAAGCATGTATGGTGGCTAAGTTACGTAAATAAGAGCGAGAAGAGAGGCAAAGAAATCGATCGTCAACTAGTAATGATCAAGAAGTGATCCTGAACTCCTACTTACGTCAAGCATAACCCAAAAACAGTGTTCTCCTCTCGATCAACCCCGAAAAGAGACACTCACGGTTACGCACACAGTTGGTGTATTTTAGAAGAGTTTACTTCAAGTTTACTACAACCTGATATTAACAAATTCCCATCTGCCACATAACATGTGCACGGCTCTCGAAAGTTTAAACCTGCAGGGTGTCCCAACTTAGCCCATGATAAGCTCTAGCGATCAACGAAGGATATTCCTTCTCCCGGGAAGACCTGATCAGTCTCGGAATCCCGTTTACAAGACATTTCGGCAATGGTAAAACAAGACCAGCAAAGCCGCCCGATGCGCCGACAATCCCGATAGGAGCTGCACATATCTCGTTCTCAGGGCAACACCGGATAAGCGAAGCGTACAGGTACCGACGTAACCCAAGTTGCCAAGGGATGGTCTCGCACGGTGCTCTAGTTTGGACCAACACTTAGACAAGCATTGGCCTGGGGGGGCTAAAATAAAGATGACCCTTGGGTTAATTACTCCCAAGGGAAAAGTAGGTTGTGGTGAGGCAAATTGTAAAACCAAGGTTGGGCCTTGCTGGAGGAGTATTATCCAAAGCGAACTGTCAAGGGGGTCCCATAAATCACCCAACCGCGTTAGGGACGCAAAATCTGGGAACATAATACCGATATGACGGAAACTATGGCGGCAAGAGTGGAACAAAACACCAGGCATAAGGCCGAGCCTTCCACCCTTTACCAAGTATATAGATGCATTAATAATATAAGAGATATTGTGATATCCCAACATAAACATAATCCGACATGGAGCAATCTTCATCTTCACCTGCAACTAGCAACGCTATAAGAGGGGCTGAGCAAAAGCGGTAACATAGCCAAACAATGGTTTGCTAGGAAGGGTGGCAAAGGTTAGAGGTTCATGGCAATTTGGGAGGCTTGAAAAGCAAGTGGTAGGTAACGTAGCATAGCGATAGAATGAAGCAACTAGCATAGCAATGATAGTATTGAGAACCAAGGTGACAGTCATCTTGCCTGAAATCCCGCTAGGAAGAAGAACGAGTCCATGAAGAAGATGAAGCCACGAAGACGAACCAAGGGTAGACGAACGAATCCTCACGATCGCAACGAAACGGGAACTATCGAGAAGAAGCACACAACATGGTAAACACAGCACACATATACAAAACATGATGCTCAACCAAGTATGATGCATGACGAGGCTACATGAAGCTACTCATGGCAAGAGATGATGCATACAAGAGCAACACATCAAAGCAAGTTTAAATGAGGCCGGAAACAACATATAACAATTCCGGTAAGTCCTCATATGCAATTTTCGAAATTGGTCCAGATCTGAATAAACCTTATGTTCAACTTGTTAAACAACAAGTTAAGATGCACAAAGATGATCTACACGAGATTCTAGTCAAGTTACATATAAAGTTCATTTAATTCGGAGCTACGGCCTAGAAGATATGAGCAAAACAAGCTAAACAAGGCATTGATGCAAAACATGGATGCAACATGATAATATAAAACTACATGCAAAATCAAACAAGTTTCATATAGAGCACACTCAAACGAAGCAACGGATCAACACATACACTCTATACAAGTTTAAAGGATAAACTGTCCAAAACAGCAACTAGGCATATTGCAAGCACCAAAACACTATGCTACAACATCTCAACGTGGAAACAAAAGGCATGGGCATGAAGTAAAGGTAAAGCATGACAAAACATGAACACTGAGCTATCTCCAGAAATCACTAGAACATGCTCAAAAGGACATGGCAAGATTGCAAATAATAACAGTTTCAGACTTAGCAGAAAATAACATCAGGTTGCAATGTTTAGAGCTATCAAACAACATGCTACAGGAACTTATCATGGCAAACAAAGGCACGGCATGAATCTAATAATTGCATAGAACAAATGTCCCTTACTGACCATGAGCCAAACAGGCACATAAAATAGGATGGCACCCATGTAAACATGGCAAATGATATGACAGATTCATACATGGCAGGAACAACAATAAGTAGGCATGTTGGTGAGCTTGAACCACTCACCACAGAGCAATAAATGGCATGGAAAGGCAACCAACAATAATATGACATATATATGAAGCTAAACATGGCAAGAGCAAGTTCATAGAATGATTGGATCACTAACAACAATCATGGCAACATTGAACTTAATGATAACAGGCTGACAGCAACATTATTTAGCAAGTTTGGAGCAAGATAACAACATGTTACAGCAGGCTATAAATGCAACCAGGGGCATGAATGAATGGAGCAAGACATTTATAACAAAACATCCCTAGTTAACATCTCCAGATTATGCATAGAATGACTTGTAGCAGCAGGTTTACATAGCATCATGATATAACAGAAACAGCATAGCAAAACAGTAACAGCAAGTACCCTACTTCACGAGCTCGATGCACTCAGTACAAGATTCACAAAAATACATGGATTTCACCACTGTGAAGATGGCATGAGGTAGCACAAAACACATGTAGAGCTCATGCTCATAGGATGCACACATAAAATGGAACAAAAATGATAAATCATCAAGTTATAACAGTTTCAGCAGATTAACATCATATAGCACTCTTGCAACGATGATTCAGGCATCAAGATGGACTCAAACAAGCATGACACAATGAAACAAAATGAAGAGCATCTCATATAGAACATTTCGATATATTGCACGCACAAAACGGAGCAGTATGCATGGAGTTATGATGCGTTGAACAGGGCTTGAAAATGCAAAAAAAAATACGGGGACAGGGAAAATCGGGGTCAACCTCAGATCTACACGGATAACGAGGCGAGGCGGATCTCGTAGGAGAGCTCGCCGGAGAAGAGGAGGAAGATGGGGCCGACAAGGTCTTGCAGGGCGGGACGAGGCGGATCCGGCCGAGCTCCGGCGAAGGCAACGCAGGTCGGGCGGGCGGCGGCCGGGCGACGACCGGCGTGGCGAGGCGGAGGACGGCGGCGGGGACGGCGACCGGAGGCGGACGAGCCACGGGAGGTGGCGCGCCGGGCGGCGGGGAGGCTGGGTCGGTAAGCCGGGCGGCGCTGGCGATGGCGGGCGGCAGCGGGATTCAAATGGCTGTGGTCGCGAGGCGGCGGGCGGGTTTAGCCGGGCGGGCAGGGCAGGGCGCGGGCGGGCGGCGGCCGGATGGGCTCAGGCGGGCTGCGCCCGGGCTTCCCGGGCCGCGGCGTGGTGGGAGGAGAGAGAGGGACAGGTGGCGGCGCGCGGTTGGAGGAGAGGGGCGGCGGGGTGACGTGTCGGCGCGGGATTGGCCGAGGTGAGGTGGAGGCTGGACATGTCCGGCACGGAGAGGGGAGGTGGAGCTAGGTTTAGGGGTGAAAATGATCCGAAAATTCGGGGGAGGGGGTGTTTATATAGGTAGAGGGAGCTAGGAGGCTCCAAATGAGGTTCGGTTTTCGCCCACATGATCCCGTTTCGAACGTGGCCGGTCGAACACAAGGCCGTTTCCTCCATTGTGCGGTACGCCAGGCCTCGTTTCCATCGCCTGTTCCGTCCAAGCCCTCCCGATGAACACGACCATGCATTCCGTTCCGACCTAGCCGGTTGGCTCCCCATGAACACGACGACGACGCTGTTTCTCCGTTCCGACCCAGCCATGTACGTATGCGGGATAGGCGTCGAGACCCTGCCCGTATGTACGTGCGTGGCGTATTTTCTTTCTTGCACCCTCGCGCATGCGTGCGTGTACATGCTACGTCGCGGCGCCTCTACTACGACACGTGCGCGCCTTTACATTCACCAGTATATATGTACGTACACGTTCGCGACCAGAATGACAACGCTACGTACGCTTCGACCAGGTGGGTCCCGACTATCAGGCACTTCCTTGCGTGCGAAGATGTAGCTGGTGGGTCCCAGCAGTCAGGGGGCGAATCATTTTTTTTTGCCCGGACGCACTTCCTTGCGTGCGAAGATGTAGCTGGTGGGTCCCAGCAGTCAGGGGGAAACGTTTTTTTTCGCGAAATATGGTGGCCCGCCCGGTGGGTCCCCCCTGTCAGGTGGAGGAATAATTATTTTGCACGTCATAAGGAGGCACTTCCTTGTTGCGGCCGTGGACCCAGCTGTCAGCCTCTCCATGTGCAGTCCACGTCCGATGGAAGCCGTTCCTTGACCACGTTGACCACGCCGCGCCGAGAGCACCAGGGCGGTGGACGACGGCGAGGCCTAGGAAGGGGATGACGCGGAGCCGGGGAAGACGCGGCAGTGGAAGCCCACGCGGAGAGGAGTACGAGGGTTCACTGGTTCGGCTGCGGTGTGAGGCTGCCGTCGCCATGAATAACAGGGGTGTGCGTGAGTAGAGGGATGGCCTGGCCAGCGTGAGAGTAGTAGGGGCGGTGAGGCCTCCGCCGCATCGCAGCCGGCCACGAGAGGCAGGAGCACGAGGCATGACCAGCGCTGGTTTGGGCGGCTGGAGCAAGAAGACCAGAGGTTGAAGAAGCACTATGGCCGTTGGATGGACATCGTACGGTCCCTGGAGCTAGAATCGTGCATATTGACTAAGTTGACAAAGCCCTCCGTCCCCGTCAACTTAGTAGGCCCACAAGTCAGCCTGCCACTATACTGGGTCCCAGCTAACAGGGGGAGTATTCATTTTTTTTGTGCGTAATAAGAAGGCACTTCCTTGTGTGCGAAGATATTGCTAATGGGTCCGAGATGTCAGCGGCGGTAACGTTTTTTTCATGAAATACAGAGGCCCTTTCGGTGGGTCCCTGATGTCAGCTGGAGGAATCATTATTTTGCGCGTAATAAGGAGGCATTTCGTTGCGTGCGGCCGTGGACCCAGCTGTCGGCCTCTCCACTTACAGTCCACTTCAGATGCATGTCGGTCGTTGACCACGTTGACCAGGCCGCGCCGAGAGCACCAGGGCGGTGGACGATGGCGAGGCCTAGGAAGGGAATGACACAGAGGCAGGGAAGACTTCGGCAGCTTGTTTCCCACGCGGAGGGAAGTATGACTGCACGAGGGTTTATCGTCTGCCCCGCCATCGCCGGAGAATAACACAGGTGTGAGTGAGTAGAGGGATGGCTAGGCCGGTTGGGAGTACGGTGGGCGGTGAGGCCTGCTGGCAAAGCATAGCCGGCTGCGTGGAGGAGGGAGCAGGCAGTCCACGGGCGCTTGTTTGAGCGGCCGGAGCAGGAAGAGCAGAGATTGAAGAAGACGACGGCCGTTGGATGGACATCCAACGATCCAACGCCAGGCGTCAACCTTTTTTTAGGAAAGCCTCAGATCTATGGAAAACAACATACATCCCATCTTCCATTATTTCTAATAATTTACAGCCCATTTGCTAATTCTTAAGGTTTTTTTGGAGCCCATATTCTTTTTGTTAGCATTACAGCCCATACTGTGGCCATGGTTAAAAAATTATACGAAATTTTGCATATTTCAAAAGCGGTCTGAACTGCTTTTAATCCCGAAATTTCGACTCACATTCAAACTGATTTTAAAAATAAATGTATATCAATATAAAATCCAACAAATTCTCCACGCATAAAAATTAATGTAATTTAAAATCTCGAAATGAAAAAAAGATATTTGAAACTAATTGCCGGTTTGATGTGTTTTAAAAATGTATAACTCATTTCTCATTACTGATGGGCCATTTTATCGGCTAGCCGAATGAAAGCTCTCCTCGTCTTGAAAGATTTGCAGCCCAACAGGCCTGACAAAGCGACTTACTTGGCAAATCACAAAAAAACTGGGCTGTGGCCATGGACCCAGCTGTCAGCCTCTCCACGTACAGTACTCTTCCGATGGAATGTCGTTGACCACATTGACCACGCCGCGCCGAGAGCACCAAGGCGGTGGACGACGGTGAGGCCTAGGAAGGGGATGACGCGGAGACGGGAAAGATGCGGCCGTGGATGCCCACGCGTAGAGGAGTACGAGGGTTCACTGGTTCGGTTGCGGTATGAGGCTGTCGTCGCTGCAGGGCCTGGCTAGCGGTGGGAGTAGTAGGGGGCGATGAGGCCTTAACAACAGCATAGCCGGCCACTGGAGGCAGGAGCAGGCGGTTTCCCCGGCGTTGGTTTGGGCGGCTGGTGCAAGAAGAGCAGCAATTGAAGAAGCAGCAGGACCGTTCGATTCAAATCCAACGGTTCTTCGCTAAAATCGTTGTTGACTAAGTTGACAAGCCCTGCGTACGTGTCAACTTAGTAGGCCCACAGGTCAGCCTCCCAACCGGTGCGCCCCAGATGTCAGTGGGAGGAATCATTTTTTCGCATAATAAGGAGGCAGTTGATTGCGTGCGGCCAGGCCAGCGGAGGGAGTAGGGTGGGCCGGGGAAGCCTGCGCGGTATCACAGCGGGCCACAAGAGGAGGGAGCAGGCAGTCCCGCCGGTGCTAGTTTAGGCGGCCGAGCAGAAGATCAGAGATTGAAGAAGACGTCGGTCGTTGGATGGACATCCAACGATCCTTCTGCTAGAATCGTGTGTTCACTGACAAAGCCTTGCGTAAACAAGTTAGCCTCGAAATTTGTGGCGTGTACAGCCCATTTGCTATTATTTTTATAATTTTTACTCATTTTCTAATTCATATGAAATTTATTGCAGCCCGTTTTCCAGTTTTAGAATTGCCGGCCATTTTCTAGTCAGTACCAGGGTAAAAAAATTAACTAAATATGTGGTAAATTTGAAAATTCGCAAATTTTTGCTGGGGAAGGAAACATTCTTAATCAAAAAATTAATAGCCATACTAAAACAAATTTAAAAATAAATTAGTACTATGTCATGTTAAATCCAATGAAATACGTATAAGATATCAGTGAAGAACAAAAAAAAAACTAATATCCCATTTGCTATAATTTTTTTGGAATTTTCAACCCCTTTTGATATTACTTTTAACAGACATTGACCATACTCTTTGGCCAGGACAGTATGCATCCCTCCTCGTCTTGAAAGATTTGCAGCCCGATGGTCGGAGAAAACAAATAGGCCTAGCTTGGGTATTCTTCAAAAGAAATCTTGGGCTACCTATTTTCCCAAAGAACTGGTGCATGAGCATTTAGCTTTATTTATTTATTTACTTATTTATGTTTAGGGGATCATGAGCATGTACCTGGGCCGGATTCATGTGAGAGCCTCCCTTCCAGTTAATTATGGGCTTCGCAATTGGGCCTTCATCAGTGGGCTGCATGTTATCAACAAGTGGAAAATGTGTTCCGTACGAAAAATAGTATGAGCTACGTACGGTACGGGGCACTAAAGGATCGAACCGTGCAACGACTTCCAAAACAACACATTTATTCAACCAACAGACGAAATATACTACTGATTGTACATTGAAAACAGCAGCAACAACAACCAGGGCTGGGGGTGCAATGTATAAGCGATAAGCAGGCCGTAAGAGTGAAGACGCAGCTCTCTCTTCCAAACCAAACATCAGCCATCATTACAAAAGGGCTACCAAAAAGAAAAAGTGTATGCATCAAACTAAATAAAGATCCTACTACACCAAGTGTATGCATCTAACTAAGCGGCTCGGTTAGACGTTACTATTTATTAATTTGTGGAGATTGGTGACGGCTTGAACCAGATGGGTGCTCGACGGGGAAACTCCGGCCGGCGGTCGAAATCGATACTTGCGAACCTCTCTCCTACTTTGGGCTGCAGAGTGTGGCGGCACATATCAGGGTATGGTGCATGCAGAGACGCATGGTACGCTGTGTACACACAGTTTTTCCTGATGAACGAAACCGCGCTGCCATCATGATCCTTGCCGTCGGTTATCTCCTGGTTAATCGGATAATTCAGTCCGACAAACAGAGAGTGTGTACCAAGGCTACTTACCAGCCTCCAGTCAAAAATTCCTGAAGGCCCAGAGAAGCTGGGATCCTGCTCAAAGACCTTGCAGTGACTGTGATTGTATTCCGCGAAACAACACGTCCGATGCGTCTGACGATCATCAATCTTTCGCCGTCGTTTGATCGAGCAGGAACCACCTGCAATCGCCATGCCGCTTTTCTTTGAAAGGTTACGGGATTAGGAAGGGTAGGGACACCAAAGTGCCTACAACATCATATCAAGTTGGAGTCAAATAAAAAGGGCTCTTGATTTAGTCAATCTTAAGAACAGCATGTTATGAGCATGAATATTTTTTTCAAGTAAATGTTGTGATAATATAAGCAAGCCATCATGATACCATAGGAAAGTAACATACTTCTGTAACAGCCGTTTGTAGCGATGATTGAGTAGGCCAGCAATACGTCCAGCCATAGAAGGAGTCAACAACGTAAATGAAGCCCTTGTGTTCAATGGCATCGAGAGAACCATGGAGGATGTATGATCCTACGATGGGCGTGCAGATTTATCCACTTACCGCAGTGACTCGAGATAGGCGAGACCGCGGTTGAAGAACGCATAATTAGCACGAAATCTTTATAATTCGCAGATCTTGTGGGCACTTGGCAGATTACAACCTTGAGCAAATCAAACTTGGTATCATGTTGGCTACTGTAAGATTCCGAGTATTCTGGGCAGCGGTGCCAAAGCAGTGTAGTCTTAATCGAAGGAAGGGGGATCAATCGCCGGGTGTAGACCTCCACGAGCATCCAGCTGCCGCGACCGTCGACGAGCACCATCCAAGATGTGTTCATGCCGACCCGGTACATACCGTTAATGTATTTGAGGCTGACGGGGATCGGATCGCGATGAAGGGGTTGATGCTCGCCACCCCACGATCGTTATGCTGCGTGACACACCGTTTCGAAGATCAGCGGCATCAACAAGCAAGGAGCTGGCTTAAAAGCTCCGCCCGAGGGCTTTGAGTAAACGGTACAACCCCGACGAGCACGCGGCGAGCGGCATGGTACTGAGATTGTCCACACGCGAAACAATGAGCTTGATTACCTCTGTGGGAGCGAATTCCAGCCTCTCTTTCGGTGGATGCTGCTCGGTTCTGCCATTGTTAGTGCTTGGGTTTCGGACGAGGGGGGGAGGCGCCTTAGCGGGGATGGAAGCTTGGACGAGATTATGTGCGGAAAAATATGGAGAAGCGAATATGTGCTGCGGGAAGTGGACAGGTGATGATGACTACAGCATGCCGCTTGACTTACGAGACACATACCAGTAGCGTAGGGTCATATCATTGCCAGACAACTTGCTTGAGTGATCACGATCTGGTACTCCCTCGGTACCTACTACGATTACTATGCCCTAGCTTGCTAGAGTAGAGTAGTAGAGTAGGACTCTGCTCTACTACTAGCACCGGAGGAGTAGTATATTCTAATCTAAAATAGTTACAAACTTCAATGCCCGAGCGTGGAACGACTACGAACCGTGCTCAAAGACCGTGTCTACGTGGTGTTTGGACTTATATGCAAAAAAATAGCAGGATTCACGTGCATTGCATGGCACACCATCATCACCAACTCGGTTTTTTCTCTACTCCTACTCCTATAAAAGACTCAGTTGGTGATGATGGAGGCGAGGAGGCGTGTTCAGCCGGGCGTGCAGCGGACGGCGCAGCACTATTCGATTTGTTATTAAAAAAATTAGTAGAGATAGAGACATAGGGAGGAGCACGAGGTTGTGGGAGATAAGGATGAATGAGGCAAGGCCTTATCTGTAAATGTGGAGAGAGGTGCGGGTATCTTTTGTAAAATTGTCATAGTTGGCTTTCTATCCGTCAGATATAGATCGGACGATCTATATTACAAGATGGCAGGCATACCATCATCACCAACTCGGTTTTCTATAAGAGTAGATATATATAGATATAGATAGATAGAGACTAGGGAGTACTAGTAAGGACACCATCTTACGCCGTGTGCTACTCCTGCGCTCCATTCGGGTGGCATAACGTCCCCTACAACCACTCCCTCCTGCGTTCCATTCATAGGCGCTATTGAAATCTGGGAGCGCACTCGCGATTCTTGTGAACCACGACTTCACCGACGACGACTTCTTCCCGACCTCGGCAACCTCTTCCTCAACGACATGGGCGACAACCTCAACGCATGCGGTCTTTGCTCCCGTTACCTTGTATGTGTTTCCGTCCTTCCTGTTCGAAATCGTGGTAGAATTCATGTTTCTACTCTGTATCCTACTACTATGCTAGTCCACATGATTAGTTTCATCTCTGTTATAGCCTTCATGATTTATTTTGTGCTTATTCGGGTTAAATCTCGTAGTAACTTGCTCACATATTCAATCGGGCATAGCGTCCCCTACAGCCACTCCCGTTTCATGGACGGCCTGGTCGATGCCTCCAAGGAGCCCTTCGTCCACTGCTATGAGTGCCCGATGCCGTTTTGTGGCTCGTCGACGTACATGGTGCATCACCTCACGGATGCGTGCAATGGTCACTGCTCGCCCTTGGCGGAGAACATCAAGTACGACACGTGCTACCGGTTCACCATGCCGGAGTCGCTGGAGGATCACCGCCGCCTGCTAGTCTCGGAGGAGGACGGCATCGTCTTCCTCTTGATCGTGGGCACCGGCGAGGCCCGCGCGAGCCGCCGCCCGTCTTTGTAGCGATGCATCGTGGGCGTCGCCACGACGTTGTTAATCTTGACACGAGGCAGATGTACGGGTGCGAGGTCAATGTTACTACCCCTCCGGGTCACGTGGTGGCGGCGAAACCGGCCTCATCGCAGAACTTGGAATCGAGGAGTTGGGACTATCCCACCAATGTGGACTTGGAAAACCCATGGCATCCGTTCTATCCTTTACCCGCCGACTCGGTGCACGGGGACTCCAAGGAGGTTCACCTGGACATACGCATTATCAAGTGCACTTAGAAAACATGTAGTGTGTGTCTGGGCGCTTATGGCCCGTGTCTTTGCCGCTTTTGATTTTGTAAGCTTGTCGTTAAACTTGAGTGGCTTTCGCCATAGTCCTTCCTTTGAACTGCTCCTCTCAGTGAGATGATGTAAGACACTTTGGGTTTCATTTGATAATGGAACCGGGGAGGAGCCTCCCCGTTCTTCTAAAAAAATACGCATTATCAAGTTAAATGTTGATCATTAGTCTTCGCTCAATGTAATCCGCTGTCTAAGCATGTGGAGACTTCCATGCAGGATCTTGCTCTATTGGAGTATCGCGCATGAATAAAAGTGTATCCATTTATGGTTTAGTCTAGAATCTTCCATGTATGAATTTTTACTACAAGATCGGTGAAAGACTTACGATGAACCATTTCTTACATCTCCTCTGCCCCCTTGCAAGTCATCCTGATTTAATCCCTCCGTCTAGGCGTATAAGACCATGGTTAATATTACTTAATAGTATAGCCAACTGTTGACTATAAGAAAGTGCCATGTCATCTGTAGCCAACATGTATAACAATCGATACTTAAAAACTAATTCTTAAAGATCATTTCTTGCAAAGCACAATAAGTGTTATTTCTTCACAAGTTTTGGATGCAGGTTGAACAGTTGAACACTTTTGTTTGCAACAGATACCTTTTTATCTATTTCACCCGGATGTTTGTGAGCTCTAGAGATGAGATAATATCCGAAGAAACCTATCGATACCCGTTACACATGAGATGACCCCACATCCTTTGTCAAAATAAACAACTCCCGATCAATGCATTTCACTCTTGATTGCAGCATACGGGCACCTTACTACTAAAGATTAGTACGACCAAAAATTGAACTAACATTATATATAGTACGATAAATACTGATGCATGTCACCTAAAATTATATCATTCAAAACTATGTTCAAATACGAATCCAACGATATAGTTTTTGATGACATGCACTAACATTTTGTCAGTTAAATCTTGAGTCAAATTCAATGGGGGACTAATAAACCACGACCGATGTAGTACAAGTGTAGAGGGTGGCGCTGCACGGGAGTCCCACCTCTCACTCGTGGCGGCGATAAAAGCCGTCATATCACAAAACCCAACCACTCCCGGTAATAAGTGGCACAGTAAAATAAGCGGACAAGCAACAATCACATCCCTCCGTCTTTTTGCATTTCATCTCTCTGCATTTACTTTCTCCGGTTCATCTCCCACACTCGATCCCTAGCTACTACTCCTAGGGCCAGCTCTTTTGGCGGCTTCCCAGCTTTTCCCACAAGACTAGTCACAGTGGAGAGTAACAATAAGGCGCCTCACTCATTTATTTAGGCTTCTAAACTACTACTCCGTCCTGGTTTATTCCTCACCATTGTAATTTGTGCTAGATTTTAACCAAAGATTTAACTGATAAAATGTTACTCAAAACACTTAGGCGCGGTGCATCTAGGTGTGTAAGTCATCTTACAAAAACCAAATAATCCCAAAACACTTAGGCGCGGTGCATTAACTTCTACCTCGTTTTTTTCTTGACATATCAACCAATAAGAGATAAAGAGTGTGCATGCTTTTAATGACTTGAGATATCAAACACGACATGCAGTGGTTAGTTCATTGCATGCAATACTATTAATTAGAAAATAAACATTAACGTTTCTCGTTTTCTCCTCCTCCTTGGTCACGGTGCACATCCTAAGATGACTTACTCATCTAGACGGATGGAGTAGTGCATGTGACATGCACTAACATTTCATTAGTTAAATTTATGATCAAAGTTTGACACAGATTACAATGGGGACCAATAAACCAGGACAGGTAGTAGTTATGAGATTACTAATCTAGAAGCCTAAAAGAACTGGCCCCTGGTACTCCTACTAGTAGTAGTACTCACGTTGGAATCGTTTCACAAGCTTGACTAGTGTTGTTTTTCTACTTTTACAAAAACCGCATCGTAATGTTTTAACGTGCATTTGCACGTTCATAAGTAATAGTAGTACTCCCTCCGTCTAGGTGTACAAATCTTCCTCCTCCTTGGTCACCGTGCACAACCAAAGATGACTTATTGACCTAGAAAAGTCTGCAAGCATATATCGAGAGAGACGTGTAGTCCGATAGTCTATAGTAAAGTTTGTGCTATATGCACGTACTTGCAAAATGCGTAATAATACACAACATTTCCAAACTTTCCCTTTTACATACTTAATTAAGGACGCTAAAAATTCCTGAATGTTCGGGATTTATCATTTGCGTCCCAAAACTAATGAGATCGCCGTACGAAACAAAAATTATACTCCTCCTAAAAGCCACGACGCTCACAGAAGCGCTTGCGGCGCGCCACGAGTGCCTTGGTGCGCGGCCGTTTCCCAGCGCGCCAACACAACGCCTCTTCCTCAGCCTCGCAACTCGCGAGGTGCTGATTAATGACTTGTTGGCGGCCAGCGATCTCACCGGTTTGGTGATCCGGCGCCAACAGGTACTCCTCCTGGCTGGAAGCATGCACCTGGTCCACATACCGCCAAGTGTAGATGAGGCTCTTGGGCCCGACTGCACTCAGGGCGTTGGCACGGGCGTCCTCCGCCACCCTCACGGCCCTCGCACGAGCCTTCTGCCAAAGAACCAATTGCTTGACTCTCTCGAACGCGACATAGATCTCCCAGAAAGCTTGTTGCGCGGTGCGCTTCTCTTCCTCGGCCTTCTTCTCCGCCTCTATTTTGGCGCGCTCTGCTGGAGGCAAAGCCTCCCACAAGGCGACATCCATTTCTTGCCAAAGCTCCTCAAGGCTTGGGGGCTCGGCGTGGCGCGCGACGTTCTCTCCTCGTGAGGGAGCCGACGGGTCATCCGGCCGCAGCGTCTTTGGGGAGATTGGGAACGCCGACGTCCACCTCGACACGTCGTGGCGAGGAGCGAACGCCGACGCGTCCTCCTCGACTAGTGGCGGCGAGAACAGAACGGCGACGCTGCGCGTCGCGTCGCGGCGAGCGAACGCCGACGCGTCCTCCTCGACTAGTGGCGGCGAGGAACGGAACGGCGACGCGTCGCGTAGCGGCAAAGAGCGGAACGCCGACGCGTCCTCCTCGACTAGTGGCGGCGAGGAACAGAACGGCGACGCGTGACCATCCGCGCGGTGCAGCGAGGGGCTCCTAGGGCTTGGGAGGGGCGATGCCATGGTGGTCGACGTGAGAGGGAGGGGGAGGAGATAGCGATGAACGTGAACGTGAGGGGGAGGAGATAGCGATTTCATGGGAGGCGCAGTATTTATAGCGAGCAATGGCACACCTACGTAAGATATGGACTGAGCTGCAATGACTTAACTGCAGGTCCAGTTGCGTCACTGACATGTGGGCCAGTACACTGCTGGGCCCGTATGTCAGTGACCCAATGCAACTGAAGTTAAGTAAAAGCTACATGGGCATATTTGTTGGAGTAAATTACGGGGGAGCGAAGGGGTGGAAATATTGCTGGTCACAACGGATTGGACGAGCGTGGGGGGAGGAGGGTCATGCATGCAGATTTTTTCACACGGGGTGGAGTGGTGGGACCGCCGGAGGGAGAAGGAGAGTTTGGCAAGCATATTGTTTCCACACATGGAGAGGAAAAGATTTGGAGACGAACGGGCTTCCTGCAGGTATGGGGAACGGTGCATAATAAGTCATCTTGCATGCCGGGCTAGGTATAGTCTCAAGTCATTAAAACATACACGCCCACACATGTTCATATTTCAAGGTGCACTAAATTATTGCATGCGATGATTAAGGCTGGCCATAATGGTGGTATCTTAGCTGGTATCATGCACACGGGAATAGCAAACATGTTGATGTGGCAAAGAATTAAAGAAGAGAGGGGGGTTAGAGTAACTAGTGTTCATGCATGCATTGGTAAACACATTTTTTTGTGAAGAACGACAACATTAGTTGAGTACTTTTGCAGACTTCAAAAACTATTCCACCGCCCCCACTATCTTGCTAAGAGTAGGTGAAATTTTTGAGTCGAGCCCTTTAAACTAGAAGGGAGGTAGTGGTACTCTAATAGCTAGGTGTGTAAGTCATCTTACGAAAAACAAATAATCCCAAAACACGTAGGCGCGGTGCATTAACTTCTACCTCGTTTCTTCTTTCTTGACATATCAACCAATAAAAGATGAGGGTGTGCATGCTTTTAATGACACGAGACTATCAAACATGACATGCGATGGTTAGTTCATTGCATGCAATACTATTTAATTAGAAAATAAACATTAATGTCTCTCGTTTTCCCCTCCTCCTTGGTCACGGTGCACAGCCTAAGATGACTTACTCACCTAGACGGAGGGAGTATCAACATTCACAATGTCAAATCAATATTTTTACACTCATTATAAAACGTAGTTCTTATACTCATTATAATCAATATTGTAGATATTGATATTTTAGTATAAATTTGGTCGTGGGATTTCATTGATGCTGTCAAAGTGTGGAGGAACCGGAGCTTAGGGCTTGCATTGCGGTCTCTACATAGGTATTTCTCTTCATAATCCTGTAATTTTAGAGACTGATTGCGCTTTTGTGGTAGCGTCTCTTGCATCGGGGGACTATGACAGGTTTGCTATGCGTGACCTGAAGATGAAAGCGTTGAGCATCTCGAAGTTGATCAACAATCTTCAATTGTCAAAGATTAGCCGTTCGGCCAATAAGGTTGCACACTTAATCGCTAAGTATAGCTTTGACAATAGATTAGATGGTATTCTTGTAAATAACGTACCGCCCTGTGTGGTCAATATTGTATCGAATGAGTGTACTGGTGTGGCTGGTTAATTAATATAAGGTGGTGTTCAAAAAAAGTATATATTTGGTCAAACGCTTTGCAAACGGTTGACGGGAGTAAAAAGGACTAGAGGGAGTATCATGCATGCGAAGTAGGCAAAAAAATTGCTCATTTATAGCCGGTCGAAGTCTCAAAGGGCGCGACCGCGAGGGAGGCGAAGGTCGTGGAGGCGCGACGGTTGACGGAATTAAGTGAAGTTACATCCACGCGCCAAAGATGGCGTGCGAAACAGCGAAGCTATACCGTCGGGCCCTACGATATGGGTCTAGTAGACATGACATCTAGTGGGTCCCGCATAGTTCTCGAGAACTCTTTGGGGGCTTGCAGCCGTTTATCCACCGGGCAAGCCAGCAACCCCACGCCGTTCGCACGCCCTACTCGTCCCCGTCTTCTACCTCACAACAGTTCGCTCCTAGTCGTCCCGTCCTTTCACATTAGTTCGCTCCCAGTTTTTGCGGGGTACAACAGTTCAACTTCTCCTAACCCTCCTCCAAAATCCATGGCCTCCCAAATCTCCATGGTCGCTTGAGTACCGTGTTAGAGCCATCACCGTAATCAGTTCATCATCATTTACACACGTGGATCCGCTGACGGTGAAAGCATGGCTTGCTCGCTTCCTACGCATGTTCAACAGTTCAACGGATGAATGGGTGTTGGGCTAGATGTTGAGTACACCACAGTCGTGGGACGAGAGCAGGATCTAAAGGGCGAAGAGAGGAAGAAGCCCGCCGTGATCCAGGTTTGCGTACATAACGTTTGCTTGGTCTACCACATATGCCATGCCGAGGTTGAGTGCCAGGATTTTAAGAACTTCCTCAAGGACAAAACAGTGAAATTCGTTATTATAGACTTTAAGAACGATGAGATGTCCTGCGTCGGATAGGTCTCGTTGTAGGCCAGCCCTTCGATCTCGGAAGGTAAGCCCGGTGTCCTCCTCTCAACCTTCAATGCTGACCACAGCAGCAGCCATGATTGATCCTTCAGACGCTAAACTGAAGAAACCTCATCACGAGTTTCATCATGCATGGGAGTCGAAGACATTAGATGAAGATCACATCCAGACGCAGCAATGGATGCCTACCTTTGTTTAAATATCTACATGGGTTGGATGAAGAAGCAGAGCCTAGTGTCCGGTTCAAGCAAAGAAGCATCGGCGAAGAGGAAGAGGAAGAGGGACGAGGACAAAGTCGAGGACGTGGACTCGGACTCCGAGTAGGTGGCAGTGCCGCCGCTCATGCTAGTTCTACTGCAGTGTCAAGCGGACTAGTTGCTTAGTTTATTTTCAAGGGTGTGTTGTCTTTGAGGCCCCAGCAGAACTATGTTTATGTTCTTTCTCGTTATTTGAACTCTTTAGTACTAGAGTAGTACTAGTACTATGTCTTACTACTGTTCTTCTTGCAGTTGGTACTCTTGCTTTCGTATCTTCGTGTTCCTACTGTACTTAATACGTTCGTACTAGTAGTATAATTTGGGTCAGTCGATTTGTGAAAGAAGTTCGCCGGAGCGAAGGAAGAAGACGGCAGAAGAGGTGGAAGAAGCCCTTCTAGCCATCCATGTTGCATCAAACGGCTCACATGAGTCGATTGACCCAAATTTCTCCTTCAGATTGCAGGATCTACGTGGCATTCAAGGTCTCGAAGGTAGATTCCGCGTCCGCACCTGGTTTGCGGGCTCGACGCCAAGACGCCAAGGCTTCGCCGCGACAGCCACCATGCGCGCGCGCCTCCTCCACTGGCGGAGACGAAAATGACACGCTAGTTCCTCCTCGCCAATGAGATGGAGCACGCTCATCCTCCTCTTCAGTCGCTGCATGCATAGACGCGGCTCCACCAGCTCGCGTGCTTGGCAGCGCGGCGGCATGGCGAGGAGGGACTGCAGACGACGTGAGCGGGCGAGCCTTCGGATTCATGGCACAGGGATGGCGGCGACACGGCGGTGATGGGCGAGAAATTGTTGGCCGGAGCAGGCGGGCACCGGCATGCGCAACGGCGGCGACGGCATATTTATGAGTGCGCGTATGGGAGCTTACTTTAGTTTTATATATGGTTGGTCAAACTTAAAAGAAAGGGTCTGCCTATGTCACATCTAGATGTGAGATATTATCTCACATCTAACTCCCTCACCCTTAAAATCCATGGGAGACTTTAAAAAAAATCATGGGTGAGTGAGTGGAAGAATTTAAAAAAAATCAAGGGTGAGTGAGTTAGATGTGAGATAATATTTCACATCTAGATGTGAAATAGCAAACTCGTAAAAGAAAATCGTACTAGTACACATAAACATTAGACTTAGGCAGTGCTTTTATTAATTTTTTTAAGTTAGTACCACAGCCACGATACGGAATCCTGTGCAAGCGCGTGAATCATGACGGCTTGTGATCGATCGAACGGTGCGTCACCGTGTCGCGCTCGAAGGACATCCACCGAACCTTTTTGTGTGTGAAAACAATCCTCGAATATTACTCAAGGTTTTTTCCTGGGAAAGTTCTTAACGCTGCAATATTTCCATATATTTGAATTTAGCTTCAGTTTGTGTTTATTTGGATTTGGACGTTTTAGGTGCGCCCTAGTTTTTTTTAAATACTTATGTGTGTGACTGAGAGAGAACGTGTGTATGTGTCCATATGTGTGTTGTGGCGGAAGGGCAATGTGTAGACGGTGTGCGTGTGATACAGACATAGAGAGGTGTGAATGTGCAAATGATCATGCATGAGTGAGACATAGACAGATGCCGATACGTTGTCTATACATGAGAGAACGATCTTCTAGTTTACTTGTGTGTGTGTATGTGTGTGTGTGTGTGAGAGAGAGAGAGAGAGGAGCATCCGTAACACAACAACCATCTCTCTCGATTCGTCCGTCCCTCGCACGGTCGCATGCAACACATGCATCAACGCGCACATTTTGACACCCTCACTCGGGCCCTGCCCACCTCAAGGCCCGCACAATCTCTTCGTGAATATCCATTTCTCTCCTTAGGTTTGTTTTCGCTCAATATCTGACACACACGTACGCGTGCTTGCGCACGCACACACACACACAGCACAACACACACGCACACTCCCCCGAGCACACAATTCATCCCCATCCAAGGTTATACGGCGACCACTCTCGCTTGTGCTTCTTTGCACCCCAACATGCACAACATCTCAATCTTCAAAGAGGGCATCGAGCAGATCGAAGACGGCGACCACACCGCGCTAGAGAATGCGGGGTCATTTGGAAGCAGGGTGATGTGACGACGGCTGACTGACTCCTCCCCCACCCTCTCTCTCTCTCTCTCTCTCTTGCACAAAATTACCAATCCCTCTCTCCCCCGCATAAAATTGTCAATCCCTCAACCCATGAGATCCTTCCCCTCTCGTCCACATTTTTCCATCTCTCTCATCAAACATGTTGTCTCTTCTCCTTCCACGTATACAAAATCCGGATGCACACGCATCTCACGTATATTACATGTCTCCATCTTTCTCACAGACCTAACTTCTTCCTCTCTCTCTTTCTCTCTCTCTCTCTCTCTCTCTCTCTCTCTTGTTAGGTTTGTCTCCTACTCTCTCGTCCACATACATACAATCTTCCCCGCCCTATCTGCTCCATCTTCAAAAGCTCTCTCTGCACGTTTCATTCACACAATGGGATATGTCAAAATGTTGCTTCTATAATTGTTGATGTAGTGTTTTGGTTGTTTTTGTTGCATCCTACAAAGTAATAACTATGAAATGCATTTAGATTCTCATTTGACTGGGATTATGTGAGTTTGAGCATGTTGTGAAGTACTATAGACCTTGTATACATCTTGGGATTCGACAATGATTGTAACTATTGAATTGTATATACCATTACATTCGAAGTCAATAGCCTAATATATTTATTTCACAATTTCAACAAATGATTAGTTCACTACCAACTAAGAAAACAAATGTGTACTCCCTCCGTTTTTATTTAAGTCCGCGTATTAGCATTGGTCAAAGTCAAGTTTTGCAAACTCTCAGAAAGCTTATAACAAAAAGGGAAAACTTTGTTTTTGCCACTCTAGTTTTCGCCCACTTTGCTTATGCCACTCTAGAATTTGACATTTCACTTTTGCCACTCTTAGCTTTTGACAATATATCACTTTTGCCCTTCCGTGGCAAAAACAAAATTTTCCAAGTGGAAATTGTGATACATGTCAAATGCTAAGAGTGGCAAAAGTGAAATGAGAAATTATCGTTTTGCCACGGAATGGCATTTGTGATGTATTATCAAAAGCTAACAGTGGCAAAAGTGATATGTCAAATTCTAGAGTGGCATAAGCAAAGTTGGCAAAAACTAGAGTGGCAAAAACAAAGTTTTCCCTATCAAAAAATATTAACATATACAATAACAAACAAATACCATTAGATACATTATTGAATGTACTTCCACATCATACATATTTGTTATGGTAAATGTTTATATTTTTATATAAACTTGATCAAACTTTAGGAAGTTTGACTTCGGTCAAACCTAATATGCAGAGTTTACTACTACTACTCGCTAGTTGCTTAGCGAATCACTCAACACGCCACGGGGAGTCCAATGTTACAAAATTTTGAGGTCGGCGGGAAAATCTCCATGACCCTGATTCGAGCAGTGGGAAGTTACCATCATAGCCTTGAACAGGCCTCACGGACGACACTTGGTAGGGGCTGTTTTCGTAACTTCAGGTTCACCCTACCCAGCCAACCCCACCCGGCACCCGTGAGTAGTACACCTGAATACTCCCATTTTCTATCCCCACCGCATAAAATAGACTTCTCCACGGCACCGCAGCCTTCGTGCTCCTCCCTTTACATCGGCGCTTTTCGTCCACCTTGCATCTGCCTCATCGACGACCTCAGACGCCGCGACCGGAGCAGTCCACCGTCGTCGTCATAGACGGAGCCTCTTCCCGGCATCGTCTTCCACGGTCTCGGATCTGCTTCCGGAAGCCGGCGTAAGCTGAAGTACCACCGTCGTGGACAATGAACTGACTCCCGTTGCCGATCATGACTCACAGAGGCTGCCGCGACCATCGTTCTCCTCCTCGATTGGTAATGTGTGTATTGAATCACTTAGAAGTACATGTGCAGTTACAATTTTGTTCATACCTACCCTTCAATTTTCCTGGGTGCTATTGTTCCCGTAAAACTAATTGGTTATAGCCTCCATTGTCCAATAGAATATCAGCTGGTAATTTTGCGTCGCTCATGTATCACGATTTGTGCTTGGGTGAGTTTTCATCACGCAACTTTGTAGTGTGGCAAATGATGGAAAGGTTTTTAGAAGTAGCAAGATGCCCATGCGTTGCATGCATCAAAATGCATTTGTATGAGTAGTTTATCTTGTGGGAGAAAATGATGAACGAGGAAAGGCCTTATTTGCAAATCTAGAGAGGGGTATGGGTATCTTTCTGCAAAATTCCCATTTGTTTCCTTCCTATCTGTCAGATATAAATCGGACGGCCTATATTGCAAGATAAAAAAGTATAGAGAAAAAAAGTAGACAGTAAAGGAAGTAGAGATAAATATTAAATATTAAATATAAAATAAATATAACCGTAGAGAAGAGAGTAGAGATAGCAGAGACGTTGGGAAAGGATCGCCTTGTGGAAAAAGCGGTCGGTGTGCGCTAGTTTTGGCGGCGTCCGGCGCTTTATAAAACCAACGCCTCTCCACCGCTGCGTGCCTTGCCACCGCCTGCCTCGCCACCGCTTTCTCCCGCTCTTTTTCGCCTCGCTGCCGCGCGCCACCATGCCGCCGCGCTGAAACTTTGGGGATACCGCGGCGTCCGCGCGCGCCTCTGGAGGCTTCTCCGCCGAGATCCGGTTCGCGGATGCGCCTCGGCCTCGGCAATTTCGACATCGCCAACGAGGCCGCCACAGCAGACTGATGCGGCGGCGTGGCGCCTCCGGTGGCCTCATAGAACATTGAACTTCCCCAACGTGCCGACGCGGGAGCGGGCGCAGGAGCTCGCGCCTCTGCCGTGGCTTAGCACCGACGAGGATCGTCGCGACAACCGGAGGCGGGAGCACCGTCTCGGCATCACCTAGATGGACGAGGAATCCATGGCACTGTGGCGCCAACACTTCCCGCAGGACATCATCAACGAGCGCGAGTTCTACGCGCAAAGGAGGGCGGAGAGGGATAAGAGGAGGGTGGAGCGAGCCGCCTATCGCGAGGACAAGCGTAGGCGAGCGGATGCTCAATTCAACATGAGGCTAGGAGAGCGTGCATACAGGAATCCGACGACGATCGGTATCTTCACGCCTCTGATCGGGGCGTCGGAGGAGGACATCACCGAGGAGGAGTCGGACGACGAGGAGTAGTTGAATTATCTTTTTTTTATCTATCTATGATGAGAACTATCCTCTACTCTCTAGTATCTACTTCTCAATCTCAGCAGTGTAAATGCTTTTTTAAAGCACCGCGCGCCGCGATTCTGTTGGAGATGCTATAACATGGCAGACGAGTGCTTTAATGTTGCCCACAAGATGCTCGGGTATTACTAGTAGTATTTTTCTTGCCATGTTGAGATTTTAAAACCATGAGTGTGAACATGCAGAGGAGCAATGAAGACCAAACACGGGATACTCGGGACATCTTCAAGGAGCGTGGAAAGTTAAAGAGGAGCTGCCCCGAACCTGTAAAACGAGCTTTGGTAAGTAACACCCTTTCAATTACTTTCGTTTAGCCTCGTGTTCTTCGATGTGTATATGTTGTAGTTTTTGTTTCTCTTAAGCGTGGTGTTCTTCGATGTGTAATAAGAAGAGTCTTAATCGTCCTAATGCTTTCATTTTTAACTTGATGTAGGAAGTGGGTGTCCTCACCTTGTAGTCTGTTTTTATATTTCTTTTCCTTTTGAATTCACTTCTCCGAGTTACATTTTATCTGGCTTCTACTAAATGGATCTAGGTTTCTCACGAGTATTGATCTAAAAAAGAAGTAACTTCATGTCGGGATGCAGTTCTGCGAGGAGGGAAGTATGGTCAACCCGAGATCATGTTTCCAAAATGAGGCTGGATTACACGCAAGGTGCAGTTCCCTAATGATGCGGATTAGACACAAGGTGCAAATTCGAGATGATGCTGGATTACACACAAGCTGGTGGAGTCGTCACTGTTCGCGTCCTCGTGGCATTAGTAAAGGCTGAAAGAAAGCATGCAGCAGCCCTTGAGAATGTAGCTGAAGTTCTGAAGAAGCGAAAAGAGCAATGAGATGCTCTCTTCACCCAAGCCAAAGAAGAGATGGAAGAAGCCAGAAATAAGCTAGCGAGGCAGAAGCAGGCTAGGCGTCTCCTGCTATCTAAAACTGTTGTCAATACAAAATTTCCTTCATAATAGCTAGGTTCAAATTTTTATCCAGTTATCATGCCTGTTGTGATGTGTGTGCATCTAATTATGTGGCACAAAATTTTATTTTTGGTCATCTAATAACAGAAATTACTTTCCAAACAATAACAGATTTAAGCATTGGACACGGTATAGTTCACGCATAAGCCCGACATTCCAAGTTCAACTTCCACATCAAGCTCATGTTCACAGATATCTGCACATTCATACATAATGTCCACAAACATGAATAACTTCAAAGCCAAAAAATGTGAGGAGAGTTATAAATAAAGAAAAACCTATACTAGTTCCTGCTATCAGTGCGAGCACAACAAGTCAAGACCATGAGTATATTTTAGTCATGTTTTCTGTTCTAAAATGCCTGCCGGCTCGCGGAAGGACGTGTTGCCGGCACACGCGCGGATTCAATGAAGACAGGCGGGGTTGTCTTAAGCTGGTTGCCTTGGCGAGGAGGCGTGCTCGGCCGAACTGCAGCGAGTGCGGCCCTCTTGGCAGCGGCAGTTCAATGCTCGCGCTATGAGAGGTCGCGTCCGTGTCGGAACAATCACTCCCTCCAGTCCTTTTTTGTATGGGTATAACAAAATCTCGTTTTCCATTCACATTTTACAAGTAAAATTCGTGGACAAACTTTGACCCAAAGTACGATGGGGACTAGTAAACCAGAATGGAGGTAGTAGTTTTTTGTATTCAAAGAAGGGTTTCCCCTTCCTATTACTGAAAAGCAACATGTAAATCTAAAACCTAGTATTTGCCCTAGAACTACCAGTTTCAACATCTCGCAAAATAAACCCATACAACCATACGCCAAGGAGGTACGTAGTACTATGAATTCCATTTTCGCTCCATACCAATCGTTCTAAAACTACTTACTACTTATAACGTGCCATTGAAAATCGGAACTCTTAACCCCGCTAAAAAGCGATATTTTAAACGTGGCTACTCGATCTGTGGCAAGCTGGCGAGCCACCGCTCAAGTCGTTCACTGTGGTCCCGACCATCAACTCCTACAAAGGTGCTCCACCACGTGCACCGGTACCACGAATGCAGCAATCGATGCGCCTAGGGTTTTAGGGTTTATTTATTAACGTCGCCTTTACGTAACACTCATGTGTGCGAGACAGCGAGAGGCCCATTGCGTCGTCGCCTCTTCTCTTCGTATATGTACTCCACCGTTTGTCTGGTGTCCAAAATTATATTAACTACTAGCAATGTGCCAATGCGTTGCCACACGATCAAAGTAGATTAATACATATTCACCGATTTGATAGAAAAAAAGTCTAGTTTTGAAATACGTATATCACTAAAAATATGTTATGTTTCACTCAAAATATATTCCTTTGGCGGTTTTGATGAGATAAGGGAGGAATGTTGTTGGTTTCAAGATTCGAGAAGTGGTATATGTCTAATTTCTACTCTTACTAGCAAGATGCCCGTGCGTTGCACGGAACATCAAGATCTTGTGGGAGAAAAGGATGAGCGAGGAAGGCCTTATCTACAAATGTGGTGAAGAGTGTGGGTAAACTGCCATATTTTCCTTCCTATCCGTCAGATATAAATCAGGCGACCTACATTGCAGGATGGCAGGCCCACCATCATCACCAACTCTATTTTTTATCCCTACTCTTATAAAAAGCATTGTCGGTGATGATCGTGTGCCTGCCATCCTGCAATATAGGCCGTCCGATCTATATCTGACGGATAGGAAGGGAACTATGACATTTTTGCAAAAAGATACCCACACCCCTCTCCACATTTGCAAATAAGGCCTTCCCTCGTTCATTCTTTTTCCCCCACAAGATAAACTACTCATACAAATGCATCTTGATGTTCCGTGCAACGCATGGGAATCTTGCTAGTTGTTGCAAAAGGCCCATGTGTGTGTGAGAGAGGGAGAGTGGAGGAGGGCGGAGTGCATGTGTGACAAAGACACAAGTAGTGTGTGTGCGATAGGTATCATCTTAAAATGAGGCGATAGTGTGTGTGTGCACAATCCAGAGGGCGTGTCTCAAGAAGGGAAGAAAAAGCTACATAGATACAAGGAGCGGGAGAGAGACATGTATGCGATGGTGGAAGCACGAGTTTGTGTGTGTATAAACCTATCTATAAGCTAGCCAATCGATAAATGTTTGTGAGAGAAATACAGTCGGGGTGCGAAAATGAGAGTTTGTGTGTGTGTGAGAGAGATGGTAGTCGGGAAGGGAGTGGAAGCAGGGAGTTGTGTGTGTGTGTGCGAGAGAGAGAGAGAGAGAGAGAGAGAGAGGAGGTAGTGAGTCGGGGTTGTCTGATCGGTAAACAAATGAATAATGTCGATGCAGGATGGAGCGAAAGGACACCGCAACAAATGTCGTGTCTCTGGAGAGAGAGAGAGAGAGAGAGAGTAATTTTAGTGGTATGAGTCATATGTAGAGACATATAGGGTGTGTGAGAGAATCCCATAGAGAGAAAGACAAAGTGAAAGACGAGCGGAGACTGTGTGTGGTGGTGAAAAACAAAGCTTAGGTACCGAGTGATACCAGAGAACAATAGAGACGTGAGAGATAATGAAAACCGTGTAATGTATAATGATAGGGAGAGTGTGAGACTTCTCAAGGGAGACCTCGAGAGACCATGTTTGCGAGGATAGGAGAAACATGAAGTGAGCATGCGTGTGAGCTGGAGAAAAGAGATTGATAGCTACCTGAAGGAGCATGCATGCGAGAGAGATGGGTGTGAAAGGAGTGAACAAAAAAGGGATTCAAATATTTGAATTCGAGATGATGATACATGTAATCCATACTCGAACCAAAATTGATCTATCAAACATGCATACTCATATGAATTCACGCACATATATGTTATTTAATATGTAGATATTACTGATCCATACATTTTAGTAGAACATAATTTGGTTAAAATTTTCGAATTCAACCTTAAGATTTCGAGATCATTGTATTTGTAAATCATATTATACATATAAAGGATCAGAATTCTTTGTTGTGCTTTTGAAAGTATATATAAAAAAATGATGTATATAGAAGGTAATTCCAATTGAAAATGGATCCACTTGAAAAAAATAGTAGAATACAAGCGGGATTGAATTGTGTTGTACAGTAAACATGCACCGTGCAAAATTTGAGCAAGCGGGAAAGTCGCGATAACCCGCTTGAAACCAAAATCTGCGAGATGGAAATCACTACTGCCTATCCCTGCCACACAAAGCCTATCTGCTGGATTTCTATAGGTTTCCATAGGGGTAGGTTTGTAATTTCACCCAAACGTGACGTAACCGCCTCTCACCCGGATTCATACACGGTGGGCGCCAAAACACATCCCTCGGCCGAAATCGACTCCCTCCCCGATTCATATTCATACACAGTGGGCGCCAAAAACAAACTCTCGTCGGCAAATATTCGGTGTATGCGAGATTACCGTCCTATCCCCCACCGACTAATGTTGCTATGATGTAGTAGAAATTTGAAGCAGGGGCTAAGTTTGTACATTTCCTCGCATTTGAGACAAGCGCATACTGAATACATGGTTCCCCCTTCCTCTCTACCTCCCTTTTCCCCATTCGTACTCAGGCGCCAAAACACCCTCTCCACCCCACCCTCCTCCGTCCGCCGTCCACCACCCCATCCACCGCCGTCCTTCTCCACCATGCCGAGCTGATACCCCACCGCCGAGTCCATTACAAGAGATCGACCTCTCTCATCCACGCCTTGGGACCGGGATCCTTGCATCCCGTCCTCTCGCTTCATCCGCCGTCGTCCACCTTGTCGGTGCCGCTCCTACGACCGTCTCGTCCACCGCGCCCGCCGCCACCGTCTACCCTCCTAGATCTGCTTCCATGCTGCCGACAGCCATCGCTACCGCAACACCGTCAAATTCTCAGCAGATGCGTACACGGCGCCGCACCAGAGGCGGTACTCTTTCGTATATGCTCAACTTATTTATCGCAGCAAGAAAATAGATTGCCACTGCTTTACTCTGATTTCTTGTCTTGGTTGCGAAGTTGCCTTTGTCCGGTTTGCACCTTCAGATCCGCCATGGCATGGTCAACACTATCCTCCCAATGCTTATGGTTTTCCCCTTTTATATTCCACACTAGTTAAATCACGATGAGACTAAATTTCAAAATTGGGTGGTCCGATTTTCGGAGCTCGCGGAGTTCGCGGTGCGATCTAAGGGGCTCGGGTGGTTGTGGGGCCTCATTGAACAAAGAAAACTCGGCGCTGGTGGGGGTGGGGGTGGCGGAGGAACACATGCGGTGGGGCTGGTGGTCCGGCCCGTCTGCCCGTCTTGTTACGTATGGGAAGAATTAAGAGACGAGGAAGAAGAAGGGTTAGGAGACGTAGGATCTTCATCCAACTGCTTGAAATGGTCGAGAGACAGCTGGGAGTTGCATTCTTAATGCGCTCTGGTTCATCTTGTGTGGGCACTGTGCAACCAACATTTTATTATCCAAAATCTGATTGCTCTTCTTTACCATGTTCCTCTTCCGTTCTTCTTTAATATGTACTCTCTCCGTTCCTAAATACAAGTCTTTGTATAGATTCCACCGTGGACTACATATGGAGCAAAATGAGTGAATCTACACTCTAAAATGTATCTGGATACATCTGTATGTGATCCATAGTGGAAATCTCTACCAAGACTTATATTTTGGAACGGAGGGAGTATGCTAGTAGTACAGTATGTTCCTTGTACTGAAGAGGAGCACGGACATTTGCAGTGTAGAGGTCTATACGGTCGGTTGTGATGGCACTTTGAGCCTCTTTGATTCGTAGGATCTTTTAAACATAGGAATAGGATTTGTAGTGGCCTGCCCACTTGAATCCTGTAAGAATAGCAAGGAAATGCGCGAAGCTGTGTCGCCTTTGAGAGTTACACTGATATTAACAGTATCGCACCTTCACTTGAAGAGAGCTGGTATCCGAAGCCTTTCTAGCCGTACCTGCAACACTAGCACATATATTCCAGCAAGTTCCACTTTGCTGATTTTACTCTGATGCTTAAGGTTTCCCCGTGATATCTACACTATGATCTGTGTAGCTGCTTTGTGTCGCACTAGCAGCAGTCCACTCTTGAAGCTAAACACTGCAATGACTTACAAAATTTGCACCAAGGCATTGAGTGCCATTCTGGATGCAATGAAACTCATACGCTCCCCACCTGTTGACTCTTGTTCAGAATATGATCCTAATGACTATTCTAACCTCGAGGATTCAAAGGCAGATGGCATGTCCTGTTCACCCATCAAGGTGCCTGCTCTAATTTGGCAATGTTTTATTCATAGCGGGTATCTTGCATATGTTGTCTTGCATTTCTTCTACTTTGTTGCACCGCCATCTGCTTAGTTTACTCATCATATATGTTGAGATGCCATGCCCATCCATTATCAATACATATTCCATCATCATCATACCATGTTTTCCACTCAAATGTTGTTCGTGTGCATCAGACATCAAAAAGGAAGAGGGTGATTGTCGAACTGAAGGAGCACCAAAGAAAGTCCTTGAAAAACATGGTGGTGCCGAGAAATCAGACATCACCCCACTTATATTGGCTGTACAACCCGGTGACACAAAACGTAGGACCGACTCAGCAGACTGTACCCATACTTCATCGGCCACACCACTAGCCCCACCACACGGGACCTGCACTCCAAAGAAAAGGTATACAGATTTCATTTGCCATAGCACCAAATTGTACCACATAAAAATCCCACTCCAAGAAAAAGTACAACAAGTCCACCGCCGAAGACCTATCGCAATCGCAGAGACGGCCAATTCACGTAGATTGGAACCCCATTCCATTTATTCCCAGTTTAAAAGACAATGCTTTCAATGTTGTTAGGTACTACGTCCATATATTCCCATCATGGGAAGATTATTGTGAAGACAAACACCATTTTTCACATCTTCCTGTCCAACTTATGTGTAAGTGCTATTATTCATGGTTATTATTTTCCTATTTTCTGCTGATTGAACACATCAATGATTTACATTACATTGTTGTAACTAGGCGAGGGTCAATCTAGATAGTCATGACGAGCAAAGCTTGCTTGTGCTCTTCAAAGAAGCATTACATCAGTATCGGTGTTACCTGAGGAAATCACACTTTGGTGGCAAGTCTATAAACGAATTTCCGGTGAAGTCTCCTGTGCTAAATTTAGAAGACATTGAATGGAAAAACCTTGTTATGCACTGGTCTCGTTCCTAGGATGAGGTACTGTCTATGAAATCACATGACAATTTGAACTTCTACTTTTCCGCATGTGCCTTACGGAACTTTTTTGCAGGAAATCTGCTCGAAGAAGAATTCCGGTTTGAAAAGAACGACAGGATATCGCAAATATGCTGCCCGCTGCTTTGCTCTTGTTAGTACCTGTTGTCCTGTATCACTGTACTTTCATACATACCTGGTTCATTATGTGACAGCAGTATGCATGATAGCTTGCTTATCAATTGTTCGCTCCAAATTATCTGATCTGTATGAATGGTTACATTAGTGTAGAATATATCCAATGCCAATGTTTTTTAGCTCTGCATTGTTCTTGTAAGTGCATGCTTGTCCTTTATCGATGTACTTATAATGACAGTAGTTGTTCATGTACCATCACTCTGCAGCTTATTTTCCTTTGCCCTCCATTTTCTACACATCGGATCTATATTTACTCTTACCATAAGGTTGGTCTTGAAGAAGTTTAGCTGTGCATTGCTCTTGGCTGTACCTTTTGCCTGTATCGCTGCACTTACATTTATAGCTACTTGGTTATGTAGCATCACTCTTCATCTTATCTTAAATATTCTCCATTTTTTTCATATATTATCACATCTATATTTACTCTTAACAAAATGTAGAATAAAGGCAATGCTTTTGAAGAAGATTCCGTGGTAAACTTCTTGAATTGCCCCCCCCCCCATCAGCATGGACAAGGCCTTTATAGAGCCTGTCTTCACCAATAATGTAAGTTTGTCCATCCCAAGCCTTCAAACTTTGTTGTATATATTTGGTTAGGCATGACTGCAACAACTGTTTATTTTTGGTGTTTGCATCAAATTGCTTATTTAAAGTTTATTATGTAGTTCATAAACAAAAGTTTGTCCTTCCTCAATTTAAGTTTTCAGTTGTACAACCAAGTTCCTTCTTCATACCATGTAAATTAAACTATCTGAGATCAAGTGATCTTCTTTTGCACCGCATGTATGCTTCATTCTTCATCCGTAATCCAAAGTGGTATGGTGAACCTACCCACTCTGACACAATGTCATATTCTGCAATGTCTTAACTATGAACAATGTCATATCATTCTACTATTATTTAAACCGTCTCTTTATTTGCCAATTTGAAATGGTATAAATTGACAGCACACTAACCATTGATACATATGAGTTCTTGATCTGTAATCCAGTGTTGTTGTGAAGCTGCCAACTCCTTCACAATGTCATTTCCTGCCATGTCTTGACCTGAACAATACCATATTGTGTTAATGCAATTCTAAACTGTGTCACTTTATTCGTCAGTAAGAAATGTTATGAATTGTCAGCACTGATACTTTTACGTGCAAAACACATCATCTATCTCGCTTGTTTATCTTTGAGTGAGGAAGATATAAGTGATGAACAAGCGCGATCTCATCATCTTGCTCACCGCTTGTGCCGCAGCTCCCAGCAGGCTAACCTTTCTTGAAATCTATTGAAGTGCTGTCGGTTGGGTATATTATTTTGTCTGGGTGTTTATTGCTCTGGTGGCGATCTTTGATGCCCAGTGTATGTAATCTGCTGTCTGCTTATGCTTTATTATCATAGTGGCGAACTTTGATGCCCAGTGGATGTAATATGCCGTATTTTCTTTATTGTATAGTCTAGGTTTTTTCTTATTCACGATGCTGCAGTTATTTTACTATATATATATATCCTGTCTTCGCAGTAAACCGGCCAAACCGTAAAATTACGGTACATAATCGGGCCGTCATGCAATCACGATGTAGGTTGGGCCTGAAACGTGTCGAACAGCTCACGGGCGGCAAAGACCCGAAATGAACCCGGCCCATGATTGTGCGAATCAAATCACGGGCTTTTAACAGGCCAAAATTGTCTCGGTCCTTGTTTGGCCCAATCAGATATCGGCCGCGAAAGCAGTCGGATGCAAATCAGCCGTAGTTAGCCCAACTATATGACGGGCTTTCAACGGCGAAATTAATATAGGGCCAAAATGTTAAACGGCCCTTAATGTGCCAAAACTAATATCGGGCGAATTACTAAGTGGGCCTTTAGCAAGTGGGCCCAAAAGTATAGTGTCCGATTCTTGGGCGAATTTGATATGGGCCATAATTGAGCCCAAAGCCTCTTAAAGGGTCGGACCAGATGTGGGCCGTAATTTGGCCCAGAACGTGGTAGGCTTATAACGGGCCGGATCTCATATGGGCCAGTTTTAGGCCCCGAACATGGCAGGCCATTAATGGACCGGATCAGATATGGGCCGGCATTTGGCCCAAAACATGGCAGCCAGTTAATGGGCCGACCTACTAGGGTCCTCAAAATCTTGTGGGCCTACAATGGGCGGCCCATTAATGTCGGCCGAAATATCATGGGCCTTTTTTGGGCCGGCCCAATATGATCCGCAAGAATCTTGTGGGCCTTTACAGGCCGCCCATTATAGCACACAAAAATCTTGTGGGCCTTTAGCTGGCTGGCCCATTATGGCCCATAAAATCTGGAGACCTTTAGCTAGGCCGGCCCATTATGGTCCATAAAATCTTGTGGGCCTTTAGCTGGGCGGCCCATTATGGTCCGCATAAAATCTTGTGGGCCTTTAGCTGGGCCGCCCATTATGGTCCATAAAACTTGTGGGCCTTTAATTAGGGCGGCCCAATTAAACTTGTTGGGTCGTGCCACGTGTCGACGTATCATAGGCGTATACATCCAATGAGTGGATGACATCTGTCCCGGGTGAGCCGACACATGTTTCCTCCGACCAATGATGATTTTACACATGGAAAATCCCCATTGGTCGGGGCTGTTAACGGGTTATCGGATCCAAAACCCGACCCGATAGCTTAACGGCGTTCGATTCACGGTGGATGCCACATGTCGGTCACCCTTGACGAAAAGCACTTACGTGACGCAGCGATTTATCGTCATGGAAGTGGACACTTTCATGATGATAATTTTCGTAATGTCATGGAACACTTCTACGATCGCATTGTGTATGACTATCTTGATTCTGTCATAAATTTGTCATGGATGTACATGCCTGACAAAAAACGCGACCTACTGTGACAAACACGTATCATCACAGAAGTGTATTTTTTTTGTAGTGGGAGAATTTAGCACGGATTGCAACAAGGAAATACAATCAATTAAAGAGCAATTTTCATGATTAAATTCCTTGAGATCCAATATAGTGGGTTTAGCGACATCTAGATTTTTATTTCTTTCAATCCCACTTTTATCAATTTCATCATCAAGATCTAAAAACTCCGAATTCTTAGAACGCCTTATAGGTAAAGGAAGATCATATTCAGTTTCATCAAGATTCATATTGCAAAACAAAGATTTAATAGGGGACACATCAATAACTTTTATATCTTCATCTTGATTTTCATAGGAATTAGAAGAACACGCTTTAATAAAGGCATCTTTGGAAGCACGCATCCTAGCGGTTCTTTCTTTGCACTCATCAATGGAAATTCTCATAGCTTTGAGAGACTCATTGATATCATGCTTAGGAGGAATAGATCTAAGCTTTAAAGAATCAACCTCAAGAGAAATTCTATCAACGTTCCTAGCCAAATCATCAACTTTAAGCAATTTCTCTTCAAGCAAAGCATTAAAATTCTTTTGTGAATTCATAAACTCTTTAACACTATTCTCAAATTCAGAGGGCATCTTATTAAAATTTCCATAAGAGTTGTTGTAGGAATTTCCATAATTATTAGAAGGATTACTAGGATAAGGCCTAGGATTAAAATTCCCTCTATCTGGCGATGTTACCAAAATTATTCCTACCAACAAAATTCACATCCATAGATTCATTATTATTCTCAATCAAAGTAGACAAAGGCATATCATTAGGATCAGAAGAAACACTCTTAGTAGCAAATAATTTCATAAGTTCATCCATCTTTCCACTCAAAACATTGATTTCTTCTATAGCATGCACTTTTCTTATTAGAAGATCTTTCAGTATGCCATTGAGAATAATTAACCATAATATTATCTAGGAGTTTAGTAGCATCTCCTAAAGTGATTTCCATAAAAGTGCCTCACGCGGCCGAATCTAAAAGATATCTAGAAGCAAAATTCAATCTAGCATAAATTTTTTGTATAATCATCCATAAGTTCAAACCATGAGTAGGACAATTACGTATCATTAATTTCATTCTCTCCCAAGCTTGTGCAACATGTTCATGATCAAGTTGCTTAAAATTCATAATATCGTTCCTAAGAGAGATAATCTTAGCGGAGGAAAATACTTAGAGATAAAAGCATCTTTTCACTTGTTCCAAGAATCAATACTATTTTTAGGCAAAGATGAAAACCACGCTTTATACGATCTCTAAGCGAAAAAGGAAATAGCTTCAACTTAACGACATCATTATCGACATCTTTTTTCTTTTGCATATCACATAAATCAACGAAGCTATTCAGATGAGTAGCGGCATCTTCACTAGGAAGGCCAGTGAATTGATCTTTCATAACAAGATTCAACAAAGCAGTATTGATTTCACAAGATTCAGTATTGGCAAGAGGAGCAATCGGAGTGCTAAGGAAATCATTATTATTGGTATTGGTGAAGTCACACAATTTAGTAGCATCTTGAGCCATTGCGACAAACAAGCAATCCAACACACGAGCAAACAAACGGACGAGGAAAAGGCAACGGGAAAAAGAGGAGGAGATTGGGAAAGAGAGGGCGAATAAAACAGTAAGGGTGAAGTGGGGGAGAGGAAAACGAGAGGCAAATGGCAAATAATGTAATGCGAGAGATAAGGATTGTGATGGGTACTTGGTATGTTGACTTTGCGTAGATTCCCCGGAAACGGCGCCAGAAACCCTTCTTGCTACGTCTTGAGCTTGCGTTGGTTTTCCCCGAAGAGGAGAGGATGATGCAGTAGAGTAGCGTAAGTATTTCCCTCGCTTTTGAGAACCAAGGTATCAATCCAAAGAGGAGACCACACACAAGTCCCTCGTACCTGCACAAAACGATAGCTACTCGCAACCAACACGATTAGGGGTTGTCAATCCCTTCACGGTCACTTACTTAGAGTGAGATCTGATAGAGATGATAGATAATATTTTTGGTATTTTTGGTATATAGATGCAAAGTAAAAAGTAAAAGGCAAAGTAAAAACAAAGCAAGTATTAAAGTGATGGAGATTTTTATGATGAGAATAGACCCGGGGGCCATAGGTTTCACTAGTGGCTTCTCTCAAGAGCATAAGTATTCTACGGTGGGTGAACAAATTACTGTTGAGCAATTGACAGAATTGAGCATAGTTATGAGTTTATCTAGGTATGATCATGTATATAGGCATCACGTCCGTGACAAGTAGACCGAAACGATTCTGCATCTACTACTATTACTCCACTCATCGACCGCTATCCAGCATGCATCTAGAGTATTAAGTTAAAAACAGAGTAACACCTTAAGAAAGATGACATGATGTAGAGGAATAAATTCATGCAATATGATAAATACCCCATCTTGTTATCCTCGATGTCAACAATACAATACGTGCCTTGCAACCCTTTACATCCTTTGGGTAAGGACACCGCAATATTGAACCCAAAGTTATGCACTTCTCCCATTGCAAGAACTACCAATCTAGTTGGCCAAACCAAACGGATAATTCGAAGAGACTTGCAAAGATAACTCAATCATACATAAAAGAATTCAGAGAAGATTCAAATATTATTCATAGATAAGCTGGATCATAAACCCACAATTCATCGGTCTCAACAAACACACCGCAAAAAGAAGATTACATCGAATAGATCTCCACGAGAGAGGGGGAGAACATTGTATTGAGATCCAAAAAGAGAGAAGAAGCCATCTAGCTACTAGCTATGGACCCGAAGGTGTGAAGTAAACTACTCACACTTCATCGTAGAGGCTACGGTGATGATGTAGAAGCCCTCCGTGGTGGATGCCCCCTCCGGCGGAGCTCCGGAATAGGCCCCAAGATGGGATCTCGTGGATACAGGAAGTTGCGGCGGTGGAATTAGGTTTTTGGCTCTTGTTCTGATCGTTTGAAGTGCGTAGGTATATATAGGATGAAGTAGTAATGCGTCGGTGGAGCAACAGGGGCCCACGAGGCGGCGCCCTAGGGGGGGAGCCCCCCACCCTCGTGACCGCCTCTGTTGTTCCTTGGCGTAGGGTCCAAGTCTCCTGGATCCGTTCGGTGAGAAAATCACGTTTCCGAGGGTTTCATTCCGTTTGGACTCCGTTTGATATTCCTTTTCTTCGAAACACTGAAATAGGCAAAAAAAAAACAGCAATTCTGGGTTGGGCTTCCGGTTAATAGGTTAGTCCCAAAAATAATATAAAAGTGGAAAATAAAGCCCAATATAGTCCAAAACAGTAGATAAAGTAGCATGGAGCAATCAAAAATTATAGATACGTTGGAGACTTGCCGGTAACGAGATTGAACTAGGTATTGAGATACCGACGATCGAATCTCGGGCAAGTAACATACCGATGACAAAGGGAACATCGTATGTTGTTATGCGGTCTGACCGATAAAGATCTTCGTAGAATATGTGAGAGCCAATATGAGCATCCAGGTTCCGCTATTGGTTATCGACCGGAGACGTGTCTCGGCCATGTCTACATAGTTCTCGAACCCGTAGAGTCCGCACGCTTAATGTTACGATGATAGTTTTATTATGAGTTTATGTGTTTTGATGTACCAAAGGTTGTTCGGAGTCCCGGATGTGATCACGGACATGGCGAGGAGTCTCGAAATGGTCGAGACATGAAGATTGATATATTGGAAGCCTATGTTTGGACATCGGAAGTGTTCCGGGTGAAATCAGGATTTTTCCGGAGTACCGGGAGGTTACCGGAACCCCCCGAAAACTTAATGGGCCTTAGTGGGCCTTGGTGGAAGAGAGGAGAGGAGGCCAGGGCAGGGCCGCGCACCCCTGCCCCCTAGTCCGAATAGGACAAGGAGAGGGGGGCGGCGCCCCCCCTTTCCTGTCTCCCCTCCACCTATTCCCCCCCTCTCTCCTAGTCCAACATGGAAAAGGGGGGGAGTCCTACTCCCGGTAGGAGTAGGACTCCTCCGGCGCGCCTCTCCCCTTGGCCGGCCGCACCCCCCTTGCTCCTTTATATACGGGGGCAGGGGGCACCCCAAAGACACAACAATTGATCTGTTTGATCTTTTAGCCGTGTGCGGTGCCCCCCTCCACCATAGTCCACCTCGATAATACTGTAGCGGTGCTTAGGCGAAGCCCTGCGTCGGTAGAACATCAACATCGTCACCATGCCGTCGTGCTGACAAAACTCTCCGTCAACACTCGGCTGGATCAGAGTTCGAGGGACGTCATCGGGCTGAACATGTGCTGAACTCGGAGGTGTCGTACGTTCGGTACTTGATCGGTCGGATCGTGAAGACGTACGACTACATCAACCATGTTGTGCTAATGCTTCCACTTTCGGTCTACGAGGGTACGTAGACAACACTCTCCCCTCTCGTTGCTATGCATCACCATGATCTTGCGTGTGCGTAGGAAATTTTTTGAAATTACTACGTTCCCCAACAAAATCTACGACCCCGGGTCTTCTTTCTCATATATTTGCTTGCGATCTACTTTTTTCTTGCTTTTATTTTTAGATCTATTAAACCAAAAATACAAAAATACCTTGCTGCAATTTTATTTATTTGTGATCTATTTATTTAATCTATTATAATTTTCTCCCGTCCATGCACCGTTTCTGGCGCCGTTACCCGAAAGGGATTGACAACCCCTTTAACACGTCGGGTTGCGAGTGGTTGTTATTTGTGTGCAGGGGCTGTTTATGTTGTGTTGCTTGGTTCTCCTACTGGTTCGATAACCTTTCTTTCATATCTGAGGGAAATACCTACCGCTGCTGCGCTGCATCATCCCTTCCTCTTTGGGGAAATACCGACGTAGCTTCAAGCGACATCAAAAGGAATTTGTGGCGCCGTTGCCGGGGAGGATCTTCAACATAAACCAGGTTCCTAATCACAAATCTCATCTCCTCGCAATTTACATCATTTGCCATTTGCCTTTCCTTTTCCTCTACCCCACTTCACAAAAATTTGCCGTTTTATTCGCCTCTCTTTTCTGTTTGCTGCTTTCTTGCCGGATCTGCTTTTGAATGCAATCTTGTTGTGTGGTCATCATAAATCAAGAGAAAACCAAGTTATGTGATTTCTCAAACACCAACAACTATGATTTTATTGGCACTCTGCTTGATCCTCCCGCCACTAGTGCGGAGACTTGTGATATTAATACTGCTTTGCTGAATCTTGTTATGAAAGACCAATTTTCGGGTACTCCTAATGAGGATGCCGCTTCCCATCTTAATACCTTTGTGGATTATGCAATATGCAAAATAAAAAAGATCTGGTCAAGATGAAATTATTTCCATTCTCTTTGCATGATTCTGCAAAAATTTGGCTCTCTTCTTTGCCTCGCAATAGTACTGATTCTTGGAATAAGTGCAAAGATGCTTTTATCACTAAGTATTTTCCTCCTGCAAAAATTATTTCCTTTAGAACCCAGATCATGAATTTCAAGCAACTTGAACATGAGCATGTTGCACAACCTTGGGAAAGGATGAAAATGACGCTAAGGAATTGCCCAACTCATGGGTTAAATCTTTGGATGATCATACAAAAAATTTATGCGGGGTTGATTTTTTCTCTCGTAATCTTTTACATTCCGCCGCGGGTGGAACTTTTATGGAAATTACTTTGGGTTAAGCCACCAAACTGCTTGATAATATCATGGCAAATTATTCACAATGGCATACCGAAAGAGCTCCTACTAGTAAAAAGTTAATTCGGTTGAAGAAATTTCTTCTTTGAGTGATAAAGTTGATGCTCTTATGAAATTGGTTGCTAGTAAAAGTGCTCCTATTGATATTAATGATATGCCTTTGTCTACTATGATTGAGCAAAATAGTGATGCCATCGATGTGAATTTTATCTCTAGAAATAATTTCAACAACAATGCTTATAGAGGTAATTTTAATCCTAGGCCTTTTCCTAGTAATTCCTCTAATAATTATGGTAGTTCCTATGGAAATCAATCTTATGATAATAATAATAAGAACACCTCTCATCTTCAGAATAATATTAAAGAATTTATCAACACACAAAAAAATTTCAACACTTCCATAGAAGAGAAGTTGAATAAGATTGATGATTTGTCTAGAAGTGTTGATAGAATTGCTCATGATGTGGAAAATCTCAAGATGAAAATTTTTGTGCCTAAAGTGGATGAATCAATTAAATCTCTTTATGTTTCTATGGATAAAAGTAAGAAAAGAACTACTATGCTTAGAGCTAAAAGAGAATTTTTAGAGAAAGCTTTTTTTTGTGATTATTATTGCAAAGATAATGAAGATCTTAAAACGATTGGTGTTTCTTCTATTGATTCCTTGTTTAGTAAAGTTAAGAATGATGAAAAAGGGACTGGAGAAGAGTCAACTTTAGGTATAAGGCGTCCTAATATTTCAGAGGGTGAAAATCTTATTAAGAAAATTGATGAAAGTGGGTTTGAAGAGGTCAAAACTTTAGCTAGTGATGTGCCCACTCTTTTGGATTACAAAGACTTTAATTATGATATTTGTTGTTTGATTTATTGTATTTCCTTATTGCAATCCATGATAAATTCACCCCATGCTTATGAACAAAATAAAGCTTTTACTAAACATATTGTTGATGCTATGATAAAAGCTCTTGAAGAAAAATTGGAATTAGAAGTTTCAATTCCTAGAAAATTGCATGATGAGTGGGAACCTACTATCAAAGTCAAGATTAAAAATTATAAGTGTTTTGCTTTGTGTGACTTGGGTGCTAGTGTTTCTACAATTCCGAAATCTTTATGTGATGTGCTTGGTCTTACTAATCTCGAAGAAAGTTTCTTTGGATGTTCTTATTCTTGCAAATAGGAATTATGTGCCCATAGATTTTATTGTTCTTGATATTGATTGCAATCCGTCTTGTCCAATTATTCTTGGTAGACCATTTTTACGCACTATTGGTGATGTGATTGATATAAAAGAAGGCAATATTAAGTTCCAATTTCCTTTGAGGAAGGGTATGTAACACTTTCCTAGAACTAAAATTAAGCCACCTTATGAATCAATCATGAGGGCATCTTATTGATCTCAAACCAAAGATGACAAAACTTAGATCTTTGCCTTACGCCTAGCTAAGGGCGTAAAACTATAGTGCTTGTTGGGAGGCAACCCAACGAATAAAATTTATTTTTGCTTTTTGCTTTCTATTCTTGAGTGTTAACACAATTATGCTACTGTTATGATTGTGTTTTTGTGTGTTTTAATTAGTGTTTGTGCCAAGTAGAACCGATAGGATCTTCTTGGGTGATAGTTGTTTGATTTTGCTGAAAAAGACAGAAACTTTATGCTCACGAAATTAATTCACATTTTTATTCAGAAAGAGCTTTTGCCCTGATTCTTTTTGCAGAAGATTAATATACAAATTACTCAGGTCGTCCTATTTTTCAGGATTTTTGGAGTTTCCAGAAATTTTCGTTTAAGTCAGATTGCTACAGACTGTTCTTTTTGACATATTCTTTTTTCTTTGTGTTGTGTGCTTATTTTGATGGCTCTATGGTTTTCTTTGATGAGTTTTTGCCATATAAAAGTAGGAATACAGTAGATATAATATAAAAACAAAATATGAATAGGTTTGATACAGCACTTATAGTAGCGGTTTACTTTCTTACACTAACGGATCTCACGGAGGTTTTGTTGAGTTTTGTGTGATTGAAGTTTTCAAGTTTTGGGTTATCTTACGATGGATGAAAGAAGGATAGAAGATCCTAAGCTTAGGGATGCCCCGGCATCCCAAGCTATTATCCAAGAATGAGCAACCAACAAAGCTTGGGGACGCCCCCGAGTGGCATCCCCGCTTTCTTCTAACGACCATCGGTATTTTACTCGAGACTATATTTTTATTCGTCACATGATATGTGTTTTGCTTGGAACGTCTTTTATGATATGAGTCTTTGCTTGTTTTATTTTGTTTTTTAAGTCAATCCTTGCTGGACACACCTATTTGAGGGAGCCAAAATTATGTCATGACTTGTTAGAATTGCTCTCTATGCTTCACTTAAATTTTTATGAGCAATGGACTTGCTCTAGTGCTTCACTTATATCTTTTTTAGCACGGTGTGCATAGTATTTTTGAATAAAATGCTCTCTTAGCTTCACTTAGATTTATTTGAGAGTTAGTAAAAATTTAAAGAAATTCTCTCTTGCTTCACTTAAATTATTTTGAGAGAAAGAAAATTTGTTATGCTCATGATCTTCACTTATATTTGTTTGAGCTTATGAAAAGCAATGCTACCTCTTGAGCACTGCGTTGGTTTTCCATTGAAGAGGAAAGGGTGATGCAGCAAAGTAGCGTAAGTATTTCCCTCAGTTTTTGAGAACCAAGGTATCAATCCAGTAGGAGGCCACACACGAGTCCCTCGCAACTACACAAACAAATAAATCCTCGCAACCAACGCAATAAAGGGGTTGTCAATCCCTTCACGGTCACTTACGAGAGTGAGATTTGATAGATATGATAAGATAATATTTTTGGTATTTTTATGATAAAGATGCAAAGTAAAATAAAAGGCAATAAAAATAACTAAGTGTTGGAAGATTAATATGATGGAAGATAGACCCGGGGGCCATAGGTTTCACTAGTGGCTTCTCGCGAGAGCATAAGTATTTACGGTGGGTGAACAAATTACTATACAGCAATTGACAGAATTGAGCATAGTTATGAGAATATCTAGGTATGATCATGTATATAGGCATCACGTCCGAGACAAGTAGACCGACTTCTGCCTGCATCTACTACTATTACTCCACACATCGACCGCTATCCAGCATGCATCTAGAGTATTAAGTTCATAAGAACAGAGTAACGCTTTAAGCAAGATGACATGATGTAGAGGGATAAACTCATGCAATATGATGTAAACCCCATCTTGTTATCCTCGATGGCAACAATACAATACGTGCCTTCCTGCCCCTCATCCTTTGGGAAAGGACACCGCAAGATTGAACCCAAAGCTAAGCACTTCTCCCATTGCAAGAAAGATCAATCTAGTAGGCCAAACCAAACTGATAATTCAAGAGACTTGCAAAGATAACCAATCATACATAAAAGAATTCAGAGAAGATTCAAATATTGTTCATAGATAAACTTGATCATAAACCCACAATTCATCGGTCTCAACAAACACACCGCAAAAGAAGATTACATTGAATAGATCTCCATGAGATAGGGGGAGAACATTGTATTGAGATCCAAAAAGAGAGAAGAAGCCATCTAGCTAATAACTATGGACCCGAAGGTCTGAGGTAAACTACTCACACATCATCGGAGAGGCTATGGTGTTGATGTAGAAGCCCTCCATGATCGATGCCCTCCGGCGTGAGCTCTAACAGGCCCCAAGATGGGATCTCACAAGCATGTAAGGTTGCGGCGGTGGAATTAGGTTTTTGGCTCCGTGTCTGGTAGTTTGGGGTACGTAGGTATATATAGGAGGAAGAATGCGTCGGTGGAGCAACAGGGGGCCCACGAGAGTGGAGAGCGCGCCTGGGGGGGGGGGGGAGTAGGCGCGCCCCCCTACCTCGTGCCCTCCTGGTTGATGTCTTGACGTAGGGTCCAAGTCCTCTGGATCACGTTCGTTCCGAAAATCACGTTCCCGAAGGTTTCATTCCGTTTGGACTCCGTTTGATATTCTTTTCTGCGAAACTCTGAAATAGGCAAAAAACATCAATTCTGGGCTGGGCCTCCGGTTAATAGGTTAGTCCCAAAAATAATATAGAAGTGTATAATAAAGCCCAATAATGTCCAAAACAGAATATAATATAACATGGAACAATAAAAAATTATAGATACGTTGGAGGCGTATCAAGCAACACATGAAAATTAGTCCCAAAGTGATAGATATCCAAGAAGGATAAATAAGAAAAATTCATGAAGATCATTGGACAAAATAAACTTGATTCTTAGTAATAGTTTTGAGATATGATGATGTGATACGTGAGTTATGTTGGTGAGTAATTGTGCTCTAGTAAGAATATTGGTGTTAAGGTTTGTGATTCTCTATGCATGCACGAAAGTAAATAATCATGCTATGAAAATTATATCCTACTTGTGGTGCATTATTCGGTGTTAATTATGCTTAATGCTTGCTTATGAGATTATCTGTTTCTTGGTTGGTCGCTTTCCAATCTTTTGCTAGCCTTCATTTTGCACTAAGTATGACCTCTACGTGTGCATCCAAAATCCTTTAAACCAGTTTTGCCACATGAGTCCACTATATCTACCTATATGCGGTATTATTTTTCCGTTCTAAGCAAATTTGCATGTGCCATCTCTAATTTTCAAAATAAACTTCTCTTTTGTGTGTTTGTTTCGCTCGCGGAACGGTAACGGGTGGCTAATATTTTCCATGCTAGATGTGTTATTCTCAAGATGAGTGTTTATTCACTTGTCATTGCACGAGAGTAAGGCAGAGGTATCAGGGATGCCCAGTCCTGAAATGCAAAAAAAATGAATTTACTTTACGTTGTCAAATAATAAATTCCTTGGAAAGTGTTGGTATGGAGGGCACCCATGGATACGGTTAGCCATGGAAAGTGAAAGTATGGTGGAAAAAGGAATAAACTTTATTTTCTGTTTGGGAACCGCCTATGGCATATCTAGCATGGAAAGTGTTGGGAACTCTAAGTTGTTTTCGTTGGTGGGATGGATACACCTTCCAAAATGTTTTTATCTCTAAGTTTTTCGCTTTGAGCTCTGGCACCTCTACAAATCCCTACTTCCCTCTACGAAGGGCCTTTCTTTTACTTTATACAATTTTTATTTTGAAATTTGAGTCTCCATCTTCTCTTATAAAAAGCACCAACTAGGAGGCAATATGATCGTACTTATGTATTGGGTGTAGTTAACATTCGAGTGTGTTTCATGAATGGATCAATGTTTAAGCATGATGGGCTAGGGTTAACTTATTTTAGCGTTGATATTTTGAAAGACATTGTTGCTTGTTGATATGCTTGAGTATCTAAATTATTATGTCGAAACTCGACTATTGCTTTGAATCACATAAAAGTCCAAATGACCATGCTATAAAGAAAATAATATGATATGACATGATAGACATCACTCCACATCAAAAATTTTGTTTTTATCACTTACCTACTCGAGGACGAGCAGGAGTTAAGCTTGGGGATGCTGATACGTATCCAACGTATCAATAATTTTTCATTGTTCCATGCTGTTTTACCATCAATCTTGGATGTTTTATAATCAATTTATATCATTTTTGGTACTAACCTATTGACATAGTGCCAAATGCCAGTTGTTGTTTTTTCCATGTTTTTACATCGCAGAAAATCCTTATCAAACGGAGTCCAAATGCCATGAAACTTTACGGAGATTTTTGATGGACCAGAAGGAAGAAGTTGGGCCCTGGTTGCACCTGGGGGGAGTCCCAAGGAGGGGACAACCCACCAGGGCACGCCAGGAGGCCCAGGCGCGCCCTGGTGGGTTGTGCCCACCTCGGGTGCACCCTGGACCGCCTCTTTGCTCTATAAATACCCCAAAAATACCAGAACCCTAGAAGCGTTGATGAAATATTCATCCAGCCGCCGCAGAGTCGAGAACCACCAGATCCAGTCTAGACACCATCTCGGATGGGGTTCACCACCTCCATTGGTGCCTCTCCGATGATGCGTGAGTAGTTCTTTGTAGACCTTCGGGTCCGTAGTTAGTAGCTAGATGGCTTTCTCTCTCTCGTTGAATTCTCAATACAATGGTCTCTTGGAGATCCACATGATGTAACTCTTTTTACAGTGTGTTTGTTGGGATCTGATGAACTTTGAGTTTATGATCAGTCATATCTTTTTATATCCATGAAAGTTATTTGAGTTTTTTTATCTCTTATATGCATGATCTATTATAGCCTCGTATTTCTTCTTCGATATTTGGGTTTTGTTTGGCCAACTTGATCTATTTATCTTGCAATGGGAAGAGGTGCCCGGTGGGTTCGATCTTACGGCGCTTGATCCCAGTGACAGAAAGGGAACCGAACTGTATGTATCGTTGCTACTAAGGATAAAAAGATGAGATCTATTTCTACCGCCATAGATAAACGGATCTTGTCTACATCATGTCATCGTTCTTATTGCATTACTCCTTTTTTCCATGAGTTAATACACTAGATGCATGCTGGATAGCGGTCGACTTGTGGAGTAATAGTAGTAGATGCAGGCAGGAGTCGGTCTATTAGTCTTGGATGTGATGCCTATTTATTGATCATTGCCTGGATATCGCCATAATTATTTGAGGTTCTATCAATTGCCCAACAGTAATTTGTTTACCCACCGTTTGCTATCTTTCTCGAGAGAAGCCACTAGTGAAATCTACGACCCCGGGTCTTCTTTCTCATATATTTGCTTGCGATCTACTTTTTTCTTGCTTTTATTTTTATATCTATTAGACCAAAAATACAAAAATACCTTGCTGCACTTTTGTTTATTTGCGATCTATTTATTTAATCTATTATAATTTTCTCCCGTCCATGCACCGTTTCTGGCGTCGTTACCCGAAAGGGATTGACAACCCCTTTAACACGTCGGGTTGCGAGTGGTTGTTATTTGTGTGCAGGGGCTGTTTATGTTGTGTTGCTTGGTTCTCCTACTGGTTCGATAACCTTGGTTTCACATCTGAGGGAAATACCTATCGCCGCTGCACTGCATCATCCCTTCCTCTTTGGGGAAATACCGACGTAGCTTCAAGCGACATCATCCGTTGGTATGTTACTTGCTTCGATCGTCGGTATCTCTATACCTAGTTCAATCTCGTTACTGGGAAGTTTCTTTACTCGTTCCATAATACATCACCTCGTGACTAACTCCTTAGTCATTTTCTTGCAAGCTTAGGATGTGTATTACTGAGAGGGCCCAGAGATACCTCTTCGATACTCGGAGTGACAAATCCTAATCTCGATCTATGCCAACTCAACAAACACCTTCAGAGATACCTGTAGAGCATCTTTATGATCACCCAGTTACGTTGTGATGTTTGATAACACACAAGGTATTCCTCCGGTATCCGGGAGTTGCATAATCTCATAGTCGAAGGAATATGTATTTGACATGAAGAAAGCAATAGCAATAAACTGAACGATCATTATGCTAAGCTAACGGATGGGTCTTGTCCATCACATCATTCTCCTAATGATGTGATCCCACTATCAAATGACAACACATGTGTATGGTTAGGAAACCTTAACCATCTTTGATCAACGAGCTAGTCTAGTAGAGGCTTACTAGGGACATGGTATTTGTTTATGTATTCACACATCTATTTAGGTTTCCAATCAATACAATTCTAGCATGAATAATAAAGCTTTATCATGAATAAGGAAATATAAAATAACAATTTTATTATTGCCTCTAGGGCATATTCCCTTCAGCAACGTCACCGATAACGGCGTGCTTGCATCAGTCGATGTTGGATGTTGGTGACCTCGTCGAGAGAAAAACAAAAAGGCGAGGTAGAGTGGATAAGGATGACTCCTCGGTGTCCATGTGGGGGAGATATTTTAAGAGATGGGCGGTGGTTTTGTGGGGATCATACGCAAGGGTGGAGCTCAAATCAATACGCAATGAAACAGCTGCATAGACGATGAACATAATCGTTCGATCAACCACCTAATGACGATAAGCATTTTCACTCTTTTTGGCTGGGAAAACATGACAATCTCACTACCTAAGTTGGGGACCAAGAAGGAATTCTCTAATTGTGTGCAGATACTGCCATACTGATCATTGCTTTTTTAGGGGATGATGTATTAATCATTGGTTGCTACAAGAACTCTACGACTTTTACCAGCTAAAATTTACCTCACCACTTGATTTAGTCATGACAGACCGCTAATTCAGTTTGTTTGAGGGATCATTTCTAATTGTTTATTTTTCTTGTTATCATTGGCCAAATTATGAGTAAATGAAAGGAAAATGATCCAATCCAACCGATCGGTTGAAGACCCGCCTTCTCACATGTGAAAAGGGCATCATATCATCATCTCATCTCTCTCTCTCCCTCCCTCCCTCCCCCCATCTCCCTCTTCCAGCCGCACGTACGATGTGCTCTGAAGCGTCCCTCCCACTTCTGAGTTTCCCCATCCTCCTAAGCAACATCGCTTCATGCGGGTCTCCTTCCCTGAGGCCTCTTCGTCTAAGCACCCATGGTGAGCCGTAATGGCAAATCAACTGGGCAGGCTTTAGTAGGCTTGAGCCTGCCCTCCAGCGATGCAAAAGAAAATTTTAGTAGTTAATAGTACATGTTCCTAGTAGTATTCTAGAAAATTTTAACCTTGTTTGCACAAAAGAGCTGGGAGTTAGTGACTTTTTTTCCACATCATTATCTTTGATCCTGCCCTTATTTTTCTTACAAGATTCGCCACTGGTGAGCTGGATACATTGCCGATGATCCCGTGTCTGAAAGAGGTGTGGTTGCAGAAACGTCACCGATAACAGCGTGCTTGCATCAGTCGATGTTGGGTGTTGGTGACCTCTTGAGAGAAAAACAGAAAGGCGAGGTAGAGTGGATAAGGATGACACCTTGGTGTCCATGTGGGGGAGTGATGTCTACTACGCAACTTTATTCTTATAGACATGTGTTGGGCCTCCAAGCGCAGAGTTTTGTAGGACAGTAGCAATTTTCCATCAAGTGGATGACCTAAGGTTTATCAATCCGCGGAGGCGTAGGATGAAGATAGTCTCTCTCAAACGACCCTGCAACCAAATATAAGAAATCGCTTATGTCCCCAACACGCCTAATACAATGGCAAATTGTATAGGTGCACTAGTTCGGTGAAGAGATGGTGATAAAAGTGTAATATGGATGGTAGAAATATATTTTTATAATCTGAATAAATAAAAATAACAAGGTAGAAAATAGTAAACGGGCACAAAAACTGTATTGCAATGCTTGAAAATGAGGCCTAGGGTCCGTACTTTTGCTAGTGCAATCTCTCAACAATGCTAATATAATTGGATCATATAACCACCCCTCAAAGTGCGATGAAGAATCACTCCAAAGTTCCTATCTAGCGGAGAACATAAGAATAAATTGTTTGTAGGGTACGAAACCACCTCAAAGCTATTCTTTCCGTTCGATCTATTCAAGAGTCCGTACTAAAATAACACAAAGCTACTCTTTCCGTTCGATCTATCCTAGAGTTCATACTAAAATAACACCAAAGCAAATTCATATTCATAACACTCAATCCAACACAAAGAACTTCAAAGAGTGCCCCAAGATTTCTACCGGAGAAACAAAGACAAGAACGTGCATCAACCCCTATGCATAGATTACCCTAATGTCACCTCGGGAATCCGCGAGTTGAGTGCCAAAACATATATCAAGTTAATCAATATGATACCCCATTGTCACCATGAGTATTCAATTCCTAGACATATATCAAGTGTTCTCAAATCCATAAAAGTATTGAATCCGAATACAATGAAATCTCAAAGGGAAAAACTCAATTCATCACAAGATAGAGAGGGGGAAACACCATATGATCCGACTATATTAACAAAGCCCGCGATACATCAAGATTGTGACATCACAAGAACACGAGAGAGAGAGAGATAAAACACATAGCTACTGGTACAAACCCTCAGCCGCAAGGGTAGACTACTCCCTCCTCATCGTGTTGGCCGCCGAGATGATGAAGATGGCCACCGAAGATGATTCCCCCCTCCGGCAGGGTGCCGGAAAGGGTCTAGATTGGTTTTCGGTGGCTACAGAGCCTTGCGGCAGCGGAACTTCTGATCTAGGTTCACCCCTGATGGTTTCTCTATTTATAGGATTTTTTTGGCGTTGGTTTCACAGTAAGATGGGCCTCGAGGTGAGCACAACCCACCGGGGCACGGACAAGGGCCCAGGCGCGCCACGGTATCTTGTGCCCTACTCCTTCACCTTCTGGTCCTTCCACGAAGCTTCGGGGGTCTCTTTTGTTCCAAAAAAATCATCAAAAAGTTTCAGCTCATTTGGAGAACTTTCATTTCTGCACAAAAAACAACACCATGGTAGTTCTGCTGAAAACATCGCCAGTCCGGGTTAGTTCCATGCAAATCATACCAAAACCATATAAAATTGTTGTAAACATGGCATAATACTTCATAAATTATAGATACGTTAATGTTGGAGACGTATCAGCATCCCCAAGCTTAATTCCTACTCGTCCTCGAGTAGGTAAATGATAAAAGAAATAATTTATGAAGTGTGAATGCTAGCAAAGTGCACAAGTTTGATAAATGACAATTTCAATCACTTTCTCTAGCATCATAACAGCAATTCTTTCTTATAAAACTTCTCATGTTAAAGTAGCAACCAATCACATGTTAAGGTTCAAAAAATGAATTCTCTTGAAACTCAACAACCTATGTTCTCAGTCACCAAGCAATTGCAATTGAACTTATTCAACAGAGTCTAAGTAAGAGCTCCACATACTTAACCATCATATAGTCTTCTATGATTGGTAACACTCACCGCGTACACATGAGTAAAACGTTTCAACCGGACACATAGAAAGATGGGGGCTTATAATTTTGCCTCCCAACATATTCACCTCAAGGGTGATGTCAACAATAATAACTCATGCTACCCATATTCAACTGGACATATGTGCCTAGATCTTTCCTCACCACATGATGCTTGCCAAAGGAGAAAAATAAAAAGGAATAGAGAGAAAAACTTTGACTCTTGCATAAAAGTAAATACATAAAGTAAAAGATAGGCCCTTCGCAGAGAGAAGCAGAGGTTGCCATACGCTTTTTGTTTGTATGCTCAACCCCTTAGTGCAAAAGAACGTCACGTTATATTGCCCCTTATGATAGCAACCTTTATTATACAGTCTGTCGCTTTTATTCTTTGCCATCACAAGTTCGTACAACGCTCAATTTTCTCTTACACTAAATGATCTAACACTTTTAGAAGGAATTTTTATTGCCTTATTGCACCGATGACAACTTACTTGAATGATCTTACTCAATCCTTAGGTAGGTATGGTGGACTATTGAAAATAAGATTTGGGTTTAACGGTTTTTGGATGCATAAGTAGTATCTCTACTTGGTGCGGAACTTTTGGCTAGCAAAGATGGGGGCAAACACCACATGTTGAAGGATCTAGGACAATATAACTTCTATGTGAATATGAACAAACATAAATCATTACATTGTCTTCCTTGTCCAACGTCAGCAATTTTGGCATATAATATTTTGATGGGGGCTCACAATCACAAAAGATTTCCAAGATAGTGTATTTGCATGTGAAAGTTCTCTTCCTTCTACTAATCATTCATGATTTACTTGTATGACCAATATTGTGATTGTCCAGCCTCAAAAGATTTCACTTTCTAAAGCCAATGTGAAGCTACCACTAGGCATGATATGAACATATGATTTCAACTTCATGATATTCAATTCATTCAACAATTTACTCATAGGATATAAGTGAAGCACAAGAGTGAATGACAAGCTACTCCGAAAAGATATAGCTGAAGATCATGCGAGTAGTTAAGTAAATGGGTAGCTAATTGAGGACTCTCTCTTATTAAAAACTTTCAGATCTAAGAATTTTATTAAAACAGCAAGCAAAATGAAACAAAATGAAATTTCAAGAATAGCACACATCATGTGAAGAAGCAAAAACTTAGGATCAACCGATACTAACCGATAATTGTTGGTGAAGAAAGGTGGGATGCCTACTGGGGCATCCCCAAGCTTAGATGCTTGAGACTTCTTGCAATATTATCTTGGGATGCCTTGGGCATCCCCAAGCTTTAGCTTTTGTGTATCCTTAATTCCTTTTATATCACGGTTTCCCTAAATCTTAAAAACTTCATCCACACAGAACTCAACAAGAACTCGTGAGATAAGTTAGTATAAACCAATGCAAAAACCTTATCATTCTCTACTGTAGTAAATCACTAAAATTATTCTTCAACATTGCATACTAAATACCTATGCATATTTAATACTCCTATTCGCAAATAGAATCATTAAACAAGCAAACATATGCAAACAATGCAACCATAACAGCAATCTGCCAAAATAGTACAGTCTGTAAAGAATGCAAGAACAATCATACTTCTGTAACTTCAAAAATTCTAAAAATTTACCACACTTTAGAAAAATTATTAGAGCTTATTTTGCAAAAAGTTTCAACATTTTATCACATTCTGACTTTTCTCGGGAATTTTCGCAACAACCATAAACTTTCTGTTTTGAAACAGCAACATATAGACTTGCAAAATAAGCATGGTGAAGGCTATCCTTGACATTTTTATTGAAATAAAAGATGCAAAACATTATTCTAAATAACAGAAAGAAAATCCTAACAAAAGAAAATGACGCTCCAAGCAAAACACATATCATGTGACGAATAAAAATATAGCCTCAAGTAAGGTTACCGATAATGTTGAGACGAAAGAGGGGATGCCTTCCGGGGCATCCCCAAGCTTAGTTGCTTGGATCTTCCTTGGATATTAACTTGGGGTACCTTGGGAATCCCCAAGATTAGGGTCATATCACTCCTTATTCTCCTCATATCGACATCTCACTCAAAACTTGAAAACTTCAATCACTCAAAACTTAACGGAACTTTGTGAGATAGGTTAGTATGATAAAGAGCAAACCATTTCACTTTTGGTACTGGCAAAGACAAGATTCATAATTGTTAGCACACAATTCCTACTGTAGCATATCATTTACACAATTTATATTGAGCAATATAAGCCATGGAAACTAGTAAACAAGCAAACTATGCATTGAAAACAGAATCTGTCAAAAACATAACAGTCTGTAGTAATCTGTACTCCAACCATACTTCTGCTACTAAAAAAATTCTGAAAATTTTGGAAAACCTGGGCAATTTGTCTATTAATATTCTGCAAAAATAATAATCATTTTATCACGCTTTTGTTAAAAATGAGAATCGTTTTCCTGAGCGCAAAAGTTTCTGTTTAATGCCTTTAAGCTAGGCATGATGATTTCAATGATGCTCACATAAAAGATAAGAATTGAAACACAAAGAGAGCATCATGAAGCATATTACTAGCACATTTAAGTCTAGCCCACTTCCTATGCATAGGGGTTTTGTGACCAAACAACTTAGAGGAACAAGAATCAACTAGCGTAGTAAGGCAAAACATGCATAACTTCAAAACTTTCAACATAAAGAGAGGAAACTTGATATTATTGCAATTCCTACAAGCATATGTTCCTCCCTCGTAATAATTTTCAGTAGCATCATGAAGAAATTCAACAATATAACCATCACATAAAGCATTCTTTTCATTATCCACAAGCATAGAAATTTTGTTACTCTCCACATAAGCAAAATTATTCTCATCAATAATTGTGGGAGCAAAATCAACAAAATAACTCTCATGTGATTGGAAATTAAAAACATGATGACAAGTTTCATGTTTATAATTATTCAATATAGCATACATGTCATCACCATAATCATCATATATGGGAACTTTGTTGTCATAATCAATTGCAACCTCCTCCAAAATAGTGGATTCATCATTAAATAGAGTCATGACCTGTCCAAATCCACTTTCATAAATTTAATCATCAGAAATAGGAGGCATGCAATCATCATAATAAATTTTCTCATCAAAACTTGGGGGACTAAAAATATCATATTCATCAAATATAGCATCCCCAAGCTTATGGCTTTGCATATCATTAGCATCATGGATATTCAATGAATTCATACTAGAAATATTGCAATCATGCTCATCATTCAAATATTTTGTGCCAAACCTTTTATTGACTTCTTCTTCTAACAATCGAGCATAATTTTCCGAACCATCATTTTCAATAAAGATATTATAAAGATGATCAATAATATGATGCAACCTCAATTACATTTTTTGTAGTTTTCTTTTATAAAACAAACTAGTGATAAAACAAGAAACTAAAAGATTCAATTTCAAGATAAAGATATACCTTCAAGCACTCACCTCCCCGTCAACGGCGCCCGAAAAGAATTGATGTCTACTACGCAACTTTATTCTTGTAGACACATGTTGGGCATCCAAGTGAGAGTTTTGTAGGGCAGTAGCAATTTTCCCTCAAGTGGATGACCTAAGGTTTACCAATCTGTGGGAGGCGTAGGATGAAGATAGTCTCTCTCAAACGACCCTGCAACCAAATATAAGAAATCTCTTTTGTCCCCAACACACCTAATACATTGGCAAATTGTATAGGTGCACTAGTTCGGCGAAGAGATGGTGATAAAAGTGTAATATGGATGGTAGAAATATATTTTTATAATCTGAATAAATAAAAACAGCAAGGTAGCAAATAGTTAACGGGCACAAAAATGGTATTGCAATGCTTGAAAATGAGGCCCAGGGTACGTACTTTCGCTAGTGCAATCTCTCAACAATGCTAATATAACTGGATCATATAACCACCCCTCAAAGTGCGATGAAGAATCACTCCAAAGTTCCTATCTAGCGGAGAACATAAGAATAAATTATTTGTAGGGTACGAAACCACCTCAAAGCTATTATTTCCGTTTGATCTATTCAAGATTCCGTACTAAAATAACACAAAGCTATTCTTTCCATTTGATCTATCCTAGAGTTCGTACTAAAATAACACCAAAGCAAATTCATATTCATAATACTCAATCCAACACAAAGAACTACAAAGAGTGCCCTAAGATTTCTACCGGAGAAACAAAGACAAGAACATGCATCAACCCCTATGCATAGATTACCCTAATGTCACCTTGGGAATCCTCGAGTTGAGTGCCAAAACATATATCAACTGAATTAATACGACACCCCATTGTCACCATGGGTATTGAATTGCAAGACATATATCAGGTGTTCTCAAATCCATAAAAGTATTCAATCCGATAACAACAAAATCTCAAAGGGAAAAACGCAATTCATCACAAGATAGAGAGGGGAAAACACCATATGATCCGACTATATTAACAAAGCCCGAGATACATCAAGATCGTGACATCTCAAGAACACGAGAGACAGAGATTAAACACATAGTTACTGGTACAAACCCTCAGCGCCGAGGGTGGATTACTCCCTCCTCATCGTGGTGGCCGCCGGGATGATGAAGATGGCCACCGGAGATGATTCCCCCCTCCGACAGGGTGCCAGAAAGGGTCTAGATTGGTTTTCGGTGGCTATAGAGTCTTGCGGCGATGGAACTTCTGATCTAGGTTCACCACTGATGGTTTCTCTATTTATAGGAACTTTTGGCGTTGGTTTCACGCTAAGATGGGCCTCGAGGTGAGCACAACCCACCAGGGCACAGACAAGGGCCCAGGCACGCCCGGTGTCTTGTGCCCTACTCCTTCACCTTCTGGTCCTTCCACGAAGCTTCGGGGGTCTCTTTTGTTCAAAAAAATCATCAAAAAGTTTCAGCTCATTTGGAGAACTTTCATTTCTGCACAAAAAACAACACCACGGTAGTTTTGCTGAAAACAGCGTCAGTCCGGGTTAGTTCCATGCAAATCATACACAAACCATATAAAATTGTTGTAAACATAGCATGAATACTTCATAAATTATAGATACGTTGGAGATGTATCAGGGAGATATTTTAAGAGATGGTCGGTGGTTTTGTGGGGATCAGACGCAAGGGTGGAGCACAAATCAAGGCGCAATGAAACAGCTGCACATACAATGAATTGAATGCTTCGATCAGCCACCTGAGACGGTAAGCATTTTCGCTCTTTTTGGCTGGGAAAACCTGGCAATCTCACTACCTAAGTTGGGGGTCAACAAGGAATTCTCCAATTGAGTGTTGATATTGCCATACTGATCGTTGCTTTTTTAGGGAATGATGTACTAATCATTGGTTGCTACAAGAACTCTACGACTTTTACCAGCTAAAATTTACCTCACCAATTGATTGTCATGACATATTGCTTCTTCAGTTTGTTTGAGGGATCATTGCCAATTGTTTATTTTTCTTATTATCATTGGCCAAATTATGAGTAAATGAAACGAAAATGATCCAATCCAACCAATCGGTTGAAGACCCGCCTTCTCACATGTGAAAAGGGCCTCATATCATCATCATCTCATATCTCTCATATCTCTCTCTCTCTCTCTCTCTCTCTCTCCTCTTCTAGCCACACGTATGATTGTGATCTCAAGCATCCCTCCCACTTCTGAGTTTCCCCCTCCTCCTAAGCAACATCGCTTCATGCGGGTCTCCTTACTTGAGGCCTCTTCGTCTAAGCACCCATGGTGAGCCGGGTGCATCGTCGATGATCCCGTGTCTGCAACAGGTGTGGTGTCTCCATTGGTGAAAGTTGGAGGTTAGTACTTTTGATGTGCTGCAACACGTACATAGTTTGTTGTGTGCACAATATTGTCCTATTGTCATGATTTCGGGGTGTATGCTTCAAGGTTATTTTTCTCACATTGCAAATGTGTTGTTGCCCGTGTTGTTCACACTAAACCCATTAACGGTCGCCACAATGGCGCTCTCTTACGATAGACAGGTCATCAGGGCCACTGTGTTGATGGGAGAAAAGGAAAAAAAAGAAAAGGGCGCTGGGAGAAAAAAAAGAAAAGGGTGCTCGTTACCTGGACACGTTCTGCTCGTCTCCCTTCCTAACGAAGCAAACCCCACCGCGTAGCTAGGGTTGGCACCGCCGCAGCCGCCGCCGTCACCCATCCCTGCTCCTCTGGCGTCGGCCACCTAACAAGGTGTCCTCCTCAGATCCGCTTCTCCCCCAAACCTTCTCGTCTTCATGTTCCACCAGGCCGCCATGATTGTTTCTGAGGAGGGGAGGAAGGGGGTGGCATCGAGGTTCTGATGGAGGCCCTAGCTCAAGGCAGTGAGTTGCAGAGGTGTGGTGGTTCCTCTCATTCTTTTGTCGTTTTGCCCCGTCCTGAACTTGTTGATTTTGTAGGGTTCTTGCCTGCTCCTCCAGCGTGTCTAAGGCGTTGGAGGGAGCCAACTACCAACTGACTAGAAAGATGGAGGTGTTGCAGTTGGTCGATTGCGACTATGAGGTGAGGATCCTTTTCTTTCTTTTGTCTTCTTTTTTTGTGATTGGTCGATTGGTTGCAGGGTAAGCTGGAATTTTGTCCCATATCACAATGTTCTGTCTGTTGGTGTAGAGCTTTTCCTATTTTATTATGGGTTTCTGATTGGGAAACACACCAAATTAAGGGTAATTTGATTTGTGAGTTATGAGTATCAAGGTCCTGTGAGATATCCGTACTTAACAGGCAACACCTTCTTATGTGAAGAACCACCTAATTAATCAGCCTACTAATCCTTCTTTGACACTGAGAGGCAAGAGATCGCTATCTCTAGCGATTAATGTGGGAGGTGGTAGTGTAGACAGCGGCTTCAGGCAGGGAGATACTGTAGGTGGCTCGATCTTGCCTGACAGGCTGGATAGGCGGCGAAGGTGGAGGTCGTGCGAGGCATCTCTTCCGCCGATCTGTTTGTTCAAGCCCTTACCCCTTGGTTGCCTGCCATGCTAACAAGCACGACCACTGCCACGTCTTCTCTGGTGCTACCAGCAAGCAGCCGACCATGCCGCTGCCATGCCTCCGGCGCTCCCTGGCAGCCAGCCCTACATGTCAAGATTTGTGAGCATTGATGCTTGTGCTTTCTTGTTCATGTTCTGGTGAGGAATAAGGGAAAACGCTAGAGCCAATGGATTTTTAGTGGGACCATGTTCTGTTTTAATGACAATGCTAAAGGAAGCACATGCCATAGATTTCTCTCAGTCATTGTTTTATCTCTCAAACTTGTTTTTTGGATGGTGAGAATTCACAATGCCTAGGTTAATTAGTTGTTTGTTCTGATAATTTGTCTCTATGCAATGAAGGAACCAAAATATGGGGATGACATTCATTCTTGGCCGGTTATTAATTGCGCTTCCGAATAGGTTGGAGAAATAATATGACGTGAAGGCTCAAGTTGCTAGCAGGAGCAATGATAATATAAATGTTCAACATATGAGTTTTCTGCACCTGTGTTTTTACGGGTGCCACCCTTCTATTCTGATGGGTTTTGCAGCCTAATATTGTTCATCTTTGTGCCTGTTTCCTGATTCCCTTTTTCTCATCCGTGATGTGATGCTCATAGGAAAAGGAAGAGTAAGAAGAAATCCATGGAAGAAAGATGGTTGATCGGCTGACGACGACGCGGCAGCTCCATCCAATGTTAATACCGCGGCTGTCAACAAGGTCCTGGACCCTCTTTTCTCCCCTTGGTTCGATTTGATTCGATCTGGATGTTGCGTTGTTGTTACTCATGGAGGTCTGATTTGCTTTCCTTTATGATGTGGTCGGTTTCATCACGCAGGTCGCCGTCTTCAAGGCCTCGAGCTGGCTGCAACCAAGCACGACCTCAAGCTCGTCCTGCACCGTGCTTGCAATCACACGTGATAGCAACGGGCTGCTCCATGCACCGACGACAAGCACGACGGCCCCGACCAAGGTGCTCTCACCCCTCTAATCTTCCCTGTGCCTCTATCCATCTTCCCCTGTTAGTTGCTGTTTGGAGTAGCTCTATTGGTTATAATTATTTATATGTAGCGTTCCGGATTTGCAGTAGTGCGCAGTAATCCTGTCAAAGGCATGCTATTGTGTTTCTTCAAGTTCCAACTATGCTTTTAAATTGGGGCTAAGCGAGTGAAGAGATTTATGTTCATTATGTTTTCACAATTGCTAAGGCTTTCAGGTTAGAAGGACATTTCTTTGCGACACTGCAATGTGACAGTTTCCTACTTCTTATGTTTAGTTCCTGAATTCCAATAAAACTATAAAAATCCTAAGCTACCTCTACCTTTGTGAGCTTACAAGTTGGCGTAATTAGTATGAAAACACATGTTTACCTTATCAGTGTGGCCCCCAACAGGAAGTAGCTTCACATCTAATAAGAAGTGATACACACAACCTTGTTTATTCTTGCTCGAGCTGAAGAGATCTCTCGGAAGATATATGCTGTGTGAAATGCACATGAAACTTAATATAGAAGAAAGTGATGATAGTTAAACACTTAATTAGCAGTAAAAAAATAGCTGACACTATACTGAAATATAAAGTTGGGAACCTGCACGACTCTACCTTTTTCATGATAATCATCTGGCATACTTATCTGAATTGAACAACCAAGGAACCGATTGAACTACCACATAAAACAGTGAAAGAAAATAATCTAGGATGTGATCGACATGGCCATCAGACATTGTGGCGATATTGGCAGTTTGTTTGACAACATATGTTTGGTTTATTTCCACTACAAGGCAAAGCAAGTGAAAAGAACAAATAAATCTTGTGTGGCTGTGTGATGCGACTCTTGTTGGTATACGACTGCGACGATACACTGAATATTATTTATCTTTTTCCTTTCTGAATTTTGTAGTAGAGGAGGAACAGTGTTTTTTTAGTTATCCATCAGGAACTACGCTTTCCTGCTATTGAATAATGGCCTAAATTTTCTTCCTGATGGAATTAGTGATGAAAATGACTTTTCGTTGATCACTGTCATTTATCTCTCTAACTTCCATTTACTCAAAGTGGTACATCATCATTTCTTATGTGTATTTTTAATAATTATGATGCTATCTTCATAATTATTCACAAACTGAGCATCTAGCTTCGTTTCGTTGACATAGTAATATTTAAATTCTCATGGACAATGATATGTTTTGTTGGTTTGACATTGAAATTTAGCGTACTGTTTCAATATCCATGCCTTTTGTTGTAGTGTCAGTAGATCTTCTCTTTTCTCCTTGTTTACTGTGAGATGATATTCTATTTCTATAATATAGGTTGACCAAAGGATAGCTGTGTTTGCTCAAACAAAGTTCCAAAGAGATGGCATCGAGTTGAGTACAGGATTAAGAGATAAAGGTCTCTGTTGATTCGATTGCAGGGAAGTGCAAACCATCTAGTGGACTGCCGTATATATTTATTATGTGGACTGCCTTGTGATACTCGAGCCGTCAATCCATATTCTTAGATGCATTTTATCTAACCATAATGCTGTTGGTTTCAGATAATTTCAAGTCGCAAGGTATTGGCATAGACCCAAGCATGTTTGTGCTTCAAGATGAGGAGCTAGGCCTGATGACAACCACAAGGAAGAGGTGGTGCGGTGGAAGAATACGGCGTGGACGATTCCAGCGAGATGTGGCTCGAGTGGATGTCGGTGATGCAACAATGAGAAGATCCTCTGGTTTGGCTGCTCTCCGTCCTCCCAATCCCTCTGTTTTCTTAGAATATATTTCTCTTTCTTTCATGAGTAGGGACATAATCTTTCGAAGTTTCTACAAAGGGTTTGCTGACCACCTGATTGCTATTCCTCTTTTGTTTCCCTGTCTTTTGGAGCATGTTAGGCTTTAATTTCAATTTAATGATGTACTCTATCATCCACCTTGTAAGACTGTCACCTATATAATAATATGGACCTATTACCTTGCTATGCCTGATGATTGAACACTTCTCTGCTAAGCTTGTGTTAACTCTATTTATATTTTAGCAACTGAGCTACTCTGGCATGCACATGCGCGTTCACAACTTCACAACCAAGGCAGACGCGCAAAGGACTGCAGAGGAGGCGCGCCCAGGGCACGCCCCAACCACTAGTAGGTTACATATATTGCGTTTTTCAGGTTGCAAATATTGCAACATATATTCAACATTTGTGCCGCAACAAATGGGGTTTCGTTGCATATATATTTCTTCTGCATGAGTGCTTCAAAATGCTACAACACTTTTATCCTATTTTACGATAGGGCGAGGGTAAGTGGTACTAAAGATGTTGCATGCACTAGAAAAGTGTTGCACATGGAAGTTTGATGCAGCGATAGCTAAAAGGTCCTAAATTAATCTTCGTCTTAAAGTGGTTTTGATGCCTAGGGAGGTGATGAATCCGAAGGTCAGAGAGGTGGCTGATTTTCCCCATGTTTCACTCGACTAGCATCTAGCATTAGCCCAAGCATAATATTGGCGGGGTCTCTTTCTCAACTATCCGCCACCCAGGGTCTCATGCATGTCGCCGCCTTGGACCCCTCTTCTCTTCAGTCCAGTGGCCCCGTTGACGGTCAGAGGAGTGGGGACACCGCTTGTTTCGTTTTGGTTCCCTGGCGGCATCGGTAAGTTGGTGGATGCAATGACGTGTCACATTAGGTGTCTCCGGCCTCTCACTACCTCCACGACATCTGATCCATCGTCAACAAATGGTATGTGAGGGTAGATGTTGCCATATCAGTTGGTTCTCTTTAAATTTTTGTGTGAGTCAAGTGAGGCAGCTGGCTAGGTCTTGGTGTGGCGACCTCGAGTTCGTCTTTCGACTTGTTTTGAGGCATGGCCCGATTTCTCTAAACATGTTCCTTTAGCGGTTACTAGATCTTGTTTTCCAGCGTTGTGGCGATTGCAATCTTGAAATCCTGGTACGCTCCATTGCAATTTTCAAGCTCGGATGACGACGTACAATCAAATGAAGAAGACTACCAATATGGGTTTTCAAGTAATTTTACTTTTTACTCGTCGCTTTGTATCTTTCCATTATACTGACTACAACTATTTTCTTTATAATTAAGATGTCTTTTGGTGGTCTTTATAGAAAGAAGTTCTAGAATATCGGCCCATAACTTGGTTAGCTATATGGGCAGCTATGCATGCACTCAAAGCAAACATAGTAAAGCCCTGGAGATACTAAGCCATGCTAGGGATACCACGATGGAAGCAAAAGCTCGACCAAACCGAGCTGAGAATAGCACAAAAGAACTGCCATCGTTGCTTATCCTGCGCGGCCCTAAATTAAGCACCCCATCCACGATCGCAGCCTCGCCAGGAGCATGTCTACATGAGATACCGGACGTCCACGCAACATGCTAGGCATTCATTTGTACTTGCGAGGGCGTGAGCGTGATGTCTCTCTGCTCTGGATGGAAAAGCGATTGCCATTTTCGCGCAAGGAATGGGATGATCGTGCTTTGGGCAATACTAATAAGGTGCAATGGCATGCACAGTCTCTTCACTTCGGTTTCAGTGTCTTGATAGAATAACTTTTTTTTGAAGCTCAACGCCCTTCGGCTCTTTATTCAACAGGCGCAAGCATGTCTGACTGAACGATCTCAGCCAGCCAGCCAGGGATTACATCAAAAGTTCTAACAAAACTATGAATAACTAAAGCTTTCCTAGCTAAACGGTGAGCCGCTTTATTAGTACAGCGACTAGAAAACCGTAGCTTGACTCCCTGGAGAAGATTACTCATATCCTTCGTCTCACATAGAATGTGATAACCAGCGGACTTCTGTGGTGATTCCCAAAGATGCTGAATCTGTTGACAGTCAGTCTCAAGTACCACTCGTTGAAGTCCCATATCTAGGGCCATACCCATCGCATCACGGCAGGCCAAGATCTCAATGGATAGGGGATCAGTTACTCCGTCATAACGGATACAGGCTGCTCTTAAACAAACCCCTTGGTTGTTTCGAGCAATAATACCTGCCCCTCCTGTATTCCTTCCTGGATCAGTTGCCCCATCTGTATTAATCTTGATCCAGCCGTCCTCTGGTGCATGCCATTTTTGCACAATCTCACTATGAACTTGCCCATTTGGTGGCAGCTCCAGAGCACGTACAATCTCCTCTATGATGATCATTGACTGGAGCGGTTGGTACTCCTTTTCCCCATGTGTATACTTGTTTCGTGAGTGCCAAATTGCCCACATCAAAGTGATCATAATCGCAGCATCATTGTATTTTATAAGCTGATGGTCAAGCATATCTCGCGACCATGTCCTCGGATTCAGTTTGGGCTGTTGTATGTCAAAGTAATGAGTTGCTGCCTCCCAGAAAACCTTTGCATGATCGCACTCTAGCAGGCTGTGGAATAAGGATTCATGATCATGCCCGCACATAGGGCAGTGTGATAAGGTCCTGACATGTCGCCGCTGCAATTCGCCATAACACGGCAGAAATCCCTTGACCACATGCCACCAGTAAACTCTAATCTTTGGGAGCACATTAATCTTCCACAATGATCTCCATGTCTCCTCATCTCCATTAGAGGTCGAAGCTTTTATTGTGTCCCTTAATTTCGTGTCCATCCTTTCTCTATACGCCGAGCGTACAGAAAAGATTCCCGATTTCTCCCACGCCCATGCCCATATGGCAGCCCCTGCTCTTCGAGGCCTAGGCATACGTAGGATTGCGTCCGCATCAGGGGGGTAAAACACTTCTCGGATGAGTTCCGAGTCCCACCTGTTTGACACAGGGTCAATTAAGTCTGAGACCAACTGCATGCGAAGTTTGCAAAGACGGGCGCCCATTGGCTTCGTCGATGCTTTTCCTTCTATCCACTGATCATGCCAAACCTCGGTCGTTGTTCCATCTCCAACACGCCGAATGAGCCCTTGCTTGAGCATCTCTCTACCTTTGATCATTGCCTGCCATGTTTTTGATGCACCTTTCGGACACCCAGCCATGAGGAAATCTTCATTGGGGTAATATCTACCCTTGAGCACTGTAGCACACAAGCTATTCGGGTTCTCAAGGAGCCGCCAGGCTTGTTTAGCTAACATCGCATCATTGAACGTCTCAAGATCCCTAAAACCGAGACTTCCTTTCAACTTGGCAATACACATCTTATCCCAAGACTGCCAATGCATTCCTCTTTGGTCAAGTGATCCAGCCCACCAATAGCGTGACATATTTGTCGTCAGTTTCTTGCACAAGCCTTTTGTGAGTTTGAAATAACTCATAGAGTAGGCTGGTAAAGCTTGGACCACCGATTTCAAGAGGACTTCCTTTGCCGCACATGACATCTTCCTTTCACACCAACCTTGCACCTTCGCCCGGGAGCGTTCATTTATGTGTTCAAATTGTTGCTCTGTAATTCTCCCTGCTGCTGTGGGGAGGCCAAGGTACTTTTCAGATATAGCTTCTCTTTGTATATTTAGAGCAGCTTTGACACCTCTTCTCATGGAGGCACCACAATTGGGGCTAAAATATACCGAGCTTTTCATCTTGTTTGCACTCTGGCCCGAGCCCACACCTTTGCATCAAGTTCTAAGATCTCATTCAGTCTCGTGGCACTCCGACCATCTCGCTTTCATAAAAATCAAGCAATCGTCAGCAAACAATTGGTGGGAAATCCATGGAGCCGAGAAGCTTACACGTATTCCCTTATCGATCCACCCTCCGTCATAATTCTGCATCATACAAGATAATCCTTCTCCGCATAGCAAGAATAGATAGGGGGATACTGGGCAACCTTGACGTAACCCTCTTGAAGGGTTGAACGCAGGCAAAAGCTCGCCATTAACTTTTACTTGGAAGCTGACGGTGTTAACACACCGCATCACTAATGATATCCAGGCCTCATCAAAACCAAGTTGTTGCATTATTCTTTGCAAATACGCCCACTCAACTCGGTCATATGCTTTGATCATATCGATCTTGACCGCACACCATCCTTGTTTACCTCTCTTCTTTTTCATAGCATGAATGCACTCGTAAGATACAAGGACGTTGTCGGTAATAAGTCGTCCGGGAACAAAAGCACTCTGCTCTTCTGAAATTATCTCATCAAGAATCTCCCGTAAACGGTTAGCCAACACTTTGGAGCAAAGTTTATACAACACATTACAGAGGGAAATTGGCCTATACCGAGTGATGTTTTACGGATTTTTCACCTTTGGTATAAGGACAATTACTGTGCTGTTCACCGAGTCAGGCATAAGGCCACCATTCAGAAAACCTAGAACTGCCGCAATGACATCCGATTCAATCAACTCCCAATGCCGCTGATAGAAACCCGCGTGAAATCCATCACAACCAGCCGCCTTAGTAGGTCCCATAGCAAATAGATCTGCCTTCACCTCCTCTTCGACGAACGGTCTCGTCAATCGTCTTGATAGAATAACTGCAAACACGATTCCTTCGCTTTTGCGTCTGCAGGGAATAAAGGTCAGGCAAAATATGCAAGTGAGCACGGGTGGAATGCATATGCTTGCAGATGATTGGTGCTTTATTAATATATAAATGCTTGCAGATGTTGTATGTATGTGGTCAAGCAAACTTTTGTGATACTCATTTGTGAATCTGCGAGAAAAAATGCAATTATTTTGTACAAACGACAAACATGCATCTCGCCTTTATACAACAACACATGGGCGAGGTTGTGGAGCCCCGGCTCCCTGTCTAGTGTTGTTAGGTCTACGCTTCATGTTTCGGGCGACGACGCTCGATTGGTGCCGACTTTGCCACCGTGAATAAGGTTTTCCGGGTCACCGTCTCGACGGCGTTTAACGATGGTGTTCAAGAGCCACGGATTTGTGTCGTGAGAGCAACTCTAATGGGGCAACCCATTTCGTCCGCCCGTGTTCGTTTGGGTCGGCGCGGACAAAAGTGGCGGCCCAACGCGCCGACCCAAACGGACGCGCGTCCGTTTTTTGTCCGGGGGCGATTCATTTCAGGCCCAATTTTAAACCGGATTTACGTCGGCGTGGACATGAGACAGACGCGCGCGCGCCTACTCCTTTCCCCGGGCCCGCCTGTCGGTGGAAGCCATCACCATTTCCCTCCATTTTCCTCAAAAACGCTCCCGCCCGTGCGCCCCCGCCCCCCAACCACCATGGAGGACGCCATCGACCTCGACGCCGCTGCCGGCCTCGCCTTCCTCGCCTCGTCCGGCGCCGTCGCTCCCTCCGAGAAAGGCAAGCCTCGTGCCCCGCGCAAGACCGCTGCGGCGACCAAGCCGAAGAATGCGCTGACGCCCGAACAGCGGGCAAGGGAGTCAGCCAAGAGGAAGGGCCGGAGGCACGCCGCGGACTCGAGGGATGAGGCCGCTGCGCAGGCCTCCGCCGTGCAGCAGGAGTTCACCAACGCCCGCGTCGCCGCGACAACGAGGGAGGCGCTCTACATGCTTGGGGTAAACCCTAGCCAGCACAGCCTCGTCCAAGCCGCCGTCGTCGAGGCCAGCACCGGCTCGTCGGCGTTTCCTCAGATGGTGATGCCCGACTCACCCCGCGCATCGGCTTGCAACTCGGTCCCCGGCTTCCACGTCTACCCGCAGGCCTCCCGCCTCTCGGGGGAGTGCTCACCCGACGTGAGCGTGGTCGCGCCTTTCCACGCCAGCGCCACGCTTATCGACCTCAACGCCACCCCGGTGGTCGGTGGCTCGTCGTCCGGTGGCACGAGGAAACGCGCGCGACAGACGCCGACCGGCGGTCTCCCGGGCGCCCGTAACCTGTTTGAGGAAATGCCGTCCGCCGTCGACGAGGACTACATGCAACACCTCATCTTCGAAGGTGGTGCGCCGAAGCGGCCAGCTACGATCCCGAGAGACGCAAAGCCGGGGCGGCCGCGGGCGTTCACGCCGGCCGGCTATGATCCCGATCAGCGGCCTTCATGCGTGATCAGGTCGGCATCGACCTGGACGGCTTCCCCTCGACCACGAGTTCCCGGACGACTATGGGCTAGAGGAAGAGGACGAGTGCGACATCGAAGTGGAGCCTTTGTTCGAGGACGAGCTCGCCAACCAAACCGCCGGTCCTAAGCCGAAGCGCAAGAGCAAGCGCACGAAGGCGTATCCAGCTGCCGAGGACAAGATTCTTTGTGAGTGTTGGCGAGACATTGGACAAGACCCAAAGACAGGCGCCGAGAAAAAGCATTCGACCTTTTGGACTCGTGTGCACTGCGAGTTTCATGAGCGCAAGAAGTTTCCACCTTACCAATTTGTGAGCACGCGCGAGTGGATCTCCATTTCCAAGCGGTGGAGGGTGATCCAACAAGAGTGCAACAAGTTTTGTGCCACCCTTGAGAGCGTCAAGGCCCGCCCCGTGAGCGGCATTGGCGTGCAAGACATGGTATGATAGCAAGCAAGCTGCCCTCTTTTGTGCCATTAAGATCATTCTTTTACGTCTTCATTTGCTATCACTTGCCCATATGCTTGCATGGAAACATTTTGTAGGCATTTCAAGCTTGGAGGCATTCAAGGTTCAACACAATGGCAAGTGCTTCAACCTCTCCCATTGCTATCGGGTCATCAAGGACGAAAAGAAGTTCAAGGCACAATATGCCGCGCTCAAGGCACTTGGGGGGAAGGGCGCCATGGAGGATGTTGGGGAGGGCGAGCCGGCAAGGCCGCGGGGGAAGACCAACTGCAAGAAGGAGGACAAGCGAGATGCGGCCACCGACGCCTTGATCGCAAGCGTGAACGGCATGATGAATAAGAAGGACTCAAGGGAGGAGGAGCGCCGGCGTTTCAAGGTGGAGCAAATGGATGCTTTCATGGAGATCCAAAGGAGGAGGCTTGATCTTGACGCCGAGAAGCAAGCCAAGATGTTCGAGCTCGAGGCGGAGAAGCAAGCCAAGATGCTAGAGATCGAGGGCGCTAACGCCAAGACAAAGGCGAAAGAAGTGGCTCTTGCAAGCATGATGACCGGGGTGGAGATCATGAAGGTGGATCTCAACGCCTTGTCGCCAAGGAACAGGTCGTGGTTCGAGAAGATGCAGGCCGACATGCTCAGTTCGACGACGAGTGATCTATAGCGTCGAGGGGCCATCTTTTTTGTATGCCGGCATGACCACGGGAGCCGCGATGGCGTGGTCGAACTCAAGTCCCACCATTTTTTGTGTGCTGGCATGTGTGCCGGCCGGCTGGCAAGTGCGCCAGCATGAACTGTGGTGTTTTCTGAAGCCGGCATTATATGCCGGCGCTGGCATGATGCCGGCGCTGGCATGATGCCGGCATGAGACATGGCCGCTGGCATGATCGGCCGCGGGCCTTTTTTATTTAAAAGTTGAATGTAGATATGAAATGGGTCGGGTGCGTTAGGCCCATTGCCGACCCAAATGCAAAATCGACGGACGGCGGGTGGGCGGCCGACCCAAACGGATGAAAGCGAATAAATGTGCCGTCCGTTTGGGTCGCCCCATTGAATTGCTCGACAAAGTCTTCAAGGCGGTGGTCAAGGTCACACTCTGAGTCTTATTTCTTTGGCCCCGTCTTAAATCACGCGCGTGAGCCGAAGTGGTTGTGGGCTTGTGGCGAGATGGCCAACGCTACATCGATGGTCGTGTCCGAGTGATGGTACACAGTGGTTTTGTAGTGGAAGATGGCTAACGTTTCTCGATCCCCTTGGCAGCACTGCGACTTGAGGGCTTCAGATTCGCCATCCAGTAGGGGTAAAGACGCAGAGTGCATCTCCGGTCGATGACCAACAACGACATGTGTGGCGCCTTGAGCTGCGTCATGGCTCTTTTCACACCCTTTCGCTATGACCTTGTTTGGATCCTGACTTGTCGGTGGGATTTTCTTTTTCTCTCGCGTGGCCCTGGAACCCAAAAACTGCACCGGTAAAGGTAAAGTTGCATGTCATTTGGGGTAAACCCTAGCCAGCACAGCCTCGTCCAAGCCGTCGTCGCCGAGGCCAGCACCGGCTCGTCGGCGTTTCCTCAGATGGTGATGCCCGACTCACCCCGCGCATCGGCTTGCAACTCGGTTCCCGGCTTCCACGTCTACCCGCAGGCCTCCCGCCTCTCGGGGGAGTGCTCACCCGACGTGAGCGTGGTCGCGCCTTCCACCCCCGCGCCCGCATCGACCTCAACGCCACCCGGTGGTCGGTGGCTCGTCGTCCGTGCACGAGGAAGCAGCGACAGACGCCGACCGGCGGTCTCCCGGCGCCCGTAACCTGTTTGAGGAAATGCCGTCCGCCGTCGGCGAGGACTACATGCAACACCTCATCTTGAAGGTGGTGCGCCGGCGCCTACGATCACGAGGAGACGCAAAGCCAGGGGCGGCAGCGGGCGTTCACGCCCGACGGCGGCTATGATCCCGATCGGCGGCCTTCATGCGTGATCAGGTCGGCATCGACTGGGCGGCTTCCCCTCGACCACGAGTTCCCGGACGACTATGGGCTAGAGGAAGAGGACGAGTCACGACATCGAAGTGGAGCCTTTGTTCGAGGACGAGCTCGCCAACCAAACCGCCGGTCCCTAAGCGAAGCGCAAGAGCAAGCGCCGCGAAGGCGCATACGCTGCCGAGGACAAGCTTCTTTCTCGAGTGTTGGCGAGACATTGGACAAGACCAAAGACAAAGCGCCGAGCAAAAGCATTCGACCTTTTGGACTCGTGTGCACTGCGAGTTTCATGAGCGCAAGAAGTTTCCACCTTACCAATTTGTGAGCACGCGCGGGTGGATCTCCATTTCCAAGCGGTGGAGCGTGATCCAACAAGAGTGCAACAAGTTTTGTGCCACCCTTGAGGCGTCAAGGCCCGCCCCGTGAGCGGCATCTGCGTGCAAGACATGGTATGATAGCCAGCAAGCCGCCCTCTTTTGTGCCATTAAGATCATTCTTTTACGTCTTCATTTGCTATCACTTGACCATATGCTTGCATGGAAACATTTTGTAGGCATTTCAAGCTTTGGAGGCATTCAAGGTTCAACACAATGGCAAGTGCTTCAACCTCTCCCATTGCTATCGGGTCATCAAGGGCGAAAAAGAAGTTCAAGGCACAATATTCGCGCTCAAGGCACGTGGGGGAAGGCGCCATGGAGGATGTTGGGAGGGCGAAGGCACGGCCGCTGGGTAAGACCAACTCCAAGAAGGAGGACAAGCGAGATGCGGCCACCAACGCCTTGATCGCATAGCGTGAGCGGCATGATGAATAAGAAGGACTCAAGGGAGGAGGAGCGCCCGGCGTTTCAAGGTGGAGCAAATGGATGCTTTCATGGAGATCCAAAGGAGGAGGCTTGATCTTGACGCCGAGAAGCAAGCCAAGATGTTCGAGCTCGAGGCGGAGAAGCAAGCCAAGATGCTAGAGATCGAGGGCGCTTAACGCCAAGACAAAGGCGAAAGAAGTGGCTCTTGCAAGCATGATGACCGGGTGGAGATCATGAAGGTGGATCTCAACGCCTTGTCGCCATGAACAGGCCGTGGTTCGAGAAGATGCAGGCCGACATGGTCAAGTTCGACGACGAGTGATCTATAGCGTCGAGGGGCCATCTTTTTTGTATGCCGGCATGACCACGGGAGCCGCGATGGCGTGGTCGAACTCAAGTCCCACCATCTTTTGTGTGCTGGCATGTGTGCCGGCCGGCTGGCAAGTGCGCCAAAGATGAATCGTGGTGTTAAGCCGGCATTATATGCCGGCGCTGGCATGATGTCGGCGCTGGCATGATGCCGGCATGAGACATGGCCGCTGGCATGATCGGCCGCGGGCCTTTTTTATTTAAAAGTTGAATGCAGGCCCATTGCCGACCCAAATGCAAAACTGGACGGACGGCGGGTGGGCGGCCGACCCAAACGGATGAAAAGCGAATAAATGTGCCGTCCGTTTGGGTCGCCCCATTGGAATTGCTCTGACAAAGTCTTCAAGGCGGTGGTGAAGGTCACACTACGAAGTCTTATTTCTTTGGCCCGTCTTCGCCACGCCGGGCCGGAGCCGAAGTGGTTGTGGGCTTGTGGCGTAGATGGCCAACGCTACATCGATGGTCGTGTCCGGTGATGGTACACAGTGGTTTTGTAGTGGAAGATGGCTAACGTTTCTCGATCCCCTTGGCAGCACTGCGACTTGAGGGCTTCAGATTCGCCATCCAAAGAGGGGTAAAGACGCAGAGTGCATCTCCGGTCGATGACCAACAACGACATGTGTGGCGCCTTGAGTTGCGTCATGGCTCTTTTCACACCCTTTCTGCTATGGCCTTCTGTTGGATCCTGACTTGTCGGTGGGATTTTCTTTTTCTCTCGCGTGGCCCCTGGAACCCAAAAACTGCAATGGTAAAGGTAAAGTTGCATGTCTGTTTGGGGTAAACCCTAGCCAGCACAGCCTCGTCCAAGCCGCCGTCGCCGAGGCCAGCACCGGCTCGTCGGCGTTTCCTCAGATGTTGATGCCTGATTCACCCCGCGCATCGGCTTGCAACTCGGTCCCCGGCTTCCACGTCTACCCGCAGGCCTCCTGCCTCTCGGGGGAGTGCTCACCCGACGTGAGCGTGGTCGCGCCTTCCACGCCCGCGCCCGCGCCCATCGACCTCAACGCCACCCCGGTGGTCGGTGGCTCGTCGTCCGGTGGCACGAGGAAACGCGCGCGACAGACGCCGACCGGCGGTCTCCCGGGCGCCCGTAACCTGTTCGAGGAAATGCCGTCCGCCGTCGGCGAGGACTACATGCAACACCTCATCTTGAAGGTGGTGCGCCGGGCGTAGCTACGATCACGAGGAGACGCAAAGCCGGGGCGGCAGCGGGCGTTCACGCGCCGCCGGCGGCTATGATCCCGATCAGCGGCCTTCATGTGTGATCAGGTCGGCATCGACATGGACGGCTTCCCCCTCGACCACGAGTTCCCGAACGACTATGGGCTAGAGGAAGAGGACGAGTGCGACATCTAAGTGGAGCCTTTGTTCGAGGACGAGCTCGCCAACCAAACCGCCGGTCCTAAGCCGAAGCGCAAGAGCAAGCGCACGAAGGCGTACACAGCTGCCGAGGACAAGCTTCTTTGCGAGTGTTGGCGAGACATTGGACAAGACCCAAAGACAGGCGCCGAGCAAAAGCATTCGACCTTTTGGACTCGTGTGCACTGCGAGTTTCATGAGCGCAAGAAGTTTCCACCTTACCAATTTGTGAGCACGCGCGGGTGGATCTCCATTTCCAAGCGGTGGAGCGTGATCCAACAAGAGTGCAACAAGTTTTGTGCCACCCTTGAGAGCGTCAAGGCCCGCCCCGTGAGCTGCATCGGCGTGCAAGACATGGTATGATAGCAAGCAAGCCGCCCTCTTTTGTGCCATTAAGATCATTCTTTACGTCTTCATTTGCTATCACTTGCCCATATGCTTGCATGGAAACATTTTGTAGGCATTTCAAGCTTTGGAGGCATTCAAGGTTCAACACAATGGCAAGTGCTTCAACCTCTCCCATTGCTATCGGGTCATCAAGGACGAAAAGAAGTTCAAGGCACAATATTCCGCGCTCAAGGCACGTGGGGGGAAGGGCGCCATGGAGGATGTTGGGGAGGGCGAGCCGGCACGGCCGCGGGGTAAGACCAACTCCAAGAAGGAGGACAAGCGAGATGCGGCCACCAACGCCTTGATCGCAAGCGTGAACGGCATGATGAATAAGAAGGACTCAAGGGAGGAGGAGCGCCGGCGTTTCAAGGTGGAGCAAATGGATGCTTTCATGGAGATCCAAAGGAGGAGGCTTGATCTTGACGCCGAGAAGCAAGCCAAGATGTTCGAGCTCGAGGCGGAGAAGCAAGCCAAGATGCTAGAGATCGAGGGCGCTAACGCCAAGACAAAGGCGAAAGAAGTGGCTGTTGCAAGCATGATGACCGGGGTGGAGATCATGAAGGTGGATCTCAATGCCTTGTCGCCAAGGAACAAGCCGTGGTTCGAGAAGATGCAGGCCGACATGCTCAAGTTCGACGACGAGTGATCTATAGCGTCGAGGGGCCATCTTTTTTGTATGCCGGCATGACCACGGGAGCCGCGATGGCGTGGTCGAACTCAAGTCCCACCATTTTTTGTGTCTTGGCATGTGTGCGGCCGGCAAGTGCGCCAAAGATGAACTGTAGTGTTTTGAAGCCGGCATTATATGCCGGCGCTGGCATGATGCCAGCGCTGGCATGATGCCGGCATGAGACATGGCCGCTGGCATGATCGGCCGCGGGCCTTTTTTATTTAAAAGTTGAATGCAGATATGAAATGGGTCGGGTGCGTTAGGCCCATTGCCGACCCAAATGCAAAATCGACGGACGGGCGGGTGGGCGGCCGACCCAAACGGATGGCGAATAAATGTGCCGTCCGTTTGGGTCGCCCCATTGGAATTGCTCGACAAAGTCTTCAAGGCGGTGGTGAAGGTCACACTACGAAGTCTTATTTCTTTGGCCCGTCTTTCGCCACGCCCGGCGCTGGAGCCGAAGTGGTTGTGGGCTTGTGGCGAGATGGCCAACGCTACATCGATGGTCGTGTCCGAGTGATGGTACACAGTGGTTTTGTAGTGGAAGATGGCTAACGTTTCTCGATCCCTTGGCAGCACTGCGACTTGAGGGCTTCAGATTCGCCATCCAGTAGGGGTAAAGACGCAGAGTGCATCTCCGGTCGATGACCAACAACGACATGTGTGGCGCCTTGAGCTGCGTCATGGCTCTTTTCACACCCTTTCTGCTATGACCTTCTGTTGGATCCTGACTTGTCGGTGGGATTTTCTTTTTCTCTCGCGTGGCCCCTGGAACCCAAAAACTGCACTGGTAAAGGTAAAGTTGCATGTCTGTTTGGGGTAAACCCTAGCCAGCACAGCCTCGTCCAAGCCGCCGTCGCCGAGGCCAGCACCGGCTCGTCGGCGTTTCCTCAGATGGTGATGCCCGACTCACCCCGCGCATCGGCTTGCAACCCGGTCCCCGGCTTCCACGTCTACCCGCAGGCCTCCCGCCTCTCCGGGGAGTGCTCACCCGACGTGAGCGTGGTCGCGCCTTCCACGCCCGCGCCCGCGCCCATCGACCTCAACGCCACCCCGGTGGTCGGTGGCTCGTCCTCCGGCGGCACGAGGAAGCAGCGACAGACGCCGACCGGCGGTCTCCCGGGCGCCCGTAACCTGTTTGAGGAAATGCCGTCCGCCGTCGACGAGGACTACATGCAACACCTCATCTTCGAAGGTGGTGCGCCGGGCGCTGGCTACGATCCTGAGGAGACGCAAAGCCAGGACGGCCGCGGGGCGTTCACGCCGGCCGCTAGCTATGATCCCGATCAGGCGGCCTTCATGCGTGATCAGGTCAGCGTCGACCTGGACGGCTTCCCCCTCGACCACGAGTTCCCGGACGACTATGGGCTAGAGGAAGAGGACGAGTGCGACCTCGAAGTGGAGCCTTTGTTCGAGGACGAGCTCGCCAACCAAACCACCGGTCCTAAGTCAAGCGCAAGAGCAAGCGCCGCGATGCGTACCACAGCTGCCGAGGACAAGCTTCTTTGTGAGTGTTGGCGAGACATTGGACAAGACCCAAAGACAGGCGCCGAGCAAAAGCATTCGACCTTTTGGACTCGTGTGCACTGCGAGTTTCATGAGCGCAAGAAGTTTCCACCTTACCAATTTGTGAGCACGCGCGGGTGGATCTCCATTTCCAAGCGGTGGAGCGTGATCCAACAAGAGTGCAACAAGTTTTGTGCCACCCTTGAGAGCGTCAAGGCCCGCCCCGTGAGCGGCATCGGCGTGCAAGACATGGTATGATAGCAAGCAAGCCGCCCTCTTTTGTGCCATTAAGATCATTCTTTTACGTCTTCATTTGCTATCACTTGCCCATATGCTTGCATGGAAACATTTTGTAGGCATTTCAAGCTTTGGAGGCATTCAAGGTTCAACACAATGGCAAGTGCTTCAACCTCTCCCATTGCTATCGGGTCATCAAGGACGAAAAGAAGTTCAAGGCACAATATTCCGCTACCAAGGCACGTGGGGGAAGGCGCCATGGAGGATGTTGGGAGGCGAGCCGGCACGGCCGCTGGGTAAGACCAACTCCAAGAAGGAGGACAAGCGAGATGCGGCCACCAACGCCTTGATCGCAAGCGTGAGCGGCATGATGAATAAGAAGGACTCAAGGGAGGAGGAGCGCGGCGTTTCAAGGTGGAGCAAATGGATGCTTTCATGGAGATCCAAAGGAGGAGGCTTGATCTTGACGCCGAGAAGCAAGCCAAGATGTTCGAGCTCGAGGCGGAGAAGCAAGCCAAGATGCTAGAGATCGAGGGCGCTAACGCCAAGACAAAGGCGAAAGAAGTGGCTCTTGCAAGCATGATGACCGGGGTGGAGATCATGAAGGTGGATCTCAACGCCTTGTCGCCAAGGAACAGGCCGTGGTTCGAGAAGATGCAGGCCGACATGCTCAAGTTCGACGACGAGTGATCTATAGCGTCGAGGGGCCATCTTTTTTGTATGCCGGCATGACCACGGGAGCCGCGATGGCGTGGTCGAACTCAAGTCCCACCATTTTTTGTGTGCTGGCATGTGTGCCGGCCGGCTGGCAAGTGCGCCAAAGATGAATCGTAGTGTTTTAAAGCCGGCATTATATGCCGGCTACCGGCATGATGCCGGGCGCGGCATGATGCCGGCATGAGACATGGCCGCTGGCATGATCGGCCGCGGGCCTTTTTTATTTAAAAGTTGAATGCAGGCCCATTGCCGACCCAAATGCAAAACTGGACGGACGGCGGGTGGGCGGCCGACCCAAACGGATGAAAAGCGAATAAATGTGCCGTTTTGGAATTGCTCTGACAAAGTCTTCAAGGCGGTGGTGAAGGTCACACTACGAGTCTTATTTCTTTGGCCCCGTCTTAAATCACGCCGCCGGAGCAGAAGTGGTTGTGGGCTTGTGGCGAGAGATGGCCAACGCTTCAATCGATGGTCGTGGTCCGAGTGATGGTACACAGTGGTTTTGTAGTGGAAGATGGCTAACGTTTCTCGATCCCCTTGGCAGCACTGCGACTTGAGGGCTTCAGATTCGCCATCCAGTAGGGGTAAAGACGCAGAGTGCATCTCCGGTCGATGACCAACAACGACATGTGTGGCGCCTTGAGCTGCGTCATGGCTCTTTTCACACCCTTTACGCTATGGCCTTACATTTGGATCCTGACTTGTCGGTGGGATTTTCTTTTTCTCTCGCGTGGTCCTGGAACCCAAAAACTGCCTTTGGTAAAGGTAAAGTTGCATGTACATTTGGGGTAAACCCTAGCCAGCACAGCCTCGTCCAAGCCGCCGTCGCCGAGGCCAGCACCGGCTCGTCGGCGTTTCCTCAGATGGTGATGCCCGATTCACCCCGCGCATCGGCTTGCAACTCGGTCCCCGGCTTCCACGTCTACCCGCAGGCCTCCTGCCTCTCGGGGGAGTGCTCACCCGACGTGAGCGTGGTCGCGCCTTCCACGCCCGCGCCCATCGACCTCAACGCCACCCCGGTGGTCGGTGGCTCGTCGTCCGGTGGCACGAGGAAACGCGCGCGACAGACGCCGACCGGCGGTCTCCCGGGCGCCCGTAACCTGTTTGAGGAAACGTCGTCCGCCGTCGACGAGGACTACATGCAACACCTCATCTTCGAAGGTGGTGCGCCGGGCGCTGGCTACGATCCTGAGGAGACGCAAAGCCAGGACGGCAGCTGGGCGTTCACGCCCGGCCAGCTATGATCCCGATCAGCGGCCTTCATGCGTGATCAGGTCGGCATCGACACGGGCGGCTTCCCCCTCGACCACGAGTTCCCGGACGACTATGGGCTAGAGGAAGAGGACGAGTGCGACATCGAAGTGGAGCCTTTGTTCGAGGACGAGCTCGCCAACCAAACCGCCGGTCCTAAGCCGAAGCGCAAGAGCAAGCGCACGAAGGCGTACACAGCTGCCGAGGACAAGCTTCTTTCTGAGTGTTGGCGAGACATTGGACAAGACCCAAAGACAGGCGCCGAGCAAAAGCATTCGACCTTTTGGACTCGTGTGCACTGCGAGTTTCATGAGCGCAAGAAGTTTCCACCTTACCAATTTGTGAGCACGCGCGGGTGGATCTCCATTTCCAAGCGGTGGGCGTGATCCAACAAGAGTGCAACAAGTTTTGTGCCACCCTTGAGAGCGTCAAGGCCCGCCCCGTGAGCGGCATCGGCGTGCAAGACATGGTATGATAGCAAGCAAGCCGCCCTCTTTTGTGCCATTAAGATCATTCTTTTACGTCTTCATTTGCTATCACTTGCCCATATGCTTGCATGGAAACATTTTGTAGGCATTTCAAGCTTTGGAGGCATTCAAGGTTCAACACAATGGCAATTGCTTCAACCTCTCCCATTGCTATCGGGTCATCAAGGACGAAAAGAAGTTCAAGGCACAATATTCCACGCTCAAGGCACGTGGGGGGAAGGGCGCCATGGAGGATGTTGGGGAGGGCGAGCCGGCACGGCCGCGGGGTAAGACCAACTCCAAGAAGGAGGACAAGCGAGATGCGGCCACCAACGCCTTGATCGCAAGCGTGGACGGCATGATGAATAAGAAGGACTCAAGGGAGGAGGAGCGCCGGCGTTTCAAGGTGGAGCAAATGGATGCTTTCATGGAGATCCAAAGGAGGAGGCTTGATCTTGACGCCGAGAAGCAAGCCAAGATGTTCGAGCTCGAGGCGGAGAAGCAAGCCAAGATGCTAGAGATCGAGGGCGCTAACGCCAAGACAAAGGCGAAAGAAGTGGCTCTTGCAAGCATGATGACCGGGGTGGAGATCATGAAGGTGGATCTCAACGCCTTGTCGCCAAGGAACAGGCCGTGGTTCGCGAAGATGCAGGCCGACATGCTCAAGTTCGACGACGAGTGATCTATAGCGTCGAGGGGCCATCTTTTTGTATGCGGCATGACCACGGAGCCGCGATGGCGTGGTCGAACTCAAGTCCCACCATTTTTGTGTCTTGGCATGTGTACGGCCGGTGGCAAGTGCGCCAAAGATGAACTGTGGTGTTATCTGAAGCCGGCATTATATGCCGGCGCTGGCATGATGCCAGCGCTGGCATGATGCCGACATGAGACATGGCCGCTGGCATGATCGGCCGCGGGCCTTTTTTATTTAAAATTTGAATGCAGACATGAAATGGGTCGGCGCGTTGGGCGCACTGCCGACCAAAATGCTAAACTGGGCGGACGCCGGGCGGGCGGCCGACCCAAACGGATGAAAGCGAATAAATGTGCCGTCCGTTTGGGTCGCCCCATTGGAATTGCTCGACAAAGTCTTCAAGGCGGTGGTGAAGGTCACACTACGAGTCTTATTTCTTTGGCCCGTCTTAAATCACGCCGGCGGAGCCGAAGTGGTTGTGGGCTTGTGGCGAGATGGCCAACGCTACAATCGATGGTCGTGTCCGAGTGATGGTACACAGGTGGTTTTGTAGTGGAAGATGGCTAACGTTTCTCGATCCCCTTGGCAGCACTGCGACTTGAGGGCTTCAGATTCGCCATCCAGTAGGGGTGAAGACGCAGAGTGCATCTCCGGTCGATGACCAACAACGACATGTGTGGCGCCTTGAGCTGCGTCATGGCTCTTTTCACACCCTTTCTCGCTATGACCTTCCGTTGGATCCTGACTTGTCGGTGGGATTTTCTTTTTCTCTCGCGTGGCCCCTGGAACCCAAAAACTGCACTGGTAAAGGTAAAGTTGCATGTCTGTTTGGGGTAAACCCTAGCCAGCACAGCCTCGTCCAAGCCGCCGTCGCCGAGGCCAGCACCGGCTCGTCGGCGTTTCCTCAGATGGTGATGCCCGACTCACCCCGCGCATCGGCTTGCAACTCGGTCCCCGGCTTCCACGTCTACCCGCAGGCCTCCCGCCTCTCGGGGGAGTGCTCACCCGACGTGAGCGTGGTCGCGCCTTCCACGCCCGCGCCCGCGCCCATCGACCTCAACGCCACCCCGGTGGTCGGTGGCTCGTCGTCCGGTGGCACGAGGAAACGCGCGCGACAGACGCCGACCGGCGGTCTCCCGGGCGCCCGTAACCTGTTTGAGGAAATGCCGTCCGCCGTCGACGAGGACTACATGCAACACCTCATCTTCGAAGGTGCGCGCCGGGCCAGCTACGATCCCGAGGAGACGCATAAGCCGGGGACGGCAGCGGGCGTTTCACGCCGTCACCGCTATGATCCCGATCAGGCGGCCTTCATGCGTGATCAGGTCGGCACCGACACTGGGCGGCTTCCCTCGACCACGAAGTTCCCTGGACGACTATGGGCTAGAGGAAGAGGACGAAGTGCGACATCGAAGTGGAGCCTTTGTTCGAGGACGAGCTCGCCAACCAAACCGCCGGTCCTAAGCCAAGCGCAAAGAGCAAGCGCCGCGATATGCATATACTGCCGAGGACAAGCTTCTTTGTGAGTGTTGGCGAGACATTGGACAAGACCCAAAGACAGGCGCCGAGCAAAAGCATTCGACCTTTTGGACTCGTGTGCACTGCGAGTTTCATGAGCGCAAGAAGTTTCCACCTTACCAATTTGTGAGCACGCGCGGTGGATCTCCATTTCCAAGCGGTGGAGCGTGATCCAACAAGAGTGCAACAAGTTTTGTGCCACCCTTGAGAGCGTCAAGGCCCGCCCCGTGAGCGGCATCGGCGTGCAAGACATGGTATGATAGCAAGCAAGCCGCCCTCTTTTGTGCCATTAAGATCATTCTTTTACGTCTTCATTTGCTATCACTTGCCCATATGCTTGCATGGAAACATTTTGTAGGCATTTCAAGCTTTGGAGGCATTCAAGGTTCAACACAATGGCAAGTGCTTCAACCTCTCCCATTGCTATCGGGTCATCAAGGACGAAAAGAAGTTCAAGGCACAATATTCCGCGCTCAAGGCACGTGGGGGGAAGGGCGCCATGGAGGATGTTGGGGAGGGCGAGCCGGCACGGCCGCGGGGTAAGACCAACTCCAAGAAGGAGGACAAGCGAGATCGGCCACCAACGCCTTGATCGCAAGCGTGAACGGCATGATGAATAAGAAGGACTCAAGGGAGGAGGAGCGCCGGCGTTTCAAGGTGGAGCAAATGGATGCTTTCATGGAGATCCAAAGGAGGAGGCTTGATCTTGACGCCGAGAAGCAAGCCAAGATGTTCGAGCTCGAGGCGGAGAAGCAAGCCAAGATGCTAGAGATCGAGGGCGCTAACGCCAAGACAAAGGCGAAGAAGTGGCTCTTGCAAGCATGATGACCGGGTGGAGATCATGAAGGTGGATCTCAACGCCTTGTCGCCAAGGAAGAGGCCGTGGTTCGAGAAGATGCAGGCCGACATGCTCAAGTTCGAGGATGAGTGATCTATGGCGTCGAGGGCCATCTTTTTGTATGCCGGCATGACCACGGGAGCCGCGATTGCGTGGTCGAACTCAAGTCCCACCATTTTTGTGTCTTTGGCATGTGTGCGGCCGGCCGCAAGTGCGCCAAAGATGAATCGTGGTGTTTTCTGAAGCCGGCATTATATGCCGGCGCTGGCATGATGCCGGCATGAGACATGGCCGCTGGCATGATCGGCCGCGGGCCTTTTTTATTTAAAAGTTGAATGCAGATATGAAATGGGTCGGGTGCGTTAGGCCCATTGCCGACCCAAATGCAAAACTGGACGGACGGCGGGTGGGCGGCCGACCCAAACGGATGAAAAGCGAATAAATGTGCCGTCCGTTTGGGTCGCCCCATTGGAATTGCTCTGACAAAGTCTTCAAGGCGGTGGTGAAGGTCACACTACGAGTCTTATTTCTTTGGCCCCGTCTTCGTCACGCCGGCGCGGAGCCAGAAGTGGTTGTGGGCTTGTGGCAGAGATGGCCAACGCTACACTGATGGTCGTGTCCGAGTGATGGTACACAGGTGGTTTTGTAGTGGAAGATGGCTAACGTTTCTCGATCCCCTTGGCAGCACTGCGACTTGAGGGCTTCAGATTCGCCATCCAGTAGGGGTAAAGACGCAGAGTGCATCTCCGGTCGATGACCAACAACGACATGTGTGGCGCCTTGAGCTGCGTCATGGCTCTTTTCACACCCTTTCTGCTATGACCTTCTGTTGGATCCTGACTTGTCGGTGGGATTTTCTTTTTCTCTCGCGTGGCCCCTGAAACCCAAAAACTGCACTGGTAAAGGTAAAGTTGCATGTCTGTTTCTAGCTGACTGTCAAGCAATTGCAAAGGACTTGGCTGCTGTTTGGCAACCGCGGTCGGCTTGCTATGGCCTGCTCGTGGATATTAAAAACGCTATGACAGGCTTCCAATCTTGCACCATCAGCAGTATTAGAAGAAATGGCAACGCCCTGGCTCATGGCCTGGCAGTAGAGGCTAGGCGTTCTGGAGACAGCCTGATGCTTGCGGACGTACCGGACAGTCTTCGTTCTCTCGTGATTAGTGAATGTACTAGTCATTCGGAGTAGCTTCCTACTCTGATTCTAAAAAAAAAAGAGTTGCATGTCTCCTTCTAGAGAGCATGATACGAGCGTAGGCATCCGACCGAATTCTCCTATTCTGCACCGAGACAATTAGTAAGTTATCACAACCGAAGGATTCCTTTTGCTGCATGCACTTGGATTAGACCTTTTTTTTTGTCTTTTGTGGACTCGGACCATGCAAATCTCAGCCTCTCCTTTCCGGCTCTCTCCCTTTCTTTCGTCTTCCTTTCCCGTCGCGTCGCTGTGAGTGTGAAGGGCAATGACAGTGAGATCGATATTACGTCAGAGATATATATTGACTCGACTCATGTTTTGTTTAAGCGTGATCGACATGCCACAGCACATAGCATTATCCTAAAAAGAGTTTACCGCACCACCCAGCGACAACTTCTCTATTTCCTTTTTTTTCTCGATATATGAACTTCTATCTTGTGTTAGGACAAGTTGCTGAGCTGAATGTATAATCCAAATCGAGTCCTTATCGAAACCACATCTGCGTTAAATAGTGCGACTTGTACTCCAGATGAGCATTAATGCCCGGGACAGGGTCAGGTGTTAAAAAATCAAACTAGATGGTGGCGGGTGAGACTGGGTGACGAGACGAATGAATGGCAAGGCTTCAGATTATGGTTTAGCAAATGCCGCTAGTGACCCCTTTTTGGCTCGCTTTGATTAAACAAAGCGGATATGTTTGGTCATGGTCTCATGGATTCGCTTTGCGTCTCAAGAACGGGAGGCCGAGAAAATTCTGACTATTTTCATTCAGGGAAAGCAGCGGTTATTGTTATACTCGTGCTATCCGGCGCTGACCGCGCGCGCATTAACGCTTCGAAACTGCCACACACACGATGTTTCCTGGACGATATGCGCACGACACTCAAATCGAACAGTGTAGCAGTGCTGGCCAGTTGCATCCAATGGTACCTGTAGCATGTCGTCCGTAAATCGGCCGCAGGCTGTCGTTCACGTAGCAGCGCTCTTAACGCTTGCCAACGTGATGTCAAAAAAAAAGCACTGCTAGGCGGACGACTGAATTTGGACGACCAACGCACGACAATGAATCCCAGCCAGGGAATCTCGTCTATAACCCACACTCTGTCCGCTGGATTTTTTTTCTCGTGCATAGCATAGATCGGCCACACAGTATCGTGTGTGGAGCAATTTCGAAAAGAAAATAACGCTTGCCAGCGTCACCGGGATCTCCTCCCCCTCCATTTCCTCAAGATTCAAAAAGAAAAGTTCTGCGGCTGCCCTCAAGATTCAAAAAGAATAGCCGGAGGGAGAAATCCGGAGTCGGTTCCTTTGCTTCCGCCTCGTCGTAACACCACACCCTAATCCAAAAGCCACACAGCAGGAGCAGATCTAGCCCGCCGCAATGCCAGCGCCGTCGGGATCTCCTCCCCTGATCCTAACCTCGGAGTCGGCGTCGGCGGCCGCGACGGACAAAGCCGAACCGGATGAAGATCAGGACGACTATGTTGGGATCGATCCCGCCGACGCCCTCAGGGGCCTCTACGCGATGATGGCCTCATGGTGTGACCCCAGTCATGAGCCAGGGGATCCCGACAGCCCCCTTCCTCCCTTGCTGATGATCCTCTTCCCCCGCCTCTTCGAGCGCGCGTGGGGATCCGATCGCCTCTACCCTCAAGCTCCGGACGACTGGTGCCCGTACCGCGCGTACCTCCAGAAGTTCTGCGGCCGCAATGCCGCTCTTCTCCGTCCCGGCCCCGACGCCTACAGGCGGTGCATGGAGCAGGAGATCAACCTGAAGTCCCAGTGGCTGTCCCGGCGATACATCGTCTCCCCGGACGAGATCAGGCTGAGCGACGACATCCACAGGTGCGCCTTGAACCTCATCCTCTCCGACGGCGGCGGTGAAGGTTCTTCCATCGCCATGGTCGCCGCCGCGTGCGTCGCCAAGGAGACCGAGCTGATCATCGAGAGGCTGGGCTGCGATCCCGGTCTTCTGGACCCGGAAGAGTCCCCCCACGAGAGCACGCGGGTCCGGGAGCTCGCCCTGAGCTGCATGCAAGGTCCTCATCAGGATTGTTCTGATGCTGCTCTTCTGGTTCGGAAGGCTGCCCTGCTGGGCATTACGATTGAAGCCGGCTTGATGACCCAGGACCTGAGGGACAAGTATTATGACTGCAACAAGTCCTACCAGAACAGACTGATCCGGCGCTTTGGATTGGAAGTTGTAACTCAAAACTTCGATGGATGCACCATTGCTCCTTCTGCTCATGATGATTTTAGGTATGCTTTCGTTGCTAAACTTGAGGAAGATGCTGAGGAGAAGCGTCGCAGGGGCGACCTTGTAGACTCTGATGATCGAGCTTCTGAGGAGGCATCTGGGGTTTGATGAAGACTCTGAAACTGGGGAAAGGAAATGATGCATCGCGTGCCTCCACACGGGGAGAGATTAAAACTGAGAAATGGATGATGCCATGAAGGAGCATGGATTTGGGAAGATGGATCGTGTGATTTCGTTTTGGCTCCCAAGCGAGTGCTGTACTCTATACTGCATGCAGCAGACATGCTTTTCAAACTATCTGTGTTTAGCTGTGTGAACCCTAGCTTTACCAATCCACTCGTACTAGCTTATATTTTTGGACAATTAAAAGGCGATTGCACAAATGGAAGCGTACCGGGGCCCCTTTACTCAATGTAGAACGAAAGATGAGGAAATTTTTGCATCATCTTAGGGTAACTCTAGTAGGTAGGTACGTTTATGTGTAGCCAATCGCCGTACTAACAACTAGCAGTATTATAATGAGGGTACAAAAAGAGCATCTCTAGCAAACCTCGTAAAAGGGCTGAACCCATATAATTCCGGCGAGGCAGCGGCCGTAAATAATTTACCGCGGCCCGCAAAAACTCTCACGGCATCGGTATATATGCGGTTTCACCGCTTGGATACGGGTCAAACCCTATCCGCCTCTGCGCGATTCCCCTCCTCCTTCGCCTGATTTCTCGCCGCCGGCGACCCTGAAAAAGCCATGGATGACTATGGTAGCTCCGGAGATGAGGCGGGGCGCCGCCGCCGCGCCAGATCTGACGTCGCGCGCAAGCGGGGCGCGCAGAGGTGGCTCAACCGCGGTAGCCGGCCGCCGTTGGCGTTTGAGCGCCGCGAGCTGGTCGAGTGCGAGCGCGAGCTCACCCGCCGCTGCCATGCCTCCTCCGGATCCTCTGCCGCGGGGAGCTCGTCCGTGGGCGCCTCGAGCTCGCGGCTCACTCCGATGAAGAGAGAGCCGAAGGAGCTCGGGCCGCGCGTCGAGGCGTGATCGGCTCCGAGGACTACCTCCCCCCGGGGCAGGAGGAGCACCTCGAGCGCGTTGTTCTGGAGCGGTCGGCGAGGGAGCAGGAGGAGGCCGAAGAGCACCGCCGTCGCGAGCTCGAGTACGAGCACATGTTCCTCCAGACGGGTGTCGCGGCGTCGCAGGCGCACGCGTCCTAGAAGGCGGACCTGCGCTTCATGAAGGCGGAGCAGGCGAAGTTCTTTATCGACCTCGACTCTCCCGAGTCCAATTGAGCGCCGCCGCTGGTCATCTACCACACGAGCTCCGGTGAGCTCCATTTTGTCTAGTGCTACGATAGGGTAGGTTCGGCGTAGCTTCGGTGAGCTTTTATGTAATATATCTATGCTGTGTACAAACGATCTGCCCCTATGTGAAGAGGAATGATCTATACTCTGGCGAGCTTTAGCTTAAATTTCTCGCATGAAACATTTTTTTTAAAATTTTATGTTTTTGGATACAATTCTTATCAGCCGCGGCGATTTTAAGCCTGTATACACGCCCCCACGCAAACTGTAAACTGCGTTTACAGTTTCGTAGAATAGGGGGTCTGCTAAAAATGCTCTAACATAGTCGTTGTATGCGTGCAATCCCCAAAATTTATAGAGCTTGCTTTAAAAAAGGGATTAGCCTCCAAATATGGATGTTGTGGAGACCCGGTTTGTAGCATGCTCAATTGCCAACCGCTCGTGTGAAAGAAAAGTTTCATCTTCTTTCTTTTCATGTCACGATTGGGTTTCTGCCGCACTACCAGCCCACAAAATCACCAGTGACGCGGGGGGCGGGCGGGGTGGAACGTGACCGCTAACTACTCGAACCCAAGGCAGCCCGTCGATGGCTACCACGCAATATCATCTGACGCGGAGCCGTCTGCTTGCGGACAAGATAAGCCTGGCAGCGAGGCAGCCCGTCGATGGCCGCCACGCAATATCATCTGACGCTGAGCCGTCTACCTCCTGACAATATAAACCCGACAACGAGGAATCCCCATCATCCTAACCCTACCTAACTCCTCCTCCTAGCCACCATTGCCTTCTCTGCTTCACCTAGCAGTTGTCAATTATCCGAGAATCTTGAGAATCAGACCTCCTCATAGATTTTTCGAGAATCTTGAACTCATATTTTTTTAATCTACCTAACTAGGATCTACTAAATAGCTAAGGTTGTTAAGATATGGATTCAAATTATGGAAGAGTCTAAGAGAAACTCTGATTCTCAAGATTTTGAGAGAATAGACCAAAAGACCTGAGCCTATTACTGTTTTTTCGATCGATCAGATCAAGAGTCTCCTCTAAATCTCTCCTCTCCCGCAATCCATCCCTATCCTAACTTTTAACCCTTTGGCATGACTCTTGCCACAATTGCATCGACGCACGGACGCAAACGACATGGAAAAGCAAGCATAGTTGTAAATCTGTCTCATGAAGTAATTAACTAGCCAAGGCTATCTATATCCATGATAAAGAAAAATAAATGTCTACCGATCATCCAAACAAAGTGCAAAAATTTAATAACCTGGCTTTACAACCGATGCGAACTAAGAGCGACTCCAATAACTTCCATCTGGCAAACTTTTGTTGGAAGGGGTTGGCATTTGCAAACGTTTCGGATGGCAAATTTTATTGTCTAAGTTGGCAGTTTCTTCAGAAACGCATTGCCAATTTCTGAATATAAGATAAATTTGACTGCAAAAAAGATAGGATTTGTCATCGGGTCGCGCTAACTGCCACACGTGTGGCAGGAAGGGAGACGCACCACACGTCTCTAATGTAAACAGATTGCCACGTCATCGCATGCATGCATGCATGGATCTTTTTGGATTTTCAGTTTTTAAAATGTTTTATCTCTTAAACGAAAAATCCGATTGAAAATCCGTTTTCACCATTAAATCCCTCGCGATGAGATTTTGAAACTAGATCACATGTTGATATGTTTTGATGAAATTTTTTTTGGATTAAAAGTTGCCATGTCTATTGCATATGAATTGCCATGATGTTTATACTGAAGTTGTCATGATATGTTTCAGCTATTTTTTTCTACATTTAAAAGTAATTTTTGACATTTATAAAACGAGAAATTAAGAAACTAGACTTGCCATGAACCATAAACTAAAATTGCCATGATACATGCACGTAAAATTGCCATGGTTCATACAAAAAATAATTTCCATGGTCAAAGTACTGGAGTTCTCATCATCAAAATACTAAAATTGCCATGATCTACAAACTAAAATTGCCACATGGCAACTTTAATTTAAGCCCTATGGCAACTGCAGTGTAAACATCGTGGCAACTTCTGGCAAAAAAAAAATTCATCGAAACATATCAACATGGGGTCTAGTTTTGAAGATCTCGTCGAGACGGATTTAATGGTGAAAATGGATTTTTAGTTCGCTTTTTTATTTAGGAGATACAACATTTTTAAGCCGAAAACCCAAAAAAAATCTGCTGATGTCACCTATTCATACGTGGCAAAATGAGTGGTGATGGAGGCGTGTGGGCGATGTGCAAACGCCCACACGTGTGGGCGTTAACATTTCCGTTTGTCATCTCCCACCAGTTTTAGAAATTGTTAGCTGCATTTTCTGAAAAAGATTCAAACCAAACACCTAGCAAAAACGTCCGAATGGAACGAGACACCCCATGTACAGCACGTCCACTGATCAGAAAGTTTTTTTCCGAGACAAACTGACCAGAAAGGTGCTCCCTTCATTCCAAGTTCCTGTGGTCCGATCCGGATAGTCTCAGACTCGGTGGCGCGGTGCGAATCCCAGGCCCGCTTCCGTAAGAGCATCTCCACCCGTCCCCCCAGGAAGGCCCCCAAGAGCACTTTTCCAGCGCCGGCGGCCAAAAAAGTTTCCACTCGCGCCCCCAGGAGCACAAATATCGCCGGATTTGGCCAAAACTACGGCCCGCGCTCTCATCCCATTTCCAGGATCCCGGGGGGCAGCTGGGGGAGGAGAGAGACTACTTTAGCTGCTTTGGGCCCATTGTCATCCTCCCACTCCCTCTCTCTCCTCACTTTTCCTTCAGGCCCACCCACGTGATCTCTTTTCTCTTTCTCTCCCCCACCAACTCCCGCCCGCACAGAACGCCTCACCGACGACGTCGAGCTACGCCGGACCCGCTCCCGCTTGCGCCATCCCCGCGAGCGCCTCCCACCTCCCACGAGTAGCCGAGGCCGGTGCCCTGGAGCGCAAGCATGTGACGGCGGCGGTGCACGCCTTCACCACCTACGAGCAGTGGAGACGTTGAGCACGGAGCCGGCGATGCTGACGGGCAGCGCGCGGGCGGGGTCCCGGATCTTCTCGGCCATGGTGGACGCGGAGTCGTCGCCGATGTAGCTGAATGAAGGAAATATGCCCTAGAGGCAATAATAAAGTTATTATTTATTTCCTTATATCATGATAAATGTTTATTATTCATGCTAGAATTGTATTAACCGGAAACATAATACATGTGTGAATACATAGACAAACAGTGTCACTAGTATGCCTCTACTTGACTAGCTCGTTAATCAAAGATGGTTATGTTTCCTAACCATAGACATGAGTTGTCATTTGATTAACGGGATCACATCATTAGAAGAATGATCTGATTGACATGACCCATTCCGTTAGCCTAGCACTTGATCGTTTAGTATGTTGCTATTGCTTTCTTCATGACTTATACATGTTCCTGTAACTATGAGATTATGCAACTCCGTTTACGGAGGAACACTTTGGGTACTACCAAACGTCACAACGAATCGGGTGATTATAAAGGAGTACTACAGGTGTCTCCGAAGGTACATGTTGGGTTGGCATATTTCGAGATTAGGATTTGTCACTCCGATTGTCGGAGAGGTATCTCTGGGCCCTCTCGGTAATGCACATCATTATAAGCCTTGCAAGCAATGTGACCAATGAGTTGGTTACGGGATGAAGCATTACGGAACGAGAAAAGAGACTTGCCAGTAACGAGATTGAACTAGGTATTGGATACCGGCGATCGAATCTCGGGCAAGTAACATACCGATGACAAAGGGAACAACGATGTTGTTATGCGGTCCGACCGATAAAGATCTTCGTAGAATATGTAGGAGCCAATATGGGCATCCAGGTCCCGCTTATTGGTTATTGACCAGAGAGGTGTCTCGGTCATGTCTACATAGTTCTCGAACCCGTAGGGTCCGTGACGCTTAACGCTTCGATGGCGGTTATTATGAGTTTATATGATATTGATGTACCGAAGATTGTTCGAGTCCCGGATGAGATCACGGACATGACGAGGAGTCTCGAAATGGTCGAGACATAAAGATTGATATATTGGAAGCCTATGTTTAGACTCCGGAATCACTCCGGGTGAAATTGGGAATTTTACCGGAGTACCGGGGGGTTACCGGAACCTCCCGGGGGGTCAATGGGCCTTGATGGGCCTTAGTGGAAAGGAGGAAAGGGGCCCAAGTGCTGGCCGCACCTTCCCCCCTTCCCTAGTCCTATTAGGACTAGGAGAAGGGGGTGGCGCCCCCTCTCTCTCTTCCCACTTGGCCAATCCTAGTTGGACTAGGATTGGGAGGAATCCTACTCGGTGGGAGTAGGACTCCCAGCGCAGCCCTTGGTGGCCGGCCAGCCCCTCCCTTCCCTCCTTTATATCTGAGGCAGAGGGCACCCCATGACACACAAGTTGATCCTTGAGATCTTTCCTTAGCCGTGTGCGGTGCCCCTTCCACCATATTACACCTCGAGAATACCGTAGCAGCTTAGGCGAAGCCTGCGCCGGTGGAACATCATCATCGCCACCACGCCGTCGTCTTGTGAAACTCTCCCTCAACACTCGGCTGGATCGGAGTTCGAGGGACGCCATCGAGCTGAACGTGTGCAGAACTTCGGAGGTGCCGTGCGTTCGGTACTTGGATCGGTTGGATCGTGAAGAAGTACGACTACTTCCTCTACGTTGCGTCAACGCTTCGGCTGTGGGTCTCACGAGGGTACGTAGACAACACTCTCATCTCGTTGCTATGCATCACCATGATCTTGCGTGATCGTAGGAAAATTTTTGAAATTACTACGTTCCCCAACAAAGTGGCATCCGAGCCTGGTTTTATGCGTAGATGTCATATGCACGAGTAGAACACAAGTGAGTTGTGGACGATACAAGTCATACGCCTACCAGCATGTCATACTTTGGTTCAGCGGTATTGTTGGACGAGACGATCCGGACCAACCTTACGCCAGCGTGACGCTTTACGCGAGACCGGTTCCTCGACGTGCTTTGCACATAGATGGCTTGCGGAAGACTGTCTCTCCAACTTTAGTTGAACTGAGTGGCTACGCCCGGTCCTTGAGAAGGTTAAAACGGAGTCTATTTGACAAACTATCGTTGTGGTTTTGATGCGTAGGTAAGAACGGTTCTTGCTCAGCCCGTAGCAGCCACGTAAAACTTGCAACAACAAAGTAGAGGACGTCTAACTTGTTTTTGCAGGGCATGTTGTGATGTGATATGGTCAAGACGTGATGCTATATTTTATTGTATGAGATGATCATGTTTTGTAACCGAAGTTATCGGCAATCGGCAGAGCCATATGGTTGTCGCTTTATTGTATGCAATGCAATCGCGATGTAATGCTTTACTTTATTACTAAGCGGTAGTGATAGTCGTGGAAGCATAAGATTGGCGAGGCGACAACGATGCTACGATGAAGATCAAGGTGTCGCGCCGGTGGCGATGGTGATCATGACGGTGCTTGGCGATGGAGATCACAAGCACAAGATGATGATGACCATATCATATCACTTATATTGATTGCATGTGATGTTTATCCTTTATGCATCTTATCTTGCTTTGATTGTGGTAGCATTATAAGATGATCTCTCACTAAAATTATCAAGAAGTGTTCTCCCGAGTATGCACCGTTGCGAAAGTTCTTCGTGCTGAGACACCACGTGATGATCGGGTGTGATAGGCTCTACGTTCAAATACAACGGGTGCAAAACAGTTGCGCACGCGGAATACTCAGGTTATACTTGACGAGCTATGCATATAAGATATGACCTCGGAACACGGAGACCGAAAGGTCGAGCGTGAATCATATAGTAGATATGATCAACATAGTGATGTTCACCATTGAAACTACTCCATCTCACGTGATGATCGGACATGGTTTAGTTGATTTGGATCACGTAATCACTTAGATGACTAGAGAGATGTCTATCTAAGTGGGAGTTCTTAAGTAATATGATTAATTGAACTTTAATTTATCATGAACTTAGTCTGGTAGTATTTTGCAGATTATGTTGTAGATCAAAAGCTCGCGTTGTTGCTTCCCTGTGTTTTTATATGTGTTCCTAGAGAAAATTGTATTGAAAAATATTAGTAGCAATATTGCGGATTGGATCCGTGATCTGAGGTTTATCCTCATTGCTGCACGTAAGAATTATGTCCTTGATGCACCGCTAGGTAGCGGACCTATTGCAGGAGCAGATGCGAGGCGTTATGAGCGTTTTGCTAGCTCAATACGATGACTACTTAATAGTTTAGTGCACCATGCTTAACGGCTTAGAATCGGGACTTCAAAGGCGTTTTGAACGTCATGGACCATATGAGATGTTCCAGGAGTTGAAGTTAATATTTCAAGCAAATACCCGAGTTGAGAGATATGAAGTCTCCAACAAGTTCTATAGCTAAAAGATGGAGGAGAATCGCTCAACTAGTGAGCATGTGCTCAGATTGTCTGGGTACTTCAATCGCTTGAATCAAGTGGGAGTTAATCTTCCAGATAAGATAGTGATTGACAGAATTCTCTAGTCACCATCACCAAGTTAGTAGAACTTCGTGATGAACTATAGTATGCAAGGGATGACGAAAACGATTCCCGAGCTCTTCGTGATGTTGAAATCGACGAAGGTAGAAATCAAGAAAGAGCATCAAGTGTTGATGATTGACAAGACCACTAGTCTCAAGGAAAAGGGCAAAGGGAGGAAGGGGAACTTCAAGAAGAACGGCAAGCAAGTTGCTGCTCGAGTGAAGAAGCCCAAGTCTGGACCTAAGCACGAGACTAAGTGCTTTTGCTGCAATGGAACTGGTCACTAGAAGCGGAACTACCCCAAGTATTTGGCGGATAAGAAGGATGGCAAAGTGAACAAAGGTATATTTGATATGCAGATTATTGATGAGTATTTTACTAGTGTTCGTAGCAAACCCTCGGTATTTTTGATACTGGTTCAGTTGCTGAGTGTTGTATCTTGAAAAGGGAGTTGCAGTTACTAGTTGTTGGTGATGTGTCGTTGAGTGTTGGAAGTAGTTACTAGTTTGATATGATCATCATCTAACACTCCCTATTCTTTCTTGATTAGTGTGGAACCTAAATAAGTGTTATTTGGTGTTGAGCATAAATATGATTTGATCATGTTTATTGCAATACAGTTATTCATTTAAGTAAGAGAATAAATTGTTGTTACATTTACATGAATAAAACCTTATATGGTTACACACCCAATGAAAATGGTTCATTGGATCTCGATCATAGTGATACACATATTCATAATATTGAAACCAAAAGATGCAAAGTTAATAATGATAGTGCAACTTATTTGTGGCACTACCGTTTGATGACTGAAACTCCATTGTTGAACAATGGAACGAGCAACAAACTTGTTGGAAATAATACATACCGATGTATGCGATCCAATGAGTGTTGATGCTCGTGGCAAGTATCGTTATTTTCTGACCTTCACAAGATGATTTGAGCAGATATGCATATATCTTCTTGATGAAACATAAGTCTGAAATAGTTGAAAAGTTCAAAGAATTTCAGAGTGAAGTCGAAAATCATCGTAACAAGAAAATAAAGTTTCGCGATCTGATCGTGAGATGAATATTTGAGTTACGAGTTTGGTCTTCAATTAAAACAAAGTGGAATAGTTTCACAGCTCACGCCACCTGGAACACCACAACGTTATGGTGTGTCCGAACGTCGTAACCGCACTTTATTTTGATATGGTGCGATCAATGATGTCTCTTACCGATTTACCAATATCGTTTTGGGGTTATGCATTAGAGACAGCTGCATTCACGTTTAATAGGGCACCATCTAAATCCGTTGAGATGACACCGTATGAACTATGGTTTAGCAAAGAAACCTAAGCCGTCGTTTCTTAAAAGTTTGGAGTTGTGATGCTTATGTGAAAAAGTTTTCACCGATAAGCTCGAACCCAAATCGGAGAAGTGCGTCTTCATAGAATACCCAAAGGTAACTATTGGGTACACCTTCTATCACAGATCCAAAGGCAAGTTTTTCGTTGCTAAGATGGATCCTTTCTAGAGAAGAAAGTTTCTCTCGAAAGAAGTGAGTGGGAGGAAAGTAGAAACTTGATGAGGTAATTGTACCTTCTCCCTTATTGGAAAGTAGTTCATCACAGAAATCAGTTCTAGTGATTCCTACACCAATTAGTGAGGAAGTTAATGATGATGATCATGAAACTTCAGATCAAGTTGCTACCAAACCTCGTAGGTCTTCGAGTAAGATCCGCACCAGAGTGGTACGGTAATCATGTTCGGAAGTCATGTTACTAGACCATGATGAACCTACGGACTATGAGGAAGCGATGATGAGCCCAGATTCCATGAAATGGCTTGAGGCCATGAAATCTGAGATAGGATCCATGTATGAGAACAAAGTATGGACTTTGATTGACTTGCTCTATGATCAGCAAGCCATATTAAAATAAATGGATCTTCAAGAGGAAGATGGACACTGATAGTAGTGTTACTATCTACAAAGCTAGACTTGTCGAAAAAGGTTTTAGGCAAAGTTCAAGATGTTGAATACAATGATATTTTCTCACTTGTATCGATGCTTAAAAGTCTGTCCAAATCATGTTAGCAATTGCCACATTTTATGAAATCGGCAAATGGATGTCAAAACTACATTCTTTAATGGATTTATTAAAGAAGAGTTGTATGTGATGCAACCAGAAGGTTTTGTCAATCCTAAAGGAGCTAACAAAATGTGCAAGCTCCATGATCCATCAATGGACTGGTGCAAGCATCTCGGAGTTGGAATATACGCTTTGATGAGTTGATCAAAGCATATGGTTTTATCTGAGACTTTTGGAGAAGCCTGTATTTACAAGAAAGTGAGTGGGAGCACTACAACATTTCGATAAGTATATGTGAATGACATATTGTTGATCGGAAATAATGTAGAATTATTCGCAAAGCATAAAGGAGTATTTGAAAGGAGTTTTCAAAGAAAGACCTCGGTGAAGCTGCTTACATATTGAGCATCAAGATCTATAGAGATAGATCAAGACGCTTGATAAAGTTTTTCGATAGTACATACCTTGTCAAGATTTTGAAGTAGTTCAAAATGGAACAGCCAAAGAAAGAGTTCTTGCCTGTGTTACAAGGTGTGAGATTGAGTAAGACTCAAAACCCGACCACGGCAGAAGATAGAAAAGAATGAAAGTCATTCCTATGCATCAACCATAGGTTCTATAAAGTATGTCATCTTGTGTACCAAGATCTATTGCATACCCTACCACTATGCTTGGCAAGGAGTGCAATAGTGATCTAGGAGTAGATCAATGGACAGCGGTCAAAATTATCCTTAGTAGAATAAGGATATGTTTCTCGATTATGGAAGTGACAAAAGGTTCGTAAAGGATTACGTCGATGCAAGTTTTGACACCGATCTGGATGACTCTAAGTCACGATCTAGATACATATTGAAAGTGGGAGCAATTAGCTAGAGTAGCTCCGTGCAGAGCATTGTAGACATAGAGATTTGCAAAATACTTACGGCTCTGAATGTAACAGACCCGTTGACTAAAATTATCTCACAAGCAAAACATGATCACACCTTAGTACTCTTTGGGTGTTAATCACATAACGATGTGAACTAGATTACTCGACTCTAGTAAACCCTTTGGGTGTTGGTCACATGTCGATGTGAACTATGGGTGTTAACCACATATAGATGTGAACTATTGATGTTAAATCACATGGCGATGTGAACTAGATTATTGACTCTAGTGCAAGTGGGAGACTGAAGGAAATATGCCCTAGAGGCAATAATAAAGTTATTATTTATTTCCTTATATCATGATAAATGTTTATTATTCATGCTAGAATTGTATTAACCGGAAACATAATACATGTGTGAATACATAGACAAGCAGAGTGTCACTAGTATGCCTCTACTTGACTAGCTCGTTAATCAAAGATGGTTATGTTTCCTAACCATAGACATGAGTTGTCATTTGATTAACGGTATCACATCATTAGAAGAATGATCGATTGACATGACCCATTCCGTTAGCCTAGCACTTGATCGTTTAGTATGTTGCTATTGCTTTCTTCATGACTTATACATGTTCCTGTAACTATGAGATTATGCAACTCCGTTTACGGAGGAACACTTTGGGTACTACCAAAGCGTCACAACGTAACTGGGTGATTATAAAGGAGTACTACAGGTGTCTCCGAAGGTACATGTTGGGTTGGCATATTTCGAGATTAGGATTTGTCACTCCGATTGTCGGAGAGGTATCTCTGGGCCCTCTCGGTAATGCACATCATTATAAGCCTTGCAAGCAATGTGACCAATGAGTTGGTTACGGGATGAAGCATTACGGAGCGAGAAAAGAGACTTGCCAAGAATGAGATTGAACTAGGTATTGGATAAGCGATCGAATCTCGGGCAAGTAACATACCGATGACAAAGGGAACAACGTATGTTGTTATGCTGTCCGACCGATAAAGATCTTCGTAGAATATGTAGGAGCCAATATGGGCATCCAGGTCCCGCTATTGGTTATTGACCAGTAGAGGTGTCTCGGTCATGTCTACATAGTTCTCGAACCCGTAGGGTCCGCACGCTTAACGCTTCGATGGCAGTTATTATGAGTTTATATGATATTGATGTACGAAGATTGTTCGAGTCCGGATGAGATCACGGACATGACGAGGAGTCTCGAAATGGTCGAGACATAAAGATTGATATATTGGAAGCCTATGTTTAGACTCGGAATCACTCGGGTGAAATTGGGAATTTCTGAGTACCGGGAGTTACGGAACCTCCCGGGGGGTCAATGGGCCTTGATGGGCCTTAGTGGAAAGGAGGAAAGGGGCCCAAGTGCTGGCCGCACCTTCCCCCCTTCCCTAGTCCTATTAGGACTAGGAGAAGGGGGTGGCGCCCCCTCTCTCTCTTCCCACTTGGCCAATCCTAGTTGGACTAGGATTGGGGGGGAGGAATCCTACTCCCGGTGGGAGTAGGACTCCCAGGCGCAGCCCTTGGTGGCCGCCAGCCCCTCCCTTCCCTCCTTTATATCTGAGGCAGAGGGCACCCCATGACACACAAGTTGATCCTTGAGATCTTTCCTTAGCCGTGTGCGGTGCCCCTTCCACCATATTACACCTCGAGAATACCGTAGCGAGCTTAGGCGAAGCCTGCGGGGTGGAACATCATCATCGCCACCACGCCGTCGTCTTGACGAAACTCTCCCTCAACACTCGGCTGGATCGGAGTTCGAGGGACGCCATCGAGCTGAGCGTGTGCAGAACTTCGGAGGTGCCGTCACGTTCGGTACTTGGATCGGTTGGATCGTGAAGAACGACTACTTCCTCTACGTTGCGTCAACGCTTCCGCTGTGGGTCTACGAGGGTACGTAGACAACACTCTCATCTCGTTGCTATGCATCACCATGATCTTGCGTGATCGTAGGAAAATTTTTGAAATTACTACGTTCCCCAACACTGAAGTAGACGACAGTCGCGCCGTCGAGGATGCCCCGGACACCGCCAAGATCCCGGTGCCGCTCCTCTGCTTCCTGGGCGGCGGCGTGTCGTCCACCCGCAGCCCCGCCGCCTTCCTCCTTGCCACCCGAGCTCGCCTCTCCGGCCGGATCCCGCGGGCGCGGCCGGCTCACCTCGGTGCTGCTCGATGCGGCAACCGGCCGACGAGACTGCTGCTCCCCTCGCGGGACCTCCGCGACCGCCTCCGGCTCAGCCGCGGCGACGCCGGCTTCTCGTATCGGGTTGGGCTTGCTGTGGCAGCAGAGCGCGAGCTGCACGCCTCTGACCTAGTATCGGCGAGGAGTCCGAGTACTTGCTGCCCAGGATCTTGTTCTCCCGCTCCCTGTTGGCCTCGGCAAGGGCCGCCTCTTGCCGCCTCCAGGAACGCCCTCGCGTCCGCCCGCAGCTCGCCGATGAACTTGAGCGGCAACGGCCACACCATGTGCTCCGCCGCCGACGGGTTCAGCAGTGCCGCACACGCGCCGTGGCCGCGCTTCATCGCCACCGAGCAGACGATCCGCTAGCCAGGGCGGTTCGCGTGATGATGGTGGCTGGGTGCGGGCAACGAGTGGATAAATATTCACCCCCAGGAAAAAAATTTCGCCGGCAGCCCCCCAGGAGGCGGAAAAAATGCCTCCTGGGGGGCTCAACGGCTGGAGATGGGACAAAATTACTGTTATGACCTAAAAGGCTGACAAAATCCTGATTTGACCTCGTTTCAAAAAAATAATCGATTTTGACCTCTTTGGGTGACGCCAACATCCCTGGCGTCTGGGTTGGGAAGCAGAAGCCAGCGTCCTTGGCGTCTGCCTCGGCCCACACCGCCCTTTGCCCGTTGACCTGGCGGCGTGGCAAGGGGCCAGACGCCAAGGACCACAGGCGTCCGCCTGTAATCGGATAATCGCGGGCCAACCCACCCATCCCCATCTCAACTTCTCCTGGCTGCGCCTCACGAACAGAGGGGCTCTGTTCGTCGCCCCTCCTCTCCCTCACACCACCCCCCTGATCTACTCCATCCTCCGCTCAAACTCGTAGATCTGACCCCCCAAGCTTCTTTGAGGTATTCTCCCCCATTCCCTCCAATTTGTTTTGGTTTCCCCCTCTTTTGTTGGATGCATTATTTCACATTAGGTGATGTTAGATTAGTAGATGGTTTCTTTGTTTTAGGAAATAGTTTGTAGTTGACAGATGATTTGGTAGGTAGTTTAGTTGGTAGATGTTTGTAGTTGTCCACCAATAGACATAGTTTGCCTAATTTTTTTTGAATTATAGATGATGTATGCATGTGCTAGTAAATTAGCTATATGTTGAATATATAGATGGCATAATATTTGTTTGAATCTGAGAAGACTACTTTGGCAAGCAAATATATTTAGAAAAAATATTATATGTGTGAAGTGGTATGACAATATGGTTGAATATATAGATGGCATAATTATATTTGCAAAAGAGATGATGAAATTTGATGATTGTGTGTGACATGATTTTTTCAATAGAATGGCGGATGATGATTATGAAATTTATTTGATGGTGAAATTTGGTACTCTAGATGATATGTGTGCATATGTAGAAGAAAGAAATGATGTGGTTATGTTTGAGAAGAATGGTGTGTTCATATGGCATAACTTGAAGAAGGAAATAGTATTGTTTGATATTGTTCATGTATTCATAGATGTTTGTGATTTTTTTGTAGGATGGCGATGATGATGGACCTTGGTATGACGGATTAATCGATGAGTGGGATAAGGAGCATCGTGCTCGTGCCATTAAGAAGGGACATGTAAGAAGCAAGACTTATCAATTTTCGTTGTTTCTCATTTGTGTTCTTGTATTGATTAAAACATCACTTTATTTGCAGCTTGTAGTTGCTATGCGCATGAGGGGTCATTCCGCTGATGACTTTACTTACGACCCGCGATGTGAGCCTTACATTCGGAGATTGGGTCTTCTCCCATTCGTGTTGCGGTTTAAGCGGCAGCGCTCCGCGATGAACCACGCGGCACTGACCGCACTTGTGGATCGTTGGAGGCCGGAGACTCACTCGTTCCACCTTCCATGTGGGGAGATGACGATGACCCTAGAGGACATGGCTATGATAAGCGCCCTTCCTATCAACGGACAAGCTGTTACCGGTTGTGTCAGCGTCGGTAATTGGCGAGAACGGACTGGCAATTTAATTGGTGTTCAGCCCGACGGCCCTCAGGAAGGCAAGCCCGATACCGCGAGAGTGAGGCATTCTTGGCTAAAACTGGTTAGAGGAAACACCAATCCGTGCCCTCAGGGTGCCAATGACGTGTGAAAGATCGTGGATGTCGCCTAGAGGGGGGGGGGTGAATAGGCGCTTTAAAATAATTACGGTTTAGGCTTGAACAAATGCGGAATAAACCTAGCGGTTAATTTGTCAAGCACAAAACCTACAACAACTAGGCTCACCTATGTGCACCAACAACTTATGCTAAGCAAGATAAACTACTAGGTGATAGCAAGATATATGACAGGAACCAATATGGCTATCACAAGGTAAAGTGCATAAGTAAAGAGCTCGGGTAAGAGATAACCGAGGCACGCGGAGACGACGATGTATCCCGAAGTTCACACCCTTGTGGATACTAATCGCCGTTTGGAGCGGTGTGGAGGCACAATGCTCCCCAAGAAGCCACTAGGGCCACCGTAATCTCCTCACGCCCTCGCACAATGCAAGATGCCGTGATTCTACTAAGGATCCCTTGAGGGCGGTCACCGAACCCGTACAAATGGCAACCCTTGGGGGCGATCACCGAACCTGTACACTTTGGCAACCCTTGGGGGCGGTCACCGGTACCCGACAAATTGCTCGGGGCAATCTCCACAACCTAATTGGAGACCCCGACGCTTGCCCGGAGCTTTACACCATAATGATTGAGCTCCGAACACCACCAACCGTCTAGGGCGCCAAGGCACCCAAGAGGAACAAGCTCTAGGGTGCCCAAACACCTAAGAGTAATAAGCTTCTCAAACTTCACTTCCACGTATCACCGTGGAGAACTCAAACCGATGCACCAAATGCAATGGCAAGGGCACACGGAGTGCCCAAGTCCTTCTCTCCCAAATCCCACCAAAGCAACTAATGCTAGGGAGGAAAATGAGAGGAAGAACGAAAGAAGAACACGAAGAACTCCTAGATCTAGATCCAAGGGGTTCCCCTCACTTAGAGGAGAAAGTGATTGGTGGAAACGTGGATCTAGATCTCCTCTCTCTTTTCCCTCAAGAACTAGCAAGAATCATTGGAGGGATTGAGAGTTAGCAAGCTCGAAGAAGGTCAACAAAGGGGGAAGAACACGAGCTCAAAGGATTAGATCTCAAGGGGGAAGAAGACCCCCTTTTATAGGTGGGGAGAAAATCCAACCGTTATCCCCTCACTCAGCTCAAGACGACGCAGCGGTACCAAGCATGGAGCTGCGGTACTACTGATCGGCTGCGGTACTACATGCAGGTTGCGGTACTACATGCAAGATCGATCTTGGCGATGAAGGCACATTGAAGTAACGAACGGTAGAACCGCCGGAGCGGTACTACCGCGCGCCCCTACGGTACTACCGTAAGGCAGGCAACACTAGTCGCAGAGAAAGCACGGAAGTAAAAAATTACTTCCGTACCTACTTCTGCCGAGGGAGGACCTGCGCAAAAATCCGGCACGGTACTACCGCACACGAAGAGCGGTACTATCGCGTAGGGCGCGGATGTAAAAATTACATCCGCCCCTACTTCCGCTCATGCTGCTAAGCCTGGCGAGCCCACGGTACTACTGGCGCCATGCGGCAGACTATCAGCGTAGGGCACGGATGTAAAAAATTACATCCGCCCCTACTACCGCTCGAGTAGCTGCGCCTGGCCTGAGGCCACGGTACTACCGCTCTCACAGAATGGTACTACCGTGAGCACCTGCAGTACTACCGTGGTGGACTGCGGTACTACCGCAAGGGCCTGCGGTACTACCGCTCTGGAGAGCAGTACTACCGCATGCCCCAGATCAGCAACACTAGGAGTCCTTCATTTTGCAGAGAAGACAACAGGGGGAAACAATAAAACCAGAACTGCCATAACTTCTGCAAATGAGCTCAATTGAGCAAACTCAAGCTTGTTGGAAACAAGACAACGAGTAGCATCGAAGCAGGAGTGAAACCTTCAACAGAAGAAAAGCGGCATATCCTCCAACATCGAAAACATCATAGAAGATGCATGTGAACTCCGTTTTCGATGAGCTCGAGCTTGTCATAAAAATGACCATACGCTCCAAATCTCACAAGGAGAAGAACCAAACAAGAACCAAAAAGATGATGCAAGGATGCAATGGTTTGAGCTCTCTACGAATGATACGATCAAGCTACTCATCAAGAGCCCCCCTTGATAGTACGGCAATCGATCCTATAACCCGGTCTCCCAACAACTACCATGAGACCGGTAAAATAGAAAACCTATCAAGGGCAAACCTTTGCCTTGCACAAAGTCCACTTGAGCTAGCTGATGACGATCTTGACTCCCTCAAGTTGGACCACCTTTCTTGATTGCATTGGCTCGATGAAGACTAGTTGATTGCTCCCCCATACTCCACTATGGGTGAGCCACTCTTCCGCTCATCTTCACAAGTCCATTGTCACCACAATGGACGGCAAGCTCGATCACTTGATCTCTTCGTTATGCATCACTTGAACTTGCACTCTGCAACCTAACCCCACAAAGAACTCTCACGAAGACCATGGGTTAGCACCCAAAGCGTAATGGACAATGCTTACCATACTATGGGATCACTTGATCCCTCGGTACATCTTGTGCTTTGTGTGTTGAATCTTTCCAACTCTCTTCATTTGGATGATGTCTTGAAGGTGGACATGAATGATCACACAATCTTATTCTTCAAGACATGCTTGCAATAAGCTCAACACTCACATGACCGGTCTTTGGATAATTCCTTAATAGCACCATGATCATCACAAACTCTCCTTGAAACCAACGAATGGACTCCAAGAAAAGCCTATGGACAAACCCTTCAAATATAACTCAAGGCAACCATTAGTCCATAGAGATTGTCATCAAATACCAAAACCAAACATGGGGGCACTGCATGTTCTTTCAACGTGGTTGTGCAGCAGTACGCGCGGGCCTATCTTTGGTATGTACTAACCAGGGTAGTCTTCTCAGATGCAACCGGGAACTCAGCCCTCTAGATGTTCCTGGAGCTACTCAATAACTGGGATACCCAGTATAGCTGGGGTTCGGCCGCATTAGCATATTTGTATCGACAGGTAAGAGATATTTGCAACCATTTATCTTGCATTTGTCATGCGCCTCCATATCTAACATGTTTGTTTGATTGCAGCTTGACTTGGCGTGTCGCAGGAAGGGAGATACATCCTCATTGGCTGGGTTTGTTTGGAGCCTATCCGTGTGAATGTGGGAGCGGATCCCGGTTGGACGACCTGATTTCAAGAACCCCAACATGCCAAACCCACGGGGTAATCATGACGGGGTGCATGATGATGATCCATATCGGGGCCCTACGCTTGCTTACTATTGGAAACAAGTGATAGTGTACACAGGAAGCTTGCGTGTGCGATACAAGTGCTATATGAACGAGCTGGACACCTTGACTGCTGAGCAGGTATTGAGAAGTTCGATGAGACCAAATTTAGTCAAGAATGAAACTTGTATCTAACAATGTATCTCTTTGTTTTGCAGGTACATTGGTTGCCTTATGTGGAAGATCGTGGCTTTGATCTTAATGAGATGTGCACTCGTGATAGCCATCTTTGGCGGGCGAGGTGCCCAATGATATGCTTCTTCGTAGTCGAGTGGCACTTTGTAGACCGTGTGGCAAGACAATTTGGAAGAAGACAAGGTATTCCAATTGAGGAGAGCAATGAGGAAACACTATCTCTGCATCAGTGAGCAAGCATGTCCTTGAGTATGTAGTAGAGCATTGAATAAGTCTATGTTTGCTAATGCTTTGTCCCATGCATCATTTGTAGGTTCGATCGAAGGAACAATCAGGATATATCGGATTGGGCAAACAAGCACCGTGCGTGGATAGAAATTTGGAATCAAAGATACACGTTAGTGCAATCAGAGAATAGACCTCACAATCAGTCAGCATATCAGAAGTATCAAGTGTGGTATGCGGATCGTTGCAGTTAAAGCTAAAGCCTGGTTGGACTCACGAGGAGTGGTCGGAGTTGGTGTCTGAAGACCCGGAGACTGCAGAAGGTTATCATACCTTCAACACGGCTGTGAGAGACACCATAGGGGCTCACGTTGACTATGCACCGATGCATGACGAAATGGTAGTATGTTTGACCTATTTTAACATACTTGCATCATGTTGTCTTCTTTCAAATACATAAGTTTGGTGTGTTCATGAATTGCGAGGCGTAGAGTTGCTTACGTGCGTCGGCGATGCCAATGTTACCTCGAGTCATCCACTTGGTGGTGGATTATCTGAGAGGACTCTTAGGAGCACGATGGAGGTGTGACCAATATATTATTAAAGTTTCTTTTCGCGGATTATTTATTTGCATCTCATATCATAGCATATTTTGTGTTGTTGTAGAAGTTCAAGAAGCGGTTCCATAAGATGGCAGCAATGCTTTCTTGCCATGGTGCTCGATCCGATGGCGTGTATGCACTGTAGCCGCGCCTTGAGCTAATAGACGGCGTTATCTCCAGAACGATGAGGACATGGAGGAGGAGGTCCATGAAGAGGAGCCAGCACATCAAGAGGAGCCAACACATCAAGAGGAGCCAACACATCATGAGGAGCATGAGTATGATGCAACACATCAAGAGGATCATGAGTATGATGTTGATGCTCCACAACCATCACAACCGACACAAGGCAATGCTCGCTCTAGGAAAGGCAAATCCATAGGTAAGACACCAAGCAAGAAAGGTAGAAAGAAGACATGGAACACACAATTCCATAGTCCGGAGTATCCTCATCAGCTTATCCCAACAGGAATGCAAAGATATAAGGGCAACATTGAGGCGGAGGAGGAGGCATACAACGAAGAGGAGGAGGAGGCTAGCGAAGAGGAGCCTACACTTGCAACTATCGTGAAGAGAGGAAGGAGGAAGTGAGCTTCTTGTTTGGAAGTGCATGAACTAGGTGGCGTTTGTATGCATGAACTTGGTGTCATGGTAAAACCTTTTTAGGTTGTCTTGAATTTGGTGTCTTATGTATGCACTTGGTGTGTTATGTATGCATGAATTTGTCGTGATGAAAAATCTGTGGACTTGTTGTCGTTTGTATGCAAGTTCTGTGAAATGTGCTATCTTCTGTGTTCTATGAACCTGTCATATTATTATATATGTGCTATCTTCTTGTGTCAAACAGCAAGTCCAAAATAATGTACAGGGCCCCAGACGCCAGGGTCCTTGGCGTCTGGTTTCAAGTCAGGGTACCAGACGCCACGGTCTCTGGCGTCTGGTGGTCGACTAGAAGCAAAAGCAGAGTCCTGAACAGTAGAAACAGGGCAGCCAGACGCCAGGGTCCGTGGCGTCTGCCGCTGGTGTAGTACTTTTTTCAATTTGTTCATATTTTGTCACAACATAGTATCGAATGAAATAGATATTTTGTTCTAGCAAACACCCATAGTATCGAATGACAAACATTAGTCTTCACATAACAGCAAATGACAAACATAGTTATCACATAATCTCAGATTACACAAATAGTCTCGAATGAGAAGTCCATCCCATACAATGTCTCGAATGACATAAGTAGTTCATGACCACGATGGTCCACGATAGTTGAAATGACATGAACATCACATATAACTCGGTTTCCTGTAGCAATGCAAGTCAACAACCCTTTTCCATTCCCATTCTTGCAGCATTTCTTGAATCTTGCCATCATCAGTTATGTCAACCAATTTTCTTTCCCCGGGGCCATCTGACTGCTTCCTGCTGACATAGTACACAAAATCCTCTTCCTTCAACCCTTGCTTCAACATCAATTTAGTCTTCAACCAATCGAAAGTGAGGTCCACTTCACTAAATTACACAACACATGGAGACAAACCTTGGACATGAACAATAGGGCTAAGCACCCACTGAGTACCCATCTACAACACACAAATCTCTTAGTACCTAACCTATTATACATTAAACCACGAGGAAAACAAACTAGGGTTTACACAAAAATATGATACATTAAACCAACCAAAAAATGGGGGTGGAGTCGATTTACCTTCTTGTTTGCAAATCCTGAAGATACAACGGTGAAACCGGACTGATTCGTGAGAGATTTGAGGGGGGTTAGGGTGCTGGAGAGGGAGTGACGTTGGCAGGGCTAGAGGTGAGAGTGAGTGGAGATGAATATAATGAGAGGGGTAGAGGTGGAGATGAATGGATGAGAGGGCTATAGGTGGGCCCAAAGAATCTTATCCACTCGAAAGTTGCTCTCTGGATAGGGACCTGCACGCCGGATGACCTTGGCGTGCAGGTGTGCACATTAGCAAACCGCAAAATGCTCTCTGGATAGGGACCTGCACGCCAGGACCTTGGCCTCTGGGTGTGCACATTAGCAACCGCAAAATGCTCTCTGGATAGAGACCAGGGCCAGAGGGACCTAGGCGTGCAGGTGCAAATTAGCAAACCGCAAAACGCTCTCTGGATAGGGACCTGCACGCCAGGGACCTTGGCGTGCTGGTGTCAAATTAGCAACCGCAAAAATGCTCTTCGGATAGGAACGGGCGCCAAGGACCTTGGCGTATGGGTCTGGGTCTGCAAATTAGCAAACTGCAAAAATGCTCTCTGGATAGGGACCCAGACGCCAGGGACCTTGGCATCTGGGTGTGCAAATTAGAAAACTGCAAAAATGCTCTCTGGATAGGGACCCAGACGCCAGGGACCCTTGGCGTCTGGGTGTGCAAATTAGCAAACTGCAAAAATGCTCTCTGGATAGAGACCAGCACGCCTTGAGGACCTTGGCGTGCAGGTTTGCAAATTAGCAACCTGCAAAAATGCTCTCTGGATAGGGACCCGGATGCCGGGACCTTGGTGTGCAGGTGTGCACATTAGCAAACTGCAAAAAAGCTCTCTGGATAGGGATCCAGACGCCAGGGTCTGTGGCGTCTGGGTGTGCACATTTGCAAAATTGCAGAAATGCTCTCTGGATAGGGACCCAGACGCCAGGTCTATGGCGCCCGCCCACGATTCTTTATTTTGCTAATATTTGAGCTTGGCAACTTGTTGCACACACTTTTAAACGTTGGAATTCAAACAGAAATATGAACAAAGCATAGTTTGCATATAATTTCAAATAGGTTGCACATAAGTAGTTCATGACCACACAAGGCCTCGAATAACAAGTTCACACACGATGTCTCGAATGACATAAGTAGTTCATGACCACACAAGGTCTCAAATGACAAGTTCATATATTAAACAAAGTCTCGATACCCATCATCGACGCCGGTGCCTTTCCATTTGTCTCTTGAGTAGTACGGGCCACTTTCCCTTCTTGTCACGTGCCTCGTCCTCCTCTCGTGCATCGCGATCCCTTGCAAGTTTTCTTGCCCTCTCTTCTTGACGATCCTCCTTCTCTTTGCGTGCCCTCTCTTGCTCACGCTTCTTGCGCTCGTTCTTCTCCTTCTCACGACGCTCATGCTCCAATCCCCGTGCAAAGGACTCCTCAAACAGGCGCTGCCTCCGTAAGTAATCTCGATGTTGGTCCTCTTGGACATCTTTTGGTACCTCGTGATCTATACAAGTGAAGTACTTGCAAAGTGGAGGAGGCGACTACATAAAAATCATGTTATTGTTAGTAATATGAGTTCAGACTTGATGAGGTTTTTTTTATGTACACCTAACATACCGGTGGTATGTCATATGCGTTAGTTGGCATTCGACGATCATGTGCTTAGTTGGTACTCACGAATTAACTTCTACCTTCTGTCCATGACTTATTGCGGTCCGTGGACACCTTGACTTACAAACATCACCACACCAACATGGTGGTGTGGGCACATCCTTCTCCTTCTCCTTGTCCAACTTTGGCCTTCATCCACGTCTTCGGCATGTCCTCTTGGTCCCGACGCCGCCTCGGCCTCTGGAACCGGATGAAGCCATGCCTACAAAAAGAACAATTGTTAGCACAAGACACAAAGAGAGTACATGTGTAAATACAAGAAATCAATAAATGCTAGGAATTGTATGAACAAATAATATACCATTATTATTAGATCAACCATCTGGATTAAGCAAATAACCGAAGGTCGATCCATTATCAACCATTCCTCTACGACCACCACCACCTCTAGCACTTGTGCTTCCTCTCCGACCACCACCACCTCTAGCACTTGTGCTAGCTCGACCACCACCTCTAGCACTTGTGCTTGCTCGACCACCACCTCTAGCACTTGTGCCCGCTCGACCACCACCTCTAGCACTTGTGCTAGCTCAACCACCACCTCTAGCACTTGTACTCCCTCTACGAACACTAGCACCTCTAGCACTTGTGCTCCCTCTACGACCACCACTACCACCTCTGACACTTGTGCTTCCTCGACCACCACCACCGTCACCTCTTCCACCTCGTTCACCATCGGTGCCACCTCCACGACTTGTTTTTCTTTCTTTGGTTTTCCTATTCTTGCATGTCCGCTCATTGTGTCCCTCTTCACCGCACACCCCACAGTTGATAGTGTCAGGAGCCTCCATAAAATGACCGCTACCAAATTGTTTCATGCCAGTGCATCCAGCCAGGTCATCCATATCACCCCTGAACCTCTTAGTTCTCCTTCTACCCTTGGTCTCCACCTTCAGAAGAGAGTCTGGCCTAATATGAGGGCCATGGTACTCATGCCACTGTGATTGGTCCAAGAAAGGGTGAAATCTTGGCGCCCATGTCAACCTAGTAGCTTCCACATGGAACTCTTGCATCCGCATGGTTTTTCCATCACAAACAGGTATGTTTCTCGCCTTCGCCGCCGTTATCAAATGCGAGCATGGCCAATGATACTTACTAGGCCTCTCGCACTGGCACCACCGAGTCTTCAGACGCACCTCAAATGCAGCACCACCATATTGAAAACCGTCTCGTGTTGTGCCACCTGGCTCATCAATTTGATAGATCATTTCAATTCTGTCGAATATGATAACTTGTTGCCGTGAAGACTTGCTTGCTTGTAACTGCAACCATTCATCAACCTTCTCCGGATAATCCTTTTTTCACCTATCCATTTTGCAGTCTCTTGAATGCCTCTGAAAGTACTCATTAAGCTTGAAGAAGGTGTACTCCACTATTGCGATCACCGCAATGCACGAGCACCCTTCAAAGACATTGTTGAAACATTCTACCAGATTGCTCGTCATGTCGCCATATCGCCTACCACCATTGTCATGAGCGTGCCCACTTGTGCTTCTCGCTTAAATTCCTAGTTAAGAACTCTTTTCCCCCTTCGTTCACCGCTGCAAAGAGTTTGTTGTACCGAGCATCGAAACCTTGGGTCATGAAGGCCACACATACATGGGTAAGGTCTTTGCTGAGCTCCTTGCTCTTACATGCCCGCTAAAAGTTGGCCACGAAATGCCTCATGCACCATCTGTGGTGAAGCTTTGGAAATCCTGGAATAGCAATGTCCATTGCCTTGAGTATGCCATGGTGCCGGTCCGATATGATGCATACCTCCCTAGCCCCAATCACGTTGTGCCTAACATGACCCATGAACCACTCCCAGTTACCTTAGTGCTCGGAAGGCACCAAAGCAAATGCACACGGCAACACGTTGTCGTTTGATGAGTGCGCCATTGCTACCATTAGTGTGCCCTTGTATCTACCGGTCAAGAATGTGCCATCTATAGACAAGACCGGACGACAATGCTGAAACGCCTCCACACATTGTCCATAACTCCAGAAGGCACGGTGGAACACTCCTCGTGATCCTCGACCACATGAAACATGCCCGGGTTCTTATGTGCAATCGCGGCCAACAACCTTGGGAGCTGGTTGTATGCTTCTTTATAACCACCATACAACATCCTAATAGCATTTGCCTTTGCCTTCCATGCCTTCCCATACTTGACTTCATAACCAAATTGTTTTTTCACCGTCCACATGAGAAACCTCACTTTCACAGTGGGATCAAAGCCTATGTCTTTCATCCATTTGTATCCGAGATACTTGGATGTGAGTTGACGGTGTGTCTTTCGAAGTCGTTTCGATGGTGGTTTGCACCTATGAGTGGCAACACAACTTCTTAACACCCATTCTTCGGTTTCTTTAAGCTTTCTTGCACGAACCTTCCATGGGCATCCTTCTTGCTCACACTTCACGGTGTAACGCAACTTCATGTCGGAGTGCTCAACATAAAATGGCCTATGGTTCCGAATGGCATAGTCGGACAACCAAAACTTCGCATATGCAAGCTCAAAACTTCACTCCTTTCTTCAAATAAGCATTCTCGTCCTCCTTCTCCTCCCTTGGTTCTCCGGATCCGGGCATGGTGTTGGCTCAATCGCCGTCATTCTCATTCCACCATCAACAATGACTTTATGGGCAAGGCTAAGATCTTTAAACAAGTGAGTTCTTTTTTCTAAGCCCGTCAACTCAAAGTGGATTTGGTTTTTCCTCCTTTGTGAATCCATTCTCGTCCAACTGTTCAACTGGACCCTCGTCATCCGAGTAATAGGCATATTGACGCCTAAAAGGCAACTCACGATCCATGTCCTTTTGCGCTATGTACGCATCCAAGTCACCAACATCATTACCATGAAACCCTTCCTCTTGCTCTTCGTCATCATAAGCATCTTCATCATCTTGAATTACTTCGTCACTAGCAATCACCTCAACTTCATTTGCTTGGCTAGTTGGTGGTTGGCTAGAAGCATTGGGGGCATACAACTCAACCTCATTTGGTTCAATAGATGGTACACGGGGACGTGGTTGGCGATAAGCATTGGGGCCATTAACCACAACCCTATGCTCAACAAGTGGCACCATTGTCATCTCGCTCATGGCATCCATTGGGGAAGAGACATGCCGGTTCAAATCAAGTGTAAACCGAGGAGATTCAACCTTGATGGCAAACAATTCAAGTGACTTGTCTTCCGATTGGGAAACTTTTTCCTTGTATACATCCCAATGCAAATCCGAGGTGATAGGCATACTTTTCAAGCTTAGATTTGGCTCCAACTCCAACATCATACCTTCTTATTAACTTAACATCAACATTGGTGTCCATCCACTTTAAGGCTTGTCTCACTTTTGCAACAACATCCTCATAGCTAGGGCTTGTATCAAAAACCAATGGTTCCTCACCCGTGTCGGCATTGTTACTCAAGAATGCCTCCTTGTCCATGTAATGAATATTAACAAGTCTCTCCATCTAAAAATAACACAAATGCATTTAAGACTTCAATAAAAATTGGTGTTTATCCAGATACATCTCATTATGTCCAAATCATATCAACACTAAATTATTGGTGATGTCCACAAAAGTATCACTAATTAACACACACTAAGCAAAGTTAACCCTAATCACTAACTAACCCTAACCCTCAATCTTTCTACTCAACAACAAGCATATATTCCTACTACACACCATGCATATCACTATATTATCAAAGTTAACCAAGCCATTCACACTAACATAAGGGAGAAAACATGAACTAGGGTTCCACCAACATGTATAAAATGCAACCAAAATAACAAGATTTAACACAAAATAATTGGATGATTTGGGGAGATTACCAAGAGCAACAAAGTGATGGAAAGATCCACCTAAGGGATGCACCTTTTGGAGAGGATTTGAGGGAAGCTTGAGGGTGGGAGAGTGTGAGAGCTCCAAGTGTTCTTCAAGCTCGGGTTATGGATTGGGAAAGTGTGTGGACGGGTCCCACACTCTCCCATGAGTTATTCGATTACAGGGCAGGCCTTGAGGTCCTTGGCGTCTGGCCTCTTTGCCACGCCAGCAGGTCAGAGGCAAAGGAAAGCGGGCGGGGCGGGGCCAGACGCCAGGTTGTTGGCGTCACCCGAAGAGGTCAAAATCAAAAATAATTTTAAACCAAGGTCAAATCGGGATTTTGTTAGCACTTTAAGTCATAACAGTAATTTTGTCCCTGGAGATGCTCTAAGACTAGCCACATTGCAGAGTAACAAACACTAGTAACATACACATATCCCTAGACTATGTTACTACCTTCATAGTGGGTAGTAACATAAGTGTGGTAACATGCAGAGCTTCATTTATTATGTTGTAGATTCATATTGCATTAGGACATGTGATGTTACAGTAACTAGCTAAGTTCTCTCCTCATTAACTCATTGCCACGTAAGCAAATTTGCTGAGTTGGACTCTGATGTTACTACTGAAGTTACTCCACGGAGGAAAATGGCTAGTCTAACCAGATACCTGACAAGTGACACGCCGCGCGGCCCGCCGAGCAGCCGCGGCTCACGTGCCGTCACCAGGGTCATCGGCCACCGCTTGTCCCTAGTCCACCTACCCCGTCACACGGGGAAAAGGAGTGGTCTCCAGCAGCTATGGGCATGGGCATGGGCATGGGCACGGCACTACGGCCGGCCATGGCCGCCGCCGCCTCCAGCACGGCCCACCGGCTGCCTGCCGCGAATCGCAGCACCAGTCGCCCCACCGCCTCCGCGCCGCCCGCGAGAGCGCTGGTCTGCTCCGCTCCCCCGCAGCCGAGGCCGCCGCGGCGCGCCGTCTCGACCACGGCCCGGGCGGCGGAGGCCGGGGTGCCGTCGTCCACCTCGCCGGACGCCGTCACCTACTCCTCCAGCATCGACACCGACATGCCCCTCTACGAGCCCCCGGGGGTAAGCGCTGCCGACATCGATCGATCTCCGCATTCGGGGTTTGGAATTGGATTGGATTGGCTGGTGACAAATCGCGGTTCGAATTGATCGATTGATTAATCACGCGTCTCGCGGACGGGCTGTGCCTGCAGGTGTCGTTCGACGAGTACCTCCAGGACCGCCCCCGCGTGTTCCGCGCCATGTTCCCCGACGAGAGCCGGAGCCAGCAGCTCAGCGATGTAACTGAATAAACTATGAACTGAATCCATCTCGTCCGCCCGCAGGAAATTGGGGTGTGGCTGATCGATCGATTGTCTATTTCTTGCGCAGGAGGAATGGAGGATCCAGATGCTGCCGCTGGAGTTCCTCCTCATCACTGTGCGCCCCGTCGTCGTGATGCAGCTGCGCAACCGCGCCGCCGGCGGGCTCGACCTCCGAATCGTGCGTATACAATTAAAACCCTCTCTGCTCACGCTACCAATATTCTATCTCTATCCGCACGACCGCAAGTTTACAGCTGGGTGAGACGTGACGCTCTTGTCTGGGCTGTGAATGCAGACCGAGTGGGAGCTGAGGGGGCTGGACAGCGGGTACACGCCGGCGAGCTTCGACCTGGGCGTGCGGGGGTCGCTGTACGCGGACAGGGGCCAACGGCGCGGCAGCCGGCTGAGGGGCCACCTCGAGATCTCCATCACCGTCGCCCTCCCGCCGCCCCTGCGGATCGTGCCGGAGGCCGTCCTCCGGGGCGTCGCCGAGTCGGTAAGCCTCGCCTTGTGTTGTGCCTAACAAAATCTCTGCTCTGTTCTCGCCGAGCGAATGTGGAACTGACAGCTTGGAGCGTGCAGGTCCTGTCGACGCTTGCCGAGAGGATGAAGCGGGACGTGGACGTCGGCCTCGTCGCCGACTTCCGGAGGTTCCGGCTGGAGAAGGCGGCGTCCAGAGCGGCGGTGGCGAGAGCGGACAGAAAAGCCTGAAGGCTCGAGTTTTCTTCCTTCTGACCGTAGAGTTGGGGATTCGTTCCAAAAGGATTGTTTTTGTAAGATCCTGTCATGTTGCGTGCGATACATACATATGCATTCCCGTGTATAGAGTTTGATTCGAAACACCTGTAGGCCCTTTTTCTGGTGTCAAAAAAACTTGAACCAAAGTTCAAGATCCTTTAAAAGATGTCCGACTTTCTCGTGCCGATGTGGACTAACATGACCCGAATACGGGGTCTGATCTTATACGGGGTCCATGATGTTTCTCCCGTGATTTTTCTAAAATTTATAGTTTCATATACGGGGTCTGATCTGCAGCACACGAATTCGCCCCACACGAATTCGCCCCGCAAATCTGATCTGCAGCTAACCGTAAATGCGTTTTCCGGGTCAGACTTTTACGGAGTTTGCTAGAGATGCTCTAAACCAAACACACCCTGAAACTTTTCAGGTAAGCTACTCAAGAAGGATGCTCTAAACCAAACACACCCTGAAACTTTCAGGTAAGCTACTCAAGAAGGATAAACATGTGGCGTGATTTGTTACCTTTTAAACTCATACGCTATACATTGCAAATAATAGTTTTGTTCCACTTTATTGTGGTGTTTCGTTCTTGTCAAATGGAAATCATTTTAGTACTGCTGAAGCTAGGAATTTTTCCTCTGAACGAAACATAATCATATATTTTGATCAGCTGAAGTCTAATTTCAATATTTGAAAGCACCATTGTTAAGTCATTCAATTTGTCATAACTCTGATTGCTTTCCATACATCCAAAATGAAAAAAAAATGCTCATAAATCTGGACCACATATATTTTGCAGAAAAGAAAATATTTGGTATGCATGTGGACTGTAAATTGTAATGTATGCTGAGAAATTAGTTCATATCAAGTCATACTAAGCAATTTTAGTAATATACCTTTCTGCAACTAATTGGAATGACATATATAACTTCAAAGACCCCAAAATATATGTTATGTGTTCCTTGTTCATTGGCTCTTGTACAAAGCTTTAATAGAAACACCTCCAAAGTATTCAACAAATTTTTTTGGTCGATATATATTTCTTATTATTCTCCTTTTCGTATGATTCGCAACACTAGTTAGCATGATGTGCTTAGATGTTCAATCTATAAGACAGAAGAATTATTTATTTTAATAAATTGGCTCAACTGACATGAATTTGGAAAGATAGGACTTCATCGTGCTTTATGTCAGTTAGCGATACTATGATATAATGTTGATGGCCTCTGGTTGTTTATCTAATCTTTGAACTGGATCATAGCATGTTTGTTTTTCAATTCTTTGGCACCAAGTATACTACTATAAGCAGCTGCTAGTAGTGTTCTGTTGATTTTTATTATGGTACAAAAGTTATATGTTTTGGAATGAGGCATATTTTTTTTAATTTTCTTAAAGTACAATTATTCAGCAACCACAAGTTTTTAATAACAAGAACGTAGCTAAGTAGCATGACATGCACTGCAGTAAATTTGATGGTGTAACGGAAATCAATCTAACCTTCCCCAAGGTCTATTCTTGAGTCTCAATCCACGATCCCCTATTTCTCCTATGTCCATCTCATTCGGACATCGCTATTTAGTACTCCTCCGCTTGGTGATTTACTGTTTATGGTCTAGGTCAACACACATACAACTAGGAAATAGCCTCATTGTAAGAAACCATGGTGGCAACAAGGATGCTAGCTACAATGTCCTACTTCTTGTCCAGTAGGCTAGTTGGGTGAAGGAAGATTCTCATTAGCAATCTGGGTATCTTCTCCATGATGGATATTCACTTTGTGACCTCTGTTGAACTCAAGGACTTCTCCAAATTTTCGTGGAAATTGAGTATTTGCTTATATTAGTCATTTGAAATGACATGAATGTTGGATCTTCCTCACTTCTTGTAGGATATTTATGGATAAGCAAAAATATCAGGACAAATTACATGACTGATCTTACCTCCATTAAGTTTTAATAGTGTGTGATTTGACTATGTGCGGTGGTCCATAAATTTAACCTTGACCAATAACTTGCTAGAAACAAAATTAAGATTATCAGACAGTATTCCCCAATAAAAATCCAATTGTATCACTTGTTGGTCGAGGACTAACTAATACTTGTGGACTGATTATTACAAAGTTTGATTACTAAAATGCATGCATAATTTCTCAACCAGCAATGGACTTCGAGGCACTATTATATCTCTTGAGAATGACTTTCCTTGCATCTACTTTTACATAGCCCCAATTGTTTTTCTATGTTTTCATAGTTCTGGGATTACTCATGTACCATAGTTAAATTTTTTTAAATGTGTTGTAAGAAAAAAATATCAATCTTTCAAGTAGAACTTGGAATATATTGTATTAGTTATGCATACTAATTAAATTGGATTTTTCTTAACTTTGGGTACATTTAAATAGATTTTGATGCCCAATTGACTTAAACACATTGTATCGACACCAAAGTGAAATCATAATAATTTTAAGTGCCACCTTGCCTTATTTTTTTTCAATTATTGACATATTTTATTTAGGAGATTAGACACCACTGGAGGAGCTAGAGGGGAAGTTCGCCCGAGGGTGGGGAATGTCAAAACATTTAGATATGAGGGGACCAAATACTAAGTTTTTTTCTCATTTAAGCCCTCTAAAAAAAATCCTTCCTACCTTTTTCCCAAGGCGCCCCCCACCCTCCTAAACACACATAGCTCCGTCATTCGAAGAACCATCTTTAGAATACATCGTTGTTCAAAACTATCAGTATAAGATTCCCGTAAAATTCTCGAGCCAAAAGATGGATGCATATGATGTGTTTCATTTTGCTGTATAAGATACCCATTAGGCCGCATGTTACAACAACGACATGAATTTTACGCCAATTGGTTAATGTCTTGTATGTTTGTCAATATTATCATATATTGTCCATATGGAGGATATGTAGGAATGGTTCTCATGGTGCCAATAAAATTATCAAGAAAGTTGAAAAAAATCGAGTGGCTCAGTATCTCTTACGACACCAGCTGTTCTCGCTTTGGGGTATATTGATTGGCGTCCTAATTATATCTTGCCGAGTCTAGAATTATGGTTTTCCTCACACCAGCGGTTGTGCTACCGTAGGTTATGGCAGTCTTACTTCTGAATATGAGTCGTAAAAAAATAGTTGAACTAATCAATAGATCTTGTGCCTGAACGTTGTACATCTGGCAAAGGTTACTGCCTCTATGTTTGGTTGGTGATATTTGAACGATATACATACATTCATATGTTATCATGACGTTCGATTATCTTGCCCTTCCATTATCTATGTTGGTGCTACAAATTTGTAGTCATAAAACTCTTGAAAATTGTTTCCTTTCCCATTTGATTGACATTGGGGTGGTGATTTGATTTGATTGCCAAATTTATGACAAATTTTTTATCACTTAGCTCAATGGGAAGAAGTTCTGCACAATTCATCGTTTCACTGATTGGATACTTACAAGTTCCAACGTGGATCACATGTATTGTGGCCTCGGCGGTTCATCTGCCACAATTCATATGTTAGCAGAAAACTTGTGCTGGTAGTTATGATCTTCTACTACCTTGTTCTTTCACAAGGAATATTTTACCGCGTGGCACACTTTCCAAAAGTAGCATCAATCATTCTATGTAGATGCTTGGTCCGTCGTTGTGGATTCAGTGCGAGTAGAAAATCCAATTTTGTGGAGCCATGAAAGTTTGCACATGGGCTCACTCAGGACATGAGCATGAACTCGAGGTGGGGGGGGGGGGCATTGCCCCTCGGCCATAGAAAGAAGAGAAAAAAATGGAGGGCTTATATAGGAGTTTTTAAAATTGTTTGGCCCCCTCATATCGGCATATTTTACTATTTACCCCCACTAAAGTTTCTCTCTGGCTCTTCTAGTGACAATATATATAATTCAAAAATAACATAAATAACCGAAATATCAACTCACTTATAGTTGTTACATTAAAACTAAAGAGAGAAGACAAACTAGTTGAATGCAGTCCTCACACCACTTGTTTATATATTCCAAGTGAAGTCGTAAAAATCACTTTGTAGATTTATGGGTGGACATCGTTATCCTTGGAAAGATTGAACAAAATTGGCATGTTGATTTTACAAGTTTTAAACGAGTACATTAAGGAGGGGGGAGATTTGTGGTACACAATGGCCGCGCAGGAAATTTGTGGACCGTTGACCTGCGCCATGATTCACAAACATGGTCGGGTATAGCAGGTGGTTTTCATGGTATAGGCCTCGCCAAAAGTCTGTAATGGGTTCATAAATGGGAAAAGTGATATACCTGTACAAGTGGGGTAACATTCTTTGGTACATTTATTGTATAAACAGTTGACGTAGACGTTATGTACTGAATATGTGCATGTGGAAACATGATTCATTTTGTCCTTCTTCCTGGTGTTCTTCTCTCTAGTTGTTTGTTCTTTTTTAAGCTTGTTATGTCCCTAGAACTCTTGTCTCAAACTACCAATGGTGCAGAAGAAAAAAGGACAAAACCAATGCGGTTGATTTCAAGATTGTGAAAGATTGATAGATACTAATGATATTATATTAACAAGAGGAGCATATGAATATCGGTACTTTTTGCTGAAAAGCTTAATTATTCTTGCATATTCGATCTGCGCATGAAGTTTCATCATGTTACATGTGTTGAATCTGTTTGTTAGAAGAGATCATGATACTTAATGTTACAAAGGAAATGAAAAAGAAGCGACTAGTATATCTGTTGAATCCGAAAAGGTAGACTCATTGAATATACCTTGTAATAAGGACTGAAACTTATTGTTCTGTCCAATATTGCAATCAAATTTAAAATGGCACATGTAGTAAAAGTTATTGTTTGGATTTATAGAGAATAAACTTAGAGTTTTGTGAATGTATTGGTGACTTCACTTGTGTGACATAATGAAAATAGGATTTTAGTTTATCTATTCATTATAGTTGATTCTGAAATGTTTTATGTGTGAACTAACTAATAAAAATGTATTGAACAGAATGAACTTGTATATCATACACGTATCACATGTATGATTTTATAATTTTATCACAATATACAATTTTATGATTGTATAATAGTATCACATGTATGATTTTATAAATTATACAAGTTTTGATCACACGTATTACGATAAAAACTAGTTGATTTTATAATTGTAAGTTTTGGTATGTAAAACTTGTACGTTACAAATGAAAAAGCAGCAAGGTTGATCTCCTTAGACTTGTTTTTAATGGAAAACTTGTTTAACATGCATTATATGAAAGTTTTTTATTTAGATTGTTATGATGCAAATAAAATTGAACCACTAGTTATGTGTATGTAAAAATAACCGTCTAAAGTGTTTTTAATGGCTTAAGGCAATTAATCTTATGCGAGTGTTTTTAGTGACTTCACTTGTATGAGTTAATGAATATATGATATTGCTTTATTTATTGATTATAGTTGATAAGTATGAAATGGTTTATGTGTGAATTAAGTGAAAAGAATGTATGAATTATAGATTCTTATATTGATTATATAATTATAAGTTTTGCGGTGTATTCTGGTAAGTTTAGTTGTTAAGTTTTATTTATTGATTTGGTTTGATTGAACGGACAAAGAGATACATTTGGCGATGTCTTCTATATCTCGGGTACCTTCGATCCCTACCGACCACTGTTCACCCCGACCTTAGGTACTGGTGATTGACTATACAAAATGACTATTTTTATGCAATTATGGAAACCACCGGGCCAGACTCAAGACTCGCCGACCATGGCCGGCTTCATCCGACACCTTTGCATCCAGGCTACGGTGCTCAGGGAGGGGGGCCATGGCCATGAGGATTAATATACATTTTCCTTCATTGTGCGGTGTGTATTTCGATTGTTGAGCCAAGGGCCATGTTGGGTTTGCATCGCGTGTGTGTGGGCTGTTGAGCAGTTGGCCCTAGCGAGGGTCTATATATTGTCCGTGTGTGTGGCACGGAGCATCTTGGACCTCCTTTTCCTGTTTGTTTTTGCTATTTTCGTGAACATTTGAACCTTGTAAACTGTAAGGGTTTCAGTTTTTTAGGGGGTAAGGGTTTCAGTGAGTAATGCTACATTAACGGATTATTTTTACAGGGTTTCACGGACTGCTTGACGTGGACCTTTAGTACTAAGGACTGGGGGAGGAAGGGCCCACACCCCATGAAAATTAGGAGGGCAGAGAGATTAGTTAGAAGGATGCCCTATAAAACGTCCGTAATCCACTAGTAGAAAAAGGGTCAAATGTGAGATACATTAGTGCCGGTTTGCATTTGAGCCAGCACTAATATGTCCATTAGTGCCGGTTCAAACGGCTAGGCGGGAGGAGATCTTTAGTACCGGTTCGGGGCGAACCTTTAGTACCGGTTCATGCCACGAACCGGTACTAAAGAGGATGGGGCCTGGCCAGCACCTTTAGTACCGGTTTGTGGCACAAACCGGTAGTAAAGAAGTTGTGACAGGCTGTTTTTAGTCCCACGTCGCTCCCCTAGCAAGATTTTTACCACCTTAAATATGTTACTTCTCAAACTATTACAAGCACTTGGTCTTCATTGAACTCTATGTGTAGAATTTGTGGTCGCAATATGAGTCTTCACCGGTTTCTAAACCGTTGAGGACTCATATTGACAATTCAGATTGTACACAAAAAGATCATTGATAATCAATGTATTTTTTATGATAATCAATGTTTTTTAAACTTATTTGAACTCCAGCCTATTTTTGCATTCAGTATGCATGATTCAAAACGACGTCATCAATTTTCAACACGTTCTGATATCATTTGCTGTTTTTCAGTCATTTATCGATTTGTTTAGAGAGCTAAATGACGGTGAAATTGAAAATCACTACAAAATAAACTCTGAAAATGTTGGAACTTGGCATGGTATCATCATTTCACCCGCATAGCATGTGCAAAAGGGTAAAGAGGGTCACGGTGAAAACTGGACGCACCTCGTGTACAAACTGGACAATCTCTTTCGTAATATCAGGGTTTCGGACGAGAACTCGTTGGTTACACGGGCACTTCAATGTTTTTTAAACTTATTTGAACTCCAGCCTATTTTTGCGTTCAGTATGCATGACTCAAAGCAACGTCATCAATTTCCAGAAAAGACTAAAACTATATAAAAATTTACTCAAAAATAAATAGCAGAAAATAAATAATGCAAAAAAGAAAAAAACTATATAAAAATTGTTATATTCACAAAGAAACTAAATACATCAAAAAAAACTACTCAGAAATAAATAGAAAAAATAAATAAAACAGAAAAGACAAAAACTATGTAAAAAATTTACTCAAAAATAAATAGAAGAAAATAAATAATGCAGAAAAGAAAAAACTATATAAAAATTGTTGGGGCGCTGTCGGTGGGCCCGCCAGGACCTAGGGTTTACAAATACAGCCCGAAAGGGCCATGAGGCTCATAGGACAGCCGGGTTAGCCCGTAAGCACGCTATATAGAGAAGTCCAAAGGAGCAGCCGCGGCTGGGTTTATAAACCAGTGCGGCTGCCCTTCGCTCGGCGAGGTGGGACTAAACATTGTGCACTGCTAGTGGCAGCGCACAACCATTAGTATCGGTTGGTGGCTCCTATCGGTACTAATGCGTCGGCCTTTAGTACCGGTTCGAGCCACGAACCGGTACTAAAGGGGGGCGTTTCCCGCCGCTTGACCTGGCGAAAATTGGCCTTTAGTACCGGTTGGTGGCTCCAACGGTACTAAAGGCCCTCCTATATATATTGCACTTACGAAAAAATCAGTTTCATCGACCCACTTCTTCTCCAACTTCTTCGCGACATCGCCGCCGCCGCCGTTGCCCATCGCGCGCCACCCTCGCCGCCCCGCCCTCGCCGCCCGCCGCTTTGTCGTCGCCGTCGCCGTCGCCTTCGCCCGTCAGACGCCGTCATCGTCGCCCGTCGCCCGTCGCCGCCGCCCATACTCGTCGCCCGCCGCCCGTCGTCGCCGTCCCGTCGCGCCATCGCCGTCTCGCGCCGCCGCCCCCCGCTCGTACACAGACACATACACACACACACATATATTTTTTTACTTATTTTTTGTTTTCTGTTGTTTAGATTAATGTTAGATGAATTACATAGATAAGAATGTTAGAATGTTATAATGTTAGATGAATTATATGAAAAAGATGTTAAATATTAATGTCAATTTTAGATGACTTAGCTAGATATTAATTAGGTATATATATATGAGATTTGAACTAGTTGAATTAATATAACTAGTTTATTTTTAGTATGAAAAATTAATAGAACAAGTTTATTTTTAGTAAGAAAATTTAGGTATATGAGATTATTTGAACTAGTTGAATTAATATAACTATTTTATTTTTAATAAATGCTTAGTTGAACTAGTTGAATTAGTACAACTAGTTTATTTTTAGTAAGAAAATTTAGGTATATGAGATTTGATGATCTGATTAAAATATTACTATATATAGCTACTTTATATATTTAGTAAGAAAATTGATAGAACTAGTTTATTTTTAGTAAATTCTTAGTTGAATTAGTTGAATTAATAGAACTAGTTTATTTTTACTAAGAAAAGTTAGATATCTGAGATTTGATGATCTAATTAAAATATTACTATATAGAACTAGCTACTCTATTTTAGTGAGAAAATTAATAGAACAAGTTTATTTTTATTAAATGCTTAGTTGAATTAGTTGAATTAATAGAACTAGTTGAACTAATAGAAGTAGTTGAATTAGTTGAATTAGTAGAACTAGTAAGTGTTTAATGTTTCACCTATATGAACATAGGAAATGTCGTCTGACGACAAAAAAGATTTCATTAAGTGCGAATACTGTGAAGACCAGCACGGCCTGTGCGACAGAAATTTCTTTGTTGATGATAGGCGCTTCAACATCAAGCTGGATGAGACCTTCGAAGTGGATACAGTAAGTCACAGCGACAAGTCTTTTTTCGTAATTAAGCATGACTTATATATGCTTCATTTGCTTCAACTTATAATTTTGAATTTTCACTATTCTACTAACGCATCCCCTGCTATACAAGATTTTTTGTCTTGGATAAGATAGGTTTCAGTGCTATGGAAACTATGGAGGTAAAGAGAGTTTACCTGAAGACCGAGCATGGTTATACTTTCAACGTCAAATTATACAATGCAGACACGTACACCTATTTTGATTGCAAAACTTGGCAAGCATTATGCAAGGCTTATGCATTTGAGCCTGATATGGTTATCACCTTTGATATTCGTCCGGAAGATGATATTAAAGGTAAAAGAGACATCTGGGTCGATGTGCAGACGCCTCCAGTTCTACCATTATGTGAGTTTCTCAACCATATTTATGTCTTTGATATTGTTTATTCAAAAATAGTTGACAACTAATTTCTATTGACATCTTATTTCCATTCAAGCAAACATGTCCGGCGCTTGGTAGACAGGACCTACTACTGTCCCGGAGCTGAACTAAACTGTGAGAAGATAAGTCATTATGTTTCATGGCTTGAGGATCTTCATACTGTCAAGACAAATTTTCTTCCTGCACTTAGAAATGTTAGTACTCAAAATGTGCGACCAATAGTGATCGTATTGAACTACGGTCACATCTATTTACGAAAGATGGTAAGATTTTTACTATTTGTCCTGAGTGCATCTTTTGCATTGCTAAACTTTCATTGCTAAGTATATTAATTACTATACAATGTTCTTCAACAGGGACTCCCGATGACAGTTGTGCCTCAGTGGATCGAGACTAAAGGTCACATGTCAATGGTTAGCTTACGGCCAAGATATCCTACATTGCACATGAGTGCATTCAGGATTTCTAAAAGCGATGAATGCTTAATAGTGAAAGATTGGAGCAAAATTGTTAACGATCCCAAAGAAAGTACTAGGGGGCAGCAATGAGAAGCGCAGCCCATGATTAGGAGACAAGTTCATCTGCATGCTCCAGTATGATGAATCAGGAGAGCTATACATGTTCTATGCTATTTTACCTGAGAGAGAGAGAGAGAGAGAGAGCAGCAGGAGTGATTTAGCTAGTTCATGCTAGCTCTTAGTACTTTTGTCCTCTCATGTCCGTGTTCTTCGTCCTGAACTTAATCTCAAAGGGTGATTTGCTTTTGTGGTCTTATGAACGCTTATAATATGATGACCATGTTGAACTCGATGATATCTTTGCTTCTGGTACAAGTGAATGTTTTTTCTTTAAGCTAGTGTTGGTGCTGATTAGATAGCGGTAATGATTATGATGATTAAACAATGATAATGACGACTATGATGATTTTTAGCTAGCTAGTTTACTGTTGTTGATGATATGATGCAAGAGTTTTTATATTAATATGATGATGATGATGATGATGAGTTAATATATCATTTATGAAAGAAACCACAGATTAGTTTCAGCTGGATGGATCCTAGCTAAGTGATCAAGTATATGCCATATCCATATTATACTTGATCACTTAATTATAGGTGATCAAGTATAATATGGATATGGCATAAACTTGATCACTTAGCTAGGATCCACATGCATCCAGTCGAAACTAATCTGCGGTACTTTCACCTAATGATTTAACAACTTAAATAATCACTAAATTAAATTAAAAACATAAAATTAAAGGAAAAATAAAAAATAATACCAAAACACCCACAAACATTTAGTATCGGTTGGTGTTACCAACCGGTACTAATGCCCTGCACGCACTGCTCGGCTCCGCCACGTGGTGGCAAGATTTTAGCTGGTTCGTTATGAACCGATACTAACGGAGGGGGGGGGGGGCTTTAGTCCCCACTCTTTAGTGCCGGTTATGGAACCGGCACTAAAGACTCTTACGAACTGGCGCTAAAGGCCGGTTCTGCACTAGTGATCGTCCGTGCGTCTAGCATTTTTCGGGTTTCAGTTGGCTAAAGTCGGGCAAGTGCCTAGTTTTTTCAAAAGGAAGAAACATCCTTTACATATATAGTAGTAATATGGTTTGGTTTATAGAAGATCCGACCTGACATGTACACCCAGTGATGGTTTACTTCTGGAGAACAAAAACATAAACATGTAAAGATGATGACACTCTAGCGATCCCCCCTCTCATGTAACCTGATAGCAATGTTCTCTAGTAAAATGCAACGAATGCCACACCATGGAGTAGAATTTACAGTCGAGCGGAGGCATGGATCAGAAGAAGAAGAGCGGCAGCAGGAGCAGCAGCACGCAGAGCGCCCGGTGAGCGCCGGCCAAGACGCTGTCCGCGTCGTCCCCCAGAGGGGTCAAGGAGCTGGTGGGCCCGCCTCCGAAGCCCGGCGTGAAGGTCGACGGCGGGAAGAGGCTGGTAGGGGCGCTCGCCGCCGGCGTCGTGCCGTTGGAGCCTCCCGCCATGGAGCTGCACGTGAACGTTTACACATGTCAGTTCTGAACTTCGTCAGAGGACGATACAGTGGCGCGCCATGCATGCACATCGAAAACACGCGCTCACCTTCCCGCGAAGACGCACTGCCCCGAGCCTGCAAACGAGGAACCACAGGGAGGGAAGAATCAGAGCCCGCCGGGAACAACAAGAAGAAAAAGATCGTGTGTGGGTGTGGCAGGGGAGGGAGGAGCAGGGTGGTGCTTACTGGGGTCTTTGGAGGTGGTCATGGCGGTGCCGCTGAAGTTGCAGCTGGCGCCGGAGGCGGCGTTGCGCTGGTAGTAGTCGTTGTAGGCGTAGGAGGCGAGCCCCGGCAGGTCGTTGGCCTTGTAGCACTTGCCGCCGGGCTGGATCGGGCCGCAGTCGGCGTGGCCGGGGCCGCATGCGTAGTTGAGCCCCGTCTGCAGCGCCGTCGGGTCCGCGCCCTGCATCGCCACGCAGAACATCCCCGTCGCCAGCGACCGCCTCCTGCTGCTCTCTTCCACTTGTTCTTGTTCAGAGAAGCTGCCTGCAAATTGCAATGCAGAAACAATGGAATTCCAGTTTAACCGGGGCAACAGAGCTTGATAGGGAAGGCCAGAAATGCTGGAAATTGCAGGTTCACGTTCACAAAATTGGTGCCTGCATGCTGAAATATTTCGGTCACTGGTCAAGCACAAGGATTTTTTTCAGCTTTATTACAGTCTCCGTGCAAAAATGCGGTTCTACGCAACGCGAAAATGCAGTATGGCCATTTTCACAAGACGTCAAGGCCTGAAAATGATCGCGGAGCAACCGCAAGCCAGAGCGTGTTTGTTCGCAGAATATATAAAAGTTGTCCAGGACATCTACTCTACAGTCTACACTTTCATGGCTATGCATTTCAAGGCCACACTAGGAAGGAATCTGAATAATGGAAAGTAGAAAGCGAGCGACTACCGAACCAACCGAAAGCAAAACGCTACGCAATACGCATGTACCTGACGCGTTGGCGACGAGGAGGAACACGAGCAGGACAATGCTGCTGCATCCCTGCTGCAGTCTTCTGGTCAACATCCTCCTAGCACTGTCCGAGCGTCTGGTCGACTTGTGTGATCCTCCTCCACGAACACCTGCCAAAATTCAGAGATGTACGTATCAGTATGTGAGACACGTATCGGTCGTTCAGTACTGTATATACTCCCTCTGTAAACTTTTATAAGAGCGTCTAGATCACTACTTTAGTGATCTAAACGCTCTTTTATTTGTTTACAGAGGGAGTACAACCGAACTGCGTATTCTCGACATAATTAGGCAGAAGTTTCAGCAGGAGACGTGTGGTGTGGAGGAGAAGGAGAGATAGCGAGGCGCGTCGCGGTCGGTCAGACGCGATGTTTCTGATAATCTGACACATTAATCGCTGTCCAATCGCAAGGGTTTGTCGGCACAATTGACAAACAGAAAGGTATTGTCGGCACGAACTTAATTTGTGATGTATGTTTGAAAACATGGAGTGAAAACTACCGATATAACTGCGAGATACGTAGCTGCTAAATGGTAATCGATCGATGCAAAAATGGAAAATAGGGCTAGGGATGATTGGTGAACCTGGAACATCTAGCTACAGGATACTCGAATTATTATTTCTAGAACAAAGTACTCCCTTTTAGAAAAACTAACGAAGTAGTCGAATTATTCATTGAATATCCACCCGAAGTCCTCAACTTTATCCCTTGCAAAAAAAGAGAGAAGTCCTTAACTTTATGTGTGACGACTTAGATTGGATATCCTTCCAAAGTCCTTAAACTTTGTGTATGGTGAAGACTAGGATGACGGCATGGGGGCAACCATCCACCAACCGCTATCCTTGGCAAGAGCACAAACATGGTTGAAATTGCCGCAATTCAAAGCCTTACAAATTAACAAAGAGAATAAGTTTGCGCCATCTAATGAAAAAGATGATCGGTTTCTTTCATCAAAGTACTCCCTCCGTCCTAAAATTCTTGTCTTAAATTTAAGACAAGAATTTTAGGACGGAGGGAGTATAAGCAATCAAACTGTGGCAGGCAACTAAGTTGAAATTCTCTTAGCTGTGGGCTGAAACCTGAAGTTGAAATACTAAGCTGGATCATGTCGTCGAGAACACTCTACTTATACTTTGGGGGAAATCGGCAACGGCCGTCAGAAGAAATCGGCACAAGGGGTCCTAAAATTCGAATTCGATGAGAGAGAGAGAGAGAGAGAGAGACTCCAATCGGAGAAAAGAAGGCACTGACGGCACGCGCCCTAGAGATATCATCAACAGCAAACAAGAGAGTAATCCTGTTTTTGTTCAGAGGGCGGAGCAGGGAAACCTAATCCGAACAACAGGAACACATGAGAGCATCTACGAGAAGCAGGGGAAATCGTGGAGAGAGCGTACCTTGATCGGCCACCGAACCACCGCTTTGTTGCCAAGAACGATAGAATTCCTGCTCGCTGTTCCTCCGGGGACGGGAGCTCTGGAGTCTGAACTCTGAAGGACGCAAGCACGGCCTAAAAAGGAAAAGCTGTATGTATGTATGACGGCCCTGCCCTGGACTGCCTCTTTTTATTTCCTAGTAATAGAGTGCAAAGGATTTATGGAGGAGTAATTGGGATGGATTTATCTCGCTCCAATCAACCGGATATTACGGGACGAAATCGGTGTTTATACTGCAGCGATGGGCGAGGAGGAGCAGCTAGTGTAACGGCTGAGAGCGCACTCACGGTCGTATGCACGGAAGCTCGAGGAAAACAAAAGGAGTCCAGTAGGCCGGCTTTCTTTTCTGGCTTTGGTTTGTGGTGCCTGATCGTATCGTGACGTGTATGTGCGCGTGTCCTTTACGCACCTCACATGTGCACCCACGCTACATACCAGCAGTGGTACACAACACAAGCCACACTGTGCTGCGAAATACTCGGCGCTTCCCTCTGTTTCTTGCAAGAAAACGCTCGCTCGACTCTTTTTTTTTCAGAAACTTTTAGATCTATTCATTATTCATCCTATCATCATGATAGTACAACGAATGCCAGAAATAATAAAAATTACATTCAGATCCGCAAACCACCTAACGACGACTACAAGCACTAAAGCGAGCTGAAGGCGCGCCGCCTCATGGCCCCTCCCTTCCTAGAGCCGGACAAAACTTGTTGCCTTAGATCAGAAGGATACAACCTGTACACACATGAACAAATATCGGATCCACGTGAATCCATCGGAGACAAACGCCGATCATATCCTGCGAGATCCCCGGAAGACAAACCTTCGTACACCTTACGATGACACTAGAAGCATCACCGGGACGGAAGCTAGGCGGGAAGAATCTTATTTCATCTTCAGAGGGCTGCCACCGCCTCATCATCTATCTAAGTAGGACACAAACCCTAAAAAAATAAAAAATAAACAAAACGAAGCCCTCCCGTGTGTTGAGATTCTCTTTGAAGGGAGTAATAAGAAAATGCAATAAAGAAGTACAGTTAGGCGTGCATGCACTTTTCATAGGTCCGATGGCTCTGCCCAATTCGCAAAAAGGAAGAGAATGGAAAAAGAGCAATGGCTTTGCCCGGACCGCATGGAGTACGCAGCTCCCTTGGAAGAGAATCTCGCCACGAAAAGCTCCCATGACTAGCAGAACGCCCGTGTGTTACTATGGACTATCCGCAATATCTGTAACATCCGGGTTCAACACAAAAACCCTATTCAATGACGCACCTTTCCTTTTTCTGTCGGAACCTCTCATTCTTGACCGATTTTCCGCCGTAGCGAGACATTTCTCGTTTTTCCTCTCACTGGCGCCACGTCCTTTAAAAATAGATGACATCCAACTCATCTTCGCCATGTATTGCAGTAAGGATGAAATTTTCTTGTTTACGATATAATAGAGTGGGTTAAAAACTAACACATACTATTGACACAAAACAACAAATAACTACAGAGATCTTTCCTAGTCACCAATAAGCTCCACCTCCATCCCACATATATGCTAGAAGGGATAATTGTCGTTCTTCTCTTCTTCATATTTCCCTCGCCTTCTACTCCATGCCTCTTCGCCAATCCGTTTAATTGGCACCAACCAGCACCACGTCAACATTAATGTGTTCATCATCGATGCCTCATCTTCTTCTTTCTCATTCCTCGGCAACTTTAGTTCTCGTTCCTACTTATTTCCTAGAATACTCTCTCCAACACCATGCACCACTTTGGCTTCAGTTCTTTTTCCTTCTTGTTTTTGGAACACTCTTCCTTTTTACTATAGCATGAACCACCTAGCTAGTGTTGTGTCATATTGTCCTCACCAGCGAACATTTCGGCCACCGTCATCGAGTGGACATCCCGCGGAGCATAGACTTCATCCATCTTGGTGAATGCTAGGTCGCCCATGTCGCGAGCGCATGGTGGCCGTTGTCCATGTTGGCAAGCGGTTCTCGGTGCTTTGCAATGTAACTGAGAGCCCATTGATTGTTTATGTCCACCCTCGACCGTTAGTGCTTGGTCTTCCTCAAGCACGCGACCGTTGACCTTGTTCTATGGCATCTATTATCCTCGTCCGCAAACATTTCGGCAACCATCAGTGTGTAGACGACGGTCATCATCCATCTTTACGAATGCTTGGTCGCTCATGTCACGAGGCGTGGTGGTTGTTATCTATGTTGGCAAACGCTGGCCAACCATGTCGTTGAGAGCATGTTGGCAGTCACCAATGGTAGCGATAGCCTAGCTACTGGTCGTCCTTGCCCACAAACACTTTCAAACTGATTCGGCACGATTTACTGCCTGCCTAATTAATTAAGCACATCCAAATTTTTATGTACTTGTTTTTTTTTCTTTTTTGCTAATTTTGGGAAATCAGCACCAAGCAAGGCATTGCTTATCCTGATAGTTTCTCTAATTTTGTTGAAACAGTAAACATGGTTTTGAGGATCTTGTCTTACAATTTTAACATCATGTCAGCTAAACTTACACATCACACAGGTAAACCAGCTAGAGATTGAGAAGTAGTGCATTTTGGTCACCAAGAGCATTCTCATATTTGACCAAAGAAAATTTTCCAATCAAAAAGCACGCCATTGCAGCTGGATGGCTGTGCCAATGCATGCGCTTAATTAACCCCACACGACCAGCAGCCAAGACACTTCTGCAACTACATGTTTGCTGAACCCGCCGCTTCATCCGAGTACGCCAAAACTATGAAGCTATATTGGTTTACTACTTCGATCGCAAATCAGTTTCAATTCACCTGGCCAGGCAAAAGTTGCATCCGATGTGTAAGCACGATCAGGAGGATTGACAAAAATCCAGATAATTAGTGTACCTGTGACTTGGAGTTGACTTGATGCAACTGCCGCTTCTTGATTCGCCTACTCCTTCTTTGGTCTCCTCTCAACACTACCACTCTACCAGATCCGTGTCCATGAAATCGGACCCTTCGCCATTACGGAGGCGGGGAGGTGGCATTGGGAGGCGCCGAGCAAGGTGGCCAGGCCGAAGCGGGGACGGTGGCGGCGGCAAAGCCATCGAAAGGACGGCGGCATTCAGAACGGGAGTGGCGGCGGGCTGCGTGGCGAAAGCAGAGGTTAGACCTCTTGCTCGGAAGTCCCAAAGGATGTGGGCGTTGCTTTTCTTTTGAGGTGCCCCATCATTGATTTGGTTTGGAGAGGATCGAAAAGCGGATCTGTTCCTTTTAGGTAATGCGACGATATAATTGTGATTTCTGAGGTGATTTCGTGTGCAGACTCCTCCATTAAGAGTAAAGATAGCCTTTGAGGTAATTGAAATCTATTACCATATAATTACCGTATTCGAAATATCCTGAGTTATGGTCTTACCATACCTGGATTGATAGCCTTTAGGGTAATTTAAATTTATTACCATATGATTACCATATTTGAAATTTTCTGAGTTATGGCCTTACCATATCTGGATTGATGAGATTTCTGAGTTTATAGCCTTTCCATACGTGGATTAATTGTGATTGATTACCATAAATACGTTGAGTATTGCCGGCCAGACCAGAGAAGAGGAAAACCGATGGAAGGGGGTGGTGGGAGGTGGGACAAAAAACCGCATTTAAAAATAACCGGTTGAAAATAAATCGGTTGAAAATAAACCGATTGAAAATGGTGGGACTATTCAACCAATTCGTCCATTAAGAGTAGAGATATGCAAAGCTGTGCGTAATCTGGGCATGACTATATGTTCACCAGCAGTCCTACTTGACATGCATAATTAAACTTTTTTTTGACGTTTGCATAATTAAACTGTTTACTCCCTTCATTTTTTTATACAAGACCACAAACTCAAATTACAGGTACCAAGACAATAATTAATGTGTGCTTTATTTCAAGCTAATTTTTTTTCTTGTTTACCGGATTAATTGATGGGTGCATGCACATTAGAGGAAACTGAGTGGCCGTGGGAGAGGAAGTAGGTGAATATGTCATTATCATTCAGTAATTAAGTCATGGGTTACTAGTACGAGAAAACATCATTAATATTTGCCTCAATTATTGTTGATGGCTTTGTATAGATGTAAAATGTGTTTTTTATAATGGCTTTGTATATAAAGATGAAGGGAGTATGTATTTTTTCCTTGAAAAAATACTTATCTTTTATGAAACGTGGCGAAGATTTTCGTGCTACCATGTTTGCCACGCCTCTTGCATCTTCTAATTTATTTATCTCTCGTGCTACGGAGCTCGTGGGCGGAGATTGTAGTACGAAAAGCAGGCAGAGCTTTTCGGGCGCTCTACAAAGTTCGTCACGCCTGTTGCATCCTGTCAATTATCTCTCGTACTGTTCGGCGTGTCAATGGAGTGTTTGTTTGCCACGTGGGGCGGTGGGAGGGAAGATAGTGGCATGGGGTCGTTGGTACTACCACATCGACCACGAACGGCGTCCCGATCGAGTGCGGCATTCTGTGGACTGTCGCGGGGATCAGAGTGGGCACACGCCATTCTGGAGCTTTCCATCTCCATCGCTTGGATCGCTACGGGATGTAGTGTTGTGTTCTTCCTAACCTACTTGAGTTTATTTAGGCTAACTCCAACACGGCCACGCATTTGGTTCGTTTGTGTTTGTTCGGGTCCATGCGGCCAAAAATCACCGCCTAACGCGTCGACCCAGCTGCAAATACTATCCGTCCGCCTCGTGTTCGTGTGGATGCATTTCTGTTTTAAATTTGTGCTTGATTTGCGTTCACATAGACACAAGATGGACGTGCGTGCATCAGCATTGCTGTTTATTAAACTTTGTATTGTAGTCCTACTGTATAAACCATACCTTATTAATATTAGACTTGTATGTCATCATTATATATATATGTGATAGGCCACCCCTTTAAGGGTTGAGTCAGTTTCCCCAAAACCTACATCTTACATGGTATCGAGTCTAACCTAGGTCCTCCACCTCCACCCCACCCGCCGTCGCCGCCGCACCAAAACCCTAAACCCTAGGGCTGCCGCCGCCGGCGCCATGACCGCTTCCGCTTCGGGCGTCGCATGACTCCGGGTCTACCTCGCGTTGCTTGCCGCCTCCTCAACCTCCTACCAGCTCGTCGCTGCCTCGGTTCTTGGCGCGCGCCGTTGGCTCTGTTTCGGCGCCGATCCGCCTTCTTTGCTCGCGACGACCTCGGCAAGATCGCGCCGCCGCCGCCCGTGATGGCCTCCTCTAGATCCTCCTCGACACTCGTCGTCAACCCGGCGACCTCGAGGGAGACGCTGCCCGCGGAGCCACCCGCAACCTCGCTCACGGCACCACCCGCGGCCGTGATCCCGATCGTCCCCGCGCCGCCACCCGCGGCATCGGTCGCGGTCGTGGATCTTGTCACGGCTCCGCCGCCAATCGTCCCTGCTGCTGGCGCAATCACGCCCACCGGGCTGTTCCACTTCGACAACTTGATCGCCTTTCGACTCACGCCGGACAACTACTTGTTCTGGCGCGCGAAGGTCCTACCGCTGCTACGTAGCCGGTCTCTCCTCGGGTTTGTTGATGGTTCACTACCGTGTCCTCCGCAGGTCATCCCTACCGTCCACGGCCCGACCATCAACCCGGAACACCGTATGTGGGTGCATCAGGACCAGGCGATCCTCTCTGTCATCCAGGGTTCCCTCGGCGACGGGGTCGCTGGCCTTTGTCTCTTCGCCGCCACCTCAATGGACGCTGGGCGACCTCGAGCATGCCTTTGCCAGTTCTCTACCTCCCGCTCGATGGCCCTTCGCAGCGAACTCGCCGACATCAAGAAGCTGGACTCCTCCGCTACGACCTACTTCAACAAGATGAAGGTGCTGGCGGACACGCTCACCTCTATTGGTCGGCCGCTTAGCGACGAGAAGTTTGCCGGCTTCGTCATCAAAGGCCTCGACGCCTGTCGGAGTAATTGGACATGGATACCCCGAAGACGGTGAGACGATATTTCAAGACATCGGGGCTAGCAAAGCCCCTCAGTCCGACTGCCCGGCCGCTTCTGCCGGCTCTCCGTCCGACTGCTTTCTGCCCGCCTGGCCGACCGACCCATTGCCAGCCGGCAAGCGACATCGACAAGACACCGACGAGACGATCGTACCCGAACACTATTCACGTGTCATCTCAGCCATCATGTATAGTGTCACTTGTCCCCTGGCACTATTTATGAAGTGACCCAGGGGACAAAGATGACATGCACCATGCCTTACCCATGCCCACTAGCTAGCTTACATACTAAGCTACCTCACACTATAAAGGAGCACACATCTATCCATCCAGGGGATGGACTCATTCTCACATGCACTCATGCTTGAGCACACACATGCTCACGGCCATGAGCATGGCCGGCCACTAGCATGCCTGATATAGGCATATACAAAGTCAGATACCCATGGTACTGATCCCAGATACAGCTCTAGGAGCACTCTGTACTAGATATATCAGATACACTCAGACATGCAGCAGTAAGAGTATTATCTCTCCGGAGAGCTCCGAAGCTGGGTAAACCACCGCGTGCTACTCGCATACCCGCTCCCGGTCCTATCAGCAGCAGTCTTACCCACACACTAAGCCCTTGTGGCATCCGTCGACTCGCAAGCCCCCCGTGAGAATACCACGACAACGCCGACTATGACAATCTCGACGAGGCCGTCCACAATGCCAAGCCAGCGATGCCTCCTCACGAGCTCTACTCACGCCTCCTCTTCACCGAGCAACGCGTTGAGGCTCGTCGCTCCTCCGCCACCATCACCGCCCAGCCGGCGGCCTTCTGGGCCTCTCGTGGCCAGCGCCCACCTGCCCCGTCACCTAGCAAGGCAGCCCCGCCCCCTGCATCGACCCTGGGTGGGGGCCCTAACACTAGGGTGGTGTGCGGCTATGTGGTCGTGAACGCCATGTCGCCTCCAAGTGTCACCGCCGCTTTCAGAGGAGCTTCCTTGGCATCGGCAACAACGGCAAGGGCAACGAGCGCCAGTTTGCCATGGCAGACTTTGGTCCTCCCGTCGCCGCCCTGGCTGCCCACATCGCTGCCGCCTCGTCTGCCCACATCGCCGCCAAGGGCAAGGACCCGCGTCGGCCGAAAGGTGGATACACACCATCCTACCTGTTGATCCAGCTGGTACATGGACACGGCGCCACGAATCACATGACGAGCAGGCTCAACAAACTCTCCACCTACCAGCCCTACTACGGGCACGATCAGGTTCACACCTCCAATGGTGTAGGTATGCCCATCTCTCATATTGGCCAAGCATCTCTTTTAACTAGTCATCCCTCTAGGCAGCTCCATCTTCGTAATGTTTTACGGGTACCCTCGGTAACTCGTAATATTTTATCTGTCCCTAAGCTCACCTTTGATAATCACGTCCTATGTGAATTTCACCCTTTTAATCTTTTTGTTAAGGATCGAGCAACCCGGGACGTTCTGCTTAGTGGCCGGTTGAGCCAAGGCTTGTACCGTTTGGAGGATCCATCCGCCCCGTGCGTATTCAGCCGGTGTTCGTGTGTCGCCTTCCCAAAGGGCACTGCCGCTTTGATCACCCCCGCCACACCCATCGTCCGCCACATAATCCACCGTCATGAGCTGCCATTAGTGTCTAGCAATAAAGAGATGTCGATGTGTGATGCCCGCCGCCAAAGGCAAGAGTCATCAACTACCTTTTGTTTCATCTACTAGAGAAGTGAAGAACCCTCTTGAAATTGTGTTTTCTGATGTGTGGGGTCCAGCACAAACATCTGTTAGTGGTCACAACTATTATGTCAGTTTTGTTCATGCCTATAGTCGCTTCACTTGGCTTTATCTTCTTAAGCGCAAATCTGATGTGTTTGATATATTCATACAGTTTCAATTACATGTTGAACGTCTACTCAAGCATAAAATTATCCATGTTCAATCAGATTGGGGGGGGGGGGGGCGAATATCGCAACCTCAATACCTTCTTTAATAAGCTTGGGATCTCTCATCGTTTATCATGCCCGCAAACACATCAGCAGAATGGCGCTGTTGAGCGCAAACATCGCCATATAGTTGAGACCGGCCTCACACTTCTTGCTTATGCTTATGTACCCTTTCGTTTTTGGAGTGATGCTTTTGCTACCGCATGTTTTCTCATTAATAGATTACCTACGCGTGTTCTTAATATGAAAACTCCGATTGAACTTCTCTTAGGTGAAACTCCTAACTATACCTTTTTTAAGGTGTTCGGGTGTGCCTGTTGGCCTCATCTTCGTCCTTATAATGATCGCAAACTTGAGTTTCTCTCCAAAAAGTGTGTGTTCTTAGGGTATAGTTCTCTCCATAAAGGCTAAAAGTGTCTCCATGTCCCAACCAATCGAGTCTACATATCTCGGGATGTTCTTTTTTATGAGACCGTCTTCCCCTTTTCTGCCATGCCTCAGTCATCCACCACAGCACCTTCTATGCATTCATCTCCTCTTATGCCTGGCCAATTTGAAGATGTTGCATATTCGCCTGTGTTGTTACCTAATCATGGTGCAGGAATTGGGCGGAGCTACTTTGGAACTCCTCCTGGCGGACCCGCTCGTCACTTTGTGGTGCATGTCGATCGGCCGGTGCATGCACCGCCTCCCGCCCTCGACCCTGCACTGGGCGCCCCGTCTCCAACCGCGCCTGGATCGGAGCCCATGCTGGCTACTGCGACCGGGACAGAGCCTGCGACGGCCTCCTCTGAGCAGTCTCCATCGCCACCTCCTCGCCCGGACTCCCCTCCATCGTCGCCCTTGCCATCCGCGCGGCGTCCTTGGTGCCTACTTCGCTCGGGTCTGCAGCGGCTCACACGCCGCCGGGCCTATGTCGCCTGGCCTGCTGTCGCCTGGTCCGCCGTTGCCTGGCCCGATGTCACCCGGTCCTTCTTCGCCAGAGTCCCCTGGACCAGCCTCACCTGCTCCGGACATCCCGCCGGCCCCGGTGTTTGCTCCCCCGCGGCGTCCACACACTCGCAGCCGCAGTGGCATTGTTCGTCCCAAGGAGCGCACCGATGGCACGGTCACCTATCTTGTTGCTTGTCTGGCTCATGTTATGGATGATCCAACCACTGAACCACGCAGTTATCAAGCCGCTATGAGTATTCCACACTGGAGGGCTGCTATGGAACAAGAATATCATGCTCTTATGAAGAATAATACCTGGACACTTGTTCCCCCTCCGTCTCGCATCAACATCATTGATTCGAAGTGGGTGTTCAAGGTGAAGAAACATGCATATGGTTCCATTGAGCGCTACAAAGCGCGTCTTGTGGCTAATTGCTTTAAACAACATCAGGGCTTGGACTATGAGGATACATTCACCCAGTTGTCAAGCCTACCACTATTCGACTTCTTCTGTCTCTGGCGGTTTCTCGCGGATGGTCTCCGCCAAATTTTGATGTGCAGAACGCGTTTCTTCATGGATTGCCTGAAGAAGACGTTTACATGCGACAACCACCTGGATTTGTTGATCACACTCAGCCTCATCATCTCTGTCATCTGACGGAGGCCATATATGGACTGAATCAGGTTCCCCGTGCTTGGCATGCTTGCCTGGCTTCAGCTCTACGCACTCATGGGTTCATTCCTTCGACGGTTGATACTTCACTGTTCTTGTTTCAGCGACCGAGTGTGACCATGTACCTCCTTCTGTATGTGGATGATATTGTCCTGGTGAGCTCATCTCCGACGGCTGCTGATGCTCTTGTGGATCGCACTTGGTCATGATTTTGCGATTAAGGATTTGGGACAGCTTCATTTCTTCACGGTATTGAGGTCGCTCATCGGTCTAAATGGCGGTTTGGCTCTCACCCGGAAGAAGTACTCTCGATCTCTTGCACCGTCTTTGGTATGCTCAAGTGCAAGCCATCGCCACGCCCATGTCCTCCATCGACACCCTTTCTGCTGCTGATGGTGCTCTTCTCTCTCCTGAGGATGCTACTGAGTACAGGAGTATTGTTGGTGGCCTGTAGTATCTGACGATCATGCGTCCTGATCTCTCCTTTGCGGTTAACAGGGTGTGCCAGTATCTTTATGCTCCCACTAATGTACACTGGTCTGCTGTGAAGCGCATACTGCGTTATGTGCGTCTCACTGTCTCCGTTGGTCTTCACCTACGCCCCAGTTCCTCCGGAGTTCTTTCTGCATTCTCTGATGCTGATTGGGCTGGGTGTCCAGATGACATGCGATCCACGGGGGGACATGCTGTGTTCTTGGGTCCTAATCTGATCACCTGGAGTGCACGCAAGCAAGCTACTATTTCCCGCAGCAGCACAGAAGCTGAGTACAAGTCGGTTGCCAATGCAACTGCTGAACTTATATGGATTGAGTCCCTACTTCAAGAGCTAGGAGTTGCTCAGCCACATCCTTCGGTCCTTTGGTGTGACAACATCGGTGCTACGTTTCTGTCGTCAAACCCGGTGTTCCATGCACGGACTAAACGCATTGAGATTGACTATCATTTTGTGAGGGAACGTGTTGCACAGAAGCTACTACAAGTCAGGTTTATCTCTTTAAAAGATCAACTTACGGACATCTTCATCAAGCCTCTACCTTCTCCCATGTTTGAGGTCTGTAGGCGCAATCTCAACCTCCTAGATACTTCAGGAGTGAGTTGAGATTGAGTGAGGGTGTTAGACTTCGTATTGCAGCCCTACCGTGTAAACCATACCTTATTGGTATTGGACTTGTATGTCATCATTATATATATGTGATAGGCCACCCCTTTGAGGGTTGAGCCAGTTCGCCCAAAGCCTACGTTTTACACTGTTTGCTTGGAGCCCATGTGTTCGCCGCCAAACCACCACTGCCAATCCTATTAAATTCAACGTGTGCGCTCGGGCCTGCACATCAATCACGTAAAGCAGTCCAAGCCCATCCTTTTTAATGGCAAGCGTGATGTTGGGGACCGCCTCGTCCACTTCACCCCCAGTCCACTTCTTCCTCTTGCCCGCCATGCAGACCCACACCAACCCTAGCCACCGCCACCATTGTTTTCTTCAAGCGTGGCAAGCATGACACAAGTCCGCCTCGTTGTCCATGCATCGCCCGGCCAATTCACAATGGCGCCGCCGCCGCGGCCGGTACGCCAGCGCATGTACATCCTCGTCCATCGGTGCCACTACCTTTGGGAGCATCACGTGCCGGACCCGTGGCTAGACGTGAAACCTCCCGCACGCCTGGCACCTCAACCCCCACAGGGTTCCTGATACGGGGCTAACCCGGTGTAGGCCGATCTTTCACAATTGGAGTGGACTCCCTCGAAGAACACGATGAACACGGGGAGGAATGGAGAGAAATCACAAGGGGAAATACTCAAGAACAAGTCCAATCACACATCTACTAGACAATCAAACACACAAGATTCATAAGGCACATGAACAACAAAGGGAAAGATACAAGGTAAACTTCATCTCCAAAAGGAGGCCTTGATGGTATCCTAGACGGATCTTCCCTTGCGGGGTCTTGATGATATATCCCGCACGATCTTCTCACATGGAGGTCTTGAACTCCATGGGAGTGGGGATGCTTCACATCAGTTCCAGTGTCAGCAGTGTCGTAGTCTGACCGGGCACGGCGGCAGAGATCCACTGCCGCCATGCTGACCTCCCACTATAGCTCCACCACCACCCAGGCTACCCGAAGGACTCGCCGAATTGGGACGTTTGCCATCAAGCACGACATGCACCGCCGAGGGAGCTTCGGAGTTGCAGCCCGCCCTCCACCACCGCCGGTGGTGGTGAAGGAGGAGGCCGCCTACATTGCAGCCCTCGAGGAGTAGCATGAGGAGCTAGCTAGGTGCCCAGGCCTTGTGCAGGCCATGGCCGAATTTGTGGCCCGAGTGCAGTCCATCTGGCTGGGCATAGCCCACGAGGAGGAGCGACGACACATTTACGAAGCTGAGACACATGCTTTTGCAGTAGAGTGGGAGGTTGCCGAGAGCGAGATGGAGGCCGAGCGGCAGGCGATGGCAGCATCCCAGACGGCTTTTCCTGTGGATGGAGACGCCGGTGATCATTGACCTTATTGAGGGGGGAGGGGGGGGGGACGACGCCGACGCATAGCTCCACAACCCACCACTGCTTGTTTTTTCTGTTTTTGTTTAATATTTTAAGATTAAATTAATGTAAACTGGACATTCTGACTATTTATTTGTTATTATTTAGTTTTTTTATTTTAAAAAACTGGTCCATTTGTGAAATGCATCCGTCCGTATTGGGCTGACCTATGGACCAGCGAGCATCACAAGGAAAATATGCAGGACTTGCACCGATTGTCGTGGGAACGATTCCGACAATAAGAGAGGGGTAGGATAAAGGAGCATGATCTATCGAGATGCAAATGGGTGACACGGTGGTTTTAGCGAGTTCGGGCCTCTCACGGTGGAGATAACAACCCTACGTCTCGTGCTCCGGAGAGGCTTTGTTTTATTTGTATATGTATCCGGAGATTACAATGTATGAGAGAAGGGAACGGATCCCATGCTTGAGCTAAGTCCTGAGATGAATGACGAAAAGAGAGAGAGGTGGAAGAAAAGACCCCCTAGTCTAGTGGTGGGGGTGGCTTATATAGAGTGCGCCACCCCCTCACCTCCTATGTTACAAAGAGGGCATGAATGCCATAATGTCAGCCCACTCTGAAACCTCCAATACGAGGATGATGCTTCAACCGCCTTTGTCGATTGTTTGGTCTTCACATATCCGGAGTGGGTCGTACGGTCGAGTGATTGACTGTCATCCGAGTGGACGGTATGCTGCGTGGTTGAGTGGATGGTATGCTGCTTGAAATTTATCTGGACCCACATGTTGTGTGGACCCCATGCTTTATGATATTTTGACCCTTCATGGGCCTACCTGTTATGTGTATCCCCAACATTAGCCCCCGAATCGATTGCAATTTTGCAGAACGAGTTTGTGAAAGACACAATTTGGCCCGAGTGATTACGGAAATACTCGGTACCTGTCATCGTGCTTTCAGACAACCAAGATTTGAACAAAATCTCAATGGATTCTGGTATTGTGCTTCCCGACTGATCTGGGGTAAGTGCTCGCGAGGAGCAACTTGGTGACATTCGATCATTTCTCGGAAGAGGTTAACTTGTGATCAGAGTATGGATGTGTCATTAAATCCGGGCAACAAGATTGACGCATGGACTGCTCTCTCGGAGAGATGCCATTCTTATCCCGGAGGAACGTCAATACGAGTCGATTCTAGATCGAAACTTATGAGTTTCACGCTTTGAGTCCTAGAAGAAGGCTCAAAACAGGTCCACGGAGGAGCGTTAAACTCACCTTATAGAAATTTTTTTGGTAGCCGACGGGAGCCTTAGAACTTGTTTGTTTGTTGTTCGCCACTCGGACCGGTCAGGACGTACCGAGTGGAGATTACTCCAGTGGGGGCACGCTGAGTGCACCCACTGGGTGTAGTCCCCGAGACCGTCGTCGACTGAGGGCAGTCGGCGGGGGTCTGAGAGAACTAAAAATCTTCTTAGCTGGTACTGATAGAACTTGTTCCTCTCTGACTCGGAGTCGAGTAGTACTTGAGGATCTGGTACTGGTCTAACTTGCCCTTCCTCGACTCGGAAGTCGAGTAGCACTTGAGTGATCCGGAGATGGTCTTGCATCGAGCAAAAATCTTTCTTTCCGAGTTCTCTTCCAGTGGGGGCACGCTGAGTGCACCCACTGGGTGTAGTCCCCGAGCCTCTGTCAGACACGATGAGTCGGGCAGAGGGTTTAAGTCTCCTGGTAAACCTCCACGCAGTCGACACGGTAAATATCTTTTAGTCTAGAAATGAGTCAATCGGATGCATCTTCAGGCGCTTGACATGGTAAATAAGCTCAGCCTGGAACTGAGTCAGTCGGACTGATCTTCGTGCACTCCACAGAATAAATTCAACCTGGAACTCAGTCAAGCAGGCGAATCTTCGTGCTCTCGGCATGGTGAATGAATTCGGCTTTGAAACTGCCGACTGTAGAAAAAAGCTGGACACTCCAGGGAGTAATCGTTCCAGTAGTACTCTTATATTGACCGTTAAATTTTGTGTGAAAGGGGTATTTGTAAGAGTACATTGTATCCGTAGAGGAGCTTCGTTTTCACCCTTTTACATGAAAGGGGTATTTGTCCGAGTGGACGTGCTTCCCGACTGATTGGGGCATGTTGACTGCAAGGAAAAATTTGGTGGCACTTGTATGTCTCCCGGAGGAGATAGACTAGTGGTTTGACATGGTCGTGCTATGAAACCCGAGTGACGAGGCTAGTGTGTGGGCTGACTCTCCGGAGAGAGGCCCTCTCATTATCCCGGGGGAACACCAGCACATGCCATCTCTGAGTCCAAGTTTGTGAAACTGGCGCCTTGGAGCCTAGGATAGGGCCAAGTGTATCCGTAGAGGAGCGCTGTTTTCACCCTTTTGCAGTCCTGAAGATGTCTTTAGGTAATGATTTGGGCGATCGTCCTAATGGACAGTACTACCCTTATAGATTTTCGGCAGACCGAGCATGTATGGTCAGAAAGATATTCCTGATGTGATCAATGGGTTGATTGAATGGGCGTCACCCCTGAGGGCGGCATGGCCAACGGCTATGTGTAGCCCCCGGGTGATGCTCGAAAGAGGTAAGCTTGCTATAGAGTGTGATATGAGGTTTGATCATATGAGTAACTTGGTCGTTCTCGTGTTGGGGGTGTAGAGGTGACGCACGAGGCGGCCGAGGGGCGATGATGTGTACAACCAAGTGACGACGCACGGGGCGGCCGAGTGGTGAAGACGTGCACAACCGAGTGGTGACGTGCAGAGCGGCCGAGTGGTGAAGACGTGCATAACCGAGTGGCGACGCGCGGAGAGGCCGAGTGGTGAAGGATTATAAAACAGAAGTGTCCAGCCAGGTGGCTGAAATGGTCTACGAAGGAGCTAACCAGATGCTTTCGAAGCTAATGTAGCGACGAGGTCAGTGTAGTGTGGTTGCGATGCAACAAGACCGGCGTGACAACTGAGTCTGAGTAGGAATGAAGATGGCGTGCAGAGTGTCTGGGTGATTATAAAACTTGTCAAAGTGGCAGATTGAATGCTCTTGTTGAAGTGAAGGATCTGACTAGTGGTGAAGTACTCGACCACTCAGGAGAGTGTCATTCCAAATGAGATGCAGCCCCCGAGTGCGGCGTAGCCCCCGAGCGTACTTCAGGCTTTGACAACAGACATGCCGGAATACGAGAAATAAAGTTTTGAATGGATAAATTGTAATTCATCGAGTCGGACTCGGGAAAAGGTGAGGAGGAGCTTCCGAGTGATGCTCGAAAAGAGGCAAACTTGCAAAGGAGTGAAGTGTGTGTATTTGATTACGAAAGTGACTTACTTGTCTCAAGCCTGACGAGGTCTATATCATTGATACGATGAAGAGGATTCCACAGAGGGGTTGGCCGGATGTGTTTGAAGTCAACAGAGTGACAAGGTCGGTGTTGTGGTGCGCTGGGACCGGTATGGTGACCGAGTCCGAGCAGCGATGAAATTGGCGCATAGGGCCGTCGAGTGATCGCGTAACTTGTGTAAAAAATGGCACACGCCAACGAAATAATTTCTCGAGGAAATTTGATGTGTGCTGAAATGATTTGTGTGAATAACACTCATAGACACCCGCTGGGAGTGCAAGGGGCTTGCTGGTTAACCAACAAGAGTCTGAAAGAGCGAAGGATCCATTCGAACTTGTCGAAGCGAAGGATCCGACTGAACTCATTGGAATACTGGCTCAAACAAAACAGAAGTGTAGTTTTTCGACTGAGTTGCAGCCCTGGAGGACCGATGCAATCTTGAAACGAAGAACACATGGTGTTTGTGAATGATGTATGCGAAAACATGGAAGTTGGACTCAGGAGTCACATAACCAATACTAAGCAAGTATGTGAAAACAAGTAGCCGAACATAGAGGTACACTCGGTGGCGTGGCCTCCGAGTGAACGTGATGTGTGAATTACGGGATACTCGGGAAGACGGTAATAACAGAATATAAAATGACTTAGCTGTCTAAAGGCGCACGAGTGGCCGAGTGGTGATGAGGCGACCAACCGAGTGGCAACGCGCGGGGTGGCCGAGTGGTGATGAGGTGACTGTCGGTGTCAAAACCGGCGGATCTCGGGTAGGGGGTCCCGAACTGTGCGTCTAGGCGGATGGTAACAGGAGACAAGGGACACGATGTTTTACCTAGGTTCGGGCCCTCTTGATGGAGGTAAAACCCTACGTCCTGCTTGATTAATATTGATGATGTGTGTTACAAGAGTGGATCTACCACGAGATCAAAGAGGCTAAACCCTAGAAGCTAGCCTATGGTATGATTGTTGTTCGTCCTATGGACTACAGCCGTCCGGTTTATATAGACACCGGAGAGGGCTAGGGTTACACAGAGTCGGTTACAATGGTAGGAGATCTACATATCCGTATCGCCAAGCTTGCCTTCCACGCCAAGAAAAGTCCCCTAGTAGCCCCTGAACCAGGCTTCAATGACGACGAGTCCGGCGCGCATGTTGTCTTCGGCTTTGCAAGGCGGGTTCTTCCTCCGAATAATTTATAGAAGATTGTGAACACCGGGATAGTGTCCGGCTCTGCAAAGATAAATTCCACATACCACCGTAGAGAGAATAATATTACACAAGATCAATCTGCTGACGTATTCTGTGGCATGACATCGCACCACTACCAAGCCTTTACTCAAATTGTTTTTATTGTTCCACCTCAGCGCGTTTAGCGAAGCGGTTTAATTGGCACGTCTTGTCGAAGCAGAGATCGTGTTCCCCTTATTCCGGGATTCCCATCAATACGGACGTGGGTAACCCAACCGCGCCATTGATTGTGACGCTTGGGAGATAAGCGAGTTTTACCAGGCCGTTGGGGCCCATTGTTTTGTCCGCCCATATAAGGGATAAAGATCCAACCCTTTACCTGCGCCTTCTTCCTCCTTGGCTTATCCATCTCCGCGAACTCGAGCTCCAGCGCCCAAGTCCGCACTTCTCACCTCAACCTTCTCCAACTATGTCCGGAGCGGGAGGCAAGTGGATGGCCTCCTCCGTCACGGAGGGGCAGATCCAGAAGCTGCGCGACGCCGAATATTTGTCCAGCAACATCGCAAGATCGGCTCCCCGACGAGGGAGAGCTCGCCCCAACCCCAGGCCCCATGAGAGGGTAGTATTTCTTCCCCATTTCCTCCACGGACTGGGCTTCCCGCTTCATCCCTTTGTCCGGGGCTCATGTTCTACTACGGCCTAGATTTCCATGATCTGGCCCTGAATTTCATCCTCAACATCTCGGTGTTTATCGTCGTGTGCGAGGCCTTCCTGCGCATCCAGCCCCACTCACGGCTTAGGCTCAAGACCTTCATGTCAAGCCGAAGGTTGTGAAGGGCAGCCAAGCCGGAGTGCAGAGGCGCCATGGTGGGCAGGATGTCCCACGTTACTTGGCTGGAGGGCACTTTCGTGGAAACCATCAAGGGTGGCAATCGGGGTGGTTCTACATCACCAAGCCGCTGCGGACCACGATTGGGCAGCGCCCCCAATTCAGATCTGGCATCCCTACACGGCTCACCTCCTGGAAAGAGAGTGGCCAGATTTGGGGGATTCGGAGGAGCCGACGGACTCCAAGCCGTATCGAAGCTGGTGGACAAGAAGCTCAAGCTTGTCAACGTAGTCCAGTCATGCTCATCCGCCGGATTCTCCCGTGCCGGTGATGGGGCTTCAACATGTGGGAGTTTGATCAGCGCAGCACTGCACTGGCGGGCTCTTGACACTACGCACGAAGATGTCTAGAAGGTGTTGTTCAAGGGCGCTGAAGCTCCGCATCCGCCATCAAGATCGCGATTCCGCCGCAGCGTCCGGTGACGAGGTAAGTGATTTCACCACTTGTTTTCCATAGTTTGGCTCTATGCGGGATCTAAACTCCCTTTACCTTTGACAGGAATGGCTGGCGAAGGCCGAACGAACTATCTGTCCGGCCCCATTGCGGAGGACCCAGCGACGCCCGCCTAACGAGGCTGCTGGCTCTGGCACCCCACGTGGTGCCGGAGAAGAAGGCCAAGAAGACGGCCACGGGGACTCGGAAGAGTTCCCGTTTTCAGGTGCTATCGGATGATGAATCTGAGGCCGACTCCTCCCACCAAGGCGAGGAGGAGAAGAAGAAAGCCTCTCCCCCAGCAAGGGGAGGGAAGAAAAGGAAGGCCTCCCCAACAAGGGAGAACGAAGGGTCCAAGAAGGGAAAAACTCTTCCCCCGGACTGCTCCGCCAACGCCAGTGACGAGGACGAGGACTGGCCTCCAAGGGCCAAGCCCCTGGCGAGATCGTAAGTATCCGGACTCTCGAATAACTTCAAGGTTTTTTCTTTTCGCCACATAATGTCTTTCTAATGCCGCATACAACCCTGCAGTCCGCGAGGATGATCTTCCCGCTTCGCCGGCGGGTCCTTGGGTGCGTCGGATATGGATTCCTTCCGATCGCCTCCACCCCGTGCGCGCTGACGACACCGAGGTGGGCTCCCAGAAAGGGACCCACCAGGAGGAGGAGGCCCCGGAGGTGTCACAGGACACCTTCCCGGACTGTGCACCGGACTCAGCCCCGGAGGCCACAGTGGCTCCGGAGTCCGGCGGGCGACCCCTTCGTAAGAAGGGCAAGACCGCGACGCCGGCTGCCTCCATCCAACCGAAGGTGCCGGATAATTTGCTGGAGGCGCTCAACGGCGCCTCCATCAAAGAGGAACACCGCACTGTTATGAGTGCGGTGATTCAGAAGATTCAGCTTCGCCAAGAGCGGGCTGACTGAAGCTCGCAGCAGCCTTCTAATGTGCTTTGAGGTAAGAATTTCAATATATGTAAAATGGTACCGCATAGGCGGTAGCCCCCGATGCTCGGTTCGGTGTTCGGAAAGAAAAGCCGGACTGAGGATCTTTAGAAAGATAAACGCAGGAGTTATAAAAAATATGTCAATATGGGATTGCAGGCTGTGCTGCTGACCTCCGCCGCACTGACTGCGGAGGTCAATACTTTGAAGGAAAACATCGAGCGGTCCGAGAACGAGCTCGGCCATGCCAAGAAGCAGCTCGAGGAAAAAGAAGGTGAGTAATACCTTATGAAAATTGTACCTTACAGAAAAGGATTTAGTTGCAAGAAAAATTACAAGGATAACGTGGGTATTGTAGGGGCCACTAACGAGGTGGCGACCCTGAAGGAGGCGGTGGTCGTGGCCGAACGTAATGTGGCCGCGGAGCGCACCGAGCGAGAGAAGCAGGAGGCGCGGGTGGCGGAGGTACAACAAGAGCTCCAGGATCTCGTGAAAAAACATGAGAGCTTGGAGCGTGACTCGAAGACTCGAGAGTCTGAGCTTGCAATGGCTCTTGAGAGTGCCAAAGCCGCTAAGGCTGAAGCCTACAAGGCCCTCCAGGAGATTGAGGCGGTGAAGAAAATAGCAGCGGGTAAGGCATTTTTCATGCAAAGTAAGCATGTGAGTGTTAATTACCTGTTGCTTACCCGAATTCGGAGCTCTCCAGGGGCGTTTGCAGATCTTCCTCGCAGCGTGTCCGATGCTGCCGCATTCTACCGGGCCGAGGAGGGGAGCTCGACGGAGAAGGTCTTCTGGTCTCAGTATGCTGAGGCCGGACATCCGGTGCCCCTTAGCGACCAGCTGAAGCAGCTGGTCGAGCTCCACAAGGCGGCCGAACAGGCCATGAAGGGCCTCATAGTTCGGCTGTGGCCTAAGGAGGCCATGCACAGGAGCTACTTCGGCTGGTGCGGCGGTGATGGATGCGTGCCCGTGGGTAGAAGTCATCAAGCATTCCGCTTGTATTGAGGGTGCCCGTCGGCCCTTGCCCGCATAAAGGTGCACTGGGCAAGATGGATGCCTGTAAGCTCGTGGACGGACCCGCCACCGTGAGGGCAAGGAGCATCGCACGCCCGAGATGTATTATAAGAGTGTCTTTGAAGGGTGCCCGCACTATTGCGGTGAGTGCTCCAAAGATTTAATATTTGAATAGACTCGCATTTTGTTATCCCGCGCTGAAAACTTAGTTCATATGCGCTTAAGCAACGCTTTGTTAATTTAAAATATTACCTTCAGGCGGCTGTTTATCAAATCCGAGAGATGGCAAGTCGTCGGCTTCAAATTTCATGCCACGAAAGTCTTTGGGGTGTTCGGGATAAACTTGAGCGCTCTTGTTCCCATTTTGGGTCCATCTAGGGAGGCGCTCAACACAGCGAACAAGGCAACCGGACTTATAATGCTTGAACACTCTCGCTTAGCCATAGAATTCTATAATTTTAAATTTCGGCGAAGCCCCTAGTCTTCGGAGGGCCGAATTTGGGGCGCTATCCACGCCTTGGCCGGACAGTATCCGACTCCTCGCTCTAAGCGGCATAAGTCTTTAAGGACTCACAAAAAACATCTCGAACAGCGACCGACTCTCGCCTCATCATGACGGTCAGTTTTAGCTTTCTCCACTGAGGAGTTAACCCAACTCAACTGGGGCGGAATCGCAGTGGTTCTCCCAGTGCTACCTTAGCCGATATAACGGAACGTAAGGTACCAAAACATGGGAGCCGGGCAAACTAACTATTGACCCAAGACATGATTCGGAGCCGATGCATATAGGGCTATAAGTTCGGGGTGCCGCACTTGTGAAAGTGTTCGGACTCATCATACCATAATGCGGGAAACATAAGCCCCTGGTGTACATTAGCCGTACCAAAGTGTACGGATGCAACATGCCGTGAATGAACATATGTATGAAAAAGAAATGCAATTATAAGCAAAAAGGTGCTGCATTGTTTTATTCAATAAGTGCTGCTACGAATGCAGAACGATACAAATAGTGCGATAAGAAAGGTATGGGACTGTTAAACATGTCCCCCTCCACGGGTAGGCTGCAGATTGGTGTATAAAAATGCTCGTAATGGAGACCACCTGTATATTCGTTGTAGCCTTTATCCTTCCCTGGCTGTTTCATCGTGAGTTCGGCAGGTCTGCTGCTGGACAGGGCCTCTGACAAACGGAGTCCTGTGGGTAAAAAATAAAAGGTAAAAAGAAAAAGAAAAAGGAACGACACACTTGAGAGCCCCTCTCCCCATGCCCATGGTATCTTCAGAGCGTAATGGTGTACGCGAAGGACCTGCTTTGACGTTTCGCATGAGGTGGGGTTGGGGCCGCACTGCTACACGTGCTCGGAACGTACCAGGTGGTCTTGTTGTAAGTTACTCCGGGCGCGCTTAGCTATGTCCGGCCGCTTAACGGCCGGACTCGAGAATTGCCTTAAGAGGCTGCATTGCACTTCTGCCGCGAGAGCCGCTGTATGTTCCTCCGTGCGGAGAGAACGTTCAGTGTTTCCGTTGACCGTGATGACTCCTCGAGGGCCTGGCATCTTGAGCTTGAGGTATGCGTTGTGCGGCACCGCGTTGAACCATAAGCAGCGATGCGTCCGAGCAAGGCATGATAGCCGATGCGAACGGGACTATGTCGAAGAGTAACTCTTCGCCGGAAGTTATCCGGGATCCGAAGACCACTTCGGTGTAATTGAGCCTGTACAATTGGCTTCTACACCTGGTATGACGCCTTTAAAGGTCGTTTTGGTTGGTTTAATCCTTGAGGGTCTATGCCCATTTTGGCGCCCGTATCCGGTAAAGCAGGTTCAGTTGCTGCCGCCGTCCATCAGGACTCTGGTTAGGTGAAATCCATCGACGATTGGGTCTAAGACGGTCTGGCGAATCCAGCGATGGCGGATGCTTTGGTGGGGTGGTCCTTCGGTCAAAAGTGATCGGGCAGGAGGACCATGGATTGAACTTCGGGCAAGCGGCTCCATCGGCGTAGACATCCTCGAGTGCGCTTCCGCTCCCTTTTGGGTATGTGCGTTGCGTATATCATGTTCACCGTCCGCTTTTGTAGGGGAAACCTTACATCCTCTATTGTTCGGCGGTTGGGTCTCGTCCTCGTCATCGCTATGCAGCCCCTTGTCATTGTTTTCGGCAATTAACTTGCCTGCCGTTGAATACCCAACAGTCCCTGTTGGTGTGGTTAAGCTGCTTTTCAGGTGCCGTGTATCTGGCACAAGCGGTCGAGTATTCGGTCCAAATTGGACGGACCCGGAGTAGTTCTTTTGAATGGCTTTTTCCGCTGACCGGTTTAGAGCCTCTGAATCCGGCATTGATTGCCGTATCCTCAATATTGTCGCCGTTAATGCGGCGTTTGTTTTTGTTACGACGCGGCCTGCCATTTCGGTCCTTTAAGTCCGGACAGCCAGAATTTTTGATGAGGTTGTTGCTGCGTGCTAGCCAGCTGTCCTCACCCGCGAAGCGGGTCATGAGTGATGTGAGGGCTGCCATGGATTTCGCTTTTCTGTCCTAGGTGCCGGGCAAGCCACTCCATGGATGTTATGCTTGAAGGCCGCGAGGGCCTCCGCATCCGGACGGTCGACGGTTTAGTTTTTCTTGGTTAAGAACCGTGTCGAATTGTCCGGCTGATTCGTCCGCTGCTGAATTATGTGGCTTAGGTCATCGGCGTGCGGTGGTCGCACATAAGTGCCCCGGAAGTTATCGAGGAATGCGGCTTCGTGTCCTCCCAGCTCCCAATTGACTCTGGCCGGCAAGCTGTTGAGCCAATGCCGGGCTGGTCCTTTAAGCTTGAGGGGAGGTATTTGATGGCGTGAAGATCATCACCGCGCCCATGTGGATGTGAAGGAGATAGTCTTGATCCAAACCGCTGGGTCTATTGTGCCATCATAGGATTCAATATTGACGGGTTTAAACCCTTGAGGATTTGATGATCCATTACTTCGTGCATGAAGCATAGTGGGTGTGCTTGGCGCCTACTGATCGGGCGATATCACGACGGAGCTCAAAAGAGCTTTGTCTGTTTTGTTCGGCCCGGCCGGACTTCTTGTGTCCGCGCGACGGTTGTCGCCACGCACTGCGGCCCACGCGATCCATAGATCGATCTTGATTGTCTTGCCTTGTCCTCCAATATATCTCGCAGGTCGGAGCGTTCCCTCGTGGCCGTGTGCTTTTGAGCGATGCAGTGCGGTTCTAGTGAAGGGCCTAGAGGCCTCCCTGTCGCGACCACGGGTGGTCGGTCAGCCGTATTGTCTCCCCGGTGATGCGGGTTCGTAAGCCTCCTCCTCTAATCGGGGAGCAGCTTGTGTTTAGGGTAGCTTTTGGAGGCGTTCGAGCTCATGCTCTTCGCCGTGAGGACTTGATCCATCCGCCGGCTAGCAGATCTGATCAGCTCTAAGTCATTGCTTTTTCTTGAGGCTATTCGCCGTGGCCATAAGCCTGCGTCTAAAACGCTCTTGTTCAACGGGATCCTCAGGCACGACGAATTCATCGTCGTCGAGGCTTGCTTCGTCTCCTGAGGGAGGTGCATAATTATCGTCCTCGACCTCTCTTTCTACCGCACTGTCGTGCGGACTTGCTTCTCCCTCCTCCTGCGCTGATTCCTGCTGGAGGGGGTTTTCTTCGGCACTGTCCGGGGTGTTATTATCTCCCGTGCCGGAATCACCGCTTTTTGTGGCGGGATTTAGAGCGGCGCCCGGCCCGGCGTCGGCGCTTCGGTTGCTTCTTGGAGGGGTCATCCTCCGTTGTTCCATCGCCGTTCCCATCTTTTGGGATGTCCACCATGTATATGTCGTATGACGAGGTGGCCTTCCAGTGCCCTGTAGGCGCTGGGTCTTGGTCGTCTCCGGCATCGTCGTCCATACCGTCCATGTCTTCGGAGCCGAATTCTAGCATGTCGGTTAAATCATCGACAGTGGCTACAAAGTGGGTGGTGGGTGGGCGTTGAATTTCTTCGTCGTCCGCATCCCAACCTTCCTGACCGTAATCCGGCCAGGGCTCTCCGGATAAAGAGAGAGACTTTAGTGAATTCAGGATGTCGCCAAAGGGCGAGTGCTGAAAGATGTCCGCGGCAGTGAACTCCATGACGGGCGCCCAATCGGGTTCGATTGGCAGGGGCGCGGGGGGTTCGGAGTCCGGAGAGGAGTCCGGCACCCTAGACTCGAGGTCTTCGCAAAGGACAGGGATTAGGGTTCGGCTCAATCGTCGTAGGGATTGTCGCCCCCGAGGTGGTGTCCAACCACTCGTCCTCGATCGGGGAATCCGGCTCCGGATTAAGGGTCGGAGCGGATGCTGGTGCGGCCTCTAGGGCACTGTTCGGCTGTAGAGCTAGATCATGCCCATCGAAATAGTACGGCACGCTCGGCTACGGCTCGAATCCGTCGAAGATCAAGTCTCCGCGGATATCGGCCGTATAGTTCAAACTTCCAAATCTGACCTGATGGCCAGGGGCGTAGCTTTCGATCTGCTCCAGATGGCTGCGAATCGGCCTTGATGCGAAGCCGCCGAATCTGAAGATCTGTCCGGGGAAAGGTCTCACCCTGGACTGCGTCGTTGTTGATGATCGAAGGAGCCATCGGGCCTATCAGTGACGACACAGAGGAACTCTCAATGAAAGCACCAATGTCGGTGTCAAAACCGGCGGATCTCAGGTAGGGGGTCCCGAACTGTGCTCTAGGCGGATGGTAACAGGAGACAAGGAACATGATGTTTTACCCAGGTTCGGGCCCTCTTGATGGAGGTAAAATCCTACGTCCTGCTTGATTAATATTGATGATGTGTGTTACAAGAGTGGATCTACCACGAGATCAAAGAGGCTAAACCCTAGAAGCTAGCCTATGATATGATTGTTGTTCGTCCTATGGACTACAGCCGTCCGGTTTATATAGACACCGTAGAGGGCTAGGGTTACTGTAGTCAGTTACAATGGTAGGAGATCTACATATCCGTATCGCCAAGCTTGCCTTCCACGCCAAGGAAAGTCCCATCCGGACACAGGACGAAGTCTTCAATCTTGTATCTTCATAGTCTTGGAGTCCGACCGATGATGATAGTTCGGCTATCCGGACACCCCCTAGTCCGGAACTCCCTCAGTGACCAACCGAATGGCGACGCGGGGGGCGGCCGAGTGGTGATGAGGTGACCAACTGATGGCGACGCGCGGGGCGGCCGAGTGGTTATGAGGTGACCAACCGAGTGGCGATGCGCGGGTCGGCCGAGTGGTGATGAGGTGACCAACGGAGCGGCGACGCGCGGGGCGGCCGAGTGGTGATGAGGTGACCAACCGAATGGCGACGCGCGGGGCGGCCGAGTGGTGATGAGGTGACCAACCGAGTGGCGACGCGTGGGGAGGCCGAGTGGTTATGTGGTGACCAACCGATGGCGAAGCGCGGGGCAGCCGAGTGGTTATGTGGTGACCAACCGATGGCGGCAGGGCGGCCGAGTGGTTATGAGGTGACCAACCGAGTGGCGACACGCGGGGCGGCCGAGTGGTGATGAGGTGACCAACCGAGTGGCGACGCGCGGGGAAGCCGAGTGGTTATGTGGTGACCAACCGATGACGACGCGCGGGGCGGCCGAGTGGTTATGAGGTGACCAACCGATGGTGACGCGCGGGCAGCCGAATGGTGATGAGGTGACCAACCGAATGGCCACGCACGGGGCGTCCGAGTGGTGATGAGGTGACCAACTAAGTGGTGACGTGCGGGGCGGCTGAGTAGTTATGTGGTGACCAACCGATGGCGACGCGGGGGGCGACCGAGTGGTGACGAGGTGACCAACCGAGTGGCGACGCGCGGGGCAGCCGAGTGGTTATGTGGTGACCAACCGATGGCGACGAGCGGGGCGGCCGAGTGGTTGAGAGGTGACCAACCGAATGGCGACGACGGGGCGGCCGAGTGGTTATGAGGTGACCAACTGATGGCGACGCCCGGGGCGGCCGAGTGGTTATGAGGTGACCAACCGATGGCGACGCACAGGGCGGCCGAGTGGTTATGAGGTGACCAACCGAATGGCGACGCGCGGGGCGGCCGAGTGGTTAAGAGGTGACCAACCGATGGCGACGCCCGGGGCGGCCGAGTGGTTATGAGGTGACCAACTGACGGCGATGCACGGGGCGCCCGAGTGGTTATGAGGTGACCAACCGAATGGCGACGCGCGGGGCGGCTGAGTGGTGATGAGGTGACCAACCGAGTGGCGACGCGCGGGGCGGGATGTAGACGCCTCCCGTGGCGTGGCGACGCACGGGGCGGCCAAGTGATGAAGATGTGTGCCGCGAAATGACAATGCACGGGGTGTCTGAGTGATGAAATAGACGCGTCCTGCAGAGTGGCGACGCACGGGGCGTCCGAGTGATCTAGACGCCTCCCGTGGCGTGGCGACGCATGGGGCGGCCAAGTCTGGCCAATTGATGAAGATGTGCCCAACTGAGCGGCAACGCGCAGGGCAGCCAAGCGGACAAGTTGATGAAGATGTGACCAATTGAGCGGCGACGCACGGGGCGGCCGAGCGGGCAAGTCGGTGAAGATGTGCCCAACTGAGCGACGACGCACGGGGCGGCTGAGCGGGCAAGTCGATGAAGATGTATCCAACTGAGCGGCGACACACGGGGCACCCGAGCGGGCAAGTTGATGAATTCATACCCAATTGAGTGGCGACGCGTAGGACGGCCGAGCGGGCAAGCCGATGAAGATGTGCCCAACTGAGCGGCGACGCGCGAGGCGGCCGAGCGGGCAAGTTGATGAAGTCGCGCTCAACCACTTGGCGGTGCGCAGGGTGACCGAGTTGGGCATGTTGTCGAAGATGTACCCAACCGCTTAACGGTGCGCCCTATGGCCGAGTGATGTATACGCGTCCCGTGAAGTGGCGACGCACGAGGCATCCAAAGGATGCATGACAGAGGCATCCAATCGAGTGAGAACACATGAATGATCGAGTGTCTGCATGTTAGTCGTCTTTACGTGTCGCGTGATGGCCGAGTCGCGCAGATGTATCTCACCAAGTGATGAAGCACGAGGAGCAGTCAGTCATCTGGATGCAAAAGTCATTCGAGCAACCTGCACGTTAGTTGTTCAGAGTGCAAAAATCATCTCGGGGCTAGCCGGTCGAGTGAACCTATTCATTAGCCGGTAGAGTAGAAAGGTGAATTAGCCGAGTGAACCACAGCTGAGCTGAGATCCAGTCGCCACACCATCAGCCGAGTGGAATAAATGGCGAGTCGGTCGAGCGACGTTTTGCGTCTCAGTAAGCCTGCAAGTTAGTACATCCAGAAATATTTTTTTGCTGGACTAAAGTATCCATGTACGGATGCTATTTTGCAAGGATTAAAGACGAGGGATGATTATGCATGCATGCACAATTAACTGGCGCGGAATCTGTGGAAGTCGTGCAAAGAGCCTGGTTCTGGCCGCAACAATTAAGTGGCGCCAGTAATCCCCGTCAATTGGCTGGTTATAAGGCAATTACCTTAATGAAGCGATCGATCCATGCTTGACAGGATTATGAGACCGACGTTAATTAGGCATGCTCTTAATGATTGCCGGTGGAGCCGCGTTACCTGCATACGTGTGGGAGTTGTCCTTCCATTCCTTTTTTCCTGCATGAAGTTATCACTCGATTAAATGGCATACGTTATGCATGCACTTACCAGACATTTATTCCCTCAATCCCGCACGACCGTCGCTTGAGGGTCGAGGCTGCTTCGAAGGTCGCCGCTGCAGCGCGCCTCCACCACAGAGACCGTCGCAGGCGACTGGCACCGGAGGTAGGAGCGCTGCGTGCCTGCGCCGCCACCGCGGAGGTCGCCGGCGAGCAGTCGAGAACACGAGGCCGGAGCCGACGGCGAGGTGAACGGCGACGACGGTCGTGCGTGTGGCTCAACGAAGAGGTTGGAGACGATGATGACGCAGACGCCGCCGGTAGCTGCGCACGGAGGCGCAGTCGACGGTGCCGAGGTCAGAGACGACGATGGGGCGGACGGCGCTGGTGGTCGTCCGTGGAGGTGCGGTCAGCTGTGCGGAGGTCGGAGACAACGATGATCGTGCATGGAGGCGCAGCCGGCTGTGCCAAGGTCGGATACGACGACGACTGTGCATGGAGGCGCAGTCGGCTGTGCCAAGGACAAAGACAACAACGGGGCGGATGGCGCTGGTGGTCGTCCATGGAGGCGCAGTCGGTTTCTCGCTTTCGCGCCGATTCAAGTGATCCGCTCATGCGAATGGGAGGTCAGCCAACCTGAAGGCTGAGAGTTCTCCTTGTACGTGCTTGGATGGATGCACGCTTTCCTTCTGTTTGCGATGCTTTGCTCATCGTGCAGATGAACAGTACATGAAATGGGTTAAAACATGAAGATCAAACCGAATAGAGGGCACCAGCAGGAATCGATGTGCCGCTGGTGGTAGAAGAAATAACCATCTACATCATGGCTCGATAGACCCATGCCCCAAGGTGGGCGCCAACTGTCATGGGAATGATTTCGACAATAAGAGATGGGTAGGATAAAGGAGCATGATCTATCGAGATGCAAATGGGTGACACGGTGGTTTTAGCGAGTTCGGGCCTCTCAAGGTGGAGATAACAACCCTACGTCTCGTGCTCCGGAGAGGCTTTGTTTTATCTGTTTATGTATCCGGAGATTACAATGTATGAGAGAAGGGAACGGATCCCATGCCTGAGCTAAGTACTGAGACTAATGACGAAAAGAAAGAGAGGTGGAAGAAAAGACCCCCTAGTCTAGTGGTGGGGGGTGGCTTATATAGAGTCCGCCACCCCCTCACCTCCTATGTTACAAAGAGGGCATGAATGCCATAATGTCAGCCCACTATGAAACCTCCAATATGAGGATGATGCTTCAATGGCCTTGTCGACCGTTTGGTCTTCACATATCCGAGTGGGTCATACGGTCGAGTGATTGACTGTCATCCGGGTGGACGGTATGCTGCTTGGTCGAGTGGATGGTATGCTGCTTGAAATTTATCTGGACCCACATGTTGTGTGGACCCCATGCTTTATTGTATTTCGACCCTTCGTGGGCCTACCTGTTATGTGTATCCCCAACACTGATCGTGCCCTCCGCAACCGACCAACGAGCGTCTGTCATCATCACCACATGGGCACACTCTACCGCAACTCCGACTTCAAAGTAACCATGCAACCCACAGAAGAGCACCCCAGACATGCCGAGAAGATCCGACTATCAAAGCTCCTCTCGATGTCAGCATCGTTGCCAAACAAAAATCAGCGCCCTCGATTAAAGAGAAGAATTCCCATATGGCTTGAAGATTAGAAGCATGATGCTCTCATATGTTGAGTCGTGTATGATTATGTCTTGAAGCAAGTTATTTCAAGTGAAGAATTCATTTTACCTCTTAAGAGTTCAATATGGCCTTCCAGACATAAGATTAATCATGGAGCAAAGATAAGTGTGACCTAGATGAAGATCGAAGATTGAATTCAAATATGGTTAACACACAAGCACAAATAATGTGACTCTCGTGGGCTTGGATCAAGATGAAGATTCCTATTATCCATGAGAGGATGGCATCAAGTAATGGTGATCATGCTTAACAAGGGCAAGTTCAAGATAAGCACACCGAAGTATTACATGCTTGAAGCTTGTGGATGATCACATGATGGACATATGAAGATGGGATACAATGAAGTTCTCCCCGCGTGGCTTATGGGGGAGCTATTTGAAGTCTTCATCAAATGATCTGATCAAGCTTATGCTTTCATCTTAAGCCAAGAATAAATGTCAACATTAAGCTCAAGTGGAATGCTCTAGTCAAAGGTATTAGTTCCTTTGGTTGTAGTTGCATGGATCAACGACCATCACAAAAGGTATATACCCAAGAATGTATTTCTAGGAGCTATCTAGTGTAGCCCTTTTATGTTTCTTGAGTTATAGGGATCCCGCACTATTAAGAGGGGATCAAAGGGGTTCATGATGGATTTGCTCAAGTCAACATCTTCTATACACAATTCCACTCCTACCATACATTGCAAAGTAAAATCCCAAGCCAAAAAGGGTTCCACAAATTCTATGCTCAAACCTTTGCATTGACACCATCATCCATTTTGTTTTATATTGGTTAGTTCTCTATGTGAGGACATGGAGCTTTTCAATAGCTACAAAACGAGCCCAAGATCATCAAAATCAGAGACCGTATGAAAAAGTTATGCATGTTTTACTTTCGGCACGCTAGCTGTTTTCTGTGGGGACGGAAGTTCCGGGCAGGTTCCAGGAAGAGTTCTGGGCTAAACCGAAAGTTTTCATACATCTGGCCGAAGGGAGCCCGGAAGTTTCGGGCCTTTCGGAGGTTCCGGGGGCCAGAAGTTCCGGGCGTTCCCAGAAGTTCCGGGCTGCGTTTTTCTGAGCCTAACGGGCAGATTTGGTGGGGCACTATATAAGGTACCCTTCTCCCCCAATGAGGGTGAGCTTTTGGATCTGATATTTCCCCATTCTTTTGAGCTCTATCCTCCTCCCCCAAGCCTAAAAACTCCAATCCATTTGGGGGGAAACTATCCCATGGATCTAGGGTTCATTTGTTGACCTCCTCCATTGTTCCTCTCGTCTCCCATCCCTCCATAGCATTAGTTGCTTTTGGTGGGATTTGAGAGAGAGGGATTTGAGCCTTCTCGTGCTAGACCCCGAAGAGATTTGTGAGAGTTCTTGAGAGAGATTTCACCCCAAGCATACACCCACTCCTCCTCTCTCTTTTGACCAAAGCAATTTGTGATTTGAGCAAGTCTTGAGCATTTCCCCCTTGATCTTGTTACTCTTGGAGGTTGGAGACTCCTAGGCGGTAGGAGTGCTCCGGTGAGGAATCAACTTGTGATTTTTCCGCTGGAAAGTTTGCGAAGGTTTGGAGGCCGCCTCAAGGTCTACCACTAGTGGTTGGGAATCGCCTTCGTGGTGATATCTCAAGGAGAATAGGGTGAGCCTTCGTGGCGTTGGTGTGCCTTCGTGGTAACATCCACCTCTCGAAACGATGACTATCTTCCCTCCAAGGAAGTGAACATCGGGATACATCCTCGTCTCCATGGCTTTGGTTATCCCTAACCCTATCTCTACTTATGATTTACTTTGGTCTCTTGACCTTGCATTCACTATATATTGTTGTCCTCATTATATTGTGTTGTCTATTTCCTTGAAGAGATTATTTAGGCCTACACTTTATATCCCAAAATTCATACTTGCTGCTATTGATATATCTTGTGTTTAGTGTGAATTGCTAACTTGTTTCATACACTTACATATCTTGTGATATTGCTCAAGTAAGTTTGTGTAACTTACTTGTGCTTGTTAGTATCCTTGTTGTGCTCGCCTCATGTACATTAAGTTGTTGGTGCACTTAGTTGAGCCTACTATATTTAGGATTTGTGCTTGAAAAATATCCACTTAGTTTATTTCCGCATTAGGATAAAGCCAAATCCATAGAAGTTTTTAAAACGCCTATTCACCCCCTCTAGGCAACATCATGGTCCTTTCAATTGGTATGAGAGCTAGGTTTCTCCTTATTAGACTTTACCGCCTAGAGAGTATCGATGTCGACTAGTGATTTAGTACACAATGACACCTTCTATTTAGATGGCACAAATTATCATTTATGGAGAATTCGCATGCTTTGCCACTTTCAGGCCATGGGTCAAAATGCTTTGGGAATTGTTCTTGTAGGGATTTCTATTGCAAAGGGTGGTCCATCTCCGTCTATCGACGATATGCTTCTTGATTGTGAGGTTTCTCTTGCCATTCATCAGACTGTAACCTTTGAAGTGTTTAAGTCAATCTCAGCTTGTAAGTCAGCTCATGAGGCTTGGACTAAACTTGACGAAATATATGGTGGGTCCAATCTTGATGAAGATAATCATCTTTGGGAGGATTTAATGGATGATCTCTCCACATTTTTATATCATGATGAAGAACTTTCTATTGCTTCCACCTCCGATTACTTAGACACTTTCACATCTTCCACTTCACCAACATGTGGTGTGCCACAAAGTAATGACATGGTGAGTGAAGAAATATTTTGTGATGATATGTTTTCTCTCCCATGTTGCCATGATCGAAATGCTTTGGTTTCCTCTAGTTGTTCTATGACTAACCATGTAGAGGAAATCAAGAAAGATGAGGCACGCTTGATTGATGATGAACTCTCTTCTCCAAAAGAATCATCATCAACCCCTTTGGTTCACATGTGCCTCATGGCAAGAGGTAATTGTTGGGGAACGCAGTATTTTAAAAAAAATCCTACAATCACACAATATCTATCTAGGAGATGCATAGAAACGAGAGGGGAGAGTGTGTCTACGTACCCTCATAGACCGAAAGCGGAAGCGTTTAGTAACACGGTTGATGTAGTCGAACGTCTTCGCGATTCAACCGATCCAAGTATCGAAGTACGACACCTCCGCTATCAGCACACGTTCAGCTCGGTGACGTCCCTCAAAATCTTGATCCAGTTGAGGCCGAGGGAGATTTCCGTCAGCACGATGGCTGGTGACGGTGATGATGAAGTTTACCGATGCAGGGCTTCGCCTAAGCACTACGATGATATGACTGAGGTGTGTAACTGTGGAGGGGGCACCACACACGGCTAATAGAAACTTTTGTGTGCCTTTGGGGTGCCCCATCCCACGTATATAAAGGGGGGAGGAGAGGTGGCCGGCCCTAGGAGGGGCCGCGCCATGGGGGGAGTCCTACTTGGACTCCCAGTCCATGTAGGATTCGGTCCCCCCTTTCCTAGTCCAAGTAGGAGAAGAAGGGAAGGAGGAGGGCGTCGCCCCCTCCCATTGTACAATTCGGACTGGGCAAGGGGGCACGCGCCACCTCTGGTCGGCCCTCTCTCTTCTCCACTAAGGCCCATTGTGGCCCATTAACTTCCCGAGGGGGGGGGGGTTCCGGTAACCCCCGGTACTCCGAAACTTATCCGAAACGACCCGAACCATTCCGGTGTCCGAATGTAGCCTTCCAATGTATGAATCTTTATATCTCGAACATTTCGAGACTCCTCGTCATGTTCGTGATCTCATCCGGGACTTCGAACAAACTTCGGTTCATCAAAACACGAAACTCATAATACAAATCGTCATCAAACGTTAAGCGTGCGGACCCTACGGGTTCAAGAACTATGTAGACATGACCGAGTCATATCTCCGGTCAATAACCAATAGCGGAACCTGGATGCTCGTATTGGCTCCTACATATTCTACGAAGATCTTTATTGTTCAAACCGCATAACAACATACGTTGTTCCCTTCATCATCGGTATGTTACTTGCCCAAGATTCGATCGTCGGTATCATCATACCTAGTTCAATCTCATCACCGGCAAGTCTCTTTACTCGTTCCGTAATGCATCATCCCGTGGCTAACTCATTAGACACATTGCTTGCAAGGCTCATAGTGATGTGCATTACCGAGAGGGCCCAGAGACACCTCTCCGATACACGGAGTGACAAATCCTAATCTCGATCTATGCCAACTCAACAAACACCATCGGAGACACCTATAGAGCATCTTTATAATCACCCAGTTACGTTGTGATGTTTGATAGCACATAAGGTGTTCCTCCGGTATTCAGGAGTTGCATAATCTCATAGTCTGAGGAACATGTATAAGTCATGAAGAAAGCAATAGCAGAAAAACTAAACGATCATTATGCTAAGCTAACAGATGGGTCTTGTCCATCACATCATTCTCTAATGATGTGATCCTGTTCATCAAATGACAACACGTGTCTATGGCTAGGAAACTTAACCATCTTTGATTAACGAGCTAGTCAAGTAGATGCATACTAGGGACACTCTGTTTGTCTATGTATCCACACATGTACTAAGTTCCGGTTAATACAGTTCTAGCATGAATAATAAACATTTATCATGATATAAGGAAATATAAATAACAACTTTATTATTGCTTGCTTCACTTTGTGTTATGCAAATAACATCAATTTGTGCCATGTGCTTTGTGCCATGTGCCTTGCTATTATGACTAGGCTCAAGTTGTATAATAGTGGATTCACTTGTGGATATCATGTTATTATCAATTACAACCTTTTTGTGTATGCGAGTTTCTTTGTGGATGCATATCATGCTGACTATTGGCCACTTAGAACCTTTTATACACAAGAAAGTTCATATCCATCTGTGGTATCATTTATTCCTTGTAGTCCACTTGGTTTGGTTCATTTTGACTCTTTGGTGGTTTCGGTAAGGGGTTGAAAGTGAGTGCTTGTATGCATTGCATATATCCCTGCGCACTCATGTGTTTTGGATGTATTTTGGACCCATACTTGACATGATGATCACATTGGATATTCCTACTATATCTTGTCCAAAATATGTTCTTTGGATCTTTTGAATGTTTTCCTCTCATGTCTAATCTTAATTTCATATCATAGTATCTTGTTGCATTCTAGATCCTAAATATGGTTTGAGCTCTTCAAAATTTTCAACATTGAATATCTGCATTTGATTTCACCCACATTTTTGTGATATGCACACATTAAGGAGGAACTCATACTATATTGATCTTCTAGATTTTTTGTCCAATTTGTCATTTGTTGCCAATGGGGGAGAAGTTTAGAGGGTTTAAAGATAAGTATTTTTAGTGTGCTTGTTGTCATTCATGCTTACCTACCCTTGTTATATATGTGTGTTGCATGGATGAGTATTGTATATAGAGAAAACTTCACCTAGTTTATGTCAACCAATATATGCAATGACATTCAAAGTTCATTCACACATGCATATATTGTGGGGGAGTTTGCTCTATATATTGTGGTTGTGCTATCATCAAATGCTTGTGTTTTGTTTGATGCTAGTACAACCGGTTTTGATAATCTCAAGTATCTTGTGACACTTGATGTTGTCAAAACCACCTCAAGTATTCAATTTATCCTCGGATGAATTGCATACTTATTTTTAAAATTCAATATATAAACCCTCTTGTTGAGATTGTCATCAACTACCAAAATGGGGGAGATTGAAAGTGCACATAGTCCCCATGTGTGGTTTTGGTAACTGATGACAATCCTAATGGACTAATATTTGCATTGACTTATACATTTGAAGGAAAGTACCATTGACAATGCATGAAGTATATTGGATGAATTGAAGGATGTAATCCATCAATACAAACATATGCATTGAGACTTGATAATGAATGTCAATTCCTATGAATAAACAAAGGCATCAAGATACATATGAAAGTTAGTTTCATGGCTAATGCAATAAGCAGATTGAATGCATTCAAAATGAATGCCATCTACATTCATCGAGATTGAGATCAATGACTGAATCATGATGGATCAAGTTCTCAAGGGAATGATTAAAGAGAAGAATTCCCATATGGCTTGAAGATTAGAAGCATGATGCTCTCATATGTTGAGTCGTGTATGATTATGTCTTGAAGCAAGTAATTCAAGTGAAGAATTCATTTTACCTCTTAAGAGTTTAATATGGCCTTCAAGACATCAAGATTAATCATGGAGCAAAGATAAGTGTGACCTAGATGAAGATCGAAGATTGAATTCAAATATGGTCAACACACATGCACAAATAATGTGACTCTCATGGGCTTGCATCAAGATGAAGATTCCTATTATCAATGAGAGGATGACATCAAGTAATGATGATCATGCTTAACAAGGGCAAGTTCAAGATAAGCATCCCGAAGTATTATATGCTTGAAGCTTGTGGATGATCACATGATGGACATATGAAGATGGGATACAATGAAGTTCTCCCCGCGTGGCTTATGGGGGAGCTATTTGATACGTCTCCAACGTATCTATAATTTTGTATTGCTCCATGCTACTTTATCTATAGTTTTGGACTATATTGGGCTTTATTTTCGACTTTTATATTATTTTTGGGACTAACCTATTAACCGGAGGCCCAACCCAGAATTGCTGTTTTTACCTATTTCAGTGTTTCGAAGAAATGGAATATCAAACGGAGTCCAAACGGAATGAAACCTTCGGAAACGTGATTTTCTCACCGAACGTGATCCAGGAGACTTGGACCCTACTCCAAGAAGTAACAGAGGCGGTCACGAGGGTGGGGGCGCCCCCCCCCCTAGGGCGCACCCCTGCCTCATGGGCCCCCTGTTGCTCCATCGACGTACTCCTTCCTCCTATATATACCTCATTACTTCAAAGCGATCGAATCTGAGCCAAAAACCTAATTCCACCGCCGCAACTTCCTGTATCCACGAGATCCCATCTTGGGGCCTGTTCCGGAGCTCCGTCGGAGGGGGCATCCACCATGGAGGGCTTCTACATCATCACCATAGCCCCTCCGATGAAGTGTGAGTAGTTTACCTCAGACCTTCGGGTCCATAGCTAGTAGCTAGATGGCTTCTTCTCTCTTTTGGATCTCAATACAATGTTCTCCCCCTCTCTCGTGGAGATCTATTCGATGTAATCTTCTTTTTGCGGTGTGTTTGTTGAGACCGATGAATTGTGGGTTTATGATCCAGCTTATCTATGAATAATATTTGAATCTTCTCTGAATTCTTTTATGTATGATTGGTTATCTTTGCAAGTCTCTTCAAATTATCCGTTTGGTTTGGCCAACTAGATTGGTAGTTCTTGCAATGGGAGAAGTGCTTAGCTTTGGGTTCAATCTTGCGGTGTCCTTTCCCAAAGGATGTATAAGGGGCAGCAAGGCACGTATTGTATTGTTGCCATCGAGGATAAAAAGATGGGGTTTTTATCAAATTGCATGAATTTATCCCTCTACATCATGTCATCTTGCTTAAGGCGTTACTCTGTTTTTAACTTAATACTCTAGATGCATGCTGGATAGCGGTCGATGAGTGGAGTAATAGTAGTAGATGCAAAATCGTTTCGGTCTACTTGTCTTGGACGTGATGCCTATATACATGATCATACCTAGATATACTCATAACTATGCTCAATTACATCAATTGCTCAACAGTAATTTGTTAACCCACCGTAGAATACTTATGCTCTTGAGAGAAGCCACTAGTGAAACCTATGGCTCCCGGGTCTATTCTCATCATATCAATCTCCATCACTTTAATACTTGCTTTGTTTTACTTTGCCTTTTAATTTTCACTTTGCATCTCTATACCAAAAATACCAAAAATATTATCTATCATCTCTATCAGATCTCACTCTCGTAAGTGACCGTGAAGGGATTGACAACCCCTAATCGCGTTGGTTGCGAGGAGCTATCGTTTTGTGCAGGTACGAGGGACTTGTGCGTGGCCTCCTACTGGATTGATACATTGGTTCTCAAAAACTGAGGGAAATACTTACGCTACTTTGCTGCATCATCCTCTCCTCTTCGGGGAAATCCAACGCAGTGCTCAAGAGGTAGCAAGAAGAATTTCTGGCGCCGTTGCCGGGGAGGCTCATGCAAGAGCAAGTCAAGCACCATACCAAGTACCCATCACAATCCCTATCTCCTTCATTACATTATTTGCCATTTGCCTCTCGTTTTCCTCTCCCCCACTTCACCCTTGCCGTTTTATTCGCCCTCTCTTTTCCGTTCGCCTTGATGTCTTTCTTGGCTCGTTTTCTCGCTTGGTTGAAATAGTTGAGTATTTATTCCTAAACAGAGAAGCTAATATCTATGGATCCTCATCCGCTTGCCAATATTTTTAAGAGATCCAATCATGATGAACCAATTCCTAGTGATTTGGATGCACTAGATTATCTTTATAAGCTTTTGCCTGAAATCCGTAAATCTGAAAATTGTGATGAAGTGCTTCACGATAGATCTTTGAATAAAAAGCATGATTGCAATGATTTTATTATAATTTCTATTTATATAAATTATGCTAATAATATGCAAAACCCTAAGCTTGGGGATGCTAGTCATGATTGGGGAGATTCTTCTTATGATCTTGAAAATTTATTTAAGCCCCATGATGAATATAAGATTGATAATAGTGTTTGCAATAATATTGAAAGTGGGTTTGGAAGAGTGTCAACTTTAGATTCCACATATTTGGATAACATTCAATCTTATGAAATTTTTGATAAAAGTGGGCTTGGAGAAATCATGACTTTAGTTAATGATAATCCCACTATTTTGGAAGAGTGTCAACTTCGCATGCATGTGGATCGTGTTGAGAATATGTTATGTGATGGTTATATTGTTGAATTTTATTATGATCCTACATGTAATTATTTTGAGAGAGGAAAATATGGTTATAGAAATTTTCATGTTAATAAATTACCTCTCGTTATGTTGAGATTGCTATTGTTCCTTTCCGCTTCCTTGCATATGCTAGTTTTTTCTTGCTATGATAATTTGTTTGCCTATAATATGCCTATGCATAGGAAGTATGTTAGACTTAAGTGTGTTTTTCACATGTTTTATGATGCTCTCTTTGTGCCTCAATTCTTGTCTTTCTTGTGAGCATCATTGAAATCTCAATGCCTAGCTAAAAGGCTTTAAAGAAAAGTGCTTGTTGGGAGACAACCCAATATTTTTCCTTGCTGATTAGTAATAAATAATCCATCTAGCCTCTGTTTAGATGTGGTTTTATGTTTTAATTAGTGTTTGTGCCAAGCTAGACCTATTGGATCTTCTTGGATGATAGTTATTTGATCTTGCTGTAATTTCCAGAAACTTTGTGCTCAGTGCCCGAATTATTACAAATCACCAGAACGTGATAAAATACTGATTCTAATTGCTGCTGATCAATAAACAAATTTTCTAGGTCTTCTAATTTTGGTAGATGTTTTGGAGTTCCAGAAGTTTGCGTTAGTTACAGATTACTACAGACTGTTCTGTTTTTGACAGATTCTGTTTTTCGTGTGTTGTTTGCTTATTTTGATGAATCTATGGCTAGTAAAATAGTTTATAATCCATAGAGAAGTTGGAATACAGTAGGTTTAACACCAATATAAATAAAGAATGAGTTCATTACAGTAACTTAAAGTAGTCTTTTGTTTTCTTTCTCTAACGGAGCTCACGAGATTTCTATTGAGTTTTGTGTTGTGAAGTTTTCAAGTTTTGGGTGAATTCTTTTTGATGGATTATGGAACAAGGAGTGGCAAGAGCCTAAGCTTGGGGATGCCCATGGCACCCCAAGATAATACAAGGACACCAAAATTCAAAGCTTGGGGATGCCGGAAGGCATCCCTCTTTAAATCTACTTCCATCGGTAATTTACTTGGAGCTATATTTTTATTCACCACATGATATGTGTTTTGCTTGGAGCGTCTTGTATTATTTGCGTCTTTGCTTGTTAGTCTACCACAATCATCCTTGCTGTACACACCTTTTGAGAGAGCCATACATGAATTGGAATTTGATAGAATACTCTATGTGCTTCACTTATATTTTTTGAGCTTGATAGTTTTGCTCATAGTGCTTCACTTATATCTTTTGAGCGTGATAATTTTTGCTCTAGTGCTTAACTTAGATCTTTTAGAGCATGGTGGTGGATTTGTTTTAAAGAAACTATTGATCTCTCATGCTTCACTTAGATTATTTTGAGAGTCGTTAATAGCATGGTAATTTGCTTAATATTAATATACTTGGTATTCAAGATATGTGAAACTTTCTTTTGAGTGCGTTGAATACTAAGAAAAGTTTGATGCTTGATAATTGTTTTAAGATATGAAGATGGTGATATTAGAGTCATGCTAGTTAATTAGTTGTGAATTTAAAGAATACTTGTGTTGAAGTTTGTGATTCCCGTAGCATGCACGTATGGTGAACCGTTATGTGATGAACTCAGAGCATGATTTATTGATTGATTGTCTTCCTTATGAGTGGCGGTCGGTGACGAGCGATGGTCTTTTCCTACCAATCTATCCCCCTAGGAGCATGCGCGTAATACTTTGCTTTGATAACTTCTAGATTTTTGCAATAAGTATATGAGTTTTTATGACTAATGTTGAGTCCATGGATTATACGCACTTTTTCCCATCCTTCCACCATTGCTAGCCTCTCTAATACCGCGCACTTTTCAGCGGTATCATACACCCACCATATATCTTCCTCAAAACAGCCACCATACCTACCTATCATGGCATTTCCATAGCCATTCCGAGATATATTGCCATGCAACTTTCCACCGTTCCGTTTATTATGACACGCTCCATCATTGTCATATTGCTAGCATGATCATGTAGTTGACATCGTATTTGTGGCAAAGCCACCATTCATAATTCTTTCATACATGTCACTCATGTTTCATTGCATATCCCTGTACACCGCCGGAGGCATTCATATAGAGTTATATTTTGTTCTAAGTATCGAGTTGTAATTGTTGAGTTGTAAGAAAAATAAAAGTGTGATGATCATCATTATTAGACCATTGTCCCAAGTGAGGAAAGGATGATGGATACTATGATTCCCCCACAAGTCGGGATGAGACTCCGGACGAAAAATAAAAAAAAAGAACGATGAAAAAAAAAGAGGCCAAAAAAAAGAGAAAAGGCCCCAAAAATTGAATGAGAGAATAAGAGAGAAGGGGCAATGTTACTATCATTTTACCACACTTGTGCTTCAAAGTAGCACTAAGATCTTCATGATAGAGAGTCTCTCATTTTGTCACGTTCATATACTAGTGGGAATTTTTCATTATAGAACTTGGCTTGTATATTCCAATGATGGGCTTCCTCAAATGCCCTAGGTCTTCGTGAGCAAGCGAGTTGGATGCACACCCACTTAGTTTCTTTTGTTGAGCTTTCATATACTTATAGCTCTAGTGCATCCGCTCGTGGCAATCCTACTCACTCACATTGATATCTATTGATGGGCATCTCCATAGCCCGTTGATACGCCTAGTTGATGTGAGACTATCTTCCCTCCTTTTGTCTTCTCCACAACCACCATTCTATTCCACATATAGTGCTATATCCATGGCTCACGCTCATGTATTGCGTGAAGATTGAAAAAGTTTTGAAAATGTTAAAGTATGAAACAATTGCTTGGCTTGTCATCGGGGTTGTGCATGATTTAAATATTTTGTGTGGGGAAGATGGAGCATAGCCAGACTATATGATTTTGTAGGGATAACTTTCTTTGGCAACGCTATTTTGAGAAGACATGATTACTTTGATTAGTATGCTTGAAGTATTATTATTTTTATGTCAATATGAACTTTTGTCTTGAATCTTTCGGATCTGAATATTCATACCACGATTAAGAAGATTTACATTGAAATTATGCAAAAGTATCACTCCGCATCAAAAATTCTCTTTTTATCATTTACCTGCTCAAGGACGAGCAGGAATTAAGCTTGGGGATGCCTGATACGTCTCCAACGTATCTATAATGTTTGATTGCTCCATGCTACTTTATCTACTGTTTTGGACTATATTGGGCTTTATTTTCCACTTTTATATTATTTTTGGGACTAACCTATTAACCGGAAGCCCAGCCCGTAATTGCTGTTTTTTGCCTATTTGGTGTTTGAAGAAATGGAATATCAAACGGAGTCCAAACGGAATGAAACCTTGAAACGTGATTTTCTCACGAACGTGATCCGGAGACTTGGACCCTACTCCAAGAAGTAACAAAGGCGGTCACGAGGGTGGGGCGCCCCCGCCTCGTGGGCCCCTGTTGCTCCACCGACGTACTCCTTCCTCCTATATATCCCTCGCACCCCAAACAATCGACACGGAGCCAAAACCTAATTCCACCGCCGCAACTTCCTGTATCCATGAGATCCCATCTTGGGGCCTGTTCGAGCTCCGCCGAAGGGCATCCACCACGGAGGGCTTCTACATCATCACCATAGCCCCTCCGATGAAGTGTGAGTAGTTTACTTCAGACCTTGGGTCCATAGCTAGTAGCTAGATGGATTTTCTCTCTTTTGGATCTCAATACAATGTTCTCCCCCTCTCGTGGAGATCTATTCGATGTAATCTTCTTTTTGCGGTGTGTTTGTTGAGACCGATGAATTGCGGGTTTATGATCCAGCTTATCTATGAATAATATTTGAATCTTCTCTGAATTCTTTTAGGTATGATTGGTTCTCTTTGCAAGTCTCCTCAAATTATCCGTTTGGTTTGGCCAACTAGATTGGTAGTTCTTGCAATGGGAGAAGTGCTTAGCTTTGGGTTCAATCTTGCGGTGTCCTTTCCAAAGGATGTAGAAGGGGCAGCAAGGCACGTATTGTATTGTTGCCATCGAGGATAACAAGATGGGGTTTTTATCAAATTGCATGAATTTATCCCTCTACATCATGTCATCTTGCTTAAGGCGTTACTCTGTTTTTAACTTAATACTCTAGATGCATCTTTGGATAGCGGTCGATGAGTGGAGTAATAGTAGTAGATGAGAACCGTTTCGGTCTACTTGTCTTGGACGTGATGCCTATATACATGATCATACCTAGATATACTCATAACTATGCTCAATTCTGTCAATTGCTCAACGAGTTTGTTCACCCACCGTAGAATACTTATGCTCTTGAGAGAAGCCACTAGTGAAACCTATGGCTCCGGGTCTATTCTCATCATATCAATCTCCATCACTTTAATACTTGCTTTGTTTTACTTTGCCTTTTACTTTTCACTTTGCATCTCTATACCAAAAATACCAAAAATATTATCTATCAGATCTCACTCTCGTAAGTTACCGTGAAGGGATTGATAACCCCTAATCGCGTTGGTTGCGAGGAGCTATCGATTTGTGCAGGTACGAGGGACTTGTGCGTGGCCTCCTACTGGATTGATACCTTGGTTCTCAAAAACTGAGGGAAATACTTACGCTACTTTGCTGCATCATCCTCTCCTCTTCGGGGAAATCCAATGCAGTGCTCAAGAGAAAGCACTATTTGAAGTCTTCATCAAATGATCTGATCAAGCTTATGCTTTCATCTTAAGCCAAGAATAAATGTCAACATTAAGCTCAAGTGGAATTCTCTAGTCAAAGGTATTAGTTCCTTTGGTTGTAGTTGCATGGATCAACGACCATTACAAAAGGTATATACCCAAGAATGGATTTCTAGGAGCTATCTAGTTTAGCCCTTTTATGTTTCTTGAGTTATAGGGATCCCGAACTATTAAGTGGGTATCAAAGGGGTTCATGATGGATTTTCTTAAGTCAACATCTTCTATACACAATTCCACTACTATCATACATTCCAAAGTAAAATCCCAAGCCAAAAAGGGTTCCACAAATTCTATGCTCAAACCTTTGCATTGACACCATCATCCATTTTGTTTTATATTGGTTAGTTCTCTATGTGAGGACATGGAGCTTTTCAATAGCTACAAAACGAGCCCAAGATCATCAAAATTGGAGTTCGTATGAAAAAGTTATGCATGTTTTAGTTTCGGCATGCTGGCTGTTTTCTGTGGGGACGGAAGTTCCTGGTAGGCGAGAAGTTCTGGGCAGGTTGTGGGAAGAGTTTCGAGCTAAACCAAACGTTTCCATACATCTGGTCGAAGGGAGCCCGGAAGTTCCGGGCCTTTCGGAGGTTCCGGGGGCCAGAAGTTCCAGGTGTTCCCAGAAGTTCCAGGCTGCGTTTTTCTGAGCATAACGGGCAGATTTCATGGGACACTATATAAGGTACCCTTCTTCCCCAACGAGGGTGAGCTTTTGGATCTGAGATTTCCCCATTCTTTTGAGCTCTATCCTCCTCCCCCAAGCCTAAAAACTCCAATCCATTTGGGGGGAAACTATCCCATGGATCTAGGGTTCATTTGTTGACCTCCTCCATTGTTCCTCTCCTCTCCCATCCCTCCATAGCATTAGTTGCTTTTGGTAGGATTTGAGAGAGAGGGATTTGAGCCTTCTCGTGCTAGACCCCGAAGAGATTTTTGAGAGTTCTTGAGAGATAATTCATCCAAGCATACAACCACACCTCCTCTCTCTTTTGACCAAAGCAATTTGTGATTTGAGAAAGTCTTGAGCATTTCCCCTTGATCTTGTTACTCTTGGAGGTTGGAGACTCCTAGGCGGTAGGAGTGCTCTGGTGAGGAATCAACTTGTGATTTGTCCCCCGGAAAGTTTGTGAAGGTTTGGAGGCCGCCTCAAGGTCTACCACTAGTGGTTGGGAATCGCCTTCGTGGTGATATCTCAAGGAGAATAGGGTGAGCCTTCGTGGCGTTCGTGTGCCTTCGTGGTAACATCCACCTCTACAAACGGTGACTATCTTCCCTCCTAGGAAGTGAACATCGGGATACATCCTCGTCGTCGTGGCTTTGGTTATCCCTAACCCTATCTCCTTACTTGTGGTTTACTTTGGTCTCTTGACCTTGCATTCACTATATATTGTTGTCCTCATTATATTGTGTTGGCTATTTCCTTGAAGAGATTATTTAGGACTACACTTTATATCCCAAAATTCATACTTGCTACTATTGATATATCTTGTGTTTAGTGTGAATTGCTAACTTGTGTCATACACTTACATATCTTGTGATATTGCTCAAGTAAGTTTGAGTAACTTGTGCTTGTTAGTATCCTTGTTGTGCTCACCTCATTTACATTAAGTTGTTGGTGCACTTAGTTGAGCCTAGTATATTTAGGATTTGTGCTTGAAAAGTATTCACTTAGTTTATTTCCGCATTAGGATAAAGCCAAATCCGTAGAAGTTTTTAAAACACCTATTCACCCCCCCTCTAGGCGACATCGTGGTCCTTTCACCCGCGAAGCCAACAATCACCATCCTGCTGAGGTCGACCGTGAACTGGCTCGGACTCCTCGGTCTCCTTAGTGTCATCATCCTCAGGGTCATCCATTTCCTCATCCTCACTGTAAGCTGCAGTGCTCTCGAAGACTGGGGTTGCTACTTCTTGAGTTTGCATTGATTTTTCTCTTGAAGAGGAAAGGGTGAGGCAGCAAAGTAGATGTAAGTATTTCTCTCAGTTAAGAACCAAGGTATCAATCCAGTAGGAGGCACAAGCAAGTCTCCAAGATATGCACCTGCACAAACTAAGAAACACTTGTACACAACGCAAAAAAGGGGTTGTCAATCCCTTCATGGTCACGAACAAGAGTGACATCTGATAAAGATAGGTATAAAAAGATAAATAAAAACAAAAATAAACTAATTATAAATAAGGTACAGTAAAGTATTTTTGGATTTTTTGGTTTATAGATATGAAAATATAAGATGGAAAATAGATCCGGGTGAGGGAGTCCTGGATTAGGGGGTCCTCGGGTGTCCGGGCTATTCGATATGGGCCGGACTGATGGGCCATGAAGATACAAAGCCGAAGGCTTTTCCCCGTGTCCGGGTAGAACTCTCCTATGCGTGGTGGCAAGATTGGTGTCCGAATATGTAATTTCCTTCCTCCATAAACCGACTTTGTACAACCCTAGGCCCCTCCAGCGTGTATACAAACCCGAGGGTTTAGTCCGTAGAGGCTATCAAAATTCTCATAGGCTAGACAACTAGGGTTTAGCCATTACGATCTTGAGGTAGATGAACTCTTGTAACCCATGTACTCATCAAATACAATCAAGTAGGACGTAGGGTTTTACCTCCATTAAGAGGGCCCGGACCTGGGTAAACATCGTGTTCCCTTTGTCCCTTTTTACCTTTGATCCTCAGACGCACAGTTCGGGACCCCCTACCCGAGATCGGCTGGTTTTGACACCGACATTGGTGCTTTCATTGAGAGTTCCATTGTGTTGTCGATAGAAGGATCGATGGCTCGCCTTGTCATCAATGACGATATAACTTCTGGAAGGACCCTAACTCCAGGACAGGTCCTCCAGCTCGACGGTTTTACTATGGGGGCTCACTGGGTCGTTAAGCCAACGGCGACCCCCACAATCACCAAACATCATCTCCGCATCGGCCTTGAACACTCCGAAAAGATGGATCTGGTAGATATCTCATCCTTGAATGAGCTGCTAGATTGCATCGCCGCCCTTGGGCTTGCAACCGACTATGATCGGATCGGGCTTAAACCCGATCAGAGGGAAATCAAGTCCACACCGATCACCCATCTGGTAGCAGTCGATGAGGAACGAGCCAAGAACGCTTCTTCCCCTAAGTTAAAAACCAGTTATGTTTGGATTTCCGAGCCCTTCGAGCTGGATACCCATCCTCGGGAAGAGACTTTATGTCCTCCAAACTCAGGATCAGACATTGAGCCTGGAAGTCACCTGGACCTTCCTGGTCTTGAACTGGTGACCTCAGAGATTCTTCAAGCTCCGGATTCCATCATGGGTCAGGATTCGGGTTTTAGCCCGCCCACCCACCACAATCAATATTCCCCAAGTAATTCAGGCCCTCCAGACATATGTGACCTAATGTATGTACGGCAACAACCTCAGGAAACTGTCCATCACTTTTGGGCCAAATTCCTCCTTGTTAAAAACAAGATTAAAGATTGCTGCGATGACGACGCGGTTTCAGTTTTTTGTCGTAACTGTACCGATGAGCGAATTCTCAACGCCCTCAGCCGCCGCCACATACAACACTTTATAGAATTGGCACACATAGTACAGAAGTATTGCGCGATGGAAAGCACATGGACAGCCCAGACAGCCCGGTGGGAACCCCCTGCCTTTAAGCAGCCCACCGTACGGGCAAAACGGATGCACCCTTACGAGGCAACCGACGACAAGCCCTGTTAGATACATACGACGCTGAGCACCGAACCAACACACAGCCTTCGGGCATGTTGGGTACTCCGACAAGTGGCTAAGAGCGGTGAGGCTATCCTCACCAGTACTACTCCAGAAAAGCATTCTTCGGAGGATGACGATCTCAACGTCTTTACGGTTTTGGAGACTTTCTCTTCAAATAATCGGCACAAAAGGGTGTTCCGCGACCTCGCGGAAGTCAACCAAGTAACCGCAATGAACCCTTGGAACAACACGGCCATAACTTTCGCTGTCACCGATGAACCAAGGGCCCGATCGATCCGAGCACCAGTAGCCTTGGTCTTAAACCCAATTGTGGATGGCTTTCGACTCACAAAAGTGCTCATGGACGGTGACAGCAGACTTAACCTCATATACGAGGATACGCTCGACAAAATGCAAATTGACAAAAGCCACATCGAGCTAAGCAATACCACCTTTCGAGGCATCATCCCCAGTTGAGAAGAATGATGCTCGGGGAAAATCAAACTCAATGTAGTATTCAGCACGCCTAAGAACTATAGGTCCGAAGAGTTTCTCTTCCACGTGGCACCTTTCAATAGCGGATATCACGCCCTCTTGGGGCGGGACGCCTTCGCATGCTTCCAAGCCATACCCCATTACGAGTACATGAAGCTTGAAATGTCAGGGCCCAACGGAGTGATCACTATCACCAGTGATCCGGATATAGCACTCCGTGCCGAAAACAAAACTTCATCCTTGGCCCTCGAGGCACTATCCGAGGCCCTCACGGCCGAAGAGCTAACCACCCTGCATTCCACAGTGCACAAAGACGATGTGATCCTCGACAAGAGGCCAAAATCCACCTCTTTCAAACCAGGAGATGAAATAGTCAAATTTCAAGTGCACTCGACGGATCCTAACAAAACAGCATCCATTGGAGCACAGCTGGATCCGACGGTCAACGCCGCCCTACGAGCATTCCTGCGCGAAAATTGGGACATCTTTGCCTGGCACCCTTTGGACATGCCCGGGATCCCACACAGACTGGCCAAACACAGGCTCAATATAATAAAGGGGTTCAAACCAGTTAAGCAAACGCCACGGCAATTTTCCGAACCCAGACGACAAGCTATGGGGGAGGAGCTAGCCAAACTACTCGAGGCTGGGTTCATTAGAGAAATCAAGCACCCGACTGGCTAGCCAACTTGGTCATGGTGCCGAAGAAGGATAAATCCTGGCGCCTTTGTGTCGATTTCAAATACCTCAATAAGGCTTGCCCTAAGGACCCCTTCCCACTGCCCCGCATTGACCAAATCATTGACGCAACCGCGGGACACGACTAATTGTGTTTCCTCGATGCCTACTCCGGGTACCATCAGATTAAGATGAAGGAGTCCGACCAGACCGCAACATCATTTATTACCCCGTATGGGCCTTTTTGCTTCAACACTATGCCCTTCGGGCTCAAAAACGCTGGTGCCACTTACCAACGCATGATTCAAACATGTTTGGAAAAACAAATCGGCAAGACAGTGGAGGCATATGTGGACGATGTGGTCATCAAGACTAAACACGTTGAATCACTGGTGGACGATTTACGCCTCACATTTGACAACCTATGAACATATGACATACGGCTCAATCCGAAAAATGTGTCTTCGGTGTTCCAACAGGGAAACTGCTCGGGTTTATTGTTTCCAATAGAGGAATCGAAGCAAACCCAGCCAAAATCTGAGCCCGGTCACAATTGGCAACGCCAACAGACTTAAAGCAGGTCCAAAAACTAGCTGGGTGCATAGCAGGCTTAAGCTGCTTCATCTCCAGATTGGGAGAAAAGGCGCTACCACTTTATCGACTGCTCCGACCACTTTGAATGGACGGATGCGGCTACAGCCGGATTGGAGGAAATAAAAAATTTGTTAGCAGGCAACCCAATCCTAGCCGCACCAATTGTTGGTGAGCCTATGTTGCTCTACATATCTGCGGCTCACTAGGTAGTGAGCGCAGCACTTGTCGTTGAACGAGAGGAAGAGGGACACAAATTCCCCATCCAAAAACTAGTGTACTATGTATCGGAGATCCTTACACCATGCAAATCTCGATACCCTCACTATCAGAAGATAGCCTATGCGGTCTTTATGGCATCCCGAAAGCTGCGACACTACTTTCAAGAGTGTTCGATCACGGTGGCATCTGAAGTACCACTCAGTGACATCATAAATAATCGGGATGCCACCGGCCGCATAGCCAAATGGGCCATCGAGCTCTTACCATTTGAAATAACATACAAGCCACGCCAAGCTATTAAATCTCAGGTGCTAGCCGACTTTGTCGCCGAGTGGACAGAAGCTAAGCTCCCTAAAGAGTACATCACATACTCCAACTGGATCATGTACTTTGATGGCTCCAAAATGTTAGACGGACTAGGGGTTGGTGTCATCTTGACATCCCCTACGAGGGACACAGTCTGCTGCGTGTCACAAATCATGTATACGGACTCCAACAATGCAGCCGAATACGAGGCACTACTACATGGTCTCCGAATGGCTGTCTCCATGCACTGGTGCGCGTCGGTCCTAAACAAACGGTTTTTAACCCCTTTCCGCGACGACATTTGGAACCGTCGCCAAGTGAGTGTGGGAGATAGGGGATCCTTTCCACACGACCCAGAAACCGTCGGGGATAGGGCCCCTACAGTACTCCTACTCGTTTCTGCTCGCATTGCCATCGCAGTCGGTATTCTGTGGTGCTATGTTTACGACGTGCGGCCCATCACAAACGGTTCACTATTATAGAATGTGTATGATGCGCGGCCCATCACAAACGGTTCACCGTTAAGAAGATTAGCTAATCTTCGTACGAGTGTCGGACAGGATTACGAAACGTCGGACCGTTGTAACATCATCGTACACGACAACTATCGCACACGCTATCCTGTGGTGCAACGTTTATGATGCATACTTCATCAGAAACAGTTCATGGTTGCGAATCATGTACGATAAGGCAACTAACACAAACGTTTAGTTTTCCCGCACCGATTGTGATATCGTCTGACATCCCACACGGTTTGCAAACGGCAACTGTGTGCATGCTTGCACACGTTTCCTCTCTATGAACCGTCTCGGATTATGGTGCATATCGCAAACGTTTGTGTTTTCCAACTGTGTGTGCCATAACAACCTAGAGAGCGTAATTTCACCCTAATTTAATTGCTGCTTTTCCAAAATGTACCGGATTTGGATTTGAATTTGAATGTATGCTACAACTTTATTCATATCCATCAGGTTCAAACAACCAATGCATTATTCGATTCATAGGTACATATGTTCAAGAATTACATAAGAACCAAGTAAAGAATGATGAACCATAGTTGCATACTTGTACCATTAAAGACGGTAAAGAAAGAGGCGAAATATATTCTGGTTGCTGAACAAGGTGAAGCGGAATGCCCATATTGTGCCCTCCTCCATGCGGAAAACGCATACGACTCTAGTCCAACTCCTTGTGATGGCCGACCGCCCATCCTTCACGAACTTCATGAAAACATCTAGATAATCATCGTGTTCTGGTAGAAATACTTTAAACTTTGCATTCCCACCAATCATGTAGTTTGAGAGGTAATCTTGAGTAAACTGCTTTGGCAACCACTGCAAAGGAAAAAGATTCAGACATTGTCATCTAACACAACTCATTATGGGCAGTAAAAAAAGGCTGCAGAGTTCTTACTTACCATCCTGCAGTTCGCTATTGTCTTGGATAAAGTGTAAACAAATAGTTTAATTGCCATCTTTGGGCCCATTTTACTAACAATCTTTATTAGCTTCCTCACTTGATGCTGGTTCATCGATATCTCATTGCCCCATACGCAGAAAGGGTCGAAACGCGATATTTACCAATGACATATGTACCTAAAAGCACCAAGTTAATATTAGAAGCTAAACAACAATTGCACAATGATGTAGTACAACACTCTTTTATAATATGTCTGTATACATCTGCATGTGGTAGTCCATTTGAAATCTCTAAAAAGACAAATATTTAGGAACGGAGGGAGTATCTTATAGCATCCAATATACTCACATATTAGATGAATTAACATCTTATATTATGGGCCGGAAGGAGTTTAGTTCATTCCTACAAATTATCTGCTGTTGTATCCACGGGTTCTGATTAGTTTGAGCTAGTTCGGGCTCAAATAGCCCTAAAGTATATCGAACCATGAGGGCTAGTTTGAGCTAGTTGCATCTATAACCCACCCAAAAAAACTAGTATCCAACCCAAGAGGTGCTAATTGGAGCTAGTTCTCCTAGTGCATTTATTGTCAATCTAACCCTGCCATCCAAGCAACTCTTTGGATGGAGTTAGTTCAGGGTTAGTAATGAGCTAGAAACTAACTCTAACCTCTAGCTAAGTTGAGTATCCAAACAGGGATGTGTTGTTGCTGTTGCTGCTGCAGCTCTTCTACGTATATCTAGACATCATTAGAACATTAATGTAACACTCTTCCTTGTTGCTATGTAGCCTAGGATTGCATATTTAGACATCAAGTACAGTGCATGTTGCTATGTAGCCTTAGATATATTACATATGGCCCTAGTTAACCTAAGGAAAAATGGGTTGCAGATATATTCAGTTAAAAGTCCGATTCACCGATTAGTCCCTTATCAGCCACCAGCCAATATTGTAGCAGCTACCGATATCCTGAACAGTGAGCAGATATAAGCCATGGGATGAAACTAACCTCGATGGAAAACAACAGTCGTTCCCAAAATTGTCCTGTGTAGTTACATCAAGAAGCATGTTAAGCACAACAGGCTAAACATCAACCAAAATTACACATGGCAGACAAAATAATCTCTAGAAGATACCTTCAGTGTGCTCGTTTAAGCACACTAGTAAAGCAAAACAAGTGGAAAGGTGTGCTAACTGTAACAGGCCAAACATTTAACAACAAACAAACATGGTCATTCAAACTGGTATTGTGCTGGTCTAAGTACACTGGTTATGGTTAAATAAAAATGGGAAGGCGTGTTAACTACAAGATGCAGCAACCAAATGTAGTAATTCATAGTGGTATTGTTGAAACTGGTACTGATGAAATTGAACTGCACAGTTCATACTTGCACATATAGAACATCATGTTGTGAATAACTGGAATAAACAAGGCATACTACCAACAACCAAAGATAGCATTTGAAACTGAACATATGCTAACTATAAACAACCGAACAATCAAAAAACTTAAAAAGAGGCATATGCTAGCTATAACAGGCTTAACAACAAGCAAATATATGCATTCCTATAGGTATGTTTAAAACTGGATTGATGAAATGTACTGCATAGTAAATAATTGCACATATAGAGCATCACATTGTGAACAACTGAAATAAACAAGTCATACTGCAAACAACCAGATATAGCAATTAAAACTGGACATATTCTCACTACACTACAAAAGGGACTCGATAAAACAAATCATGGGTTTCCCCCTGTGAAGAGGCATGACAAAACAAATCATGGGTTTCCTCACTTGTCACGGATGGGCTCGTTCCCGTGGGAAGAGCACGGACCCTGGATACGCTCCATGTTGTCGCAGATGGGCTCCTTCCCCTTGGAAGAGCACGACTATAGGGTGCCCTCCCTGATGTCACAGATGGGCGCTTTCCCCTTGGAAGAGCAGATGGGCTCTTTCCCCTTGGAAGAGCCGGAGAGGGTGCCCTCCTCGTGGTCATCGTCGATGAGGTCTGACTTGGAAGCTATGTGAAAAGATCGATATAGTTGACTAGAGGGGGTGGGGGGTGAATAGGCAACTAACAATTTTTAGCTTTTCTTTACCAATTTAAACTTTGCATCAAAGTAGGTTGTCTAGATATGCAACTAGGTGAGCAACCTGTATGATGCAACAACAATAAGTAAACTAGCAAGCAAGGGAAGTAACACAAGATAAGCTTGCACGAGTAAAGGGATGAGATAACCAAGAGTGGAGTCGGTGAAGACGAGGATGTGTCACCGAAGTTCCTTCCTTTTGAGAGGAAGTACGTCTCTGTTGGAGCGGTGTGGAGGCACAATGCTCCCCAAGAAGCCACTAGGGCCACCGTATTCTCCTCACACCCTCACACAATGCGAGATGCCGTGATTCCACTATTGGTGCCCTTGAAGGCGGCGACCAAACCTTTACAAACAATGTTGGGGCAATCTCCACAACTTGATTGGAGGCTCCCAACAACACCACGAAGCTTCACCACAATGGAGTATGCTCCGCGATGACCTCAACCGTCTAGGGAGCTCAAACACCCAAGAGTAACAAGATCCGCGAGGGATTAGTGGGGGGAATCAAATATCTCTTGGTGGATGTGTAGATCTAGGCCTTCTCAACCAATCCCCAGGAGATCAACAAGTTTGATCGGCTAGGGAGAGAGATCGGGCGAAAATGGAGCTTAGAGCAACAATGGAGCTTGGAGGTGGAAGAGGTAGTCAACTCGGAGAAGAAGACACCCCTTTTATAGTGAAAGAACAAATCCAACCGTTATCCACTTAACTAGCCCACGACCTGCGGTACTACCACACCAAACAAGCGGTACTACCGCGAGGGCTCATGCTACTACCGCTGCCACGGCAGGGCCTAAGACCAATCCTGAAGCGCTAAGGCAAGGAGCGGTAGAACCGCTGGCGCGGTACTACCGCACCCCCTTGCGGTACTATCGCAAGGCAGGGATGGACTAGGCCGGGAAGGCACGGGAATATAAAAATACATCCGTGACTACTTCCGCTGAGTTTTGATCCATGCAAAAACCCGACACGATACTACCGCAGGCCTGGAGCGGTACTACCGCGTAGGGCGCGGATGTAAAAAATTACATCCGCCCCTACTACCGCTCATGCTGCTGAGCCTGGCCAGAGCGCACGGTACTACGCGCCCAAGGAGCGGTACTACCGCATACGGCGCGGATGTAAAAAATTACATCCGCCGCTGTTACCGCACTAGCAGTAGCGCCTAGCCTAAGGCCACGGTACTACCGCTCCCGAGGTGCGGTACTACCGTGAGCACTTGCGGTATTACCGCGCTAGAGGCCAGTACTACCACAAGGGCCTGCGGTACTACCGCTCCTAAGGAGCAGTACTGCCGCATGCCCCAGTTCAGCAACACAAGGAGACCTTCATTTTGCATAGACAAGGAGAGACAGAGGATGCTCCAAAGAGTCAAAGGAAAGGTGGTGTACAAGGAGTAGACGTGTATGTGATGATTCCACCCAAACCTTTCCAAAGTGGACCCCCCTTAATAATACGGCTTTCCTATGACTCAAATCCATCGAAAAGAAACATAGAGAAACGCTGTCTTCAATAATCGTCGAGGGGCACCAAATCGTCTTGTGCCTAGACATGATATGTCTGAAATACTCCATGCACACGATTAGTCCGCAAAAGCATTGTCATCAATCACCAAAACAACTAAGGGATAAATATGCCCTTACAATCTCCCCCTTTTTGGTGGATTGATGACAATACGGGATTTGCGCGAAGGGAGATAAAAAGAACATGGGCAAACCCCACATCTAAAAAATATAGACGGGATCCCCCTAGATGTGTGCTAACTGGAGAAGTGCTTTGGACTGCACGAGACACATACTAGGATCCACACTCCCCCTTTCGTGGTTCTACGACTGACAGTAGAATGGGGAGTAGGTATGAGGAGGCAAGATCCCAGCTATGGTGAAGTTGTACACACAAGATTTACGAGTTCAGGCCCTTCATAGTGGAAGTAATAGCCCTACGTCTTGGTGCCCGGAGGTGGTTGACTGGATTATATGTGTGGAGTTACAGGGGTTGCGAACCCTTGTCCCTGAGGAGGGGGGTGGCTTATATAGAGTTCGCCAGACCCCTCCCGCCCTCAGTTACACAGGGTTTAAGGTACATAAAGATGGGGCATTTCTGGTAACGCCATTAATAAAGTGACATAAATGTCCATTAAGTCTACAAAGTAATCGTCCGACCGTTGCTATTCAGAGTGACTTTAGGTCTCCCGTCCGTCGAGTGATTCCTGTTACGATCGAGTGAACTTGAATCTTCCGAGTGGAATGCTTCTGGTCGAGTGGATGATTGTATCCCTTGAATTCTTCTGACTTTAGGGTAATGTCCTAGGGGAGGGCGTCTAGGTCATGCCTATGACCCAACCCTAGGTACATAGCTTCATCATTAGCCCCCGAATGGTTCAGGGTTCGAGTGGAGAAGGAGTTGAAAATACTTCCGACTCAATTTTTGCGCTTCGGATGCGTCTCGCTGGGATCAATGAACAACATGGTGACTTCAACTTATTTTTCAGTCGCCTTGATCCATTCTTAGTTCGTCGAGTGAACTTTTACTGCTAAGCTTCGAGTGTTGGTATGGGGAAAAAATCTTCAGTCTGACAGGTTGCTCTGCTGCTCGCGGATCTTGCGGGATTCGAATTTTCGGGAAGCGCGCGGGGCGGAGGAGGCCGCGGTAATCGGAGAAGATTAGGCAGGGGCGCCTCGATCCCCGCGCCACCTTTTTTGCCACTTACTATGTGCGCGACTGTTGCGGGATTTGACGGGATTGTCCGGGCCCACAAGTCAGTTCATAACCCACAAGTATAGGGGATCAATTGTAGCCTCTTTCGATAAGTAAGAGTGTCGAACCCGACGAGGAGCTAAAGGTAGAACAAATATTCCCTCAAGTTCTATCGACCACCGATACAACTCTACGCACACTTAACGTTCGCTTTACCTAGAACAAGTATGAAACTAGAAGTACTTTGTAGGTGTTGTTGGATAGGTTTGCAAGATAATAAAGAGCACGGAAATAAAAACTAGGGTCTGTTTAGATAAAGAAAAAAATAAAGTAAATATAGCAAGTGTGGAGAAGTGGTGGTAGGAGTTGCGAAATTGTCCCTAAGAAATTGACTACTTTACTAGACCGATAGCAAGTTTTATGTGGGAGAGGACACTGCTAGCATGTCATCCCTGACTTGGAATTCTATGCACTTACGATTGGAACTATTAGCAAGCCTCTGCAACTACTAACGTTCATTAAGGTGAAACCCAACCATAGCATTAAGATATATTGGTCCACCTTCAATCCCGCATGCATCAATTTCTATGCTAGGTTGAAGCTTCTGTCACTCTTGCCCTCCAATACATAGTCCTATCAACATACCACTAACCCTATGATGTGATCCACACGCACGCTCATATGATGGGCACCAAAGGACAGCAACATAACCACAAGCAAATTAAATCAACCATAGCAATTCATCAACCACCAATAGGACAACAAAAATCTACTCAGACATCATAGGATGGCAACACATCATTGGATAATAATATGAAGCATAAAGCACCATGTTCAAGTAGAGGGTACAATGGGTTGCGGGAGAGTGGACCGCTATAGATAGAGGGGGGAAGGTGATGGAGATGTTGGTGAAGATGGCGGAGGTGTTGGTGAAGATCGCGGTGATGATGATGGTGGCCACGGCAGCGTTCCGGTGCCACCGGAAGAGAGGGGGAGAGGGGGCCCCTTCTTATTTCTTCTTCTTCTTCTTCCATGACCTCCTTCCTAGATGGGAGAAGGGTTTCCCCTCTGGTCCTTCGCCTCCATGGCATGGGAGGGGCGAGAGCCCCTCCGAGATTGGATCTGTCTCTCTGTCTCTCTCTATTTTTGCGTTCTGGATTCTGCCCTTTCACCGTTTCTTTTATAACCGGAGATCCATAACTCCGATTGGGTTGAAATTTGGACACGATCTCTATCCAGAAATTAGCTTTCTTGCGGCGAAAGAAGGGCTCCAACCGCCTTACGTGGTGGCCGCGAGGGTCTAGGGCGCGCCTGACCCCCTGGGGCGCGCGCCCCTGCCTCTTGCCCCCCTCGGGCATCGTATCACGTTGATTCTTCTTCCCAAAAATCATAAATATTCCAAAAAAAATCTCCGTCAGTTTTTATCCCGTCTGGGTTCCGTTTGATATGGATTTTCTGCGAAACAAAAAACATGCAACAAACAGTGAACTGCACTGGCAATCGGATCAATATGTTAGTCCCAAAAATAGTATAAAAAGTTGCCAAAAGTGTATGAAAGTTGCATAATATTGGCATGGAACAATAAAAAATTATAGATACGACGGAGACGTATCAGCATCCCCAAGCTTAATTCCTGCTCGTCCTCAAGTAGGTAAATGATAAAAAGATAATTTTTTATGTGGAATGCTACCTAGCATAATCTTGATCATGTATCTAATCATGGTATGAATATTAAGACACGAGTGATTCAAAGCAATAGTCTATCATTTGACATTAAGACAATAATACTTCAAGCATACTAACCAATCAATTATGTCTTATCAAAATAACATAGCCAAAGAAAGCTCATCCCTACAAAATCATATAGTCTGGCTATGCTCCATCTTCACCACACAAAGCATTCAAATCATGCGCAACCCCGATGACAAGCCAAGAAATTCGTTCATACTTTTGAACGCGCTTCAGCCTTTTCAACCCTCACGCAATACATGAGCGCAAGCCATGGATATAGCACTATAGGTGGAATAGAATATGATGATGGGGGTTGTGTGGAGAAGACAAAAAAGGAGAAAGTCTCACATCGACGCGGCTAATCAACGGGCTATGGAGATGCCCATCAATTGATGTCAATGTGAGGAGTAGGGATTGCCATGCAATGGATGCACTAGAGCTATAAGTGTAAGAAAGCTCAAATTGAAACTAATTGGGTGTGCATCCAACTTGCTTGCTCATGAAGACCTAGGGCATTTGAGGAAGCCCATCGTTGGAATATACAAGCCAAGTTCTATAATGAAAATTCCCACTATTATATGAAAGTGATAACTCAAGAGACTCTCTATATGAAGAACATGGTGCTACTTTGAAGCACAGGCGTGGTAAAAGGATAGTAGCATTGCCCCTTTTTCTTTTTTTTTCTTTTTTTTCTTATTTTTGCGGGCTTCTTTGGCCCCCTTCTTTATTTAGGCTTCTTTGGCCTCTTTTTTTGGGGCAATGCTCTAATAATGATGATCATCACACTTTTATTTACTTACAACTCAATATTACAACTCGATATGTAGCGACCCGACCCGAATGGATCAAGTCTCTGTGCTTTCGTGTCATCCCTGGATCGGTATGTCTTGACACACACGATCGAAGGATTTATAACAGAGGTAAATCACATGTATAAAGTAACGTAAATACTATTACCTCGGTCCAAATATAGCGGAAGCAACAAGGTTGTGGATTCCCATCAACACCAACGGCAAAGTTGAGTATAGGAAATCGTAACCCTAACGTATCACTTACTGTAAATGCGAAAAGTGCGCAACATGAAAAGTTGCAGCCCGAAGACGGGTCAGCACATGGAATATGCCGCAATGTAACACATAGAGAGTAATGAAGGAATAGGCTATACTACATGCATATATGACAGGTGGAAAGCTCTATGGTTACAGTTTTGCGAAAAGCCAATTTTTCCCTACTTCAAAGGAATAAATTTATTTAACTATCATGGTGGTTGTTGAACATTGAGAATGGTTGACAGCATCCTCAATCCCAATTAAAAGTACTCATTAAACCCAAACAAATTATATTAAGTAACGTGTTGAGATCAACAGGATATCCGGTACTAGATACTCAAAATTGTCCATAACCGGGGACACGGCTAATCATGATTAGTTTATACACTCTGCAGAGGTTTGGCGACTTTTCCCCACAAGACTCGATCGCCTCCGTTTGGTTTCTCGTGACTCCATGGTGTTTGAGAGGCGGATGACCGAGACACATTCTTTCGTAAGCGCTAGCACCTTACATGTGGGTAGACCGTACCAACCTACATCCCCTACATCTCGCTAGTCTGCCTGCAAGAGTTCGCACAACTTAGTCAACTACGCCAGAGCCCATAATGGCTTGTGGCTGCACACGGAAGTTTCTAGTTTGAATAATCTCATGATCCCTTTGGGCCTGGGTGGCGGTCCGAAGAAATACATGCAAATCCTGTCTACCCAGGTGCCTTGACAGGCAAGTCCTGGAATAGCCAGGTGCCTCAATCCACCAGGATGTGTGTTTAAGTTGCCACCTTAGATAAACCATTAATTATCAATCTCACATCTGTCATGGATATTCACTTAAACCCAATCCACGTCTACGAGCATAGCATGGCGTAATAAGCAAACGTAGAAGTAACTCCCAAAGGTTCATAAGTAAAACATGTAATAGGTACTACCTCAATCTACTTCCCATCCCACAATTTAATTAGATCCTAACCATGCAAGTGTTTGAGGATTGATCTAATGCATAAAAACTGGGTATGAGAAGAGTATGATCAAAGTGTTACTTGCCTGCAAAGTTGATGAAGATGATTCGCACTCAAAACTCTTGATAGATCTACTCACACACTCCGGTCAATCTATCGTAATCAAGCAATAGTAACCACACATAAGCAATCACTCAAAAGATCGGAAGGATCAAAGAAACAATTCGGAAAACGTCAAAACCAAATCTAATAACTCTTGCAGCATAAAACAATTTCTAACAGTACCAAAACTATGTGTATTTGGCCTTATCAGAAAGTTTAGGTCAAGAGCTTCAATTTGCAAAAAGAATCAACTAAATCGGAGTTACGAAACTCAAGTTATGATCAAACGAATTTCAAATACAAATCTGTTTGAATTCAAATTTTAAAACTTTCAAAAACATGTTTGAGTTGTATTACTGGATAGAGGAGATCATAACGAAGAAGTGGGCGTTGGTTTCGTTGGATTCCGACTTACGAGTAAAAAGTTATGAACGTTTGAAGATTAGGGACTACGGATAGGTCCATGACGAAAATTAAAAATAAAACGAAAAATCTATCGAGCGAACGCTCGCTAAACAAAACCGGAAAGAAAAACCGGCGAGAAAACCGATCTAGGTTTCGGAAAGAAAACCGAAACAAAAAAACCGATCTAGAAAACGGAACGGAAATCGATCTAGAAAACCGATCTAGAAAACGTGACGCGGCGCGGGGCTAGTACCTCGAAGAGGCGAGGGGCTCCGGCGGTGGCGGCGTAGGGCGGCGGTGTGGGGCGGCAAGTGGCGGCGGCAGTGTGGGGCGGCGGCGGCGCGGTGTGGGGCGGCGGCGGCGCGGCTATGGCGGCGGCGGCTATGGTGCTGCTGCTGCTGCTGCGGAGGAGAGGAGAGGAGAGTTGATTTGATGTGTTGGAGGGGGGGTGCTTGGGTATTTATATTGGGGAGGGGAGGGGTTTTGCTTGGGGTAGGGGACAAGAAATAGATTATGATTAGGAAACAAGAGGAATAGATCTAGGAATAGATACGGAATAAACGAAGTAGGAAAAGAGTCCTACTAGGACTTGGGAAAAAGGAGCTCCTCGGCTTGGTGCGTCTTGCGATGGCCTTGTGGCCTTGGCCGGCCGTGACTAGCGGCTTGGGCCTTTGGCCCAAGGCAATCGCAGGTTTTTTAAAAAATTTCACAGAACAAAATAAAAACAAAAATAATAAAACTTTTATATAGGCATATAATATATCAAAATTTGCAGAAAAATATTTCCTACAAGATGAACATTATTTTAGCTACAAATAAAATACACACAAAACCAAATAAAACAAAGAGTGTTTCAGCTCTAATAAAATCCAATAAAAATCATTTTGAAAATACCAAAATGAATTCAAATAATTTTCTCTCCAATTTTCTGATGTAGGGAATCATGTTACCCTATTTTCCATATATTTTATTTTTGGAGAAAATAATTTGAATAAAACTCAAATAACTCCAAATTGAAAATAAATTCAAAAGAACTTTGAATTTATTTCTTTGAAACTCCCAACTCATATTTCATATGTTTTGAAGAAGTCATTTTATCTTCGCTCATGAAAATCATTGAGTTGCATAAAGTTTCAGAATTGGAAAATATTTTCCAAATGAAATTCAAATATTTTCAACACCCTTATCATTTAAATAAATGGAAGAAGTCATGTCATCTTCTCTGTGGTTTTGTGATGAAAAGAATTTGAATTCGAAGATCATAAAAGCAAAAAATGAAAGTTTGGGAAAGTCCTTTTATTCCCTCTCATTTAACTTTCAAAAAGTTTCGAATTCACTCACTTTCAGTCAATCAATCAAACAATCAGTCAAAACTATCTATTTGTTTATAACATCCCAAAATTCTAAACCTACCACCCTTAAAAGGAATCTCGTCCTCGAGATTCGGAGAGGCTAGAAAGAAATAGGTTAGGGTTTGGGGGTCTTCTCGAAAATCCATTGATCGTCTCCGGGTCTTGGGTGCTACCACCCTTAGAAGCATTGTTACGGTTCCATCAAAACTTCAGATACTCCATCCTTATTGTCGATAAAGGTCGGTCTTCTCAGATATTAAGGATAATTCCTTCTCCGGGCTCTTCCTAGAGTGGCATAACCTTTTCCTCAATTCCTTTGTCCTTTCCTCTTGGTAAGGTTATCCCGAAATAGGGTCTTCTTAGCTGACGGGTCTGGCGCCAATTCTAAACAAATATCGGTATCTCATGGTGGTCAACGATTTATGGTTTTCTCCTGCAGAAAACGGGTCTGGGTTGTACCTCACCGTATGACCTACGGTTGGCAACTTGCCGTGGTACAAGGGAAAAGAAATACCTATACCGTTCTAAGGTTTAAACAAGGTTTAATATCGCTGCGTCTTGCAACTATAGGTAAGTCACTCAGATTTACTATCCCATATAGCAAAGCGAATAATAAGAGTAAGTCGGTATGGTGATCAATCCATCCCGCACCCAAATCATTACCTTGTACATGGTTTAGCGAATCTTGCATTCTAACACTCGGTCATCCTCACAAGCATTGCAGAATTTCTCTTGTCGACGAACCAAGTTCGGAAAATCCATTGATTTTGCAAGCCAAAAAAACATCTATCGTTCCTTAACAACTCTCAGGTTTTGCGTAAACTCCTATAGAATCGTCGGTTGATACAAGTCGTAACTCTTCCAGGGTTTCTCCTTCAGCAAGAGTGTGCTTGCTTCTTGGCGTGTCCCGGGGCCTATGGGTTATGGCCCATCTCATCACTTGCAAATCTTGAACTCATCATCTGGGCAACTGATCATTATCCCAACATCCAACTTCCTGGCATACTTAAAATCCATCCAAATGTACTGTCTCTTTTCCTTATATTTGCACCAAACGGGGACATGATTACTCAGACTCTTCATGGAGTTTCCATTGATCCATACTTCCAACATCATACCTCCTTTATATCGAATAGTAATTCATCTCTTCATCCTCGTGGGATGTCCCACATACCAAGAAAAAAAAACTTATACTTATGAAGTCCATACTCCACTTCGTGGAACATCATTATCCTTTCCAGGGTCGAGCGTCCTTATAAGGAAATATTGGCCATCTCTGCATGGCACTTCTTCAACTGGGAAACGTGAAACACATCATGAACTCCTGACAGTCCTTCGGGTGACTTCAACTTGTTAGCCTATTCTCCCATACGCTCCAAAACTCGGTATGGTCCTACAAATCTCGGGGCTAACTTTCCCTTAATTCCAAATCGTTTAACTCCTCGCAGAGGTGGCACACAAAGATATGCTCTGTCTCCGATTTCATAGACTACCTCCTTGCATTTTTGAGTCTGCATAACTCTTCTGCCTGGATTGAGCTATCTTCAATCTATCTCGAATCAACTTAACATTCTCTTCTGACTCCTTGATCCTATTTGGTCCAAACAACTGACGGTCCCCAACTTCATCCCACATCAACGGTGTCTGGCTCTTTCTCCCATACAAAGCTTCAAAAGGGCCATCTTTAAACTGACTTGGTAGCTGTTGTTGTATGAGAACTCCCGTAGGGTAGATTATCATCACTACTAGATTCCATAATCTAGCGCACACGCTCTCAATATGTCCTCCAAAATCTGATTGACTCTCTTGATTTATCCATCTGTCTGCGGATGAAAGGCTGTACTGAACTCTAGCCTAGTACCCAAAGTGCAGTGCAGCTGATTCCAAAACTTTGAGGTAAACTGTGTTCCTCACGATGGTCCTCGGAACTCCATGCGTATATACGATCCTTGTCAAATATATCTTGGCCAACTTCACACTTGTATAGGTGGTTTTCACTGGAATAAAGCGAGCTACTTTGGTCAAGCTATTCAACTACTACCCAGATAGAATCATATCCCAATCGGGTTATGGGAAATCCGGAAATGAAATCCATGCCAAGCTTATCCTACTTCCATTCGGGTATCGGCATAGGCTGCAATAATCCTGCTGGCTTCTGATGCTCGCTTTTACTTTCTCCGCATACATCACTTACGACTACATACTCCGCAATATCCTTCTTCATACCAGTCCACCGTAAACACTCCTTCAAATCCAAATACATCTTGGTGTTTCCGTGGCGAATCGAGTATGGTGAGTCATGAGCCTCCTGAAGTTTTAACTTCGATCTTTGCATTATTGGGTACATGTACACCGTCCTCAAACCATAAGGTGTCATGCTCATCCTTACGAAAACCTTTGGCTTTTCCTTTGCTCATCCTATCTTTTACCTCAGCAATCTCTTTGTCATCCTTCTGAGCTTCACGGATCTTTCTCAACAATGTAGGCTGAACTTCCATTGCTGCAACAAAACCTTTGGGAACAATCTCCAACCAAAGTTCCACGAAAATCCTCGGCTAACTCCTTTGATAATCCTCCGATTATGAGGGTATTCGCCCTTGTGTTCCTTATGGGTGTGTCCTATTTCTCCACAAATCTTGCATGCGCATGGTTTCTTCATATCACTTCCATCAGGCTTCAATTTCTAGGACACAAGACGAGACTTTGGCAAAGTCAACTTAAATTCTTTCCAAGTGGTTACTCCTTGCAATCCATTGATGGTTTGGTACATCCTCCACCAAGTAGCAGCACCTCTTTCAAAGCACTGAAGAGCATGCTTTGGTTCATATACTTTCCTATTATAGGGTTATTCCCCATGTGATCCTCCATGTTCTGAATCCATCGGTCCGTCTTCAATTGACTCATCGGTCCAAAGAATACAAGCTCATCTCCATTCGTCCTCTATTGGGTCCATGGGTTTTGGGGTGAGATAAGAGAGATAGGGAGGGATGCACACAATACAAACAAAAGTTTTGAAAAGGCAGATTTTATTGTGGCTGTCGGAAAACATCAAACAAATGACAGCTCACAATCGTCGCATCTAACATAGGTATGTAACAGGGGTTTGGTCTTCTAACGGTCAATAAATCTTCAAAGTCATCAAACTCTTCAAGTCTTGTTCATGTCTCCGATGGCTTCTTCCGATCATGCTTGTCCTACTCCAGTTCTTTTGCGGATCATCTTTGTTGACGCAGAGTCTCTCGCGACGCCCTTCAACATTTCTCGAGTTACGCCCAACCGCCGGTTTCAACATCCTTGACATGATCCATGATCCTACTGTCCTTCGCCATTCTTGTCAAATCTCTGGTATCTCGATGTTTTGCTCCTTCATCTTGTCTACTTTCAGCTTTTGGGTCCTGAGTTCTTCACGAACTGCTTCCTTATCAAATACTGCTTCCTGCAGATCCACCTTAAACTTCTTCATGTAATACTCCAGATCCTGGTAATACACCAGCTAAGGTTGAAACTCCAACGTTTGCAGATAGATGCTCCATCAGCTTTCTACCATCCAATCCTTCCATGCATCTGCATGCTTAACTCCATACGGTGACAATAGCATAGGCGGGCGATAACATCATGGATAGCGTGTTTCGCTCTTGTCATTTTCATGAGCTATCATTCCATAGTTGATATCTCCTGCCTTAGGGTTTTCCCGACAAAGCTTTGAATTCTAATGTTCCATGTTCGGTCTTTCTCCGATACACCTTGATCTCGGTTATTGATAACTTCCATAGTCTGCCAAGTTCCATAAGCGTAACCTTCCTAGGTCATACAAATCCGGAATTCTTCAGAGCCTTCAAATTCTCCAAGTCTTCGGAGTCTTCAACAGTTGTAGTTTCCATTTACACGGTAAAATCCTCTTCATTCCAAATGGTCTTAGTTGTCCGATATCTTGTCTCCTTGGAGTGGTCTCATCGGTCGAATCATCGAGCGTCAAAAGGGAAAAGGGGTATGGTCTCACTAAAAAGGAAATTTGAATAAGCTCAGAAGAGAAGAGAGGTAAAAGATCTTTTGAAAATGAAGTAGTAGAGAAAAATCTTTCCTATGGGCTTGTCATTTTCTAGGGTCACGTCCTACAGTCAACATGTGCTCTGATACCATCTTGTAGCGACCAATTCGAATGGATCAAGTCTCGTGCTTTCGTGTCATCCCCGGATCGGTATCTTGACACACACGACTCAAGGATTTATAACACAGGTAAATCACATGTATAAAGTAACGTAAATACTATTACCTCGATCCAAATATAGCGGAAGCAACAAGGTTGTGGATTCCCATCAACACCAACGGCAAAGTTGAGTATAGGAAATCGTAACCCTAACGTATCACTTACTCGTAAATGCGAAAAGTCTGCAACATGAAAAGTTGCAGCCCGAAGACGGGTCAGCACATGGAATATGCTGGCAATGTAACACATAGAGAGTAATGAAGGAATAGGCTATACTACATGCATATATGACAGGTGGAAAGCTCTATGGCTACAGTTTTGCGAAAAGCCAATTTTTCCCTACTTCAAAGGAATAAATTTATTTAACTATCATGGTGGTTGTTGAACATTAAGAATGGTTGACAGCATCCTCAATCCCAATTAAAAGTACTCATTAAACCCAAACAAATTATATTAAGTAACGTGTTGAGATCAACAGGATATCCAGGTACTAGATACTCAAAATTGTCCATAACCGGGGACACGGCTAATCATGATTAGTTTATACACTCTGCAGAGGTTTGGCACTTTTCCCCACAAGACTCGATCGCCTCCGCTTTGGTTTCTCGTGACCGCATGGTGTTTGAGAGGCGGATGACCGAGACACAGTCTTTCGTAAGCGCTTAGCACCTTACATGTGGGTAGACCGTACCAACCTACATCCCCTACATCCGCTAGTCTGCCCGTAAGAGTTCGCACAACTTAGTCAACTACGCCAGAGCCCATAATGGCTTGTGGCTGCACACACGGAAGTTTCTAGTTTGAATAATCTCATGATCCCTTTGGGCCTGGGTGGCGGTCCAAGAAATACAGTAAAATCTGTCTACCTGTGTGCCTTGACAGCAAGTCTCGAATAGCCAGTGCCTCAATCCACCCAGATGTGTGTTTAAGTTGCCACCTTAGATAAACCATTAATTATCAATCTCACATCTGTCATGGATATTCACTCAAACCCAATCCACGTCTACGAGCATAGCATGGCGTAATAAGCAAACGTAGAAGTAACTGCCAAAGGTTCATAAGTAAAACAGGTAATAGGTACTACCTCAATCTACTTCCCATCCCACAATTTAATTAGATCATAACCATGCAAGTGTTTGAGGATTGATCTAATGCATAAAAACTGGGTATGAGAAGAGTATGATCAAAGTGTTACTTGCTCGCAAAGTTGATGAAGATGATTAGACTCAAAACTCTTGATAGATCTACTCGTCACACTCCGGTCAATCTATCGTAATCAAGCAATAGTAACCACACATAAGCAATCACTCAAAAGATCGGAAGGATCAAAGAAACAATTCGGAAAACGTCAAAACCAAATCTAATAACTCTTGCAGCACAAAACAATTTCTAACAGTACCAAAACTATGTGTATTTGGCCTTATCAGAAAGTTTAGGTCAAGAGCTTCGATTTGCAAAAAGAATCAACTAAATCGGAGTTACGAAACTCAAGTTATGATCAAACGAATTTCAAATACAAATCTGTTTGAATTCAAATTTTAAAACTTTCAAAAACATGTTCGAGTTGTATTACTGGATAGAGGAGATCATAACGAAGAAGTGGGCGTTGGTTTCGTTGGATTCCGACTTACGAGTAAAAAGTTATGAACGTTTGAAGATTAGGGACTACGGATAGGTCCATGACGAAAATTAAAAATAAACGAAAAATCTATCGAGTTTAACGCCGCTAAACAAAACCGGAAAGAAAAACCGGCGAGAAAATCGATCTAGGTTTCGGAAAGAAAACGAAACAAAAAACCGATCTAGAAAGCGGAACGGAAATCGATCTAGAAAACCGATCTAGAAACGCGTGGGCTGAGGCTAGTACCTCAAGAGGCGAGGGCTCTGGCGGTGGCGGCGAGGGCGGCGTGTGGGGCGGCAAGTGGCGGCGGCAGTGTGGGGGCGGCGGCGGCGCGGTGTGGGCGGCGGCAGACGGCTATGGCGGCGGCTATGGTCTGCCACTCTGCTGGGAGGAGAGGAGAGGAGAGTTGATTTGATGTGTTGGAGGGGGTGCTTGGGTATTTATATTGGGGAGGGAGGGTTTTTCTTGGGGTAGGGGACAAGAAATAGATTAGGATTAGGAAACAAGAGGAATAGATCTAGGAATAGAATCTGGAATAAACGAAGTAGGAAAAGAGTCCTACTAGGACTTGGGAAAAGGAGCGGCTCCCTGGCTTGGTGCGTGCGCGATGGCCTTGTGGCCTTGGCCGGTCAAGCGGTTAGCGGCTTGGGCCTTTGGCCCAAGGCGCTGCGTTTTTTTTAAAATTTTCACAGAACAAAATAAAAACAAAAATAATAAAACTTTTATATAGGCATATAATATATCAAAATTTGCAGAAAAATATTTTTTACAAGATGAACATTATTTTAGCTTCAAATAAAATACACACAAATCCAAATAAAACAAAGAGTGTTTCAGCTCTAATAAAATCCAATAAAAATCATTTTGAAAATACCAAAATGAATTCAAATAATTTTCTCTCCAATTTTCTGATGTAGGGAATCATGTTACCCTATTTTCCATATATTTTATTTTTGGAGAAAATAATTTGAATAAAACTCAAATAACTCCAAATTGAAAATAAATTCAGAAGAACTTTGAATTTATTTCTTTGAAACTCCCAACTCATATTTCATATGTTTTGAAGAAGTCATTTTATCTTCGCTCGTGAAAATCATTGAGTTGCATAAAGTTTCAGAATTGGAAAATATTTTCCAAATGAAATTCAAATATTTTCAACACCCCTTATCATTTAAATAAATGGAAGAAGTCATGTCATCTTCTCTCCAGGGTTTTGTGATGAAAAGAATTTGAATTCCCGAAGATCATAAAAGCAAAAATGAAAGTTTGGGAAAGTCCTTTTATTCCCTCTCATTTAACTTTCAAAAAGTTTCGAATTCACTCACTTTCAGTCAATCAATCAAAAATCAGTCAAAACTATCTATTTGTTTATAACATCCCAAAATTTAGAATTTTGGGATGTTACACGATACTAGAACAAAGATATGACTCTATATGAATGCCTCCGGCGGTGTACCGGGATGTGCAATGATCTAGCGTAGCAATGACATCAAAAAACGGACAAGCCATGAAAACATCATGCTAGCTATCTTACGATCATGCAAAGCAATATGACAATAAACGCTCAAGTCATGTATATGATGATGATGGAAGTTGCATGGCAATATATCTCGGAATGGCTATGGAAATGCCATGATAGGTAGGTATGGTGGCTGTTTTGAGGAAGATATAATGAGGCTTATGTGTGATAGAGCGTATCGTATCACAGGGTTTGGATGTACCGGCGAAGTTTGCACCAACTCTCGAGGTGAGAAAGGGTAATGCACGATACCGAAGAGGCTAGCAATGATGGAAGGGTGAGAGTGCGTATAATCCACAGACTCACATTAGTCATAAAGAACTCATATACTTATTGCAAAAGTTTATTAGACCTCGAAGCAAAGTACTACTACGCATGCCCCTAGGGGGATAGATTGGTAGGAAAAGACCATCGCTCGTCCCCGACCGCCACTCATAAGGAAGACAATCAATAAATACCTCATGCTCCGACTTCGTTACATAATGGTTCACCATACGTGCATGCTACGGGAATCACAAACCTCAACACAAGTATTTATACTAATCCACAACTACCCACTAGCATGACTCTAATATCACCATCTTTATATCACAAAACTATTGCAAGGAATCAAACATATCATATTCAGTGATCTACAAGTTTTATGTAGGATTTTATGACTAACCATGTGAATGACCAATTCTTGTCATCTCTCTAAATAGATATAAGTGAAGCAAGAGAGTTTAATTCTTCCTACAAAAGATATGCCCACGCTCTAACAAATATAAGTGAAGCAGAAGAGCATTCTACAAATGGCGGTTTTCTATGTGAAGAGAAACAGGCAATCCAAACTTCAAATGATATAAGTGAAGCACATGAAGCATTCTATAAAGCCATACTCAAAGAATATAAGTGAAGTGCAATGAGCATTCTATAAATAAACCAAGTACTATCTCATACCAGCATGGTGCATAAAAGAAAAAAGAAAACTAAATGCAAAAGACGCTCCAAGATTTGCACATACCGCATGAATGAAACGAATCCGAAAACATACCGATACTTGTTGAAGAAAGAGGGGATGCCTTCCGGGGCATCCCCAAGCTTAGACGCTTGAGTCTCCTTGAATATTTACTTGGGATGCCTTGGGAATCCCCAAGCTTGATCTCTTACCTCTCCTCCTTTTCCTCATATCGAGACCTTCTCGATCCTCGAACACTTCATCCACACAAAACTTCAACAGAAAACTCGGTAAGATCCGTTAGTATAATAAAGCAAATCACTACTCTAATTACTGTTGCAAACCAATTCATATTTTATTTTTGCATTGTAGCTACTGTAATATAACTTTTCCATGGCTTAATCCACTGATAGAAATTGATAGTTTCATTAAAACAAGCAAACTATGCATCAAAAACAGAATCTGTCTAAAACAGAACAGTCTGTAGTAATCTAAACATTCACCATACTTCTGATACTTGAAAAATTCTGCCGAAATTAGGAAAAATAAAAAAATTATAGAAAGACATTGCAAAAAGTTTCAGAACCATTTTACGTTCCAGTAAAAAAATGTGAAATCGTGCACTATAGCCAAAGTTTCTGTCCTGCACCGTACAAACCAACAAGCATTGTAAACATCCTAAAGGAAAACCTTGGCACATTATTTTTATAATACAATGGAATTGTACAAGTTGATAATTATTTTTGTTGAAAAGTTTCTGTAATCAAGATTCACAAAGTTTCCGTGAACATGAACAAAGTTCAAGGCTAGCTCCCACTTCAACAATGCTCGTCTTTCTCACTTTCGCTTTCCTTTTTGAAAAGTTTTGGGTTCCCCTATTTATGTTTTTATTTTTAAACTATATAAAAGCACTCAACAGAAATAAATGACTCTCTAAAACTTCCGGGTTGTCTCCCTGGCAGCGCTTTCTTTAAAGCCATTAAGCTAGGCATATAGTGCTCAAGTAGTGAATCCACCCGGATCCCAAGGTATATCAAAGCCAATTTTAACTAACAATGATTTGTGATTTAGTAGTGAGCAGAAAGTAACATATATCATGCAACAATGAAGTCTAACTCTCTTCCTATGCATCGGCATGTCATAAAAGAACAATTCATGCACACATAGTAAAGGCCAATGCATAGTATAGGCAGCTTCTTGCAATTTTTCATGTTGGAAACATAAAGAGGCGGAGATGTAGTTCCTCTGTCATAATAATCGCAAGTAGGAGCAGCAAGCACATGCATATTATATCTATCAAAATCATCATGTGCAACAGTAAAAGGCAACCCATCCATATAATCCTTAATAAAAGCAAACTTCTCCGAAATAGTGTAGTCGGGAGAATTCAAAAAGATAATAGGACTATCATGCGTGGGTGCAATAGCAACAATTTCATGATTAACATAAGGAACTATAACAAGTTCATCTCCGTAAGCATATTTCATATTGGCATCTTGGCCACAAGCATAGCAAGCATCATCAAAAAGGGATATTTCAAGAGAATCAACGGGATCATAACAATCATCATAGCAATCATCCTTCGTTAAGCACGAAGGGAAATTAAACAATGTATGAGTTGAAGAGTTACTCTCATTAGAAGGTTGGCACGGGTAGCTAATCCGCTCTTCCTCCTTTTGTTCTTCGCTCTCCTCATCATCTTTTTCATCCAATGAGCTCACAGTTTCATCAATTTCTTCTTCCATAGACTCGCAAAATATTAATCTCTTCTTGGACAGCGGAGGAGTCCTCAATATATGGTTTAACATAGGCATTAGAAGCATAATTATCATAACAATATTTAAGTATGGCAAAATTTTCAGATTTGTAAAGAGTAGCATCATACTTTTCAATCAAAGAAGTAATTTCATAAGCACCTTTAAAAGCAACAAATTCTTCAATTTGTTGAACATCATAGTAATTATAAACACCCTTAGCATACGAAGATACGATTCCATTATCACTAAACTCACATTGATAGGGAAGGTGTTTCTTAGGGTTTTCAGAACAACAAGTAAAATCATATATTTCACATAAATTCCAAGCATAGCATTGCAAACGATGAATTTGATCCAGTAAAAGTTTCCATTTTTCAGATATGTGGTGTCGCACATAACAAGCATGCTCATCTAAAGATTTGCCCTCAACTAAGCTAGTTGGGGTTTCAGCACGAGCACAAAGGGATCGAAGATGATCCAAGTAAAAGGCTTCAGGAGTGTGATAGATTTTTAGTGGTTCTTCAACCATTGTTTCAGTAGGTACAACTAATTTTCTTGGTATTTTGCGTTTCCTACCCATAACTAAGGATATAAAAAAACTAAGAACAGCAAATAAAAATTACTTAGTGATAAGCAAACAAGCACACACGAGAATATACACCCCACGCTATGACTCCCAAGAACGGGCGCTTTAAAAAGGTCTTGATAACCCACAAGTATAGGGGACCAATTGTAGCCTCTTTCGATAAGTAAGAGTGTCGAACCCAACGAGGAGCTAAAGGTAGAACAAATATTCCCTCAAGTTCTATCGACCACCGATACAACTCTACGCACGCTTAACGTTCGCTTCGCTTTACCTAGAACAAGTATGAAACTAGAAGTACTTTGTAGGTGTTGTTGGATAGGTTTGCAAGATAATAAAGAGCACGAAAATAAAAACTAGGGGCTGTTTAGATAAAGAAAGAATAAAGTAAATATAACGAGTGTGGAAAAGTGGTGGTAGGAGTTGTGAAATTGTCCCTAAGCAATTGACTACTTTACTAGACCGATAGCAAGTTTTATGTGGGAGAGGCCACTGCTAGCATGTCATCCCGACTTGGAATTCTATGCACTTATGATTGGAACTATTAGCAAGCGTGCCCCAACGACTAACGTTCATTAAGGTGAAACCCAACCATAGCATTAAGATATATTGGTCCCCCTTCAATCCCGTGATGCATCAATTTCTAGGCTAGGTTGAAGCTTACATCACTCTTGCCCTCCAATACATAGTCCTATCAACATACAACTAACCCTATGGTGTGATCCACGCGCGCGCTCATATGATGGGCACCAAAGGAAAACAACATAACCACAAGCAAATTAAATCAATCATAGCAATTCATCAACCATCGATAGGACAACAAAAATCTACTCAGACATCATAGGATGGCAACACATCATTGGATAATAATATGAAGCATAAAGCACCATGTTCAAGTAGAGGGTACAACGGGTTGCGGGAGAGTGGACCGATGTAGATAGAGGGGGGAAGGTGACGGAGATGTTGGTGAAGATGGCAGAGGTGTTGGTGAAGATCGCGGTGATGATGATGGTGGCCACGGCAGCGTTCCGGCGCCACCGGAAGAGAGGGGGAGAGGGGCCCCCTTCTTCTTTTTCTTCCTTGACCTCCTCCCTAGATGGGAGTAGGATTTCCCCTCTGGTCCTTGGCCTCCATAGCATGGGACGGGTCAGAGCCCCTCCGAGATTGGATCTGTCTCTCTGTCTCTATCTGTTTCTGCGTTCTGGATTCTGCCCTTTCACCGTTTCTTTTATAACCGGAGATCCGTAACTCCGATTGGGCGGAATTTTGGACACGATCTCTATCCGGAAATTAGCTTTCTTGCGGCGAAAGAAGGGCTCCAACCACCTTACGGGGTGGCCACAAGGGTCCAGGGCGCGCCCCCTGCCTCGTGCCACCCTCGGGCATCGTATCGCGTTGATTCTTCTTCCCAAAAATCATAAATATTCCAAAAAAAAATCTCCGTCACCCGTTTGGACTCCGTTTGATATGGATTTTCTGCCAAACAAAAAACATGCAACAAACAGAATCGCATCAAGCACTTTGGATCAATATGTTAGTGCCAAAAATAGTATAAAAAGTTGCCAAAAGTATATGAAAGGTGCATGATATTGGCATGGAACAATAAAAAATTATAGATACGACGGAGACGTATCATCAGTCGCTCGGGAGAAGACCTTATATAAGGCGTCGCGGCTGGGGTTTTCTGCACATTGCACCTCATCTCCTCTCTTCCTCCTCTGTTTTCCATCGCATCCACCTCCTCCCTCGGCGCCGCCGCTCTGCCCGAACTCCACCCTCCGCAATGGGGAAGGAGAAGACGGTGGATCTGGAGCACGCGAAGAAGGCGACAACGAAGGCGAAAGGGAAAAAGGCGAGCCGGGGAGGGTCCTCATCGAGATCCAGCTTGCCGCCCGGTTGGATCCAAGGCGATTGGATTCGGTCGATGATCCAGAAAGACGACATCGACGATCTGGTCGAGGGGGGACTGATTCCCCACGGATCTGGGCGGCTCCCGGAGGACGAGACCGAGCCGCAGCCGCAGGAGGGTGAGTGTGTTCTCCTCGCCACCCATGTTGACCGCGGTTTTTCTTTGCCTCCCCATCCTTTCTTCCGAGGTTTCTTGAACTTCTTTGGAGCACAACTTCATCATTTTTCCCCCAACACCATCACGTACCTCGCTGCATTCGTGTCCATGTGTGAGAATTTTCTGGGTTGTTGACCACACTTGGGTATCTTCAAACACATTTTCACCTGTCGGTCAAAAAGGCCAATCCGAGTGACGAGAGGACGCATGTGATCCAGATGTGTGGGGGTCTTGGGATCCAAATGAGAGGCAAGAGTACCTTCCCAGCCATGATTCTTCCCGAGTCAGTCAGAGGGTAGCAGTCGACCTGGTTCTACTGCAAAGACCAGCCGACTCCAGTCCAGTCGACTGGACTTCCCCCCTTTTCCATGGCTCGAGTCGAGAAGCCCTCTGCCTTGAAAGTGACTCCGGCAGAAAAAGCGGAGGTGAAGGTGTTGGTCGAGCGAGTGGTCCAGCTCGTTCGTGACCGGCATGGATCTGCTGGAGGTCTTCCTTAGATGACGCATTCAGCCACTTCAAGCTCGTGACCATCTGATGTGGATCTATTCGGGCATTGATGATACCACTCGGATCTACCCAGAGGAAGTCGACGAGGATACAGTGGCGCAGTGGCTGAGGGGCATCACTGGTAACAAGGATAACCCCAGAGGGTCCAGGAGGATCCCTCCACTCGACAACGTCTGCATTTAACCGCATACAAGGTCCAACTCTAAATTTCTGAGTGTTTTCTTGATCTATCATGTAATTGCTTTTTGCCAACCGACTGACATTTGTTCCACTTGTTGTCTTTCAGGCCCTCACTGAGATGTATTCGATGCCCAACGGAGAGCAGGAGCAGGATCCGGAAGGGGAGGAGAGCGGAGGTAAGAGCGGCGAGTGGCACTCTGATGGGGGAGAAGACGACAAAAGCGACGATTCTAGCGACGGCGAAGAAGTCGACTCACCTCCTCGCACCGAAAGGCGATCCAAACAAACCCACGACCCGGCAAGTATCCGTGGCAAAGCGACTGCACACACTGGGAAGACCTCAAAGCGCCCTCGGACGTCTTCTTCAGCGCCGACTGAGAAGGCCCTGAAGCAGTCCAAAGTAGTAGCATCGAAGTCTCGGAAGACCCTGCCCAAGATCAAAATCGATATCCCCGTTGCTTCTGCGTGAGTGTTTTGTCTTCATATTTTACCCAAGTTACGTGGTTGTCTACTCTTTTCCTGGTTTAACCGAATGAATCTTGAAACCAGCAAAGGTGCTGCTACTGGGACTTCTGCTTACAAAAATGAGGACGAGGACATGGAAGACGTGGTTACTTCTAACCCGGGTCTGACCTTTGCAATCTTGTCTTTGTTTTGTCGATTGAACTGTGGTCGACTGAATTCTGGCGACTGATCTTTTTGAAGCTCCTCCCAATGTCATTGATCTTCCAGACGATGATGAGGATGTGCCGCTGAGGCCCTTGGGAAGAAGAAACAGGAAGACGTCAACTTGCAAGACGCCTCAGTCGACGCTGGTGATGGAACCGGTGATCCAGGAGGCCTGCGATGCCAATCGGACTTCTGTAACCTTCGCCGTACCACTGTCGAGTGCCCAGCCTTCAGCGTCGACTGAGCAGACTCCAGACGATCCATCTTCACTTTTTGCTGCACATCACGTCCCAGAGGACCAGGTGGGTGCTGCCAAGGAGGCTATACGTCAGGCGGGCATCATGATGGAGCAGAAGAAGGTGGTTTGGGAGGCCAGCCAAGCTGCTTACGACGCCAAATTTCCAGCTCTCCAGAGCAACGTCCAGGTTAGTTGATCACCGACTGACTCTTTAGCTTGTCGCTTGTTCTGTTAGGATATGCTACCTGAAAACTTTCCTTGAAAGAATTTTCCATCATCTGTGTTTTGCATTGGTACACCCACTGGGTGTTTTGACATGCCGCTGAGTAGTTTTATATCTTGAGTCGACTAAGTTGTGTCGATTGAGTCTTTGAACCAGTGGGGGCACGCTAAGTGCACCCACTGGGTGTAGTCCCCGAGACCATAGTTGACTGCGGGCAGTCGACTGTGGTCTGAGAATCGGGATTTTCTCACTCGCCCTGGACGGACCAGGTCGAGTGGAACCTAAACCAGTGGGGGCACGTTAAGTGCACCCACTGGGTGTAGTCGCCGAGACCGTGGTCGACTGCGGGCAGTCGATTATGGTCTTAGAACGACCTTCCTCTTCATCATTTTTTACACTCGTCCTGGACAGACCATGTCAAGTGGAACTGAACCAGTGGGGGCACGCTAAGTGCACCCACTGGGTGTAGTCCCCGAGACTACTGTTGGATGTTTGATTCAGCAGTAGTCTTAGAACTTGTTGAATTTATCACTCTATTGCTCTGAGGTAATCAATCTTTCTATCCGTCGACTGACCGTCTTTTGACTACAGAAATCCTATGAACTTGGAGCCCGTTTTGCTGACCTGGAGCAGAAGCACATTCAGATCTTGATCTGGAGCTGGCCAAGACAAACTTACAGAAGGCCAAGGATGAAGCCGCTGGTACGAAAAACTTGTCGACTGATTTGATTCTGAATCGGGTGTTATTTGTTTTTTCTGAACCAAGCGCCATTTCTTTCAGAAATAATGAACCAAGCTCTGGCGAAGAAGGATCTGGACCTTTGCAACAAGCAGAAAGCAGCCAAGAGAAAGCGCACTCACGACCGTAAGCCGCTTCACCCACAAATCGAGGAAGAGAACGCCAAGCTGAAGACTGCCTTGGATGAAGCTAACAAGGAGGCAACTCGTCTGAAGAAGGACAAGAGGGCCCTGACCGACAAGGTGGAAGACATCGCCCGCAAGAGAGATGACTTGGAGAATTATGTGGGAGGTCTTGCCAAGAAGCTGTTCGTCATGCTTGAAGGTGCTTTCCTTTGTCCGACTGACTTGTTACTGTCGACGATATATAACCATTGATTCATCATTGTATTGTGTGTGCAGAATTTTGCCAGAACTTCGAGGAAGAGACTGGGCGAGTTGAGACAAGCTTGGACCCCATCCTCTCTCCTGTGAAGGACGAAACTTCCATGAACATGCTCCGACTGGAATCCCGTGTCGCTGGTGTTGTTGACTATAGTGCTCGACTGAAGGTCGCGGTGTCGCGAATCGACACAGCACTCTGGCCAAGGACGACGCTCCAAAATGACCTCGAGTCTCTGATGGCTAGACTTAATGAGGTTCCTAGTCGAGTGCAGGAATGGAAGAAGTCTTCTGCTCGATGCGGTGCTGATGTGGCTCTGTCCCTGGTTCGTGCCACTGCAAGGAAGTGCGAGAAGAGAAGCTAGCAGCAATCAAGGTTGCCAATAGCAAGAGGCACGACTTCCAATCCTTCATGGAAACCTTCGTCACTGCCGCCACTCGGATTGCTGACGGAATCGACCTGGACGAGTTCGTCGAGCCCCCTAGCCAACCTCTTGCGGAGTGAACAAACTTTAAGCCTCTCCTTAAATTTGCTTCAGAATTCCAAGTGATTTTGTAATCGTTAAACTCCTTCAGGCTTGATGCCTGAGTACTTCAATCCGTGGTCTGGAACCTTAGGATTCATCTGAACTTGGTTTATCTCTGAATATGCTTGTGTTTGTCTTCGAGTGGAACTTGTTCTTCACTCGGAATAGTCTTTGTACTTGTGATGCAGCTCTGAGGAGAAGGTAACGGTCGACCTGCACCTTGTCGTCCTTGCGGATCAGGATGGAGGGCACATTGTTCTTATGGCGCAGCTCTGAGGAGAAAGTCGCAGTCGACCTGCCCCTCGTCGTCCTTGCAGATCAGGATGGAGAGCACATTGTATTTATGGCGCAGCTCTAAGGAGAAAGTCGCAGTCGACCTGCACCTCGTCGTGCTTGTGGATCGAGATGGAGCGCACATTGTACTTATGGCGCAGCTCTGAGGAGAAGGTCGCAGTCGACCTGCACCTCGCCGTCCTTGTGGCTCGGGATGGAGCGCACATTGTTCTTATGGCGCAGCTCTGAGGGGAAGGTCGCAGTCGACCTGCACCTCTTCGTCCTTGCGGCTCGGGATGGAGCGCACATTGTACTTATGGCGCAACTCTGAGGGGAAGGTCGCAATCGACCTGCACCTCGTCATCTTTGCGGACCGGGATGTGTTTTAAACTTAGGCGAGTACTGGACTGCAGCTAAGCCCCCCGAGTGAGAGGTTTGCTCACCACTCGGTAGGATTTTCAAACTTAGGAGAGTATTGGACTGCAGTTAAGCCTCCGAGTGAGAGGTTTTCTCTCCACTCGGTAGGATTTTTCAAACTTAGGCGAGTACTGGACTGCAGCTAAGCCCCCGAGTGAGAGGTTTGCTCACCACTTGGTAGGATTTTTCAAACTTAGGCGAGTACTGGACTGCAGCTAAGCCCCCGAGTGGGAGGGTTGCTCATCACTCGGTAGGACTTTTCAAACTTAGGCGAGTACTAGACTTCAGCTAAGCCCCAGAGTGAGAGGCTTGCTCGCCACTCGGTAGGATTTTTCAAACTTAGGCGAGTACTGGACAGCAGCTAAGCCCCCGAGTGAGAGGCTTCCTCATCAATCGGTAGGATTTTTCAAACTTAGGCGAGTAATGGACTGCAGCTAAGCCCCCGAGTGGGAGGGTTGCTCACCACTCGGTAGGATTTTTCAAACTTAGGTGAGTACTGGACTGCAGCTAAGCCCCCGAGTGAGAGGTTTGCTCAACACCCGGTAGGATTTTTCAAACTTAGGCGGGTACTGGACTGCAGCTAAGCCTCCGAGTGAGAGGCTTGCTCACCACTCGGTAGGATTTTTTATACTTAGGCAAAACGGATTTACGGCTAAGCCACCCACTAGGGGATTTTAAACATATGAATAAGCAACGACAATCATTTCAGAGGACTGTAAAACGTTGTCTTTGATAAACAAACTAAAACTTATTTCTTATTACATCTCAATAGACTGAGTGCTTAAGTATAAAAACGGCGGAGCAACTCTGCATTCCAAGCGCGTGGCTCATCCTTCTTGTGCTCGACGTTGTAGAGGTGATACGCTCTGTTGTGGAGCACTTTGGTGATGATGAAGGGGCCTTCCCAAGCAGAAGCGAGCTTGTGTGATTTCTGCTGATCCACTCGAGGAACTAGGCCTCCCTCTTGAAATGCCTGACCTTTCACGTTTCTAGCATGGAATCGACGGAGATCTTGCTGATAGATGGTCGACCTGATCAAGGCCATCTCTCTTTCTTCTTCCAAAAGATCAACAACATCTTGCGGTGCCTGCTCTGCTTCAGCTTCTGAGAAAAGTTCCACTCGGGGTGCATTGTGAAGCAAGTCACTCGGGAGCACAACCTCAGCTCTGTAGACAAGGAAGAACGGGGTTCGACCAGTCGACCGATTTGGAGTTGTTCTCTATCCCCAGAGTACTGATCGCATTTCATCAACCCAAGCTCCTGCAGCATGCTTGAGATCACGCATCAGTCGGGGTTTCAACCCTTTGAGGATCAAACCGTTTGCTCTTTCTGCTTGTCCATTCGATTGTGGGTGGGCGACTGAAGCATAGTCGACCCAAGTGCCTTGGGAAGCACAAAAAGCTCTGAATTCATCTGAATCGAAGTTTGATCCATTATCCGTGATAATGCTGCGTGGGACTCCATATATGAAAGTTAACTCTCTGATGAAGCTGACAACGGTACTCGCTTCGAGGTTCTTGATGGGCTTAGCCTCAATCCACTTGGTGAACTTGTCGACTGCTACGAGCACATGAGTGAAACCACTTCTGCCAGTCCTCACGGGCCAAACCATATCTAATCCCCAAACAACGAATGGGTAGACGAGTGGAATGGTCTTCAAGGCTGATGCAGGTTTGTGGGACATGTTGGAGTAGAACTGGCAGCCTTCACATTTGCCTACTATTTCTTTCGCCATCTCATTGGCATGTGTCCAGTAAAATCCGGCTCGGTATGCTTTGGCCATGATGGTCCGAGAGGACGCATGGTGACCACAGGTCCCCGAGTGAATATCATTGAGGATCATTCGGCCTTCTTATGGTGTGATGCATTTCTGGCTGACTCCAGTTACACTTTCTCTGAACAGCTGTCCTCTTATCACAGTAAAGGCTTTGGATCAACGGACGATCTGTCGAGCCTCTTCTTCATCCTCTGGGAGTTCCTTCCTAAGAATGTATGCAATGTATGGCACTGCCTAGTCGGGAGTGACGACCAAAACCTCCATGATCAAGTCGACCACGGCTGGGACTTCGACTTCAGTCGGACCGGCGGCACTCTTAGGCTGTGGGGGCTCTTCACTGAAAAGATCTTCCTGAACTGAAGGTGTGTGAATATGCTCCAAAAACACATTGCTGGGAATGGTCTCTCTCTTGGAACCTATCATTGCCAAGTCACCAGCAGCTTGATTTTTCAGTCGGGGTATATGGTGGAGCTCTAACCCTCAAACTTCTTTTCCAATTTTCTCACTTCATTACAATAACTAGTCATAGTCAAGCTTCTGATGTCCCACTCCTTCATTACTTGATTAACCACCAAATCTGAGTCGTCGTAGAACATTAGGCGACGGACGCCGAGTGAAATGGCCATACGCAACCCGTACAGAAGTGCTTCATATTCAGCTTCGTTGTTGGAGGAATCAAAATGAATCTGAAGAACATAACTGAGTCTGTCTCCTCAGGGAGATTCCAATACCACCCCAGCACCAGAACCGTTCAACATCTTGGATCCATCAAAGAATATGGTCAAATGCTCCGAGTGAATCCGAGTCAGTTGTTGCTGCTCAACCCACTCGGCGAGGAAATCTGCTATTGCTTGGGACTTGATATCCAAGGGAAGGAGTTCAATCGCCCACTTTGCCACTCGACCAGTTGCATCTCTATTGTTCAGAATTTCTGACAATGGTGCGTCGCTGACGACTGTAATGGAGTGATCAGAGAAATAATGCGCAACCTTCTTCGTGGTCATGTAAATTCCAAAGACAAGCTTCTGATAATGTGGATATCTTTGCTTGGATGGAGTCAAGTCTTCAGAAATATACTCCCTCCGTCCCATAATGTAAGAAGTTTTTTGACACTACACTAGAGTCAAAAAACGTCTTACATTATGGGACGGAGGGAGTAGTATACTGGGCGCTAAACTTTATAGGCTTTTCCTTCTTCTTCTCGCTCGACCGTGAGCACTGTGCTGACAACTTGTCCAGTGGATGCAATATAAAGCAGTAAAGGCTCTTTGCTGATTGTGGCAGCAAGCACCGGCTGGGTGGAAAGCAGGGTTTTGAGTTCTGCAAACGCTGCATCAGCTTCAGGAGTCCACTCAAACGTGTCAGATTTCTTCATCAGTCGGTAAAGAAGCAATGCCTTTTCACCGAGGCGAGAGATGAATCGACTCAAGGCGGCCAAGCAACCAGTAAGTTTCTGAACGTCATGCACACGCATAGGGCGTTTCATCCGGAGTATGGCCCCAACTTTATCTGGATTCGCGTCGATCCCTTGTTCGGAAACGAGAAAACCGAGTAACTTTCCTCCTGGAACTTCGAATGTGCATTTCGACGGATTAAGCTTGATATCATATCTTCTTAGGTTGGCAAAGGTTTCAGCAAGGTCAGTCAGCAGGTCGGAACCTTTACGCGACTTGACCACAAAGTCATCCATATATGCTTCCACATTCCGACTGATTTGAGTGAGCAGACACTTCTGAATCATCCTCATAAATGTGGCACCAGCGTTCTTGAGACCCAATGGCATGGTGACATAACAAAAGCACCTGAATGGAGTGATGAAAGATTTTTATATCTCATCGGGTCCATACAGTCGGATCTGATGATACCCGGAATAGGCGTCCAGAAAAGACAAACGCTCACACCCCGCAGTCGAGTCGATGATTTGGTCGATACGGGGGAGAGGGAAATGATCTTTCGGGCAGGTCCAATTGATATGCTTGAAGTCAATGCACATACGAAGTGAGTCATCCTTCTTGGGGACCATGAAAACATTGGTGAGCCACTCGGAGTGGTAAATATCTCGAATAAACTCAGCTGCTAGGAGCCGAGCCACTTGTTCGCCAATTGCCTTTCTCTTCTGTACGGCGGACCGTCGAAGATGTTCCTTGACTGGCTTCACTTTTAGGTCGACTCGCAAACGATGCTCAGCCAGTCCCTTGGGTACACCCGGCATGTCAGAAGGTTTCCATGCAAAGATGTCCCAGTTCTCACGGAGGAACTGGATGAGCGCTTCTTCCTATTTGCTGTCGAGTGATGTTGAGATATGAGTAGGAGCAGCATTAGGATCGGTCGGGCGAATATGAATTGGCTTTGTTTCACCGGATGACTGAAACGCAGAATTTGTGGCAGGCTTCTTGGCTCGCAATAAATCACTTGGATCTGCATATTTCTGATACTCTTGCATTTCAACTACTGCCATTTGTGCATCGGCAATTTTAGAACCCTTCTGGAAGCATTCTTCTGCCTTCTGCCGATTGCCAAGTGACTGTGATCACTCCTCTGGGTCCAGGCCTTTTTTAACTTGAGATACACGTAACATGGCCGAGCCATGAATTGTGCATACGCCGGCCTCCCCAAAATAGCATGATATGCACTCTAGAAATCCACCACTTCAAATGTCAACTTTTCCTTATGGTTATTCTTTGAATCACCCAAAACCACATCAAGGGTTATCTGGCCGAGTGATTCAGCCTTCTTGCGAGGGATGACACCGTGAAAGCTCATGTTGCTTTCACTAAGTTTGGACATCGGAATGCCCATCCCCTTCAAGGTTTCAGCATAAAGGATATTCAGGCCACTACCACCATCCATTAGCATTTTGGTCAGTCGAGTGCCTCCAACAACTGGGTCGACCAGCAACGCTTGCCTCCCAGGGGTGGCTATGCGAGCAGGGTGATCAGACTGGTCGAATGTGATAGCTGTTTGTGACCACTTCAGGTATATTGTCGTTGCCGGAGCAACCATATTCACTTCTCTGTTGATCACTTTACATCGACTTTTGCTCTCAACATCAGCAAAAATCACTAGGGTGGAATTGACATTGGAAAAACCATCATCTTCCTCTTTGTCCTCATCCTTGTCTGATTCCTTTTCCTTCTCATTAGGTTGTTTCTCTCGGAATTGTTGGATCAGAACCCGACACTGTCGAGTGGTATGCTTAGGATAAATCAGATTGCCTTCTTCATCCTTCTTGGTGTGAATGTGACATGGCAAATCCAACACATCATTTCCGGCTTGATCTTTCACTTTCTTGGGGGTCCAGGCCCTTAGGTTTCCCTTTAAACTTTCCTTGAATCATCGCTGCAGCTTTCACCAGGTCCCGCAGGCTCGACTTTACGCTTCGCTTCCGATTGAACCGCTTCCACCGTGTCCTCGACCGACTGATTTGCTCTTTCCACTGCGGAGTTGATCCTCTTCTTATCCGTTAGCGTACCGAGTGGCTATTTCCATCATCCGAGTCAGAGACATATCTCCCATCCAACCGAATTTCAGAACCAGTTCTCGATACTTAACGCCTTCCTTGAAGGCACAAACTGCTTGATGCTGGGACACATTTTCCACTGTGTGATGCAAAGTGGTGCACCTCTGAATGTAAGAGTTTCATTCAGTTTTTGCATGCAATGCTGCAATTCCGTTAACCCTGCTGGCCGCTTGCATGTACCCTCAAAAGTTCTAACAAACACTCGGGCAAGTTCCTCCCAACTGAATATACTGCCAGTTGCTAACTGAGTCAACCATGCTCTGGCTGAACCTTCCAACATCAGAGGAAGATGCTTCATGGCCACTTCATCATTGCCGCCACCAATCTGCACAGCCACTCGGTAATCCTCGAGCCAAGTGTCAGGCTTGGACTCACCAGTGAACTTGCTGACTCCGGCCGCCAACCTGAAGTTGGGAGGAATCACCGCGCTCGATGGTTCCGGCCGAAACACTCGGGCACGAAACATGAACTCTGCTGCCAGTCGGGTGATCTCTGTCAAGGCCCTCTCTGTGTGCTCTGTTGTTGTCGAGTAGACCTTGAACGAGAATAGATCTCGCATCAAAGCCTGGCTCCCTGGGGTCGTTTGGTATTCTTCGCTCGCCACTGTGAGGGCGTCTATCATCATATTGTCGAGGCACAGATGATCCACTCCTTGGAGGAGATGTGAGCACTCGACGGCGGTCATCACGGCCAAGTCGGTGATCATACTGCTCGTGGTTTCTGTACTAATCCTGCCGGTGCCCACGTCCCTCACGCCGCGGGGGAGACCTTGGGCTATGGGCCGACTGAACTATGTCTGCCATCACAGACCTGCTATGAATCCTATTCCGTGACTGAGACACTACTGTGTTCTACTCTCCTGCTGCCCGGAGTAAGGCCCGGATCTGCATCAAACCTCGGCCAGCCTCCGACTGGGAAGGCCGAATTAACTCTGCTATACGGGCTGCAGTAGTGAGGTTTTGAATCGGGGTGCGGTATACCTGAGGTTGAGGCGGAAAAAGTTGTCGTCGACTGGACTCAGGAATCCGCTGCCGAGCACGCTCGTCGAGTGCATGCTGAAGATTCTCCAGTCGAGTGCGCTCAGCCAGGTTGGCCAGGCGTGCCTCCTCCAAAGCCCGGGCCTCGGAGGTTTCCCCAACGATGGGCGTGTGGAGTGCATCCATGTTGCGGCGGCGAAGCTCTTCCCTCTGCAGCGAAGAAAGGGGTTCGGGGCAGTACTCCTCGTGAACGCGTGATGGATCGCCGCCACCATCACTGTCGTCATCACGGGGAAAGCCAGGAGGACTACGTGGTCCGTCGACCATCAAGACTTCAGCCGCAGGATCGCTGCTATCGCACTCGGATGCGGTCTCGACGAAGCCAGTCGAACATGCCGTAGAGAGTTTCGTCGGGCTCGATTGCCGCGACTTGTGGGGTGGCCGACTGACGGTCCATCGCGTGTTTCACCCACCGCTGAAGCCGCGACCGACCGGATCGCTTATGTCATCGAACAGCGGGGAGCAAGGACACCACGGGAGCTGACCGATACTGGGTCGACGGCTGCCGGAGAAGGACGCCGTGAACACATGCGCGAAAGTGTGTCGCCCCGCGGACGGGGAGCGTCTCGACATCGAGGGGAGCTTACTGAAGCCAGGCGAAGTCGTTGGCAACAATGACGAGCGCGCCGAGAGGAATCTCGCGGCCCTCAGCCAATCCACCACCGGAAACCATGATGATAGGAATCGGAAAAATAGCAACTTCACCAAAAAGTCGCTAAGACACCCGCCCCATGGTGTGCGCCAACTGTCGTGGTTCTAAGACTGACAGTAGAATGGGGGGTAGACATGAGGAGGCAAGATCCCAGCTATGATGAAGTTGTACACACAAGATTTACGAGTTTAGGCCCTTCACAATGGAAGTAATAGCCGTATGTCTCGGTGCCCGGAGGCGGTCGACTGGATTATATGTGTGTGGAGTTACAGGGGGTGCGAACCCTTGTCCCTGAGGAGGGGGTGGCTTATATAGAGTTCGCCAGACCCCTCCCGCCCTCAGTTACACAGGGTTTAAGGTACATAAAGATGGGGCGTTTCTGGTAACGCCAGTAATAAAGTGACATAAATGTCCATTAAGTCTACAGAGTAATTGTCCGACCGTTGCTATTCAGAGTGACTTTAGGTCTCCTGTCTGTTGAGTGATTCATATTACGGTCGAGTGAACTTGAATCTTCCGAGTGGAATGCTTCTGGACGAGTGGACAATGGTATCCCTTGAATGCTTCTGACTTTAGGGTAATGTCCTTGGGGAGGGCGTCTAAGTCAGGCCTATGACCCTACCCTAGGTACATAGCTTCATCACCCCATATATTTTATAGACAAGGCATATCTTGTAATGATAAAGCTAACACTAAGGAAGATAAAAACTACGAGCATAAAGTAAAGGACACAAGATAACATAGGCTCAATAAGGTACGCAAGGGTGCATATGTCTTACACCATATGATAGAAAGGTCTCACAAGCACAAACCAAACCAAAGCAAACGAGGTTCAACGAAACGAAAGCAAAGTGACAAGATGAAACACGACACACGACTCGCAAATCCTACACTCTCTCCCCCTTTGGCATCGAGACACCAAAAAGGCAGAGAGGATACCTACGACACAAGTGATGGCTCAAGCTGAAACGATCACTCGTCATGCTCCTTGTCGGTCTCAGCTATGGGGATGGGCTTCTCCTCAGAATCAGTCCACCTGTAACCCTGCTTCGCCATCCATTCGGCCTCTGGAGTGATGTGCTTCTCGGACCCACTGGATATGTCCTCGCCAAACGTCCTCAAGATCCTCTTGTCGCGGCGGCGACTCTCCTTGGAAGCAACATGAGTTTTGTATTGCCCCTTGGTTTGCATGCATAATAAGGCCTTCATCTTGGCCTTCAGCTTCTTAGCCCATGAGGGCTCAGTAGAGGGAGGAGCATACCCAGCAGAGCTGTCCTCATCCGCTTCCTCCCCCTCAATCTCATCCACATTGACGTCCATCTGAGCAGCCGCTGCCTCAGCTCGGGTAGTGGTGTTAGCCAACTTAGGCTTGACGCGGAGCTTGATGGGCTCATGACGGGTCCAGTCGGGGGCCTCAAACTCAACATTGGGATAGAGCTTCTCCCAAGTCTTCGAGATCAGGTGAAACAGGTAAGGACCATAGATGGGTACCTTTACGGTTGAACACCGCAAACCGAAGCTCACACCACATGATATGTGAGACATCAAGTGGTTGCGTCTGAGCACGACGCGCCTCCTCACAAATGAGCATCATATCCACGAGATAGGCATGTACCTTATCCTTGTCACCAATACGTGGGAAGAAGGTGTTGCGGAAGATCCGATACATGATGTCAAGGAATGGGTTCAGTACCCAACTCTTCTTGCCACTGGGAAGCTTCTTCTCAACATAGTATGGCTGGAGCTTGTTTTTGTTAGCAGACTCGGAGTTGGCATGAGGGCGAACACCAACGGGCTTGTCGAGCCCCTCATCACGAACATGCAGCAGATCCATGAAGTACTTCCATGTGGCGGTCAGCTGTTGTCCATTTGTCATCCATGTCAAAGTCCGTTCCTCATCAGAGTGGAAGTGGACCGAGGCAAAGAACTGAGCCACAACCTCAGGGTCAAAGTCCAGGTGGAACGTGATCAAGTCCTCAATCCCAAACTGCTCCACCAGGTCCAAAGCCTCAGCAAAATAGGCGCGGTGCTTATCCTCCCTCATATGATGCATGTTAATCCAGTGCGTGTCCACATAGAGGTTTTACTTGGCCTTGATCACATCCAGATAGATAAGATACTGTTGCTTGGTCCAGAACAACTCATTCCCTTTGAAGTTTGCACGGGGATTCACACAGGGGTCGATCTTCCTTCGATTGACAAACTCAGTAAGTGGCATCTCATCCATGCTCAATGATGGCTCCTTCTGCTTGGTTGCGGTTGACTTGGTTCTGCGTTGGGGGGCATTGGAGCCCTCTGGAGCATCATCTTGGTTGCGCAGACGCTTCGAGCCCGTGTCGCAAACAAGGTTCGAATGACGGACATTGGAACCGGAGCCACCACCTATGACACACAACACAAGAACACGCAAGAGAAACGAGAAGGATTAATGAAAAGACCACAACAAAACAAGGGAAATACGTATAACTAGTATTGGGTAATTGCCACTTGGGAGATTTAACAACAACGGTAGTACTGCATGGATGCGCGGGACTAAAATTTTAGTGCTGCTCCTAGTCACGGTAGTACTGCGCCAGGATGGCACGGTAGTACTGCGGCTTGGAGCGGAAGTAAAATTTTAGTGCCGCGCCTCGCGCGGTAGTACTGCTCCTGAGGAACGGCAGTACCATACGAGCGGTAGTACCGCACGGAGGTGCGGTAGTACCGCACGGGGTCAGATCCGAACCATAAACGAATCTAAGCACAACCATGACAACGGAGCGGTACTACAGTTGATCAAATCTACCATGGGGCAACATACAAAGTACCATCTCTACGCATTACTACTCTCCTACATCCTACTCTTGCCAAGATTTGGCTTAAAATCTCAAGAACAACATGCATCTCCCCAAAAACCTAGAGACGAAAGAACGAACCAAAGAGAGAGGGAGTTGGGGAGAAACCTTGTTCCATGGCAAGAGGAAATGGTGGGGAACGATCCCACCGGACAGAATGCGAGGAGAGCGGCCGGAGGCGGAGAGCCGGCGTGGTTCTCCGGCGCCGTTCTTGGGCAGGAGAGAGAGAGAGACGGCGTGAGGAAAAAGAGTTGAATGGGTATGGGGGAGTTGGAACTCCCCCCGCTCGCTCTTAACCCCCACGCGCTCGCGACTACGCGGTAGTACTGCGCGTCATCGCGGTAGTACCGCCCGGGCAGAAGTACCGCACCCTAGGCGGTAGTACCGCTCCCCCAGTGGCAGTAAAAAGTTACTGCCGTGCTGGTTGCGGTAGTACCATGCACAGCTCCTGCGGCAGTAGCAAATTTCCCTCAAGTGGATGACCTAAGGTTTATCAATCCGTGGGAGGCATAGGATGAAGATGGTCTCTCTCAAACAACCTTGCAACCAAATAGCGAAGAGTCTCTTGTGTCCCCAACACACCCAATACAATGGTAAATTGTATAGGTGCACTAGTTCAGGAAAGAGATGGTGATACAAGTGCAATATGGATGGTAGATATAGGTTTTTGCAATTTGAAAATATAAAAGTAGCAAGGTAACTAATGATAAAAGTGAGCACAAACGGTATTGCAATGCATTGAAACAAGGCCTAGGGTTCATACTTTCACTAGTGCAAGTTATCTCAACAATAATAACATAATTGGATCATATAACTATCCCTCAACATGCAACAAAGAGTCACTCCAAAGTCACTAATAGCGGAGAACAAACAAGGAGATTATTGTAGGGTACGAAACCACCTCAAAGTTATCCTTTCTGATCGATCTATTCAAGAGTCCGTAGTAAAATAACACGAAGCTATTCTTTCCATTCAATCTATCATAGAGTTCGTACTAGAATAACACCTTAATACACAAATCAACCAAAACCCTAATGTCACCTAGATACTCCAGTGTCACCTCAAGTATCCGTGGGTATGATTATACGATATGCATCACACAATCTCAGATTCATCTATTTTACCAACACAAAGAACTTCAAAGAGTGCCCCAAAGTTTCTACCGGAGAGTCAAGACGAAAACGTGTGCCAACCCCTATGCATAAGTTCACGAGGTCACGGAACCCGCAAGTTGATCACCAAAACATACATCAAGTGGATCACGTGAATATCCCATTGTCACCACAGAGATAAGCACATGCAAGACATACATCAAGTGTTCTCAAATCCTTAAAGACTCAGTCCGATAAGATAACTTCAAAGGAAAACTCAATCCATAACAAGAGAGTAGAGGGGAGAAACATCATAAGATCCAACTATAATAGCAAAGCTCGCAATACATCAAGATCGTCTTTGAATCAAGAACACGAGAGAGAGAGAGAGAGAGAGAGAGAGAGAGAGAGAGAGAGATCAAACACATAGCTACTGGTACATACCCTCAGCCCCGAGGGTGAACTACTCCCTCCTCGTCATGGAGAGCGCCGGGATGATGAGCATGGCCACCGGAGAGGGATTCCCCCCTCCGGCAGGGTGCCGAAACGGGCTAGATTGGTTTTCGGTGGCTACAGAGGCTTGCGGTGGTGGAACTCCCGATCTAGGTTTCTTTCTGGAAGTTTGGGGTTATATAAGAGGTGTTGGAGTCGGGAACAAGTCAGGGGGTCCCCGACGCAGCCACGAGGTAGGGGGGCGCCCAAGGGGGTAGGGCGCGCCGCCCACCCTTGTGGTGGCCTCGGGACTCCTTTGGTCCATCTCCGGTACTCCATGGGCTTCTTTTGGTCCAAAAACAATCTCCGTGAAATTTCAGGTCAATTGGACTCCGTTTGGTTTTCCTTTTCTGCGATACTCAAAAACAAGGAAAAAAACATAAATTGGCACTAGGCTCTAGGTTAATAGGTTAGTCCCAAAAATCATATAAAATAGCATATAAATGCATATAAAACATCCTAGATGGATAATATAATAGCATGGAGCTATCAAAAATTATAGATACGTTGGAGACGTATCAAGCATCCCCAAGCTTAATTCATGCCGGTCCTCGATAAACACATAATTTGTGATGTAGAATGCTACCTAACATATTTATCAATGTAATTCTCTTTATTGTGGCAAGAATATTTAGATCCAAAAGATTCAAGACAAAAGTTTAATATTGACATAAAAATAATAATACTTCAAGCATACTAACCAAGCAATCATGTCTTCTCAAAATAACATGGCCAAAGAAAGCTATCCCTACAAAATCATATTGTCTGGCTATGCTCTATCTTCATCACACAAAATATTTAAATCATGCACAAACCTGATGATAAGCCAAGCAATTGTTTCATACTTTTGATGTTCTCAAACTTTTTCAATCTTCACGCAATACATGAGTGTGAGCCATGGGCATAGCACTATAGGTGGAATAGAATGGTGGTTGTGGAGAAGACAAAAAGGAGAAGATAGTCTCACATCACCTTGGCATATCAACGGGTTATGGAGATGCCCATCAATAGATATCAATGTGAGTGAGTAGGGATTGCCATGCAACGGATGCACTAGAGCTATAAGTGTATGAAAGTTCAAAAAGAAACTAAGTGGGTGTGCATCTAACTCGCTTGCTCACGAAGACCTAAGGCATTTTGAGGCAGCCCATCATTGGAATATACAAGACAAATTCTATAATGAAAGATTCCCACTAGTATATGAAAGTGACAACTTAGGAGACTCTCTATCATGAAGATCATGGTGCTACTTTGAAGCACAAGTGTGGTAAAAGGATAGTAGCATTGCCCCTTCTCTCTTTTTCTCTCATGTTTTTGTTTTTTTTTGTTTTTTGTTTTTTTGGGCCTTCTCTTTTTTATGGCCTCTTTTTTCTTCTTCTTTTTTGTCCGGAGTCATATCCCGACTTGTGGGGGAATCATAGTCTCCATCATCCTTTCCTCACATGGGACAATGCTCTAATAATGATGATCATCACACTTTTATTTACTTACAACTCAAGAATTACAACTTGATACTTAGAACAAGATATGACTCTATATGAATGCCTCCGGCGGTGTACCGGGATGTTCAATGAATAAAGAGTGACATGTATGAAAGAATTATGAATGGTGGCTTTGCCACAAATACGATGTCAAGTACATGATCATGCAAAGCAATATGACAATGATGAAGCGTGTCATAACAAACGGAACGGTGGAAAGTTGCATGGCAATATATCTCGGAATGTCTATGAAAATGCCATAATAGGTAGGTATGGTGGCTGTTTTGAGAAAGGTAATGGTGGGTTTATGGTACCGGCGAAAGTTGTGCGGTACTAGAGAGGCTAGCAATGGTGGAAGGGTGAGAGTGCGTATAATCCATGGACTCAACATTAGTCATAAAGAACTCACATACTTATTGAAAAAATCTATTAGTTATCAAAACAAAGTACTACGCGCATGCTCCTAGGGGGATAGATTGGTAGGAAAAGACTATTGCTCGTCCCCGACCGCCAGTCATAAGGAAGATAATCAAAAAATAAATCATGCTCCGGCTTCATCACATAACGGTTCACCATACGTGCATGCTACGGGAATCACAAACTTTAACACAAGTATCTCTCAAATTCACAACTACTCAACTAGCATGACTCTAATATTACCATCCTCATATCTCAAAACAATCATCAAGTATCAAACTTCTCATAGTATTCAATGCACTTTATACGAAAGTTTTTATTATACCCATCTTGGATGCTTATCATATTAGGACTAATTTCATAACCAAAGCAAATTACCATGCTGTTCTAAAAGACTCTCAAAATAATATAAGTGAATCATGATAGTTCATCTATTTCTTCAAAATAAAACCACCGACGTGCTCTAAAAAGATATAAGTGAAGCGCTAGAGCAAATGACAAACTACTCCGAAAGATATAAGTGAAGACCAATGAGTAGTTGAATAATTATGCAACTATGTGAAGACTTTCTAACATTTAAGAAATTTCAGATCTTGGTATTTTATTCAAACATCAAGCAAAACAAAATAAAATAAAATGACGCTCCAAGCAAAACACATATCTTGTGGTGAATAAAAATATAGCTCCAAGTAAAGTTACCGATGAACGAAGACGAAAGAGAGGATGCCTTCCGGGGCATCCCCAAGCTTAGGCTCTTGGTTGTCCTTGAATATTACCTTGGGGTGCCTTGGGCATCCCCAAGCTTAGGCTCTTTCCACTCCTTATTCCATAGTCCATCGAATCTTTACCCAAAACTTGGAAACTTCACAACACAAAACTAAACAGAAAACTCGTAAGCTCCGTTAGTATAAGAAAATAAATCACCACTTAGGTACTGTTGTGAACTCATTATAAATTCATATTGGTGTAATATATACTCTATTCCAACTTCTCTATGGTTCATACCCTCCGATACTACACATAGATTCATCAAAATAAGCAAACAACACAATAAAACAGAACATTACGTAGTAATATGTATCATTCGAATACTTGTGTCACTCCAAAAATTATGAAATAAATTGGTGGACCTGAGGAATTTGTCTATTAATCATCTTCGAAAAGAATAAACCTAAACGCACTCTCCAGTAAAAAATGGCAGTTAATCTCGTGAGCGCAAAAGTTTCTGTTTTTTACAGCAAGATCGCAAAGACTTCACCCAAGTCTTCCCAAAGGTTCTACTTGGCACAAACACTAATTAAAACATAAAACCAAATCTAAACAGAGACTATATGAATTATTTATTACTAAACAGTAGCAAAAAGCAAAGAACAAAAATAAAATTGGGTTGCCTCCCAACAGGCGTTTACGTTTAACGCCCCTAGCTAGGCATGATGATTTCAATGATGCTCACATAAAGGATAAGAATTGAAACATAAAGAGAGCATCATGAAAAATATGACTAGCACATTTAAGTCTAACCCACTTCCTATGCATAGGGATTTTGAGAGCAAACAACTTGTGGGAACGAGAATCAACTTGCATAGGAAGGTAAAACAAGCAAATCTTCAAGATTTTCAACACATAGAGAGGAAATTTGATATTATTGCAATTCCTACAAGCATATGTTCCTCCCTAATAATAATTTTTAGTAGCATCATGAATAAATTCAACAATATAACTATCACATAAAGCATTCTTTTCATGAGCCACAAGCATAAAAATTTTATTACTCTCCACATAAGCAAAATTCTTCTCATTCGAAATAGTGGGAGCATCATAAGAAACTCAAATACTATAAATTGTTTCCACATTAAAGGAGTAATGTTCAGAAAAAGGGTAATCATAATCATGACAAGTTATATAAATATATGCATCTCTACTTTTTATAGCATAAGCGTCATCACAATAATCATCATAAGTAGCAACTTTGTTCTCATCATAATCAATTGAAACCTCTTCCAAGATAGTGGAATAATTACTAAATAAAGTCATGACCTCTCCAAATCCGCTTTTATTAATATAATCATCATAAATAGGAGGCATGCTATCATCAAATAAATTTGCTCATCAAAACATGGGAGACTAAAAATATCATCTTCATTAAACATAGCATCCCCAAGCTTGGGACAAACATTAATTGTAGCAAATAAATTCTAAAACATGTCATTCTCATCAAACATAGCATCCCCAAGCTTGGGCCTTTTCATATCATAAGCATAATCACTCTCATCATTAATTGTATGGATAGCACCAATAGTATAGCAATTATCATCATCACAATGAGTAATAGAAGCAACATCATTTGGGAGGGATACCTTTTTACCTTTGCTTCTCCGTCTTTTCTTTTTCTTCTTCTCATCATGTGTGGGTTTAATCCTCTTTTTGGAGCTCCTTATTAATGAGATTGGTTGAATAGAAAGCTCCTCCTCATTACCTGATTCATCATAAGAAAGAATAGGAGGATATTGGGAAATATCTTCCCTTTCATTAGTATTCTCTTCATCCTCTATTTGTTTTATGGTATTTATGTAATTGGAAATTATAAGGATTTTCAATGCAATTCACCGCACAATACATATAAATTTCTTCTAGATCAAAATCAAGAACTTTATCAAGGACAAACACTGGAAGATTCTTAGTTAAACTTTTCTTTATGATGTGCAAGGGAAATCAATTCATCACAATTTTTGGACACGATACAATCATGAAACAATTTGCATTGGGGCTTTAGATGATCATGTTCATTGCAAAGTTCACAAGGATGGCAAAGAAATTTTAAATTTTCAGCACAAGTATCTAGCCCCTCTTGAAGCCATTTAGTTTCTAAATACTTATGCCTCTTGCAAAATCTATCTTCCCTATTTGGGGTGTACTTGGAAACTCTATGCACTCCACAAAAGTTGGCATGCTTATAAGAGACATTTTCATCATGACTAGTGCAATCATCATTAGTACTATGGATATTCAAAGAGTTCATACTAACAACATTGCAATCATGCTCATCATTCAAATATTTAGTGCCAAACAATCTAATGCATTCTTCTTCTAGCACTTGAGCACAATTATCGGAATCCTTATTTTCATGAAAGATATTAAAAATATGAAGCATATGAGGCACCCTCAATTCCATATTTTTTTGTAGTTTTCTTTTATAAACTAAACTAGTGATAAAACGAGAAACAAAAAGATTCAATTGCAAGATCTAAAGATATACCTTCAAGCGCTAACCTCCCTGGCAATGGCGCCAGAAAAGAGCTTGATGTCTACTACACAACCTTCTTCTTGTAGACGTTGTTGGGCCTCCAAGTGCAGAGGTTTGTAGGACAGTAGCAAATTTCCCTCAAGTGGATGACCTAAGGTTTATCAATCCGTGGGAGGTGTAGGATGAAGATGGTCTCTCTCAAATAACCCTGCAACCAAATAGCAAAGAGTCTATTGTGTCCCCAACAAACCCAATACAATGGTAAATTGTATAGGTGCACTAGTTCGGCGAAGCGATAGTGATACAAGTGCAATATGGATGGTAGATATAGGTTTTTGCAATCTGAAAATATAAAAACAGCAAGGTAACTAATGATAAAAGTGAGCACAAACGGTATTGCAATGCGTTGAAACAAGGCCTAGGGTTCATACTTTCACTAGTGCAAGTTCTCTCAACAATAATAACATAATTGGATCATATAACTATCCTCAACATGCAACAAAGAGTCACTCCAAATTCACTAATAGCGGAGAACAAACGAAGAGATTATTGTAGGGTACGAAACCACCTCAAAGTTATCCTTTCTGATCGATCTATTCAAGAGTCTGTAGTAAAATAACACGAAGCTATTCTTTCCGTTCAATCTATCATAGAGTTCGTACTAGAATAACACCTTAAGACACAAATCAACCAAAACCCTAATGTCACCTAGATACTCCAATGTCACCTCAAGTATCCGTGGGTATGATTATACGATATGCATCACACAATCTCATATTCATCTATTCAACCAACATAAAGGACTTCAAAGAGTGCCCCAAAGTTTCTACCGAAGAGTCAAGACGAAAACGTGTGCCAACCCCTATGCATAAGTTCACGAGGTCACGGAACCTGCAAGTTGATCACCAAAACATACATCAAGTGGATCACGTGAATATCCCATTGTCACCACAGACAAGCACATGCAAGACATGCATCAAGTGTTCTCAAATCCTTAAAGACTGAATCCGATAAGATAACTTCTAAGGGAAAACTTAATACATTACAAGAGAGTAGAGGGGGAGAAACATCATAAGATCCAACTATAATAGCAAAGCTTACGATACATCAAGATCGTGCCGAATCAAGAACACGAGAGAGAGAGAGAGAGAGAGAGAGAGAGAGAGATCAAACACATAGCTACTGGTACATACCATCAGCCCCGAGGGTGAGCTGCTCCCTCCTTGTCATGGAGAGCGCCGGGATGATGAAGATGGCTACCGGAGAGGGACTCCCCACTCCGGCAGGGTGCCCGAACGGGTCTAGTTTGGTTTTTGGTGGCTACAGAGGCTTGCGGCGGTGGAACTCCCGATCTAGGTTTCTTTCTGGAAGTTTGGGGTTATATAAGAGGTGTTGGAGTCGAGAATAAGTCAGGGGGGTCCCCGAGGCGGCCACGAGATAGGGGACGCGCCCAGGGGGTAGGGCGCCCCCCACCCTCGTGGTGGCCTCGGGACTCCTCTGTTCCATCTCCCGTACTTTGTGGGCTTCTTCTGGTCCAAAAACAATCTCCGTGAAATTTCAGGTCAATTGGACTCCGTTTGGTTTTCCTTTTGCGATACTCAAAAACAAGGAAAACAGAAATTGGCACTGGGCTTTAGGTTAATAGGTTAGTCCCAAAAATCATATAAAATAGCATATAAATGCATATAAAACATCCTAGATGGATAATATAATAGCATGGAACAATCAAAAATTATAGATATGTTGGAGACGTATAAGTGCGCAACAACTACCGGCGGCCACATACTCCGCTTCGGTGCACAAGGGAGATACACAATTTTGCTTCTTGGAAAACCAACTCACCAAAGAGCAACCAAGGAATTGGCACCCTCCAGAAGTTGTCTTCCTATCCACTCTGTCACCCGCCCAATCGGAGTCCGAATAGCCTACAAGGTTGAAGTTTGCTCCTCTTGGGTACCATAAGCCAAAGTTTGGGGTATGAGCCAAATATCGAAAGATTCGCTTAATCGCCACAAAGTGACTTTCCTTAGTTGCGGCTTGAAACCGTGCACAAATTCCCACACTCAACATGATATCCGGTCTAGATGCACAAAGGTAAAGCAAGGAGCCAATCATGGAGCGATACCTTTTGATCCACAGCTTTACCATTGAGATCTATGCCAAGTTGGCATTTGACGGGCATTGGAGTGGAAGCCGGCTTCACTTCACTTAGCTTGAATCTCTTGAGCATGTCTTGAGTGTATTTGGCTTGGTTGATGAAGGTTCCTTCTCTTCATTGCTTGACTTCGAACCCGAGAAAGAACTTCAACTCTCCCATCATGGACATCTTGAACTTTGAGGTCATGAGAGCGGCAAATTCCTCATTGAAAGCTTTGTTAGGAGAACCAAAGATAATGTCGTCAACATATAGTTGGCACACAAACAGCTCCCCTTTGACCTTCTTAGTAAAAAGAGTGGGGTCGATTTTCCCAATTTCAAACCCACGATCTTGCAGCAACTCGGTAAGGTGGTCATACCATGCACGTGGGGCTTGTTTAAGGCCATAGAGTGCCTTATCGAGTTGGTACACATGATCGGGGAAATAGGGATCCTCGAACCCGGGGGGTTGTTTGACATACACCAACTCATTAATAGGACCACTAAGGAAAGCACTCTTCACATCCATTTGTTGCAACTTGAAGTTATGATGAGAAGCATAAGCAATCGACAAACAAATAAATTCAAGGCGAGCAACGGGAGCAAAGGTTTCACCATAGTCGATACCCTCGACTTGGGAGTAGCCTTGAGCTACCAAGCGAGCCTTGTTGCAGACAATAATTCCATGAGAATCTTGCTTGTTCTTGAATATCCACTTGGTTCCAATGACATTATGGTTCTCCGTTGGCCTTGGCACCAATCTCCACACCTGTTTGTGCTCGAAGTTGTTGAGTTCTTCATGCATGGCATCAAGCCAATCCGGATCTTCAAGCGCCTCATAGACCTTTTGGGGTTCAACACAAGAGACAAATGCGTCATGTTCACAATAGTTTGCCAATTGTCTATGAGTGCTTACCCCCTTTCGTATGCTTCCAAGCACATTTGTCATGAGATGACCCTTGGTAGATAGCTTGGATGCAATCTTGGCGGCACGACGCTCCAATTCCTCCTCAGGAGTGAGTTGAGGAGCGGTTACTTGATCATCTTGAGCATCGTCTTGAGCTTGTTCTTGATCTTGAGCTTGCTCGGAGGGGAGAACTTGACCTTGGGAATCAATTGGTGGTTCAACACCATCTTAAGGTTGATCTCGCCCTTGGTCTTGTTCATGAGGTTGAGGGCCTTCACTTTGTTCTTCGGAAGCGTGTGGGTCTTGGGTTGGTGATGGTTCCACTTGAGTGGAACATTGTCCTTCTCCTTCGGCCACAAAGGGTTCCTCAATGGGTAGAATAAAACCAACACCCATTCTTCTTATGGCTTGGGGAGGAATTTCATCACCTACATCACAAGTACCACTTTGCTCCACTTGGGAGCCATTATTCTCATCAAACTCCACGTTACACGTCTCCTCAATAAGTCCCGTTGACTTATCGAGGACACGGTAAGCATGAGAGTTTGTAGCATAACCAACAAATATGCCCTCATGAGCTCTAGCCTCAAATTTAGACAAACAGACACCTTTCTTGAGAATGAAACACTTACACCCCGAACACCCGGAAGTACTTGAGGTTGGGCTTGTTACCGGTGAGTATCTCATATGGAGTCTTGTTCAAACCATTGCGGAGGTAGAGCCGCTTGGATGCATGACACACGGTGTTGATGGCTTCGGCCCAAAAGTTGTATGGAGACTTGAACTCCACCATCATGGTTCTTGCCGCATCCATCAACGTCCGGTTCTTCCTCTCCGCTACACCATTTTGTTGAGGGGTGTAAGGTGCGGAATATTGATGTTTGATCCCCTCATCACTAAGAAACTCATCCAAGGTGTAGTTCTTGAACTCGGTGCCATTGTCACTTCTTATTGTCAAGATCTTTGCATTGTGTTGACGTTGAGCTTCATTTGCAAAGTCAATGACGGTTTGTTGGGTCTCACTCTTCCTCTTGAAGAAGTACACCCAAGTGTATCTTGAATAGTCATCCACAATCACCAAGCAATACTTTCTACCCCCAAGACTATCAAAGTATGAAGGCCCAAGGAGATCCAAGTGAAGGAGATCCAAAGGCCTCTTTGAGTAAATGATAGTCGTGGGAGGGTGAGCCTTCTCGTGTAGCTTTCCTTCAATGCAGGCACTACAAGCATGATCTTTGGCAAAACTAACATTTGTTAGTCCACGGACATGGTCCCCCTTGAGAAGACTTTGCAAATATCTCATATTGACATGGGCTAAACAGCGATGCCAAAGCCATCCCACGTCAACTTTAGCCATTAGGCATGTCACGGTGTTAGTGGGTCGCTCCGAAAAGTTAATCACATAGAGACCATTCTCGACATGCCCAACAAAGGCTATTTTAAGAGTCTTGCTCCACAAGAGGGGCACGGTATCAATATCAAAGAAAGTGGCAAAGCCCATGTTTGCAAGTTGACGAACGGAAAGTAAATTCTATGCAAGGGACTCAACAAGCATGACCTTCTCGATCGTGAGACCATGAGAAATGACAACCTTGCCAAGCCCCAATACCTTATAGGACAAGGCATCACCCCACTCGATGTTGGTGAGCATAGATGGAATCTTTTGCACGTCCACCACCAAGTCCTTGCTTCCGGTCATATGATTAGTGTCTCCACTATCGAGCAACCATGATCCCCCACCGGAAGCAAACCCTACAAGAGATCAATGCTTGGTTTTAGGTACCCATTTTGTAATGGGTCCTTTGATGTTCGTGAAAATGGTTTTAGGAACCCATATGGACCATTCAATGTACTCATAAGAAGAACCAACAAATTTAGCATAAACATGCCCATCACTAGGACGGCATAACACATAGGAAGGGTTAAAGTCGTCGGCGTTGTTGGAAGGGGTGGCATTGCCCTTCTTGACACCACCACCCTTCACATTGTTATTCTTTTTCTTAGAGGCACCCTCTCCCTCTTTGACAAAAGTTTGCATGAGAGGAGGAGGTCGTTTGGCCTTGTCATTCTTCTTCTTGTTCTTGGACTTGGGTGCAAACCCAATCCCTTCCTTGGCCAAAACTTCCTTTTGATTGCTCAAAAGATCGTTGAGGTTCTTCTCACCTTGTATGCACGATGCAAGGCCTTTCTCAACTTGCTCCTTAAACTTTGCGTTCTCCTCAACAAGATGCACATGCTCACAACAAGGGTTAGTAGCATTTGCATTATCAATTAAAACCATATGAGGAAAAGTGGCTTTCTCCTTGGTTAGCCTCACTTGGAGTTGATCATGAGACTCTTTAAGACTAGCATGAGTACTCTTCAAGGCCTTGTGAGCCTTGTCAAGGATATCAAACTCCTCCTTGAGTCTAGCAAGATCAACACCAAGTTTTGCCTTCTAAGAATTTAGCACACGAGACACAACAAGAGCATGATCAAGGTCTTTCTTTAATTCAGCATGGTCATCGTTGTGTGACTCCTCAAGAGCCAAGCGATGAACACGCTCTTCCTCAAGAGCATTAGAGAGATCGGATATCTCATCGACATAGTCACAACTATGCCCCTCCATCTTACAGATGGTGTCTTCGTGAGCCTCGATCATGTCATTGGCTTCACCAAGTTGTTCCAAGAGAGCAAGGAAGTGCTTCTTGGATTTACCCTTAAGCTTACTCATAAAAGACTCAAACTCATTTTCCTCCACGTTGGACCCCCCACTTTCATCAATGCAATCCGTCAAAGAAGGATGAGTAATGATGGTAGTTTTGATGTTGGGGGTTACCTTGTTGGTGGCTTTAGCCATGAGGCACTTGGCGGTGATGTTCTCATTCAGTGAATCGAAGAGGGATGCCCGGGGTGTTGTCGCAATGGCCACGGAGGCCATGGAAACCGACTCGCCATCTTCATCCTCATTGTAATCTTCTTGTGCCACCAATCCCTTGGGAGGAGCCTTCTTGGTGAAACGGTTCTTGTTGGGGAAAGACTTGGCCTTGTCCTTCCGGATGAGTTTGCCACCATTGTCTCCCCTCTTCTCATAGGGGCACTCCGCAACAAAGTGGCTCACATTGCCGCAATTGTATCAAGTCCTCACATGTTGCTTGCCCTTGACGCCACTTGAGTTGCTCTTGTTGAAGTTGGGCCTTGAGTTCTTCTTGCTAGAAAATTGTCTTGAACCAAGAGCCATGTGCTCATGATAATCATATTTTGTATCCTCGGGGTTGCTCTCCTCTTCTTCCTCTTCCTCCTCTTCTTCCACACTAGCCTTGGCCTTCAAAGCAAGATTGGGCTTCTTGGCTCTTTGAGAATGCAATACCGCATTGTTGGCGGTCTTGTCCAAGATACTCCTTGCCACAAACTCATCCAACACTTCGCTAGAGGACAAGGTGTGGAAGTTCGGCCTTTGATGGATAACAGAGGACATGGCCTTATGGTAAGTGAGGGAGTCCTGGATTAGGGGGTATCTGGACAGCCGGACTGTGTACAACGTCCGGACTATTGAAGCGTGAAGATACAAGACTCAAGACTTCGGCCCGTGTCCGGATGGGACTTTCCTTGGCGTGGAAGGCAAGCTTGGCGATCCGGATATTATATTTCCTTCCTTGTAACCGACTCCATGAAAACCCTAGCCCTCTCCGGTGTCTATATAAACCGGAGAGGTTGGTCCTTAGAAGGCCGAGCACAATTAAAATCATACCATCATAGGCTAGCTCTTAGGGTTTCGCCTCTACGATCTCGTGGTAGATCTACTCTTGTACTACCCATATCATCAATATTAATCAAGCAGGAAGTAGGGTTTTACCTCCATCGAGAGGGCCCGAACCTGGGTAAACATCTGTGTCCCTTGCTCCCTGTTACCATCAGCCTTGACGCACAGATCGGGACCCCCTAACCGAGATCCGCCGGTTTTGACACCGACATTGGTGCTTTCATTGAGAGTTCCTCTGTGTCGTCGCTGCTAGGCTCGATGACCCCCTCAACCATCGCCAATAACACGATATCGGACAGTCACGACGAGCATGGCTTAGACCCGCTGTCAGACAAAGCTCAGGGTGTCACCCCCGCATTAGCCTCGGACCTACGGGGCAGGCTACGCTGCCTAAGGACGGAGGGCTGGACCCCATCCTGCAGGTCGCGCACTCATCGGCGTTGGAGCCAAACACGGGCCTTACCTTCGGGATGGCCCACGACTCCGTACCCTCGGATTCGTATCCGGATGTTGAGTCCGGTCAGCGCACTCCCGAGCCGGTCGAGCCAGGCCGGGCTCCGGTAATGGAGTTCACCGCCGCGGACATTTTTTGGCACTCGCCCTTTGGCGACATGCTGAACTCGTTGAAAACTCTCTCTTTGACAGAAATTTCTGGGCCAAACTACGTCCGGTTCGAGTGGGAAGCAGGCGATGAAGAAATTCGTTGCCCACCCACCACCCACTTCATAGCCACGGTCGATGATTTAACCGACGTGCCTGACTTCGACTCCGAAGACATCGACGGTATGGACGACGATGCAGGAGAAGATGCGGAATCTATGTGGCGCCGGACTTCCCCCTCATCACACGACATATACATGGTGGACACGCCCAAAGAGGACAAAGGCGACAATCCAAACGATAAAACCCTCGGACAAAAGCGAAAGCAACGACGCAGACGCCGTTCTAAGTCCAGCAACAGTAAAAATAGTGACAAGAGCGCCAGAGGGATCGATACTACAATCAACTCCGAAGGCAACAACGACCACACGGACCCAGCGATGGAGCAGGACGAACCAGGTCACCCTGAACACTGTTCGGAGCAGACGCCCGAGGACAATGATCCCGACGGACGAGGTCATCAAAACGAACTAGCATAGGAAAACAGTCCAGATAATAATGCAATCCCGGAAAAACACGCGGAATGAGATAACCTCCACAGAAAGCTTATGGCCACCGCAAGAAGTCTAAAGAAGCAGAAGCAACGACTCAAGGCCGCACAGGAAACGCTCAACCGTGGATGGAATAAAGTGCTAGACACTGAAGAAAGATACGGCGATGATCGCCATACAAAGAGCTATCCAAAACGCAAGCTACCGCTGTAATTGACGACGAAGCTGTACCACTTCATAACCGCAACAAAGCGGCTACCGAGCCACATGAACACCTGAATAAGAAAGCTGGCGCGGCCAGGTCCATTTATGGATCCGAAGGACGCACCCTTGTGAAGGACTATGGTCGCCAAAACGATTACGCCAATCGAATACCAGTCCGGAATAAAGACCGGAGACAACAACAGCCGATTTACATGCCACAAAGACGCCCAGACATCTGAGGGGCTGCTCACCCCCTGTGCTTTACCGATGAAGTACTGGAACACGAATTCCCACAAGGCTTTAAACCTGTGAACATAGAGGCATACGACGGAACAACAGACCCAGGGGTCTGGATCGAGGACTTTATCCAGCACATACATATGGCTCGTGGGGATGACCTTCACGCCATCAAATACCTCCCCCTCAAGCTGAAGGGACCATCTCGACACTGGTTAAAAGGCCTCCCCGAAAATTCAATTGGGAGCTAGGAGGAACTCGAGGACACTCTCAGGGCCAACTTTCAAGGGACCTATGTCCGGCCTACGGATGCTAACGACTTAAGTCACATAGTCCAACAGCCCAGAGAATCCGCCCGCAAGTTTTGGAACAGATTCCTCACTAAGAAGAATAAAATTGTTGACTGTCCGGATGCCGAAGCCTTAGCGGCATTCAAACACATCATCCGTGACGAGTGGCTCGCCACACACCTCGGCCAAGAAAAGCCAAGGACAATGGCAGCCCTAATAAGCCTTATGACCCGCTTTTGCACGGGAGAAGATAACTGGTTAGCCCAAAAAGGCACCAGCGACCCCAGCACATCCGAAATAAGGGATGGCAATGGGAAGCCACAGCGTCATAAAAACAAACGCCAAAACAAGGAAGAGAGCCCGGATAACAGGACGGTTAATGCCGGATTCAGGGGCTCTCGACCTAATCAGCAAAACAAGCCATCTAAAGGCAGCAAAGAGGGACCATCCGGTCTGAATAGAGTCCTAGATAGACTATGCCAAATTCATGGCACCCCTGATAAACCTGCAAACCACACGCACAGAGAGTGTTGGGTCTTCAAGCAGGTCGGCAAATTAAATGCCGAACACAAGGAAAGGGAAACACCAAGTGAAGACGAGGATGAACCTCGCCAAATTAACACCGGCGACGTAAAAATTCCCGCCAGAAGTTAAAACAGTGAACATGATCCACACGACTCACACATCCATGAGGAGGCACGAACATGCGCATAGAGACGCTCTCGATATAGAGCCCATCGTACTCACGCCTAACCACTGGATGCCTTATCCGATCACTTTCGATAATTTGGATGACCGAACTCGTATTCGGCGCGGAGGATCAAAGGCCTTGGTGCTTGACCCGATAATCAATGGACACCGTCTCACCCGCGTCCTTATGGACGACGGCAGCAGTCTCAGTTTAATATATGAGGACACTGTCCGCAGGATGGGGATAGACCCATCCAGAATTAACCAAAGCAACACCACCTTTGAAGGGCTGATACCAGGCATTGAAGCCCACAGCAGGGGCTCCGTGGCACTGGAGGTAACATTCGGCTCGCCAGGCAACTCCAGAAGCAAAGAACTAATCTTCATCATTGCACCCTTCCAAAGTGACTATCACACAGTGCTCGGAAGAACGGCCTTCACCCGCTTCAACGCATTGCTGCACTATGGCTACCTTACACTTAAGATGCCCGGTCCACGTGGCGGCATCACCGTTAGTGGACTAACAGAGCGCTCGTCACGCGTAGAGGAACATGTGATGGCCCTCGCAGCCGGACTATAAGCGGCCTCCAACATAAGAAAACATGACTGGTCATTAAAGGCCACAGACTCGGCTAGACGAGTCCGGTCGCCCGGATAAAATTGAACCAGGGCAATCAGATACATAATCCCATGGTGGACACCAGGGGCTATAAATACTTAACACAGTCCCACAGTTGGCTCAACCTTATGAGCAGGCCAACATCTTACACTTTTATTATCCACCGCGTACTTACGTTGTACTCTTCTACGAGTTTTCCTTTTTTCCACAGACAACGTTCCCGCGATACCCTTCTAGGATACGGCACAACAGAGACAAATGCGCAGACGTGCAGCAGGGCCCCATTCAACATGTTTCTTTTTAGATTAAGCCCCTGTGTAAACCTTTTTTATTGCATCTTGTTGTTTAATCATCCCATGGGTTCCATACCCATAGAGGATACTGCCGTTTTTGGCATCTCGCCATGACAGATTAACGCACGTACCTGGACAAACAGGGTTTATAATGAATGGGCATTCTTGAGCCCATCGACTATTATAAAGTCCGAATACCCTCGAGAGTGTTCGGCGTCATGAGTTTGGCCTTATATGCAGCAGCTCCGAATCATGTCTTTGGTCAAATGTTGGGTTTGCCCGGCTCCTGGGTTTGCCGCCTTACGTTCCGTTACTATCGGCTAAGGTGGCCAAAGGAGAACTACTGCAATTGTGCCCTGGTTATTCTGGACGAGCACCTCAGTAGAGAAAGCCGAAAACTGACTATCATGATACAACGAGAGACTGTTCAACCACTCGAAGACTTATCGGAATCTTTAGGATCCCTCCGCATTAACGAAGGACCGCTTTCGGTCATGTACACACGCACCGTATTCGGATGCACGCGAAGGTACCAGGGGCTACATAGTAGCCCCAACATTAGACTCCCATGGGTAAGCGAAAGTGTTACAGCTATATAGTCCGGTTGCCTAGTTCGACGTGCGATCACCTCCTTCATGGACCAAGACGTTGGATCAAGTGTGATTAAGCATATTTTTTGGGAACACCCCCGCATTGCCTGCGTGGGGGATGAAGCCAACGACTGCTATCTTTCGGATTAAACATACATATATGTGTGTGTGTGTGTGTGTGTGTATGTGTGTGTGTGTGTGTGTGTGTGTGTGTGTGTGTGTGTGTGTGTAAACGGCCACACAGGGGGCACAATAATACTTTCGGGCAAAAGGTATAAATATAGCCTTATAACCAAACTAACATTGTTTTTTACAATGATTCGATTCATCACTCGAATAAGACATTCTTCGAGCACTGCGCCTCTATTAGGCGGGCACCTTTTGTGACCTGCGCTAAGTAGTGCTCGGCCGGATGCTCGCCCCCCGCCGGATCTTGGGTAGCTATTATATTGGCCTCCATATCCGTCCAATAGGCTTTAACGCAGGCAAGAGCCATCCATTCACCCTCTATGCACGCCGACCTCCTCATGGCATCGATCTGAGTCACGGCCCCAAGGAACTGCTGCACCAAGCCAAAGTAACTGTCCGGCTTAGGCCCTTTCGGCCAAAGATGGTCTATCACAGACCGCATTGCAAGACCGTACAGCCTGTGAAGCTCCGCCACAGCAGCCATCTTGTCATTTAACGGCAGCGGGCGAGTGGGAGCATTGAGTTGTGACCAGAAAAGCTTCTCCACCTCCTTATCACCCTGACCCTCGAAGAACTTGGCAGCGTCAGCCGCACTCTTCGCCAAATCCGCATACGCATCCGCAGGACTCCAGCGCCCATCCAGGGGAGCGTACTTCGGATCGGAAAACTTCGTCCGCAGCAAGTAGGAACCTCCAGCCGCGATTTTACCGGCCTGTTGAAGCTCCTCCCGCGCACCCGTGAGCTCGGTCCGTATTTCCTTGGTGGCATTGCGTGCCTTGTCCAGCTCGGCCAAGCTATCCTTATGCTCCTTTTGAAGGATCTCATACCGGTCAGCGGCATTTTTTAACTCAATAGCCATCTCGGCCATCTTTTCCTCGCTTCGGCGATGAGTAGCCTGTTCAGCTCTCAGTTCCTTGGCCGCCTTTAGGGCAGCCGCATTGCTAACCCGAGCTTGTTCCTTGGCTTGGACAAGTTCTGCCCTCAAGGCCTCCACGGCAGCAGCACCATCTGCAGTCCGAACATATTACATTAATATCATGCCACCTCCATATTTTCCTATAGAAAGGAAGGCAGAGCACATACTTTGTGACTTGTCTAGCCTCTCGTTCACCAGTGTGATATCGGCATCAATCTATCAAATCTGCCTGGTCAGTTCAGAAACTTCCACGGACTGGCTGGCGGCCGAACTCACAGGTGCCTGCACATATTTATGGCGCAATCATTGATTTATGATCCCCCGTTTGCACCCTAGGGCGGGCAACCAAAGTCTCATGGGCTACTATCTATATGGAGCACACCTAACGCGTGCCTCACAGCCAAAAACAGTGTATTCTTCACTACATACCTCAAAGCTTCTGAGCAGACTTGCAAATGCTTCATTCAAACCGCTTAGAAGCGGATTTAAATCTTCTTGATCACGCGCTCATTAATGAGCGATGCTCCTCCGAGAGCGAACTCGCCCAAAGAGGGCCCGGCCAAGACGCTCCAAATGGACATCAAACTGTGCCAGACCCTTCCCATCGCCCCTTGCGGGAGCCAAACGCTCCGAGCTCAGGGCGGCTGACGCGTGGGCCTCCGGCTTTGGCAGATCCGGACTCCTCCGTGACGACACTTCGGCGTCGCCCGCTTCACGAGCCGGGGAGGTAGGTGGGGTCTCGCTCTCCATCATCTCCGGAGGAAGGTCCCCCGAAGACGAACTCCATTGAGAAAGGCTGCTAGCCGGACTGCGAAAGACGAATCCTGGTTATTGATCTAGGAGGAACGCAGTACCTTCGAATTAAAAATTAACTTACAGCTCGTTGGAGGGCTGGCCTATTGGTGGGCATGATGCGGTGAGGGTGCCCGTTGGGGCAGAGCCCCTGGTGTTATCTTTTTCCCTGGTTTGGGCGTCTCCGTCTCCGAGTCTTCGGAAGCGGCCCTCTTCTTCCCGCGCGGGGAGGAGGCCTTAGCCTCCCCTTCCCGACTATCCTCCCTAGGGGAGGCAACAATTCCCCCGGTTCGGATGCGTAGCATGTGAAGTTCGGTTTCTTCGTTCTTCCGCTCGTCTTCCCCTGAGTGCATTTTGCTGAGCACCCGGTCAAGCATCTTGGCCATGGTGGGACCAGGCGAGCCTTCGGGAAGTGGCGCCGGACACCTGATTCTCTCCGCCTTGCTGAGCCATTCCTGGCCACGGATGATTTTCAGAACAAGCAATCATAACAAATACAAAATACGGTGTCCGGCATCAAAGCTACTTACTTGGGTATCTAGGCGATTATAGCTTAGGCCCGCATCCTCGATGGTGTCCGGTCACTTTACTTTCCGTCCGAAGAATAATTTGCACATCTCTTCGAGCTTCAGGCCGAAGAAGTGCTTGAAGGTCCGTGGACCCTCCGGATTGAACTCCCACATCCGGAGAGGCCGGCGTTAGCACGGCAACATCCGTCGGATCAACATCACTTGCATTATGCTGACAAGATTAATGTCCCTTGCAAGAAGCTCCCGGATGCGATTCTGCAGTACTGGTATATCACCAGCGGGTCCCCAATTCTACGTCTGTCCAAGACGCCAACTATGACGGGGGGCCCGACCGAAACTCGGGGGTAGCCGCCCAATTTGTGCCTCTAGGAGCCGTGACATAGAACCACCTCCGTTGCCATACATCGGATACTTCTGGGAAAGAATCCTCTGGCCACGGGGCATCGCCGTTCCTGCTTATTATGGCACCTCCGCACTCCACATGTCGCCCCTCGATCATCTTCGGCGTCACATTGAAGGTCTTGAGCCATAAGCCGAAGTGTGGGGTGACATGGAGAAAAGCCTCGCACACGACAATAAACGACGAGATATGGAGGATAGCGTCGGGAGACAGATCGTGAAAATCCAGCCCATAATAGAACATGAGCCCCCTCACGAAGGGATCGAGGGCGAAACCCAGACCGCGGAGGAAGTGTGAGACGAAAACGTCACACTTGTTGGTCTCCGACGTAGGGATGACCTGCCCTGGAGTAGGGAGCCTGTGCTGGATATCTGCAGTCAAGTATCCGACCTCCCTAAGCTTTGCAATGTCCTTTTCTTCAATCGAGGAGGCCACCCATCGGCCTTGAGGGTCAGATCCGGACATATTGGAGGATTTCGGAGGGGTGGAGCTTAGGTTTTGGGTGTTAGAACTCGAGGTGCGAGAAGGCGCGATGAAGGTGAAAAAGGAGGCGTAGGTCTCGACACCTTTATAAAGGGGGTGAATATCAAGAGTCCCCGGTGTGACCGTTTGAGGTCTATCTAAAAAACACACGGGTTATACCAACAGCCGTCGTGGGGTCACGCGTGCTCATATTGATGGAAAATCCCGTAATAAGAGGAACACGAGCTCGGCCTCGAAGCGTGCCAATAAAGCCGCCTCGCAACACGGGTCGTTGTGGGGCAGGAAACATCGGTTCACATTAGACCAAGCCCCGATGCAAGGGCGCGGCGCACGAAGATTGCCAGCAAATCAGATCTATACCATACGAAGATCATCTTGCAGATCCGGCCATGGTCTACGTTTTTTATGACCACTTTGGAGTACTCGGAGGAGGAACCCGCCCTGCAATGCCGAAGACAAGATTGCACACCGGACTCATCGTCATTGAAGCCTGGTTCAGGGGCTACTGAGGGAGTCCTGGATTAGGGGGTATCTGGACAGCCGGACTGTGTACAACATCCGGACTATTGAAGCGTGAAGATACAAGACTCAAGACTTCGGCCCGTGTCCAGATGGGACTTTCCATGGCGTGGAAGGCTAGCTTGGCGATCCGGATATTATATTTCCTTCCTCGTAACCGACTCCATGAAAACACTAGCCCTCTCCGGCGTCTATATAAACCGGAGAGGTTGGTCCTTAGAAGGCCGATCACAATTACAATCATACCATCATAGGCTAGCTCTTAGGGTTTAGCCTCTACGATCTCGTGGTAGATCTACTCTTGTACTACCCATATCATCAATATTAATCAAGCAGGAAGTAGGGTTTTACCTCCATCGAGAGGGCCCGAACCTGGGTAAACATCTGTGTCCCTTGCTTCCTGTTACCATCAGCCTTGACGCACAGATCGGGACCCCCTGCCCGAGATCCGCCGGTTTTGACACCGACAGTAAGGCATCATGGCTTTGAGAAATTTACGCTTGATCCAATTGTCATTTGTATCCTTGCTCCCATGATCTCGGAGTGAGACCACGAGAGTGGTTAGTCTCCGGTAGAGCTCACGAGGTTCTTCACCTTCATTCATAAAAAAATCTTCAGCTTCATCTTGCACCACTTCATAGTTAGAGCGTTAAATGCTTGCACTTCCCTTGTAAAGGGAAACAACATGGTGCCATGCTTCCTTTACCACGGTGAATGGTCGGAGATGCGCAATATCTTTGGGAGAGATTGCATCTTGGATGATGAAGAGAGCATTCTCGTTGAATTGATTATTCGCGGCTTCTCTTGGGGTGAAGTTGCTTGGGTCATGCGGATAGAAACCTTGCTCAATGATTCTCCAAAGGTTAGTATTCACATGATTTAAATGACGTTTAAAGCGATATACCCAAGCGTCAAAATCCTCATTTTTCACAATCTTAGGAGGAGAACCAGCATGATTTAAATGAGTGGAGGGAATCGGTCCTCCATAGGTAAGTGGAGGTTCCACATGGGCAAAGATTCCATTTCCACTTTTACCACTAGACAAAGGAACTTTATCACTAGAGGCTTCCCCCTTGTCGGAGTTAGCAACCGTCACCTTGTTAGTGGGATCAACCACTTCCAATGGTGCGGTGGATAATTTAAGACCATCAAGAACATCCTTAAGCACGCCTTTGACCTCGGCCGTCATGGAGGTTTTAAATGTGTCCAAGGCCACATTGAGTTCCTCACGTGAGTCCGAGGTTCCCCCATCGGTCGTAGACGAGGACAGAATCACACCGGGGTGCTCCTCCTCACCGTCTACGGTGTCAACCATACTCTTCGGACGACAAAATCCTTAATAAAGAGACGAGGCTCTGATACCAATTGAAAGGATCGATATAGTTGACTAGAGGGGGGTGAATAGGCAACTAACAATTTTTAGCTTTTCTTTACCAATTTAAACTTTGCATCAAAGAAGGTTGTCTAGATATGCAACTAGGTGAGCAACCTGTATGATGCAACAACAATAAGTAAACGAGCAAGCAAGAGAAGTAACACAAGATAAGCTTGCACGAGTAAAGGGATGAGATAACCAAGAGTGGATTCGGTAAAGACGAGGATGTGTTACCGAAGTTCCTTCCCTTTGAGAGGAAGTACGTCCCCGTTGGAGCGGTGTGGAGGCACAATGCTCCCCAAGAAGCCACTAGGGCCACCGTATTCTCCTCACGCCCTCACAAAATGTGAGATGCCGTGATTCCACTATTGGTGCCCTTGAAGGTGGCGACTGAACCTTTACAAACAAGGTTGGGGCAATCTCCACAACTTAATTGGAGGCTCCCAACAACACCACGAAGCTTCACCACAATGGAGTATGGCTTCGTGATGACCTCAACCGTCTAGGGTGCTCAAACACCCAGGAGTAACAACATCCGCGAGGGATTAGTGGGGGGAATCAAATATCTCTTGGTGGATGTGTATATCTAGGCCTTCTCAACCAATCCCTAGGAGATCAATAAGTTTGATCGGCTAGGGAGAGAGATCGGGCGAAAATGGAGCTTAGAGCAACAATGGAGCTTGGAGGTGGAAGAGGTAGTCAAATCGGAGAAGAAGGCACCCCTTTTATAGTTAAAGAATAAATCCAACCGTTATCCACTTAACCAGCCCGCGACCTGTGGTACTACCACACCAAACAAGTGGTACTACCACGAGGGCTCACGGTACTACCGCAGAGAACCGCGGTAGTACCGCTGCCACGGCAGGGCCTAAGACCAGTCCTAAAGCGCTAAGGCAAAGAGCGGTAGAACCGCTCGGTACTACCGCACCCCTTGCGGTACTACCGCAAGGCAGGAATGGACTAGGCCGGGAAGGCACGGACATATAAAAGTACATCCGTGACTACTTCCGCCGAGTTTTGATCCATGCAAAAATCCGACACGGTACTACCGTAGACCTAGAGAAGTACTACCGCGTAGGGAGCGGATGTAAAAAATTACATCCGCCTGTACTACCGCTCATGCTGCTGAGCCTGGCCAGAGCGCACGGTACTACCGCGCCCAAGGAGCAGTACTACCGCGTACGGCGCAGAATTAAGAAGTTACATCCACCCCTACTACCGCACTAGCAGCAGTGCCTGGCCTGAGGCCACGGTACTACCGTGAGCACTTGCGGTACTACTGCGGCACATGCTGGTACTACCGCAAGGACCTGTGGTACTACCGCTCCTAAGGAGCAGTACTACCGCATGCCCCAATTCAGCAACACAAGGAGACCTTCATTTTGCGTAGACAAGGAGAGACGGAGGATGCTCCAAAGAGCCAAAGGAAAGGTGGTGTAAAAGGAGTAGAAGTGTGCGTGATGATTCCACCCAAACCTTTCCAAAGAGGACCCCCTCTTAATAGTACGGCTTTCCTACGACTCAAATCCACCGAAAAGAAACGTAGAGAAACGCCATCTTCAATAGTCTTAGAGGGGCACCAAATCGTCTTGTGCCTAGACATGATATGTCTGAAATACTCCATGCACACGATTAGTCCGCAAAAGCATTGGCATCAATCACCAAAACAACTAAGGGATAAATATGCCCTTACACTGTGGATCCCAAGCCAGCGTCGCAGAACGTGTCCTTCAGAAATGACAAAAGGGGCTCGATGGCAATGTAGAATGGAAAATTGTTGACAGCAAGCCAGAGGAGATCAGCGGCGGGGCCATGGATGAGATTGACGGCGGTTGAACCCGAGGGGTTTGGGGTGGGGCACTTAACAAAACACAGCCCGCCTCAGGGCGTGGCTGTTGATGACCTCGATGTCGTAGCTGGTGGACGAGACATGCCCGCATACTCTAGCCCGCTGCTTGAGTGCCTGCCGCCAGTAATGGTCGTCAGCTTCCTTGGTGACATCGGGCGAAGAGACCGCTATACACCTCTTTTGGGCCATTCGCTCCTCGAGCTCCACGGGAAGCGTAGCCGGGCTTAGGCTGCGACGGCGGGGACTTTGCTAGGGTTTCAAGAAACTCAGGGCGGCCTGGGTATGGAGATCGGTGGGTAAGCTGCACGGGCAAACCGGTAGATGTTGACAATGGAGGCCTTGTGGCGACGGCGGGGACTTTGCTAGGGTTTCAAGCAAGGGAGTGTGTGTGTGTGTGTGTGTGTGTGTGTGTGCGTGTGCGCGCGCGCGCACACCCGAGGAGATTTTGGTGTGTGTGTGTGTGGAGGGGGGGCGTAGGGTGTTTGATGAAATGACACGGGTACTGAAAAATTTATTATGCGCGAGTCAAACGCGGGATTGAAATGCCGGGCTATTGAAAATTTTGATGATAGTGCATCGAACACGGTCCGGAGATAACAACCGTGTGTTATGAAACAGAAAAACCCTCGAGGCGGGAAGATATTTTCTAGGGATGCAGGCGGGATTGGGAACAAGAAACATCGCACATGGTCCGGAGATAACAACGGTGTGTTATGAAACAGAAAAACCCTTGAGGCAGGCAGATATTTTTGAGAGCGGAGCCTCGTGGAGCCCAATGTACCGTGCGGATGTGTGCGTGTTAGGTGCACCGGCGTGGCACATGGTTAGTTTGAGTGAACCATGTCTGTTGCGTCATCCGACTTAATGTTCATAAATTTGGCGAAAAATGACAAGGGAGAGGGTCAGAACACGAACACACTTGCATGTGGACCAAATTTATGTATCAAAAGGGTGGTTTGATTTTCAAATACCAAATGCAACTTCGATGTGGCACCTCTCTCGCAAAGCGCACGGTATTGCTTGCCCCCACCCCCTCGTGTCGGCACGAAGGGAATCCTAAGCTATGAATGCATATGCCCCCTCCCCCCAACCGAGGTTCACCTAGCAAAGTGCGAAGTAGCTAGCAGCCCCCCTCCTCCCTCGTGTCGGCACGAAGGGAATCCTAAGCTATGAATGCATGCCCCCCAACCGTGGGTTCACCGTAGCAAAGTGCAAAGTAGCTAGCAGCCCCTCCCTCGTGTCGACACAAAGGGAATCCTAGCTAAGCTATGAATGCATGCCCACCCCCCAACCGAGGTTCACCCTAGCAAAGTGCTTGAAGTAGCTAGTAGCCACCCTCCCTCGTGTCGGCATGAAGGGAATCCTAAGCTATGAATGCACATGCCCCCCCAACCGAGGTTCACCTAGCAAAGTGCGAAGTAGCTAGCAGACCCCGTCACTTGTGTCGGCACGAAGGGAATCCTAAGCTATGAATGCATGCCCCCCCCCCCCGGAGGGAGTCCTGGATTAGGGGGTATCCGGACAGCCGGACTATATCCTTTGGTCGGACTGTTGGACTATGAAGATACAAGATTAAAGACTTCGTCCCGTGTCCGGATGGGACTCTCCTTGGCGTGGAAGGCAAGCTTGGCGATACGGATATCTAGATCTCCTCCCATTGTAACCGACCCTGTGTAACCCTAGCCCCTCCGGTATCTATATAAACCGGAGGGTTTAGTCTGTAGGACCAACAACAATCATACCATAGGCTAGCTTCTAGGGTTTAGCCTCTACGATCTCGTGGTAGATCAACTCTTGTACTCCTCATATCATCAAGATCAATCAAGCAGGAAGTAGGGTACTACCTCCATCGAGAGGGCCCGAACCTGGGTAAACATCGTATCCCCTGCCTCCTGTTACCATCCGCCTTAGATGCACAGTTCGGGACCCCCTACCTGAGATCCGCCGGTTTTGACACCGACATTGGTGCTTTCATTGAGAGTTCCACTATGCCGTCGCCGTAAAGCTAGATGGCTCCTCCGATCATCGATAACGATGCGGTCCAGGGTGAGGTTTTCCTCCCCGGACAGATCTTCGTATTCGGCGGCTTCACACTGCGGGCCAACTCGCTTGGCCATCTGGAGCAGATTGAGAGCTACGCCCCTAGCCACCAGGTCAGGTCTGGAAACTTGAATTACACTGCCGATGTCCGCGGAGACTTAATATTCGACGGATTCGAGCCCATGCTAGGTGTGCCGCACGATCACGACGAGCATGATGTAGCTCTGTCGTCGGACAGTGTTCAGGAAATCACGCCAGCAACCACTCCGGCCTTCAATCCGGAACGGACGGCGCCATCCGAGGACGGGTAGATAGACCCCGCCTTGGAGGCTGCACCCTCAATGGTGATAGAGCCGAATACTAACCTTACCCCTGACGAGAACCCTGACGCCGAACCGCTAGACTCGTCTCCGGCCACGGACTCCGAACCGCCTGCGCCCATGCCTATAGAATCCGATCGGGCGTCGATCATGGAGTTCACCTCCGTGGATATCTTTATGCACTCACCCTTCGGCGATGTACTAAACTCGTTAAGGTCTCTCTCCCTGTCAGGAAAACCTTGGCCGAACTATGTTCGGCTAGAATGGGATGCGGATGACGAAGAAATTCACCCCCACCCACCACCCACCACCCACTTAGTAGCCACTGTCGATGATTTAACCGACATGCTCGACTTCGACTCCGAAGATATTGATGGTACGGACAACGATGAAGGTGATGAACAGGAACCACTGCCCACGGGGCACTGGACCGCCACCTCATCACATGACATATACATGGTGGATACACCCAAAGAAAATGACGACGAGGAACGAAAAGATGCAGCGAAAGACAGCTCCCTCGAGAAGCAATCAAAGGGCACCGTAGGCGTCGCCCCAAATCCCGCCTCGGCAAAAACAGTGATAACAGCGCAAGAAAAAACAATACCACGGTCGAATCCGGAGGAAACGATGACCAAATGGACCCATCGATAGAGCAAGGTGAGCCAGCGGACAACGAACAAAGTATGGAGCCGCTGACCGAACACGGCGATGCCGAGCATCAAGCTAATCAACCCGTCTCCGGAAAAGAGAACAGTCCGGATGACAACGAACACATCATCCCAGAAAGGCAGCTGGAGCAAGAGAACCTCCATAGAAGGGTTATCGCCACTGCGAGGAGTCTGAAGAAGCAGAAGCAACGACTCATGGCCGCACAAAACACACTCAACAGTAGATGGAACAAGGTGCTCGATACGGCAGAAAAGTATGGTGGCAGTCACCACACGAAGAGCTACCCAAAGCGAAAACTACTGCCTGAATTTGACGATGAGGCTTTAGAGCCCCCACAACCCAAAAAATAAAACCGCCGACCGGTCGGATCGACGACCTCGTGGCCGCGATAGAGCAGCCAACGAGGCCGCACATAAGTCAGTACATGACCCACGCGAGGACTCGCATCAAAGGTCCGGGGAAACGCGCTCCAGCAATCAACCAAAACCAAATATCACAACCGTCCGAACGCCATGGTGCAGCTAAATACAGGGGTGCCGCACACCCCCTATGTTTCACCAACGAGGTATTAGACCATGAATTTCCAGAAGGATTCAAACCAGTCAACATAGAGGCGTACGACGGGACAACAAACCCAGGGGTCTGGATTGAGGACTTCATCCTCCATATTCATATGGCTCGTGGAGACGATCTCCATGCCATCAAATACTTGCCCCTCAAGCTCAAAGGACCAGCTCGGTACTGGATGAAAAGCCTCCCCGAAAACTCCATCGGAAGTTGGGAGGAGCTCGAGGATGCTTTTCGGGCTAATTTCCGAGGGACTTATGTCCGACCTCCGGATGCAGACGATTCGAGTCATATAATTTAACAGCCTGGGGAGTCAGCCCGAAAGCCTTGGAACAGGTTTCTCACTAAGAAGAACCAGATTGTCGACTGTACGGACGCCGAAGCCTTAGCAGCTTTCAAGCACGTCCAAGGAGATTTAATGGCTTGCCGGACACCCGGCCAAGAAAAACCAAGAACAATGGCAGCCCTAACAAGCCTCATGACCCGCTTTTGCGCGGGCGAGGACAGCTGGTTAGCCCGAAGCAGCACCAGTGACCCAAGCACATCCGAAGTCAGGGATGGCAATGGAAAACCACGACGCAGTAAAAACAAACGCCGGAACAAAGAAGACAGCCCAGATAACACGGCTGTAAACACCGGATTCAGGGGCTCTCGACCGGGTCAGCGGAAAAAGCCCTTTAAAGGCAACAGAGATGGACCGACCAGCCTAAACAAGATTCTAGACAAACTATGTCAGATCCACGGCACCCCCGACAAACCTGCAAATCATACCCATAGAGAATGTTGGGTCTTCAAGCAGGCCAGCAAGCTAAACGCCGAACACAAGGGGGAGGACACACCATGCGAAGACGAGGATGAGCCTCGCCAGCAAGGCACTGGGGGACAGGAAAAATTCCCACCAGAAGTCAAGACAGTAAACATGATCCACGTGACAAAGAGGAGAAACAAATATGTACTCCGAAATACACAAGCCGTAGAGCCCGTCACCCCTGAGTTCTACCCTTGGTCGGCCCGCCCGGTCACTTTTGATCGCAAGGATCACCTAATAAGCATCCGACATGAAGGATCAGCCGCCTTGGTGCTGGACCCAATAATAAACGGATACCATCTCACACGAGTCCTTATGGATGGCGGCAATAGTCTAAGTTTGATATATCAGGACACCATCCGCAAAATTGGGATAAACCCAATAAAAATCAGCCACAGTAATACTACCTTCAAGGGAGTAATACCAGGCACAGAGGCTCGCTGCACGGGCTCTCTAATACTAGAGGTTGTGTTCGGCTCGCCCGACAACTTCCGAAGCGAAAAGTTAACCTTCGACATTGCTCCATTCTGAAGTGGCTATCAAGCACTACTCGGATGAGCGGATTTCACTCATTTTAATGCAATATCGCATTATGCTTTTCTTAAGCTTAAAATGCCCGGTCCACGTGGCATCATCACAGTACATGGAAATGTTGAGCGCTCCTTACGAGCAGAAGAACATACGGCTGCTTTAACAGCCGAACACTAGACGGCCTCACCACCAGAACAGATGACCGGTCGTTAAGACCACGTACACGTTTAGACGAGTCCGGTTAATCATTGGATAGAGATTGGTTTGATGCTTGTACCCTTGTAGACGGTACCGGTAAGCTTCGAGCGATAGTTTGGCTCAACTTTACCCATCTTAACTTTTAAATGGTTTATTTATAATAGCCAATTTTTTGCACGACAACTTTCAACTAAGTTCCTCTCTTTTACAGATGACAATCGTACTACACCCGTCCAGGATACGGCACAACGGAGACACAGGCGCAGACGTGCAGCAGGGACCCGTTCAAAGGTTTCTCTTTAGATTAAGACCCTGCGTAAACCTTTTTTACTGTCTTTTGTTGTTCACATCCTCCGGATTCTCAATACAACCGAGAAGGATGCTGACGTTTTTGGCATGTGGCCACGTCAGAATATTGCTCATACCCGGACACTAGGGGCTCAGTATCTAAGGGCATCATTTAGCCCGGTATATATCTCAAAGACCAAATACCTTAGGGAGTGTTCAGCGTCGCGAGTTTGGCCTTATATGCATCAGCTCCGAATCATGTCTTTGGTCAAATGTTGGGTTTGCCCGGCTCCTGTGTTTTGCTACCTTACGTTCCGCTCTATCGACTAAGGCGGCACCAGGAGAACTACTGCGATTGTGCCCTGGTTCGGCCGGACGAGCACCTTAGTAGAGAAATCCCAAAACTAATTGTCATGATAAAGCGCGAGACTGGTCAACCACTCGATGACCTAACGGAATTTTCGGGATTCCTCCGTGTTAACGAAGGGCCGTTTCCCGTCCAGGCATGTACGCGCCCCGTATTCGGATGAGCGCGGAGCCACCAAGGGCTATATAGTAGCCCCACTGTCAAAGTCCTATGGCTAAGTGGAAGTGTTAAAACAATATAGTCCGGATTGCCTCGTTTGCTGCGCTATCACCTCCTTAATGGACCAAGACGTTGGATCAAGTGTGAACACGCGTCTTCTGCGAACACCCCCACATTATACACGTGGGGGCTGAAGCCGACGACTGCAAACTTTCAGGTTATATAAATATTTACATAAACGGCCGCACAAGAGGCATCATCATACTTTCAGGCAAAGTATAAAAATAGCCTTTACAATTCAGTAAAACATTGTTTTTCAATGGGAATACATGTCACTAGAACATCATATTCTTCGAGCACTGAGCTTCTATTAAACGAGCACCTTCAAGGACTTCGTCAAAGTAGTGCTCGGCAGCTACTCGGCCAACGGCGAACTCGGGGTTGCAATTGCGGTGGCCTCCATCTCCGCCCAGTATGTCTTGACACGGGCAAGCGCCATCCGCGCACCCTCGATGCACGCCGACCTCTTCATAATGTCGATGCGCGGCACGGTACCAAGGTATTGTTGCACCAAACTAAAATAACTGTTCGGCCTTGGCCTTTCCGGCCATAGATAATCCACAAAAGACCTCATGGCGAGCCCATACAACCTATGGAGCTCGGCCCATTCGGCCGTCCGCTCATTCAAAGGAAGCGGGCGCGCTGGAATGTTAAATTGTGACCAAAACAGCTTCTCCACTTCGCGATCTTTTTGATCTTTGAAGTATTCGGCCGCATCAGCGGCACTTGCGGCCAAATCCAGATAAGCGTCCGCAAAACTCCACAGCCAATCCAGCGGAGCGTACTGAGGATCTACGAACTTCTTCCACGGCAAAAAGGGCTTCCCAGCCGCAATATCCCCGGCGTGACGCAGCTCCTCCTTCATCGCTCTAATTGTAGAGCGGGCGTCCTTGGCCGCCACCGTGGCCTTCTCCAGGTCTGCCGTCTTCGCTCGATCTTCCTTTTTGAGAAGCTCGTAACGGCCGGCGGCATCTTTCAATTCCACAGCCATCTTGGCTATTTCCTCCTTGCTTCGGCAATGAGCAGCTTTTTCGGCTCTCAGCTCCTCGACCGCCTTTCGTATGGCCGCATCACTTTTCCTGGCTTGTTCTTTGGCCCGGGCAAGTTCCGCTCGAAGGGTCTCCACGGCCGTAGCTCCATTTGCAGTCGCAACATATTAAAAATACTGGCATCGTGCACCTCTTACTACGTACCGATCACTGGAGAAATCACATACCCTGTGCCTCGTCAAGCCGCTTGTTGACAAGCACGATGTCGGCATCTGCCGCATCAAGTTGCTGCTTCAGCTCGGCAAACTCACCAGTCCGGCTAGCCACCGGACCTTTCGCCACCTACATATGAGGACGGCCGGATTGTTACCTGGGACTATGATCGTCTGTTTGCTGCTGTTTTCGACAGCAACCAGAGTCTCATGGGCTACTATCTGCACATGACACACCTTAACGTGTGCGGTACTGTCAAAAATACACATTATTTCACGTACCTCAAAACCTTTCAGTAGACTCATAAAGGCTTCACGCAACCCGCTTTCGGCGGATGAAATCCTCTCAACAACTGTACCCATTAGCGTGCGATGCGCTTCTAAGGTAGCCGCCTGCTCTAGCAGATCCTTCAGTGTGTCCGACCGCATAACAGACGGTGCCGGACCCTTCCCGTTGCTCTCTTCAAGAGCCGGATACTAAGGACTTTGAGTGGCCAAAGGATTACCCTCTGGCCTTGCTGGATCAGGAGAAGCCCTCTGCGACGACGCCTCGGGGTCGCCCGCCTCATAAGGCGGGAGGGCATGGGGAGGCGTTTCGCTCTCCATCATCTCCGGAAGAAGATCCCCCGAAGACGAACTCTGCCGAGAATGGCTATGATCCGGACTACAAGATAAGCGTTCCGGTTATTTTTGTCAGAAGCAAAGCGGGATTTTTTTTACTATTAAGTCCCCTTTCTACTTACAAATTTCGGCCGGGGCTGACTTTATGCGGGCATTGTGCGGCCGGGTACTCCCGGTGACCTCCGCGAAGATTTCTTCCCCCGTTTAGAGACAATTGTCTCCGGGTCTTCAGAGGCGGCCCTCTTCCTTCCTTGGGAAGGGGGAATTTCAGTTTCTTCCCCCCCGATTATCCTCCTTCGCAGAGGCACTAGCCTCTTTCTTACCCCCTTTGTCTTCCCCTAAGTGCACTTGGTAAGGCGCGAGCTCCAGCATCCTGGCTAGTACTGGATCTGGTGAGACCTTAGGGAGGGGGGCCGGACACCTGATCATCTTCACCTTTGTTACCCAGACCTGGTCAAAGAGCGACTTTTTAGAATGATGTTGGGATAAATAAAGATACAGCATGTTCGGTTATAGGACTACTTACTTGGGTATCTGGACGATTGTAGTTCAAACCCGCATCCTCGGTGGTGTCCGGACACATTATTTGTGGTCCGAAGAACAATTTATACATCTCCTTGGGTGTCATGCCAAGGAAATGATGGATAGCACGCGGTCCCTCCGGGTTGAACTCCCACATGCGGAGGGGATGACGTTTGCAGGGCAGGACTCGACGAATTAACATGACTTGCATTACCGTGATTAAACTGATGTCTCTCTCTAGGAGATCCTGGATACGGCTCGCAATATTGGCACATCCTTTATCGGCCCCCGCCTAGCCCCTTGTTGACCCATGACGCTAGTTGTATGGGGGGCGAAAAAAATAGGGCAGCCACCCACTTGGTGCCCCCGAGCTGTGATATAAAACCATTCTCGTTGCCATAAGCTGGACACCTCCTGGAAAGAACCCTCCGGCCATGGGGCACCGGTACTTTTGCTTATTATTGTGCCTCAAGACTCTGCGTGTCGCCTCGATCATCTTCGGCTCCACCTTGAAGGTCTTGAGCCACAGGCCGAAGTGAGGGGTAATACAGAGGAAAGCTTCACACACGACAATGAACGCCGAGATATGGAGGACAGTATCCGGAGCCAGATCATGGAAATCCAGCCCATAGTAAAACATGAGCCCCCTCACGAAGGGATCTAGGGCAAGACATAGCCCTCGGAGGAAGTGAGATATGAACACAACGCTCTCGCCGGGTTTGGGAGTGGGAATGACCTGCCCTCGAGCAGGCAGCCGGTGCGGGATCTCGCCGGTCAGAAACCTGGCCTCTCTTAACTTTTTGACGTCGTCCTACATGATGGAGGAAGGCATTCACCAACCTTGAAGGTTGGATCCGGACATGGTTGAAGGTCCAAAGCGCCTGACCTGAGCTTCGGGTGTTGGAACTCGAGACGGGGGAAGGATTTGATTGAGTTTGAGGAGTAAAAAGGATAGGCCTTGGTCTCTTTATAAAGAGGGTGAATACCAAGCGCCCTCCTCGTGATCGTTTGGGACTTGCCTACAATCGAGGAGTTATACCAACGGGCACGATTGGTTTACCCATGCCCGTATTGATAAGAATCCCGCGATAAGGGGACACGATCTCTGCTTCGACAAGACGTGCCAAGGAAACCGCCTCGCGATATGCGCCAAGGCTGGTCGAGAATAACGGTTCGAATAAAGACCGGGCCGTGGTATGTTGTCATGATATCGAGTGTGTCAGCAGAACAGATTTGTGGAAATATTGTACTCTCTACGGTGGCATGTGGAACTTGTTTTGCAGAGCCGGACACTATCCTTGTGTTCAAAATCTTCTACAGAGTATTCGGAGGAAGGAACCCGCCTTGCAATGCCGAAGACAATCTGCGCGCCGGACTCATCATCATTGAAGCCTGGTTCAGGGGCTACTGAGGGAGTCCTGGATTAGGGGGTATCCGGACAGCCGAACTATATCCTTTGGTCGGACTGTTGGACTATGAAGATACAAGATTGAAGACTTCGTCCGTGTCCTGGATGGGACTCTCCTTGGCGTGGAAGGCAAGCTTGGCGATACAGATATGTAGATCTCCTCCCATTGTAACCGACTCGTGTAACCCTAGCCCCCTCCGGTGTCTATATAAACCGGAGGGTTCAAATTGTGAGGACCAACAACAATCATACCATAGGCTAGCTTCTAGGGTTTAGCCTCTACGATCTCGTGGTAGATCAACTCTTGTACTACTCATATCATCAAGATCAATCAAGCAGGAGGTAGGGTATTACCTCCATCGAGAGGGCCTGAACCTGGGTAAACATCATGTCCCCTGCTTCCTGTTACCATCGGCCTTAGACGCACAGTTCGGGACCCCCTACCTGAGATCCGCCGGTTTTGACACCGACACCTCTCAACTGAGGTTCACCCTAGAAAAGTGCAAAGAAGCTAGCAGCCACCCCTCCCTCGTGTCGGTACGAAGGGAATCCTAAGCTATGAATGCACATGCCCCCCAACCGAGGTTCACCTAGCAAAGTGCAAAGTAGCTAGCAGCCCCCCTTGTGTCGGCACGAAGGGCATCCTAACCTATGAGCATGCCCCCCTCCCCCGCAACCGAGGTTCACCTAACAAAGTGAGAAGTAGCTAGCACCCCCCACCCCCCCTCATGTCGGCATGAAGGGAATCCTAATTAAGCTATGAATGCATGCCCCCCAACCGAGGTTCACCTAGCAAAGTGCGATGTAGCAACTCCCCCCCCCCCCCACACACACACACTTTCAGTCGGCGGGCCAGAGAGGCATATATCTCACCAAGATGGATCGTAAAACGGACCAAGAATAATCCACCTTGGTCGTACAACCTCTCTCTTGTTGTTGGTCAAAGTGATGGCCGTCCATGCGACACCGGAGATGGGCTAGCTCGCCTATAATCACTCAAGTAGCTAGTCCCCGAAGACAACCACTACATGCGTGTTGCCCAAACATATGTATGGAGATGTGTGTTTTTGAGTAACAATGGAAAAACTCTGATGTGGCACCGTGATTTCGACATAGAAATCCCCACACTGAGTGAGGGTTAGGTTGACGATGCATATGTATGTTACACCACACTTCAAGCCAACAACGGGGATTCATATATGCATGCATGCGTGCATAGTATATGCGCTCAAACTTAATTAGGTCTGAATCTCACCATGACCTATACTACGATAACATGAACCAAAAATGAAGAATCCGCCATGGTAACCTATCTTGTTGTTGGTCAAGGTGATCATGGATATCCACGCGGGCCCACGAATATATAGGCTTGTCGCCGATAACCACGCGAGGGAGTGTATCATTCGAAGGCAACCACTACATGCATATGTATGGAGGTGATGCGTGCACACATGTTTGAATACACAACGTTGATCTGGCGCGTGTGTCAAAAATCGTACACTAGCTCCCCACACAAAGCGAGATCAGTTCATGATGGTGTCATTGTACTAGACACTTCGACTCGATGGGAGGGATTCATGCGTACACATGCAGGTGTGTGTGCTCAAAGTGTATCATGCATGTCATCCCAGAGCAAAAATAATAACCCCCTCCTAAGTCAAATTAACCTCTCTTGTTGTTAGGCAAAAAGAAGGGATGGACCAAGCGGACCCACAGATGGAAAGCATCGATATCACTGATAACCGCTTAATTGGGTGCGAGAGGAAAACCACCCACTTTGCATGTGGGCCAAACATATATATGTTGAATACCCAAAATGCACAACTTTGATGTGCCACATGCCTCAAAAACCGTAAACCATGCACCCACACAGAGCGAGGTTCATATCAAGCATACTACATATGATGGTCCCCTTCCCCCCTCTTCACCGCATACTATATGCTCCTGCCGTAATATATGTACAACCCAAAAGAATCCTCATCGATGGTGAAATTAATTAACCTCTCCCAATGTCAAAGTGATGCATGCATGCATGCATTGACGATGGCCTCATGCGCCCACAGATGGAAGCGTCACACGTGAGTGTCCTAGCTAGGATATATATGCATGTGGCCCAAAAAGGTGTTGTGTGATGTTTGAATAACCAATTTCACAATTTTGATGTGGCACGTGCCTCGGTAACCAAAAATTCCCGACACTGAGTGGGGTGTACTTGTTCACGGACGCATATGTATAGTATATATGCTAGTCCCCTCCCACCTCTTCGACGCGTACTATAAACCACCATAACACAAACAAAAAAGATTCTACCTTGCTGGTCAAATTAACCTCACTGCCGGCTGTTTGTCAAAGTGATGGACGACTACCTCGCGGGCCCACAGAAAGCATCACATGTGAGTATCGAGTGTCGTGTAGGACAACCATCGACTGCATGTGGCCAAAACATTTATGTATGAAAGGGTTGTGTAATGTTTTAAATAACGATTTCACGACTCTGATGTGGCACCAGCCTGCCTAACAAAACGGCCAACCCAGACGGTGGCTCACAACTCGTAGTGTATCGCGAGCCACCCGCCACCCCTGCATTTACACACGCACACACACACCGCGAATCCACTGCAACTAGGATGCATGTTAAATTAATTATCCCGCGGTGAACATACATGTTACCAAAGGAGAGACGTTTTGATTTCAAAAAAATCACAGAGATCATTAAGACGTTTTAGTACATTGATTAATTGATTTTCTATGGGTATAATGTGCAAAAATCAAATTTGAGCTACATGCACACATGAAAGTGCACCTAAATGGATTGCAAAAACACATGTGTCTCAGTGGGTGCATGTTTACTCCCCGTGCAACAAATTTAAAACATTGAAAATCTTGAATTTTAAATTCTAGTACATCCAAAACTTATTTGAAGTTCATGAAATTTATCGTGTTGTCATATGGACACCAATACAAAGTGGCATTGTACTTTTTTTGGTCAAATTTGAGACCAGTTTTGATGTAATCTTTATCTAATTACAGACGGGAGAATATTAATAATTGGGAACCAATATCCCAAACGGATTATTTATTCGAACCGAGAGCGTTAGACCAACAATGGATACATGCCATGCTTCTGTTAAGCAATAAAGCGGCAACATTAATCATCCAAATAGAAAAACAATATACGTGTCTCCACGCGACCCGTGTGGCGCCCGAGCACGCGTGAGTTGATGGGACGCGTCCGCCGCGCAGGCAGACAGGGAGGCATGCGTGCAGGTGTGTGAATTGACGGAGGCATGCTCGCTATGCAGTGTCATCGGGAGGCGTGCGAGTAGCTGTGTGAAACTTTGGTAGGCATGCCAGCAGTCCGGTGCGCAGGCTCACCGGGGGGCAAGCCATCGGTTTGACCGCCGCCCGCCTCTCTCCCACTACTCCCACTACTCCATATTAATGGTGCGCCCGAGCGGTCGAACTCCCCATCCTCGCTACGCACACACAATCCTCTCTCTCCGCTTGCATCCTCGACGCCGCTCTCAGTCCTCAAAGCCGTCAGTGTATGAGGATGCCGCCGAAGCACCCCATCGGAGGGAGTGGCGACGTCGGGGCTGCTAAAGCACTGAAGCACGGCGTGAAGATGGAGACAGAGGTTGCCGTCACCGCCGGCGAGTTATCGCTGCACCCTGACGTCGTCGACGGCGTCGAGCTTCCACTTCACGGCATAATCGAACCATAATCTCTGGATATGTATAAATAAATAGCCATAAATTCCTAATCCTACTTCACGGCATGTAATCAGTGATTTGATGCCAAATTTGTTTTACTATTTGTATAGGTGCTGTCTTACGATGTGGAAAATGAGGATGAAGATGCCGAGAGGAGGTACAAGAGGCGAATCCTGAGGGAGCTTTATGCGGGAATGCATAACAGGCATATTAGGACCTGGAACGACGGCTGTGGATGCCCATTTTGCAAGCACAAGATTCATGACGCATATCTAAGTGTTCTGGCGCATGCAAGAGGACGGGCCATTGGCTCCTTCAAGCAGAAGTATTCTCATAGGGTGGCACACGACGCGTACACCGAGTACCTGGAGAAGCTTCAGGATTGTGTCGACCGCCTGTGAGATGAGACGTGGGATGGATCGAACTATGTACGCTTGAGTATGCTTAACGACGGTTGAACTATGTACTTATGGTTGAACTATGATTATGTATGTGTACGCTTATTATCTATCTCTGAGTATGTTAAATATTTCGCCAAATTTTGGTAAAAATTACAACGGGGGACCAATAAACCAGGATGGATGTAGTACGTCAATCACACACGGTTTCCATAATTGGAACCGTGTGCAATGACTTTCATTTTGCGTGCTACGTCAATCACACACGGTTCGCTCTAGCAAACCGCCGCCCCCAAAATTCTTTGTGAGACAGAAAACCCTCACCATCCAATTCAAAAAAGAAAAAAGAAAACCCTCACCATCCCCACGTCACAAAAACCCTCACCCCGCCCGCCACCCCCTCGGCCCCTCCGGTACATTCCCCATTCACACCTGCACAAGCTCCTCCATGTCTATGACCTGGCACCGCCTATCGCGGAGGTAAACACTTAGCTCGACACTTGCTGCCAGGCTGCCGGCAAAGCCCATCGCATTTCGCCACTTCCGCTTGCCTCCGCCTATCGCCATCGACTTTCTCGACGCTGCTCGCGGTCGACCCAGCTCCGCTCGGTTGGGGAATCTGCCGTACTATGGGTTCTTTCTCATGGACGACAAGGTAACTAATTTAACGAGATATTATCATCTCTTATCCCAGTTCATCTGCCTCCTTTAATCACCCGGCGGAAATTGCCGTGAATTCATTTTTATTCGAGCTGATTTGAGGGTTTTGTTTCATTCATCGAGCGTACAGTGCACCGACACTTCAGGACTTGGCGACCGCCGCCAGAGATTCCATCTCATCGTACCAGATAACTTGAGGACGTGCCCGGTATGTTCAATCTCACCCTAAATCGGTTGGCATGGCCTGCTTTGCTGAACATATTCTAAATATTGCTACATTTGGATAAAAGGTGCCACATGCACCATATACGTCAAAGAGGATTTTTTCCCCTCTTCTTTCTATATTAGGCAAATTAATGATGTATTGTTCTTTCGATTACTCTCATATTTCCATGACATCATGTTTACCCTATCTATTTAATTATAGACTTTTGTCCTTCGATTTCAACTGTTGTACAGTTCTTTCAATTTGGGCCCATATTTGCATGTTACCATATTTTCTTTAACAATCCTACCATTTTCTGCAGGACATCCCTCGCTATGCAACAGATTATGTAGTGCACAATTTTTCCCTTTACATACATCAAGGCTCCACGAATGTCATACTGCACACAAACCATGGATTTACAATCATTGCTACTGTAAGACTTGATGAACATTGAGGGAGTCCTGGATTAGGGGGAGTCCGGATAGCCGGACTATAGCCTTTGGCCGGACTCCTGGACTATGAAGATACAAGATTGAAGACTTCGTCCCGTGTCCGGATGGGACTTTCCTTGGCATGGAAGGCAAGCTTGGCGATACGGATATGTAGATCTCCTACCATTGTAACCGACTCTGTGTAACCCTAACCATATTCGGTGCCTATATAAACCGGAGGGTTTTAGTCCGTAGGACGAACAACAATCATACCATAGGTTAGCTTCTAGGGTTTAGCCTCTCTGATCTCGTGGTAGATCTACTCTTGTACTACCCATATCATCAATATTAATCAAGCAGGAGTAGGGTTTTACCTCCATCGAGAGGGCCCGAACCTGGGTAAAAACATCATGTCCCTTGTCTCCTGTTACCATCCGCCTAGACGCGATTCGGGATCCCCTACCCGAGATCCGCCGGTTTTGACACCGACATTGGTGCTTTCATTGAGAGTTCCTACGTATGCGTCATCCTTAGGCCCGATGGCTTCTCCGATCATCAACAACGATGCGCTCCAGGGTGAGACTTTTCTCCCCGGGCAGATCTTCATATTCGGCGGCTTTGCACTGGAGCAGATTGAAAGCTACGCCCCTGGCCACCAGGTCAGATTTGGAAGTTTGAATTACACGGCTGACGTCCGCGGAGACTTGATCTTCGACGGGTTCGAGCCACAGCCAAGCGCGCCGCCTTTATCACGAGGGCATGATCTAGCTCTGCCGCGAACGGTGTCCTAGAGCCGCACCGATTATGCCTCCGACCTTTAGCTCGGAGCCGACCGCGCCGATCGAGGACGGGTGGCTGGACACCGCCTCGGGGGCTGCGATCTCTACGGTGATTGAGCCGTACACCTACCCCGTCCTTTGTGAAGCCCGTAACTCCAAGGTGCCGGACTCCTCTCCGGACTCCGAACCTTCCGCACCCCTGCCAATCGAATCCGATTGGGCGCCAATCATGGAATTCACTGCCGCGGACATCTTTCAAAGACTCGCCCTTTGGCGACATCCTCGAACTCACTAAAGTCTCTCTCTTTATCGGAGAGCCACGGCGTACTATGGTCAGGAAGGTTGGGATGCGGACGACGAAGAAATTCAAAGCCCACCCACCACCCACTTCGTAGCCACTGTCGATGATTTAACCGACATTCTCGACTTCGACTCCGAAGACATCGACGGTATGGACGGCGATGCAGGAGACTATCAAGAACCAGCGCCTACAGGGCACTGGAAAGCCACCTCGTCATACGACATATACATGGTGGACATCCCAAAAGATGGGAATGGCGATGGAACAGCGGAGGATGACCCCTCCAAGAAACAGCCTAAGCGCCGGCGTCAGCGGCGCCGCTCTGAATCCCGCCACAGCAAAAACGGTGATTTCGGCACAGGAGACAATAACACCCCGGACAGTGCCGAAGATAACCCCCTCCAACAGGATTCAGCGCAAGAGGATGGAGAAGCCAGCCCTCATGAGAGAGCGGCAGAAAGAGAGGTAGAGGACGATAATTACATGCCTCCCTCCGAAGATGAGGCAAACCTCGACGACAACGAATTCGTCGTGCCCGAGGATCCCGTCGAACAAGAGCGTTTCAAACGCAGGCTCATGGCCACGGCAAGCAGCCTCAAGAAAAAGCAGCAACAGCTTAGAGCTGACCAAGACTTGCTAGCTGACAGATGGACTCGAGTGCCCCTCCAAGAGATACCCAAAATGCAGGCTGCTACCCCGATTAGAGGAGGAAGCACCCAAACCTACATCACCAGCGCATGATATGGCTGACCGGCCACCTCGTGGCCGTGACAGAGAGGCCTCTCGGCCCTCAACTCAAGTCGTACCCCGGCGCCGCTCAAAAAATACCAAGGCGCGGGGAAATGCGCCAGACCTGCGAGATATATTGGAGGACAAGGCAAGGCAAACAAGATCGATCTACGGATCGGCGTGGCGCCACGACACGTGACGATAACCGTCACGCCGGATATGGCAAACTCCGACCGGGCCGAACACAGTAGACAAAGCTCATTTGAGCTACGTCGTGATATAGCCCAATACAGAGGCGCCACACACCCACTATGCTTCACACATGAAGTGATGGATCATCAAATCCCTGAGGGTTTCAAACCCGTAAACATTGAATCATACGATGGCACAACAGATCCTGCGGTTTGGATCGAGGACTATCTCCTTCACATCCACATGGCCCGCGATGATGATCTACGCGCCATCAAATACCTCCCACTCAAGCTTAAAGGACCAGCCCGGCATTGGCTTAACAGCTTGCTAGCAGAGTCAATTGGTTGTTGGGAAGACCTGGAAGCCGCATTCCTCGACAATTTCTAGGGCACATATGTGCGACCACCAGACGCCGATGACCTAAGCCACATAATTCAGAAGCGAGAGGAATCAGCCAGACAATTCTGGACACGGTTCCTAACCAAGAAAAATCAAATCATCGATTGTCCGGATGCCGAGGCCCTTGCAGCCTTCAAACACAACATCCGCGACGAGTGGCTTGCCCGGCACCTAGGACAAGAAAAGCCGAAATCCATGGCAGCCCTCACAACACTCATGACCCGCTTTTGCGGTGGAGAGGACAGCTGGCTAGCTCGTAGTAACAACATGACCAAGAGCCCGTAATTCGGATACCAAGGACAGCAATGGCAGGTCGCGTCGCAACAAGCACAAGCGCCGCGATTAACAGCGATAATGCCGAGGACGGCGATCAATGCCGGATTCTGTGCTCTAAACCGGTCAATGAAAAAGCCATTTAAAATAAATACTTCGGGCCCGTCCAATTTGGACCGAATAGTCGATGGCTCGTGCCAGATACATGGCATCCCTGAAAAGCCAGCCAATCACACCAACAAGGATTGTTGGGTGTTCAAGCAGGCAGGCAAGTTAAATGCCGAAAACAATGACAAGGGGTTGCATAGCAATGACGAGGAGGAGCCCCGGCCGCCGAACAATAGAGGACAGAAGGGCTTCCCCCCGCAAGTGCAGACGGTGAACATGATATACACAACCCACATACCCAAAAGGGAGCGGAAGCGTGCACTAAGGGACGTATATGCGATGGAGCCAGTCCCCCCAAAGTTCAACCCGTGGTCTTCCTGCCCGATCACTTTTGATCGAAGGACCACCCACTAGCATCCGCCATGGCGGATTCGCGCGCATTGGTTCTAGACCCAATCATTGACGGATTTCACCTCACTAGAGTCCTAATGGACGGCGGCAAAGAACCTGAACCTGCTTTATCGGGATATGGCGCATAAAATGGGCATAGACCCATCAAGGATTAAACCCACAAAGATGACCTTTAAAGGCGTCATACCAGGTGTAGAGGCCAATCAGACAGGCTCGATTACACTTGAAGTGGTCTTCGGATCCCGGATAACTTCCGGCGAGGAGTTAATCTTCGACATAGTCCTGCTCCGCAGCGGCTATCACGCGATCGCCGGACGAACCGTGACGGTAAAGTTCAATGCGGTGCCGCACTACGCATATCTCAAGCTCAAGATGCCAGGTCCTTGAGGAGTCATTACGGTCAATGGAAACACCGAACGCTCTCTCCGGACGGAGGAGCATACGGCGGCCCTCGCGGCGGAAGTACAAAGCAGCCTCTTAAGGCAATTCTTGAGTCCGGCTATTAAACGTCCGGACACCGTCAAGCGCACCCAGAGTAACCTACAATAAGACGGTCTGGCATGTTCCGAGCACGCATAGCAATGCGGCCCAAGCCCCAGCCCTCGCGAAATTGCGAAACCAGTACTACGCGTACATAATTACGCTCTGGAAATACCATGGGCATAGGGGAAGGGGCACGACCACGGCATGCCTGCACGCGGCTCAACCGCACTGTGGGCTCCGATTGTGTCATTCTTTTCTTCTTTCTTTTTACTTTCAGGACTCCGTCTCACGAAGCCCTGTCCGGCATTAGAATCGCCGAACACACGATGCAACAGCCAGGGAAGCAGAAAGCTACGTTGAGTGTCCAGGTGGTCTCTATTACGAGCAAAATATCTGTTTTACACACCATCCCGGCTTACCTCGGAGGGGGACATGTTAAAAGTCTCGTCCCTTGCTGATCGCACTATTTGTATCGTTCGCTCTTCATCGCAGCCCTTTTGAATAAACAATATATAGCTTCTGCCTATTATTGAATTCCCTTTTTCTATATATATATGTTCATTTATGACATTGTGCAACCGTACACTTTGGTACGGGCAATACACCAGGGGCTTAAGTACCCCACAATATGGTGTGATAAGTCCGAACACTTTCACAAGTGCGGCACCTCAAACTTATAGCATTATATGCATCGGCTCTGAATCATGTCTTGGGTCAATAGTTGGGTTTGCCCGGCTCCCATGTTTTGGTACCTGATGTTCCGTTATATCAGCTAAGGTAGCGCTGGGAGAACCACTGTGATTGTGCCCCGGTTGAGCTGGGTTAAGCACCTAAGTGGAGAAAGCTAAAACTGACTGTCATGATAAGGCGAGAGCCGGTCGCTGTTCGAGAGGTTTTCGAGTCCCTAAAGACTTATGCCGCTTAGAGCGAGGAGTCGGCATTGTCCGGCCTAGGCGTGGATAGCGCCCAAACTCGGTCTTCCGAATACTAGGGGCTTCGCCGAAATTTAAAATTATAGAATTCTATGGCTAAGTGAGAGTGTTCAAGCATTATAGTCCGGTTGCCTTGTTCGTTGCGTTGAGCGCCTCCCTCGAAGGACCCAAGAAAGGAAACAAGAGCGCTCAAGTTTATCCCGAACACCCCAGCACTCGTGGCATGGGGGATGAAGCCGACGACCCGCCATCTCTCAAATTTAATACACGGCCGCACAGAAGGTAATATTTTAAATTGACAAGTGTTGCTTAGCGCATATGAACAATTTTCCAGCGTACAGGATAACAAATGCGAGTCTACTAAAAAATTATATCTTTGGAGCATTCATCCGCTATAAGGCAGGCACCCTTCAGGACGCCCTCATAATACATATCAGGCTTGCGATGCTCCTTCTTCGGTGGTGGTCCGTCCATCACAAGCTTCTCAGCGTCCATCTTGCCCTCAAAGGCGCCTTAGCAGGGCAAGGGCCCTCTGAGCACCTTCGATGCGAGACGGAGCGCTTGAGGACTTCAACCCATGGACAGGCATCCACCACCGCCTCACCAGCCCAAGTAGCTCCTGTGCATGGTTTCCTTAGGCCACACCAACTATGAGGCCTTTCATGGCCTGTTCGGCCACCTTATGGAGCTCGACCAGCTGCTTCAACTGGTCGCTTATGGGCACTGGGTGTCCGGCCTCAAAGATATCGAGACCAGAACACCTTCTCCGCCGAGCTTCCTCCTCGGCTCGGTAGAATGCGGCAAAGATCAGCCACACTGCAGGGCAGATCTACGAATGCTCCTGGAGAGCTCCGGATTCGGGTAAGTAACATATAATTCACTTTCACATGCTTGCTTTGCATATAGAATGCCTTACCCGCCGCTATCTTCTTCATCGCCTCAATCTCCTGGAGGGATTTTTGGGCTTCGGCCTTAGCGGCCTTGGCGCTCTCAGGGGCCGAGGCGAGCTCGGACTCTCGAGTCTTTGAGTCACTCTCCAAACTCTCGTGTTTTCCACGAGAGCCTGGAGCTCTTGCCGCACCTCCGCCACCCGCGCCTCCTGCTTCTCTCGCTCGGTGCGCTCCGCGGCCGCATTGCTTGCAGCCTTGGACACCGCTTCCTTTAGGGTCGCCACCTCGTTCGTGGCCCCTGCAATATTCACGTTATTCCTATCATCTTTTGCAACCACATCTTTTAAATACTCCCATAAGGTATTACTTACCTTCTTTATCCTCGAGCTGCTTTTTGGCAAGTCCGAGCTCGTTCTCGGACTGCTCGAGGCTCTGCTTCAATGCATCAACCTCCGCAGTCAGTGCGGCAGAGGTCAGCAGCGCAGCCTGCATTCCCCTATTGACATACTTATGTTAGACTCCTGCGTATATCTTTTTAGATCCTTAGTTCGGCTTTTTCTTTCCGAACATCAAACTGAGCATTAGGGGCTACTGTCTATGCGGTAATATTTTTATATATCTTAAATACATACCTCAAAGCCTGTTAGAAGGCTGGCACAGACTTCAGTCATCCCGCTTTTGGCGGACTGAACTTTCTGGATCACCACACTCATAACAGTGCGGTGCTCCTCGTCGATGGAAGCGCCGTTAAGCGGCTCCATCAAATCATCCGGTGCCTCCGGTTGGACAGAGGTCACCGGTGTCGCAGTCTTGCCCTTCTTATGAAGGGGTCGCCTGCCGGACTCCGGAACCACTGAAGGTTCGACGGAGTCCGCACAGGCCGACTTTAAAGCCCTTTGGGGTTTTATCCCCTTTGCGTCCGGAGTCCGGGAGGTCGCCTTGCGGCGCCTCCATGGCCACCTCCTCCTGGCTGGGCCCCTTTTGGTACTCCACCCCAGCGTCATCCGCGGCGGGAGGAGACGAGGCGGTCGGAAGTGAGGTGCTATTCACCTCCAACGAATCCAGGGAGCCTCTCGACGAATCGTCGATCCCGTCCTTGGGCGGGCTGCATGGTTATATTCGGCGTTAGAAGATGTTGTGCGACAAATGGAACGCCATGAGTTATTCTAGTGTCCGGACACTTACGATTTCGCCAGGGGCTTGGTCCTTGGTGGCCATCCCTCTCCGCCGTCGTCGGCGTTGGCGGTGTAGTCCGGAGGGAGGGTCCTTCCCTTCTTGGACCCTCCGGCCTCCCCAGTTGGGACGACCTTCCTTTTCTTCTCTCCCCCCGCTGGGGGAGAGGCCTCTTTTTCCTCCTCCTCCTCCTCGCGGGAGGAGTCTGCCTCGGAGTCATCGGACGATAAGTCCGACAACACCTGGCGCCGGGAACTCCTCTGAGTTCCCGTGGCCTTCTTCTTGGCCTTCTTCTCCGGCACCACGTAAGGTGCCGGAACCAGCAGCCCCGTCAAACGGGCGTCCCCTGGGTCTTCTGGCAAGGCAGCCGGACAATTAACTTGTCCGGACGTCTTCAGCCAGTCCTGTCAAAGGACAGGGAGTTTTAGATCCCGCATAGAGTCAAACTATGAAAAAAGAGTCCCGTAAAGGGTAAAGTAGCTTACCTTGCTGGCTTGATGCTGCGAGCTGAATCCGCGATCTTCGGTAGCGGATGCGGGAGCCTCGACGCCCTTGAATAGCACCTTCCAGGCATCTTCGTATGTAGTGTCGAAGAGCCGGCTCAAGGTTCGGTGTTGTGCCGGATCAAACTCCCACAAGTTGAAGGCCCGTTGCTGGCATTGGAGGATCCGGCGGATGAGCATAACCTGGACTACGTTGACAAGCTGGAGCTTCTTTTCCACCAGGTTTCAGACGCAGGTTTGGAGTCCGGTCAGCTCTTCCGAATTACCACACGCCAGGCCCGTCTCTTTCCATGAGGTGAGCCGTGTAGGGAAGCCGGATCGGAATTCGGGGGCCGCCGCCCATTTGGAGTCGCGCGGCTCGGTGATATAGAACCACCCCGATTGCCACCCCTTTATGGTCTCCACGAAGGAGCCCTCGAGCCATAGGATGTTGGCCATCTTTCCCACCATGGCACCTCCGCACTCAGCTTGGCGGCCGCCCACTACCTTCGGCTTGACATTGAAGGTCTTCAGCCAAAAGCCGAAGTGGGGCTGGATGCAGAGGAACCTCGCACACGACGATGAACGCCGAGATGTTGAAGATGAAATTCGAGGCTACATCGTGGAAATCTAGGCCGTAGTAGAACGTGAGCCCCTGGACAAATGGGTGAAGTGGAAACCCTAGTCTACGGAGGAAGTGGGGGAGGAACACCACCCTCTCATGGGGCCTGGGGGTGGGGATGAGCTGCCCCTTGTTGGGGAGCTGATGCGCGATGTCGTCGGACAAGTATCCGGCCTTCCGCAACTTTTTGATGTGCCCCTCCGTGACGGAGGAGGCCATCCACTTGCATCCCACTCCGGACATAGTTGGAGAAGGTTGAGGTGGGATGTGCGGACTTGGGCGCTGGAGCTCAAGTGCGCGGAAATGGATAAGCAAAGGAGGAAGAAGGCGTGTGTGAAAAGGTGGATCCTTATCCCCTTATATGGACGGACAAAGCTATGCGTCCCCACCGGCCTGATAAAACTCGCTTATCTCCCAAGCGTCGTAATCAATGGCGCGGTTGGGTTACCCACGCCCGTATTGATGAGAATCCCGGAATAAGGGGACACGATCTCTGCTTTGACAAGACGTGCCAAGGAAACCGCCTCGACTAAACGCTACCGAGGTGGGACAAGAAAACGATTCGAATAAAGGCTTGGCCGTGGTGTGATGTCACGCTATGCGGAATGCGTCGCAGATTGAACTTGTGTAAATATTATTCTCTCTGCGGTGGTATGTGGAACTTATTTTGCGAGCGGACACTATCCTTGTGTTCAAAATCTTCTATGAAGTATTTGGAGGAGGAACCCGCCTTGCAATGCCAAAGACAATATGCGCGCCGGACTCGTCGTCATTAAAGCCTGGTTCAGGGGCTACTGAGGGAGTCCTGGATTAGGGGGTGTCCGGATAGCCGGACTATAGCCTTTGGCCGGACTCATGGACTATGAAGATACAAGATTGAAGACTTCGTCCCGTGTCCGGATGGGACTTTCCTTGGCGTGGAAGGCAAGCTTGGCGATACGGATATGTAGATCTCCTACCATTGTAACCGACTGTGTAACCCTAACCCTATTCGGTGCCTATATAAACCGGAGGGTTTTAGTCCGTAGGACGAACAACAATCATACCATAGGCTAGCTTCTAGGGTTTAGCCTCTCGATCTCGTGGTAGATCTACTCTTGTACTACCCATATCATCAATATTAATGAAGCAGTGAGTAGGGTTTTACCTCCATCGAGAGGGCCCGAACCTGGGTAAAAACATCGTGTCCCTTGTCTCCTGTTACCATCCACCTAGACGCACAGTTCGGGACCCCCTACCCGAGATCCGCCGGTTTTGACACCGACAAACATGGCGACTCCTATTTTGGCACTGGCTTTTGGAATGAAATTGCAAAGTTTTATGTACTGAAAGCTGGCACTAAAATTGCACTGCACATAGAAGGGCCTGGTCATGAGATATATGCTAACTTCCCTGACAAAATCATCCGTCTGCACTTTGTTTGAAGTAAGTTTTCTTTTCAACTATCTGCATATGTTGACTTACCCGCAATGTCAAATGAATTGTGTAGTATTTAAGCAACCAATTGTTATTCCCTTTTCTTACTATATTCCTACCTAATAACTTCTAGTTACCAATACACTTTTCTATTGCCCTATTTTAACTAAATATTCCCTGTACTCCCATTTCTATCAGAAAGCGCCGCTGACAAGGAGACTCCGGAGGTGGAGAACGGGGCTGCCAACAAGCGGAGGCGGGGCAAGCTAGAACAGCTAGCAACTCCAGCTGGACTAGACTTAATCAGTAGCCTCCCCGATGATATGTTGAGAGTCATCATCTCCCTCCACCTAATCAAATATGGGGCGCGGACAACCCTCCTTTCCCGGCGGCGGAGCCCCCTATGGAACTCCAGCCCTCTCGACCTCATCGACACCCATGAGCTCTGCCATGGCTATGGCAAAAGCCTGGATGCGTTCTCCAAGATCCTCGGCAGTCACCTTGGCCCAACCAAAGGACTTAGAAAGGGCAAGTTCCGTTCCAACGGCAAGGACCGAGCCAAGCTTGACTACTGGTTCCGATTCCCCGCCCAAGATCAGCTCGAGGAGCTCACTTTTTGATGATGGGCATATGGCGGTCGCTGCCAACGTCCGCACTACGCCTCGCGCCCACACGCTGCGCGTTGTCAAGTTCAGGAACTGCCATTTCCCGCCCCTTAATGATGCGCCCGCTCTTATTCTACCACGACTGAAGCACCTCGAGCTCGTCGTCATCAGCCTCTCAAAGGGTGACATGGAGCGCCTGCTCCGTGGCTGTACTGCACTCGAGTACCTTTGTCTGCAGGCGATCAATGGGTTGAGTACCTTCCACATTACCTCCATGACTCTCTAGACTATTTATGTGTGTTGCTGGTGCGGCAGGAAGACATCACAAAAGGTGGACCATGGTATGTTCATCCAGGACACACCTGCACTTGAGAGATTACTTGTAGTTGATCAAGAAGGTCCAACAAGAATCAATGTCATTTCTGCGTCGAAATTGACAGTGGTGGGCTACTCGTCTGACAAATGCTCCGAACTTGTTATTGGATCCACACCCATTCAGGTACAACAACCGCCTTCTAACTCTCCTTCCACAAATTAACATTATTTCTAATTTTGAAGATGTTTGTTCGTCTGTCATTCAGAAAATGATTCCGACAAGCTTGACCCCGAAACTGCGCACAGTGAAGGTCTTGGCACTAGAATCTATCGGGCCCGACCTCGAGCAAGTTGTCACTTTCCTAAGATGCTTTTCGTGCTTGCAGAAGCTATATATCGAGGTGATGTTCCTTTCCTGTTAAATGTTAACTATAAGGGAGTTCAATTTGTGACACCTTTTTCCAAGTTTACAATGACAATGTACTATGATTTCCGAAGGTTCTTTTGGAGGATTTCAGTACATACATGCCCCCCCCCATATTGGTTGCTTGATCCATATGGTTACAATCTATAAGCATTTCTCCTTTGGATTCATCTGTACTAGTTTTCTTAGGGAACTTTTCATCCACTCCAACCTCTTGTGAAGAATGCTACATTTTTCTAGAATGTATCAAATGCCCATGTTAATCACGTCAGATCGAAGATGGCATGTTAGTGCATTTTACAAATCCTGCAAACCAAATAGCTAGGCATGTAGTAATGTTCAAAATTGCATGGAGGCACTAACACGTTTTATTCTTTTGCAGATAAGATTAGGCCCAGTGGTGGATAATGTGATACAATATAACAATCACGTCGAATGCCTCGATCTGCGTCTCTCAGAAATTACTATGAACTCCTACCAAGGGACCTTACCAGAGATTATATTCGCCAGGTTCTTTGTTCTCAGAGCAAGGATGCTGAAGGAAATGAGGTTTACCCTACATTTATTTCGCAAAAATGAATGGTCTGTTGATCAACGCCGGCGCCTGCGGCAGAATGGAGTAGGCTCCAAAAATGTTGAATTTCATTTTGGAACTTGAGATGACAGAGTAATCGGAAGTCATCGGGTCAACCCCATACATGACTTCTCAGTGGCTGACCCCTTTGCAAAAATTGAGAGGTTTCGAAGCCAGACTTAGAAGCGGTGATATTAGTTTGAACCTCTCTGATATCCATGTTCAGCGCATCAGCGCAAGTGTTTGCAGCTGATGAGCTGAATTTCATTTCTAATATCATTTTGAACCTTGTAATCTTTGAATTTGAGCCATATAACTCTGGAATTTGAACCTTGTAACATTTCGAGCTTTTGTGGTACAATCGTTGAAATGGCATCGTATGAGACTCTTATATTGCTGGCACTATTTTGACCTTAATATGCAACTAGTCGTCAACTCGCGCCTCTGCACGGGCTAGTACTTTTTAATACTTGATAAACAGAATTTTTTGTTCGATACAAATCTTTTAAAAATAATAAGATGTTTAAACACGACATGCAATATTTTTTTCATCATTTATTAAATGTCCAAATGTGTCACAATGATATATACAAATTATTCTCGTTTCCTTGCAGGAGACCTGAGAATATAGTCATTGTAGTAATATGAACGTGCAACTTTGTTAAAATATTCATTTGTAGAACGCACATAATCATACTAAGAACAAATGATACAATATTATAGGTTAGTCAAAAATAGCAAATTTGGATTGTTGGAGCTAAATCTTAAGAAATATAGGTAATCTGTGAATGTTTTATTCTGTTATAACCTATAAGCTCTGTAATTGGCATAACCTGTAGTAGGATATGTTGTCATTTTGCCATGAAAGAATACAAAGTTTGAACTTACAGTTTGCTGATAAAAGAACAAACATGAGAGCATTTTAAAAAAGTTTGTTTATAAACCTACCTTTAAAATAAATTATGTTTGTTTATTTTCTATAAAGGTATATGTGGAATATTTTTTAGATATTTCGTGAAGATTTTTTTTTAAATAGGAGCATTTGAGCTTGATATATATTAGAATTACACTTTCGAGACTACTTCACTCGCAAAATAATGTGTACACATATTTTCTCTATTTAATGTTTATTGGACCAAAATAAAGATATAACAATATATTCTACTTCATGGAGTAGAGTAGTTCATCTATGACTCTATGTACAACTTTTTTTTACATTATTTCATGAAGAAAATTATGATAATTTCTGAGAAAATATCTCAATCTAAATTTACGCCAAACACACGCGACCTTTAATATTAACTATCACTTTATAATAGAAATATTAGTTCCGAAACACAGTATGGACTCTCGACATAAATGTAGATTAATACATCTGAAGTCCATACTATGTATACATGTAAGAGTTGGATATTCATATCTCTTGTTGCAAAATCAGCACCATATATACATGCATATTGGAGGACAATACTCGAACCTCCGGCGAGTTTAGTCAACTGCATGGCGCGTCACCTCGCATATGGTGTCGTCGGATGTTGCTGGCACAACAAATCCCATATGGATACTCGCATGTTGCTGCTGGCACAACAAATCCCATATGGACACTCGCATGTTGCCGGTACCCAGTGACTTATAGTATAAGTGTTTGTACACACTCTGTGCTAGTTTCTTTTGCAAGGTCGGAAGAAATAAATTAGATAGAGACACTATGCATATACGTATAGATACCCAAGCTACACGAAGCTCTAATTTTAGATACAGGCACCACACATACACGTATGTATAGATACCCAGTTCTATTTGTTTTTAAGATCTAACTGTTTAATGTATGTTATCCAGCCAAACGTGCACCATTAGGATTCTCTCTCAAAAAAAAAAGTTGACTCAATAGTACAGGTTGTAGCCGTCTCCTTCATTTTCCTTTGCACGTACGAATTTATCGTCACATCTTTCACGTCCAGGCATACCTTTCGCTCGGTTCATCCTAGCTGCAAATTAAAAATCTGGTGGCCTAACTAATGGATTCTAATCGGCAGAATATTTTACTATGGAGCCAGCTTTTGAGGCCAATGAGAAGGATCGTGTATATTTTTTCCCCATTGTCCTTGGATTGGAGTCTTTATAGATGGCAACTTGCCTTTATTTTTCTTTTTGAGGAAACCGATGCATATTGGCTTGCCCTTTTTTTAGGAAATGAATGGGTGTTCTTTTGTACTATTATTGATTAATTATTACTCCGTATTAATTAATGTTGTACGTGTCACATGCCTCTTTTAAGGGACGTCAGGATCATCTGTGTTACGTCTGTTTTCTTTTTATCCTGAGTGTATATTCTACAATCCAACGGTGTAATTAATGTTAATGATGTGGATTAATGAGACGACTTGAAAGATGCCTTCAATTAGTAAATATAAGATATAAGATGGTCTTAGATTTTATTAATCATTCTTGAATCAATTTACCTTGTCGATCTCACAGCACACGATCTGTATAGCTAACTCGACTGCGATCTTCGACATTATTGCACACAGTTGGTTTCTTCCACCGTGTGCACTGTAGAGCGCAGAATTAATTATCGCACTCGAGTGTCCATCATCACCCTTCTGTGTAACTTTGACCTCATCACCCAAGGGTAAACTTATGACCGAAGTCATTCCACACACTTCGTTTTTACAAAGCTTTTTTCCAATAAACACCCATGATTTGTCCCTCTTCTAGCCGACGCGTGGCCAAACTAGCCGGGCGGGAAGCTTGCGCGGTAAACAGCACGGTAGCGCGGGAACAGACTCACCGATGATAAGCCCACGCCTGGGGTGCGGTGTTGTCAAGCGTGCACTAGATTCTGGAATCCTCCGCTATGAACGCTGTGACAAGATGTGATGATTACAGGTCAGCCAGTCCCCATTTATTACAGCGGCCATTTAACCTACCCTTGTGTCTCTTCAACCTTTCGATTGCACCCCAGCATTGCAAGAAGCACACCCACCACGAGAAATTCTTAGAGGGTATCCTGCGCGGCTCCAATGGCGCTCCGAGCGGCTGCCGACGATGAGTAGCAGTTCACCATGCGTGCCGTGGTGGACACCCACAGAAGGTTCATGGACCTCTCGGTGGTGTACACCAACGACCCGGTCTGGGCGGAGCACTCCATCCACATCATGGAGCTGTTGCTTGCCGAGGAGAAGTACAAGGTGGTCGGGTTCGACCTTGAGTACACCCGCGCTCATGCCGGGTCTTGTCCCAAGGTCATCGTCGCCCAGACGTGCGTGCGCCACCATGTCCTTGTCTACCACTACTGCCTGGCCACAAGGCATTGCGAGCGTTTCGCCAGGTTTGTCAACAACCCCCACTACATGTTCGCTATGGTGGGCATCACCAGCGATGTAAAAGGCGCTCAATAATTCGGGCATCGCCTGCCAGAATCATGTCGACATCCAGGGCCAATACAAGATTAGGGGCAGCAAGGAGCATGAGAAGGACTCACTGGTTCACCTCGCCGAGGCCATCATCGACCCCTACTACAGAGACATGAAGGATTCGTGCAACAAGGACAAGCGTGCCTGGCACTCGGCCTGGATGGAGAAACTCGACAAAGCTCACGTCGTGTACGCGGCCAAGGAGGCGTACACGAGCTAGGGCATGTACAGGCGGATCATTGACACGAGGAACTCCCTCCTTCCCCAAAACGGCCAGGGATCCAACCGGAAGCAAAGCAATGGCAAGTGTCGTCGTAACAATAAGTAGATGATTAGATCCTCGTTTCTCCTACTTTAGTATGCATGTAATTGCTTTCTTTGGTGTGTGGAAATGTTATGTGTGTAGTCACTTGTGTAATTGTATGCTTAATTTGGTTATGCAATGCTGTCCTTTTAAGTATATATGTTGATGCTCCGTAGACAGAGCATAGATGTTGTGCGGACAAAGAAAATCACATCACGCACGGACTAAACAATGGAACCCGTCGGTGATGTTTTCAAGAATCACTCACAATTGTATACCAGCAATCGTTTGCTCACAGCACACACGGCTTGTTAGCAGTAATCATCTATGTTGTTATCGGTCTTCGCACATGTTTCCGATTACATACCTGTTTGCCTTGTATCACACACATCTTGTTCATTTGAACCGTTTCTGTTCTCATGTCTCAACGCAAACAGTTCATCCGAGTGAACCGCATGCCGTATATCGCACACACCTTTGATCTGGCTGACCGTTTCTTTTGTGTTGCCTAATAACAAACCGTTCATCCGAGTGAACCGTACGATGTACATCACACACACCTTCATCTGGCTGCCCGTTTCTTTTTTCCTCCTCGTCGCAAACGGTTAATTGAGCTGAACCGTATGCCCTGCATCGCACACGCAACTAAAATCTGAACCGTGTTTGATGCATCCTCCATCGCAAATGTTTTGCACCTTTTTTGACGGTTATTTTACACCATCGTTTGCGATTATGGCATTGCACACAGTAACGTTGAAGGGTCTCTGATCGTAGTGTCACGTTAGCAACATCCTGTAATAGTGATGGGCATACAATGCCTAGAGGTGCGTGGGGATTCGAACCTCGCAATATCCCAAATAAATGGAGAATTCGATGCAAAAGACCCAAAACTGGCGGCACACCGGAACGCCATACTCAAAATATCGGTTCGGTTTGAGGGGCTCGAGTTCCATCACGTTGCTCGAGACAGTAATCAGGCAGCGGACATCCTCACTCGAATGGGCACTAAACGTGATCCCATCATGCCTAACATCTTTGTGGAAAGGCTCTTTAAGCCATCCATGGTATGGCAGGACGAGAGCGGAAATACTAGTCCGGAATCAATCATACCCCCAGCAGCTGAACACAATTCAGATATTATCGGGGGCTCGGGCACTGAAATAACACCCTCCGCCCATGTAATCATGGCTGTTATTGCTCCATGGACCGAACCCTTCCTGGCCTACCTTAATAGGCAGGAGCTTCCTGATGATCAGAATGAGTCCCGTCGTATAGTTCAATGTTCTAAAGCCTATAAAGTTCACAACGGTGAACTATACAAGAAAAGTGCCACTGGAGTCCTTCAAAGGTGCATCTCCGAAGAGGAGGGTCAGCAGCTCTTGGCTGAAATACATGCTGGTCTAGGTGGCCATCACGCTGCAGCTCGGGCCCTTGTAAGCAAAGCCTTCCGTACAGGTTTCTTTTGGCCAACGGCCCGAGCAGACGCACAGGCCCTTGTGCAACACTGTGTGGGATGTCAGATTTTCGCCAATCAAAATCATATGCCGCCCACTGCCTTAAGAACAAGCCCCATCACTTGGCCTTTTGCGGTCTGGGGGCTGGATATGGTCGGACCCCTTAAAGGGGGAAGCCACAAGAAGAAATATTTACTGGTTATGGTAGATAAATTCACTAAGTGGATAGAGGCCAAACCAGTAAAAATGGATGAAGCAGGGCCAGTGATCGACTTTATATCTGGCGTGGTACACTGTTATGGTGTCCCGCACAACATCATCACTAATAATGGCTCCAATTTCGCAGTAGATGAGGTGAAAAATTGGTGCCCTAACTTGGGCATTAAGCTTGATTACGCGTCCGTATACCACCCTCAAACAAATGATCAGGTCGAACGGGCTAATGGCCTGATAATGAGCGGCATCAAACCCAGACTAGTGCGATCCCTACGGGAGTCAGATAAGCACTGGGTTGAGGAACTCGATTCCATGCTCTGGGGATTGCGGACTGTGCCCAATCGCATGACCGGCTACACACCTTTCTTCATGGTGTACGGCGCAGAGGCTATCTTGACCGGCTACACACCTTTCTTCATGTCGGCTCCCCAACTACCCATTAGTGGCATTCCTTCCCACCACCATTTCCCCCAACCCGCGCCTGTTCCTGCCAACATCTTCCCAACTCCCACTACCTGTCGCTCGTGGCTATAAAGTTCCGATGCCTCCCCTTCCACTATTATAATCTCCTTAATGGCGCATCGCATGCCCATTGCCATCAACATCAAGAAGGAGGAGGAGCAATAGGAAAAGGTGTACGATGAGGAGGCTTAATGGATTGACTTTGATCACACCTTGGAGACTGGTGACTTTGTGACCATGTGCCCACCCCCGACGCCGGCGTCGTGCCGATGATGGCGCATGGCTAGAGTGAGACAAGGCTGCTCTAGCCTCCTTACCATATGTAGTAAGTTGCCATGTCACTAATTTGCCACCCTATCTATGAATTAAATTGTTGACACTTCTACCTCTATGAATGAAATCTTTGGTGCAAATTTTTTCATGCTCTGCGTGAAGGAAATATGCCCTAGAGGCAATAATAAAATTATTATTTATATTTCCTTATATCATGATAAATGTTTATTATTCATGCTAGAATTGTATTAACCGGAAACTTAGTACATGTGTGAATACATAGACAAACATAGTGTCACTAGTATGCCTCTACTTGACTAGCTCGTTAATCAAAGATGGTTAAGTTTCCTAACCATAGACATGAGTTGTCATTTGATAAACGGAATCACATCATTAAAGAACGATGTGATTGACATGACCCATCCGTTAGCTTAGCACTTTAATCGTTTAGTTTATTGCTATTGCTTTCTTCATGATTTATACATGTTCCTATCACTATGAGATTATGCAACTCACGAATACCGGAGGAACACTTAGTGTGCTATCAAACGTCATAACGTAACTGGGTGGTTATAAAGATGCTCTACATGTGTCTCCGATGGTGTTTGTTGAGTTGGCATCGATCAAGATTAGGATTTTTCACTCCGATTGTCAGAGAGGTATCTTTGGGCCCTCTCGGAAATGCACATCACTATAAGCCTTGCAAGCAATGTGACTAATGAGTTATTTGCGGCATGTCGCATTACGGAACGAGTAAAGAGACTTGTCGGTAACGAGATTGAACTAGGTATGATGATAACGACGATCGAATCTCGGGCAAGTAACGTACCGATGACAAACGGAACAACATATGTTGTTATGCGGTTTGACCAATAAAGATCTTCGTAGAATATGTAGGAACCAATATGAGCATCCAGGTTCCGCTATTGGTTATTGACCGGAGATGAGTCTCGGTCATGTCTACATAGTTCTCGAACCCATAGGGTCCGCACGCTTAACGTTCGATGACGATATGTATTGTGAGTTATGTGATTTGATGTACTGAAGGTTGTTCGGAGTCCCGGATGTGATCACGGACATGACGAGGAGTCTCGAAATGGTCGAGACATAAAGATTGATATATTGGAAGGTTATGTTTGGACACCGGAAAGGTTTCGGATAGGTTCGGGCATTTTCCGGAGTACCGGGGGATTGCTTGAACCCCTCGGGGGGTTAATGGGCCTTCATGGGCTTTAGTGGAAGAGAGGAGGAGGCGGCCAAGTGGAGGGGCGCCCCCACCCCAAGACCAATCCGAATTGGGAGGGGGGTGGCCCCCCTTTCCTTCTCTCCCTCTTCCTCCCTCCTAGTTGGACTAGGAAAGGGGGGAACCTACTCCTAGTAGGAGTAGGATTCCCCCCTTGGGGCGCAACCCATGAGGCCGGCCAGCCCCCTCCTCCACTCCTTTATATACGGGGTAGGGGGCACCCCATAGACACACAAGTTGGTTTCTTAGCCACGTGCGGTTCCCCCCTCCATAGATTTCCACCTCGGTCATATTGTCGTAGTGCTTAAGCGAAGCCATGCATCAGTAACTTCATCATCACCATCACCACGCCATCGTGCTGACGAAACTCTCCCTCGGCCTCAACTGGATCTAGAGTTCGAAGGGACGTCACCGAGCAGAACGTGTGCAGATCGCGGAGGTGCCGTGCATTCGGTACTTGATCGGTTGGATCGCGAAAACGTTCGACTACATCAACCGCGTTACTTAACGCTTCCGCTTTCGGTCTATGAGGGTACGTGGACACACTCTCCCCGCTCGTTGCTATGCTTCTCCTAGATAGATCTTGTGTGATCGTATGCAAATTTTTTGAAATACTATGTTCCCCAACAGTGGCAGCCGAGCCAGGTCTATGCGTAGATGTTATATGCACGAGTAGAACACAAAGGAGTTGTGGGCGTGGGTATATACATATTGCTTGCCGTCACTAGTTGTTTCATGATTCGGCGGTATTGTTGGATGAAGCGGCCCGGACCGACATTACATGACCGCGTTCATGAGACTGGTTCTACCGACGTACTTTGCACATAGGTGGCTGGCGGGTGTCTGTTTCTCCAACTTTACTTGAATTGGATTCAATGAACAGGGTTCTTTATGAAGATCAAAAATCAATCACTATATCACGTTGTGGTTTTTATGCCGTAGGTAAGAACGGTTCTTACTAGAAGCCCGTAGCAGCCACGTCAAACTTGCAACAATAAAGTAGAGGACGTCTACCTTGTTTTTGCAGGGCATGTTGTGATGTGATATGGTCAGGACGTGATGATATATAATTTGTTGTATGAGATGAGCATGTTTTGTAATAGTTATCGGCAACTGGCAGGAGCCATATGGTTGTCGCTTTATTGTACGAAATGCAATCGCCATGTAATTGCTATACTTTATCACTAATTGGTAGCGATAGTCGTAGAAGCAATAGTTGGCGAGACAACAACGATGCTTCGATGGAGATCAAGGTGTCAAGTTGGTGACGATGGTGATCATGACAGTGCTTTGGAGATGGAGATCAAAGGCACAAGATGATGATGGCCATATGATATCACTTATATTGATTGCATGTGATGTTTATCCTTTATGCATCTTATTTTTCTTAGTTCGGTGGTAGCATTATAAGATGATCTCTCACTAAATTTCAAGGTACATGTGTTCTCCCTGAGTATGCACCGTTGCTACAGTTCTCGTGCCGAGACACCATGTGATGGTCGGGTGTGATAAGATCTACGTTCACATACAATGGGTGCAAGCCAGTTTTGCAAATGCAGAATACTCGGGTTAAACTTGACGAGCCTAGCATATGCAGATATGGCCTCGGAACACTAAGACCGAAAGGTCGAGCGTGAATCATATAGTAGATATGATCAATATAGTGATGTTCACCATTGAAAAGTACTCCATCTCACGTGATGATCGGACATGGTTTAGTTGATATGGATCACGTGATCACTTAGATGATTAGAGGGATGTCTATCTAAGTGGGAGTTCTTAAGTAATATGATTAATTGAACTTTAATTTATCATGAACTTACTACTTGATAGTATTTTGCATGTCTATGTTGTTGTAGATAAATGGCCCGTGCTACTGTTCCATTGAATTTTAATGCGTTCCTATAGAAAGCTAAGTTGAAAGATGATGGTAGCAACTACATGGACTCGGTCCGTAACTTGAGGATTATCCTCATTGCTGCACAAAAGAATTACGTCATGGAAGCACCGCTAGGTGTCAAACCCGCTGCAGGAGCAACTCCAGATGTTATGAACACCTAGCAGAGCAAAGGTGATGACTACTTGATAGTTCAATGTGCCGACGTTTTGAACGTCATGGAGCATATGAGATGTTCCAGGAGTTGAAGTTAATATTTCAAGCAAATGCCGGATTGAGAGATATGAAGTCTCCAATAAGTTCTACAGCTGCAAAATGGAGGAGAATAGTTCTGTCAATGAGCACATACTCAGAATGTCTAGGTACCACAATCACTTGACTCAGCTGGGAGTTAATCATCTGGTTGATAGTGTCATTGGTAGAGTTCTTGAATCACTGCCACCAAGCTACAAAAGTTTCATGATGAGCTATAATATGCAAGGGATGGATAAGACAATTCCCGAGCTCTTCGCAATACTAAAGGTTGCGGAGGTAGAAATCAAGAAGGAGCATCAAGTGTTGATGGTCAACAAGACCACCAGTTTCAAGAAGAAGGGTAAAGGGAAGAAGGGGAACTTCAAGAAGAATAACAAGCAAGTTTCTACTCGAGTGAATAAGCCCAAATCTTGACCCACTGTTCAAGAAATCTTCCGATTCACCGATTAATCTTCTGATTTATCGCTAATCGTGGGGTGACCAATAAGATTATGCCTTATCTTTGTCGTATATCTTCTAGACCGATTTATCGTTCTAACAAGAGACTCATTGGGAATCTACCAATAAATCAGACCTATTCATAGCACTATGTTTGCAAAAACTATGTTTATTTATGTTTTGTGGACCTTGTTACGCAATATGTACTATTGTCCTATTTTTTCTCATTATATGAGGATTCAAAGGCTAGAAATCAAGGTAACACTTCTCTCAAATATTGTTTTGGTGTTGAATATAGTGTATTTTAGTGTTGGGAACCTGAGATTTGCAAACAAATATCCGATTAATAGTTGACAGATAAAATCGATTAATCGGCCGATTTCCGATTAATCTCTAATCCCTAGCTGACCGAGACGATAATGATAAGCGATATCCTCAACATTGTCTGGACCTAAGCCTGAGATTGAGTGATTCTACTACAAAGGGACTGGTCACTAGAAGCGGAACTGCCCCAAGTATTTGGAGGAAAAGAAGGATGGTGAAAGTGCAACTATCCCTAGGTGGTTTTGGTAATTCATAACAACATATAGCTCATTGAGCTAATGCTATTCCAAGACAAATATTTCAGGAAAGATCAATGAATGGCATGGCATGGATGATGAAAGTGGATCCTCAAAATATTAAGGACAAACGATTGGCTCAAGCTCAAAAGCTCAAGACTCTACATTTTACATTTTAGTGATCCAAGATCACATTGAGTCTATAGGAAAAGCCAATACTATCAAGGAGGGATGAGGTGTTGCTTAATGAGCCTCTTGCTTCATGTGCTTAGTGATATGCTCCAAAAACCCTCAACTACTTTCTCACATCCACATATGACCTAAACCCAAAGTCAAAATCGGTCCTACCGACTCTTTCTATCCGGAGCCACCGAGTTCAAATGTCATAGCCACTGCCACAAACCCTAGGCAGATCGGTTTCACCGATAGGGATCTCGGTCTCACCGAGACGGGATTGTAATCTCTCCGTTTCCCTTCGTAACGTTTCGGTCTAACCGAAGTGAGCGATCGGTCCCACCGAGATTGCAATATAAACTCTCGGTTTCCCTTTCAGAACATTTCGGTTTCACCGAAAAGAGCTTAATCGGTCCCACCGAAGTTTACCTGACCAACTCTCTGGTTAGCTCATTACCAAAATCGGTCTCACCGAGTTTGTGTAATCGGTCTCACCGAGATTATGTTATGCCCTAACCCTAACCATATCGGTCCTATCGAGTTGCATGTCGGTCCCACCGAAAACCCTAACGGTCACTAGGTTTACTGAATCGGTCCGACCGAGTTTGTTGATTCGGTCCCACCGAGTTTGGTAAATTGTGTGTAACGGTTAGATTTTGTGTGGAGGCTATACATACCCCTCCACCTCCTCTTCATTCATGGAGAGAGCCATCAGAACAAACCTACACTTCCAACTTACCAGCCTCGAGAGAGAACCACCTACTCATGTGTTGAGGCCAAGATATTCCATTCCTACCACATGAATCTTGATCTCTAGCCTTCCCCAAGTTGCTTTCCACTCAAATTGTCTTTCCACCAAATCCAAATCCTGTGAGAGAAAGTTGAGTGTCGGGGAGACTATCATTTGAAGCACAAGAGCATGGAGTTCATCATCAACACACCATTTGTTACTTCTTCGAGAGTGGTGTCTCCTAGATTGGCTAGGTGTCACTTGGGAGCCTCCGACAAGATTGTGGAATTGAACCAAGGAGTTTGTAAGGGCAAGGAGATCGCCTACTTCGTGAAGATCTACCGCTAGTGAGGCAAGTCCTTCGTGGGCGACGGCCATGGTGGGATAGACAAGGTTGCTTCTTCGTGGACCCTTCGTGGGTGGATCCTCCGTGGACTTGGCGCAACTGCTACCCTTCGTGGGTTGAAGTCTCCATCAACGTGGATGTACGATAGCACCACCTATCGGAACCACGACAAAAACATCCGTGTCTCCAATTGGCGCTTGAATCCTCCAAACCCTTCCCTTTAAATTCTTGCAAGTTGCATGCTTTAAATTCCGCTGCTCATATACTCTTTGCATGCTTGCTTGAATTGTGTGAAGATTGCTTGACTTGTGCAAAGATAGCTAAAATCTGCCAAAGTCTAAAATTGGGAAAAGGTTAAGTTTTTAATTGGTCAAGTAGTCTAATCACCCCCCCTAGACATACTTCAAGGTCGTACAAGTGGTATTAGAGCTTTGGTCTCCATTTGCTTTGATTTCCATAGATTTTGGTGGCCATAGCCTTGGTTTCACAACCTAGGATAGTATGGCGTCTAGCGAGGGAAATTATCACCGTAGAGGTCCTTACTTTGATGGCACTAATTTTTCTAGTTGGAAGCATAAGATGAAAATGCATGTTCTCGGACATAACCCGGCCGTTTGGGGTATTGTGTGTATTGGCTTGCAAGGTGAATTCTTTGATGGGAGAGAACCGAACAGTGAAGCTAGTGCGGAGGAATTGAAGATGCTGCAATACAATGCTCAAGCTTGTGATATCCTCTTCAATGGCTTGTGCCCAGAAGAATTCAACAAAATCAGCCGTCCTGAGAATGCAAAGGAATTTTGGGATACTTTGATTGATATGCATGAAGGTACCGACTCCGTCAAGGAATCCAAGTTGGATGTGCTCCAAAGTCAGCTTGACAAGTTCAAAATGAAGGATGGTAAAGGTGTCGCTGAAATGTACTCTAGGCTTGCTCTTTATCACAAATGAGATTGCCGGATTAGGAAGTGAAGAGATGACCGACAGATTCATCATCAAGAAGATCCTAAGAGCATTGGATGGAAAATATGATACTGTGTGCACATTGATCCAAATGATGCCAAATTACAAAGATCTCAAGCTAACGGAAGTCATTGGAAGAATTGTTGCTCATGAGATGTCACTCAAGGATAAGGAGGAACTTCACAACAAGTCAAGTGGTGCTTACAAAGCCTCATGTGAAGCCCCCACATCATCAAGTGAGAAACAAACCTTCAATGAAGAATTGAGCTTAATGGTGAAGAACTTCAACAAATTCTACAAGAGTAGAAGCAAAGAAAGAAGCTCTAAGTCAAGGTCCTACAATGACAAAAGATCTTCTAGTCGAGAGCGCAATTGCTACAATTGTGGGAGACCCAGACACTATTCCAATGAGTGTATGACATCCTACAAAAGAAGAGAAGATTCTCCAAAAAGAAGAAGTAGAAGAGAAGAATCACCACCAAGAGAGAGAAGGAGTAGAGATGATCGTTATGAACGAAAACCCTCACGGAGAAGCAAGGATTCGGAAAGGAAGGACAAGTCATAAAAGAGCTACACAAAACGAAGACATCAAGCTCATGTTGGTGAATGGGTATCCGGCCTCGATTCGACAATCACTCCGAGAGAAGCTATCACTCCGACTCGAATATACTCAAGATGAAGGTGTTGCCAGTCTAGCACTTGTGTTAACCAACTCCCTACGACATATTTGACTCACCAAATGAAGGAATTGGAAGATGCTTCATGGCCAAAGGTCCAAAGGTAACACACCCGAGTATGTTGATTTTAATAGTGATGAAGATGACTTGTTAGGTGATGATGATTTACTTATTGACAACTCTAGTGATGAATACTATGATGAAACGTCAATTAATCATGCTAATCAAGATGAAACAAATGACAATGATAAGGAGAAGATTGAGCTTCTAACTAAAGAACTAAACACTCTTAAGTTAGCTCATGAAACTATCTTCGAAGATCATCAAGAACTTTTAAGGGCTCATGAGAAGTTACGCTTTGAAAAGCTCAATCTTGAGCAAGAGCATGAGTTCCTAAAGGCAATCAATGATGATCTCCGTAAGAAAAGTTCTTCTTACATTGCCAAGTGTTTACTCTTATCTACTTACATGCCTCAAGTCAAGTCTAGTAACAAGAATAAGAAAGATTCTTCCTCTGTAGTAAAAATAACAATGCTAAATCCAACATTGTTGCTTCTAGTAGTTCTCTTGATTCCACTAACGATTCTCTTAGCCAAGTTACACTGCAGCAAGAAAACAGCTTATTGAAGGGAATTATAGAGAAAGGTGTATACAAGAGCCTTGCCGGGAGTAAGCAATTCGAGGAAATTGTACGCAAGCAAGGAAGGCACCGGAAGAATCAAGGTGTTGGTTTTGAACGAAAGTTCAATGCCAATGGAGTTGAGTGGGAAGAAGATCAATACCCCAAGACGAAGTTTGTTCCTCAATAAGAGAAGTATGATCCTACTTCCTTCAAGGGAACACAAGCACAAGATGATCTTCCACCACAAGACCGCAAGAACAAAGGCAAGGACAAGCTTCAAGAGGAGATTGATGCATTTGAAGAAGCACCTAAGGCCTTGGTCAAGTGGGTTACCAAGACTACGTCAAGTTCTACTTCATCAAGTACAACTACAGCACCAAGGATTCCCATCAAGATGATGTGGACCCCGAAGAAGAAGAACTAGAGTGTTCTTGAGGGTGACTCCGCCAACATTCTTCACTCATATCATTATGGCAAGGACAAGTGCAATCATCTTCCATATCTTGCACTAGTTCAAGGAGTCACAAACCCTCATGTTGGTAAGGCAAGGGACAAAGTAACCTAATGTTTTCATGGACATCATCTTGTGTGTGCATCACTCTATGTATATGGATATTCTTGTTTGTTCCTTGTGGAACTAACCCATGCAGGTATTGAAAGTGCAACTCACTCCAAAGGATTGCTCCAAAAGATCTACATCAACATTGAGCATCCACATCTTCAACACCTACATGAAGTCATCATCGACAAAACCCAAGGTTAGTTCATCCCTCTAAGGGGGATCTCACATCTAGGGGGAGCTTAACTCTAAGAATTGAGTCAAAGTAACTCTAATGATGTGAACACATAAATGCTTTATGTAAAAGTGGTAACCCCACTTGAGCTTAAACGATGAGTATGACCTATGATCAAATGTTCTCATTTGACTCCTAAGTCAATATACTCATATATAGATGACCTAGTCATCGCCAATTGTTTGATAGATGCTAGAATTGTTTGTGCATGCTTTGTCACATATTTCATTTGTCATTTTATTGTGTGAGCATGTTGGTAGCATATCTTACTCATTCGAGGACATCCACTTGTTGTTTTGATTGATTTGATTCTTTTCTTTGGCCAAGTGGATGGACAAGAATGCCTAAGAACCTTCTCTAGCTATCTATGCTTTACTCAGATCAAACTCTATTCATGCTACATCACAAAATTTGATCAAGTCGATTCGAACCACTACGTGTGAGGAGCACTCGAGTCCCTGATTCGTCATAGACTTAAACTTCCAAAACTTCTTTGTGCTTTTCAGTCTGACCGATTCCTCCATTTCAGTCATACCGAGATCACTAAGTCGATCTAGGTTTTCATCTCGGTGCAACTGATTTGAACTTTTCGGTCACACCGAGTTGTCAGAATCACAATAGTTATGCATCTCGGTGCCACCGAGTTGTTCCACTCGGTCACACCGACAAAGTTGTCGGGTTATATATTCACACGGGCAAAATTTTGGAAAACTTTCTCCAAACCTCTTCGCTCGCCAAGATAGCTCGCTCTGCCTTCTAGGTCTCCGGATCGTCGACTTTGTCGCCACCGCCTCTGTCGCTGGTCTCGCCGCCGTCAACGGATTTCATCTCTGCTGTTGCAGCGGTAGCGAGTTCATCGCGAACTAGGGTATGAACTTCGATCACAAAGGTTATCCTCGCCAGATTCTCAGCACATTGTGTTCATTATGATTCTTTCCATGATTGAAACACATCTATCCAGTCAAAACAATCCTTAGAATAGATGCGATTTGAAAAATTAGGGTTAGGTTTCCGCCGAAACCATCTCGGACCCACCGAGTTGTAAAACTCGGTCCCACCGATTCGGCTAACGCCATTGCATAGAAACTCTCGGTCTGACCGAGAATTGCTAATCGGTGTGACCGATTTTAGAACTTTGTGAAACCCTAGCAGTCTCGGTGCATCAACTGTGACTCGGTTCGACCGAGTTCACTAGTTTAGGTTCCAAAACTGCTTCGGTATCACCGAAGTTTGAAAATCGGTTGATCCGAAATGCTTTCTCGTGGAAAACTAAAACTAAGTTTTTGAATCATTCTTTTGCAAAAACCTCTGCATTTTGTGATGCTCATCCACTCTATCTCATCTATAACTATTCACTGTGGTCAAGAATAAGGTGTGCAGCATGTCAAACCAAAGTGACAGCCGTAATGCAGACACAGATGAGTGAGGGCACTAGTCCCTCTAGCAGCTCAGATGATGGAAGCGAAGCACTCCCAAAGAATTTGCCCAAAGCTGCCACCAGGACAAGGAAGAAGAGAACCTTAGAATCGAGGATGAGGATTATGTGGCAATAGAAGATGAGGCCATTTCAAAGAAGAAAGTGCTCAAGATGGGGTATAGCTCAACCGCAGTAAAGCTGTGGATGAAGATCAAAAGGCCTGCAGGAAGACAACCAATGTCTAAAGCCGTAGTCTCCACTCAAGCATCGTTGGAATCCCAACCCAAAGAGCCTGCCGCTGAAGGAAAGAAAAGGAAGGAAAGGGTCAAGAAGACCATGGCCAGAGTGATTGGAAAGCCTTCCATGATGGAAGAAGAAGAAGAAGAAGAGGTTGCTGCACCAGCACCCAAGGTACAAAAGCTGATGGGTGATGCTATAAAGTCAGGGGCTGCAACATCAAAGCCCAAAGTAGCACCCAAAGCTGCCTCCAAGACCAAGAGTGCACCTAAGAGGAGTACTAGGAGCATACCAGCTGCTGAAAAGAACAAGGCCCCAGTGCCTGATGTTGCGGCTGAGGAAGATGATGAAGGACAAGTCCTAAGGAAGCTCAAACCCAAGATTCCAGACCACAATGATGCTCATCCTGTGGCTGAGAACATGAAGATCAAGAGAGACTTAGGGTTGAGGCTATGGAGAGAGTCAGATCCATATGCCACCAGGAGAAGGACTGCTGTTGATTACAGGTTCCACACAAAGGAACAGCAGGATTTCTATGAGACAATCTTGTTGGACAAGAAGCCCATAGTGTGTGATATGAGGTGGGTCGACTGGACCTACATGAAGGAGAATGAAGAACATTATCCTGGAGTGTATGACAGCTTCAGTGCGTGTGGAGTTGCAGACTTTGTTGGGCAGAAGCTCACAAACTGGAATGATGAGCTCATTATGCAATTCTACTCCACAACACATTTCTATCCAGATGGCGGGATAGTTTGGATGTCTGAAGGAACGAGATACCAATCAACTATTGAGGAATGGGCAAGTCTGATCAATGCCCCAAAGGAGAGTGAAGATGACTTGGACGTTTATGTCAAGAAAAAGATGGATCACAACTCTATGTCACAGATGTACAAGGAGATCCCAGACAAAGCTCTTGAGACTTTCAAGATTGGGTCAGTCCATTTTCTTCTGTCAGGGCTGCCAACGATCAACTGGATCCTAAGGCACAGTCTTTTGCCCAAATAAGGTGACCACAACATGATCAGAGGGCATGCAATTAATTTGCTACACATATTTGATGTGCCACAGAAATTCAAGGTCATGAGCCTCATGGTTGAGACTATCAAGAGGACAAAGAAGAGACCAAAAGAGAAGTTGTGGATATGCCCCACAAATTCAGGAGTTGATTAACTCAAAGATGGGCACAGGAAAGTATCTGTTGGATAAGGAACAGTTTGTTCTCTATCATGACTTTGAGGACAATCAAGTTGTGATGAATGAGAATGAACCATCATCAGTACAAGCTCAAGAGAAGAAGGAGAAAGCAAAGAAAGAGAAGGCTGCCAAGATGCCAACACAAGAGGAGGCATCTGAGTACTTTTTGAAGAGCAAGCGGGACCAGCTTAGTTACTTGATAGCATCAACACTGAGGATTGAGAAAGGGTTGGCCACCCTAACTCAAAACCGGGAGAGCCTGGAAAGAATCATGGAACAAAAATTCTATGATCTTGATGTCAAAGTAACTGAGATTCAGTCAGTTGTGGAGTAGCTACAGGATGACATGCATGAGAGGAAGGGCAGGACAACTACCGATGCATTTGCCAGAGTGCCTCGAGCTCAGAGATCAGCTGCAGAGCCAGTAACAGACACCAGAGTCACTTCATCCGCACCAGCTACAGCTCCAACAAGCAACCAGCTCCAAAGACTAACTCCTTCAGCTCCTTCCACATCAATCAAGTCTTCGCCCAAGGAGCCATCTCTACGCCACCAATCAAGACCAAGCCTAAGAGATGATATAGTTCTATGCATTTTCTAGGAACTTTTTGGTAACTTGTTGCCAAAGGGGGAGAAAAATGTATAGATCATAGGCTTCGAGAGAGAGAGAGAGAGAGAGTTTGCTTTTGTTCTCTCTTGTCTTCTTGGTTGAACTTTGTTTGCTTTTGATTGCTTAAGATACTATGCTATTATCTGTGAGACATTGATGATCATGTGATTGATCATAAACTACACTTATGCTTGTTAGATGATATTATCTTACTTATCCTTATATGATCATTCACTTTGCTTGGTGATGAGTGCATGTATTCAATCTTTATTATTTTGAGCGCTCCACCAAGATGTATGTGACATGGAAGAGTAACCCATGAGCCTAATTCCTTGTGCATTTGCAGTCCAAAGCAAATCTTAAAATATGCAAAAATTTAGGGGGAGCTCTTTCTTATCACATACTTCTCAAAGCGACGATGTTTTTCAATCTTATTATCATTTTTCGAAGCTTTAATCTATATGTTGTCATCAATTACCAAAAAGAGGGAGATTGAAAGTGCAACTATCCCTAGGTGGTTTTGGAAATTCACAACAACATATAGCTCATTGAGCTAATGCTATTCCAAGACAAATATTTCAGGAAAGCTCAATGAATGGCATGGCATGGATGATGAAAGTGGATCCCGCAAAATATTAAGGACAAAGGATTGGCTCAAGCTCAAAAGCTCAAGACTCTACATTTTACATTTTAGTGATCCAAGATCACATTGAGTCTATAGGAAAAGCCAATACTATCAAGGAGGGATGAGGTGTTGCTTAATGAGCCTCTTGCTTCATGTGCTTACTGATATGCTCCAAAAACCCTCAACTACTTTCTCACATCCACATATGACCTAAACCCAAAGTCAAAATCGATCCTACCGATTCTTTCTATCTGGCGCCACCGAGTTCAAATGTCATAGCCACTGCCACAAACCCTAGGCAAATCGGTTCCACCGATAGGGATCTCGGTCTCACCGAGACGGGATTGTAATCTCTCTGTTTCCCTTCGTAACGTTTTGGTCTAACCGAAGTGAGCGATCGGTCCCACCGAGATTGCAATGTAAACTATCTGTTTCCCTTTCGTAACATTTCGGTCTCACCGAAAAGAGCGAATCGGTCCCACCGAGTTTATTCGACCAACTCTCTGGTTAGCTAATTACCAAAATCGGTCTCACCGAGTTTGTGTAATCGGTCTCACCGAGATTACATTATGCCCTAACCCTAACCATATCGGTCCTACCGAATTGCATGTCGGTCCAACCGAAAACCCTAACGGTCACTAGGTTTACTGAATCGGTCCGACCGAGTTTGTTGATTCTGTCCCACCGAGTTTGGTAAATTGTGTGTAATGGTTAGATTTTGTGTGGAGGCTATATATACCCCTCCACCTCCTCTTCATTCGTGGAAAGAGCCATCAGAACAATCCTACACTTCCGACTTAACAGTTCTGAGAGAGAACCACCTACTCATGTGTTGAGGCCAAGATATTCCATTCCTACCACATGAATCTTGATCTCTAGCCTTCTCCAAGTTGCTTTCCACTCAAATCTTCTTTCCACCAAATCCAAATCCTGTGAGAGAAAGTTGAGTGTTGGGGAGACTATCATTTGAAGCACAAGAGCAAGGAGTTCATCATCAACACACCATTTGTTACTTCTTGGAGAGTGGTGTCTCCTAGATTGGCTAGGTGTCACTTGGGAGCCTCCGACGAGATTGTGGAGTTGAACCAAGGAGTTTGTAAGGGCAAGGAGATCGCCTACTTCATGAAGATCTACCGCTAGTGAGGCAAGTCCTTCGTGGGCCACGGCCATGGTGGGATAGACAAGGTTGCTTCTTCGTGGACCCTTCGTGGGTGGATCCCTCCGTGGACTCGCAAGAACTGCTACCCTTCGTTGGTTGAAGTCTCCATCAACGTGGATGTACGATAGCACCACCTATCAGAACCACGAGAAAAACATCTGTGTCTCCAATTGCGTTTGAATCCTCCAAACCCTTCCCTTTACATTCTTGCAAGTTGCATGCTCTAAATTCTGCTGCTCATATACTCTTTGCATGCTTGCTTGAATTGTGTGAAGATTGCTTGACTTGTCTAAAGATAGCTAAAATCTGCCAAAGTCTAGAATTGGGAAAAGGTTAAGTTTTTAATTGGTCAAGTAGTCTAATCACCCCCCCCCCTCTAGACATACTTCAAGGTCCTACAGATGGCAAAGTGAAAGGTATTTTTGATATACATGTTATTGATGTGTACCTTACTAAATGCTCGTAGTAGCGCCTGGGAATTTGATACTGGTTCTATTGCTAATATTTGCAACCCGAAACAGGGGGCTATGGATTAAAAGAAGATTGGCTAAGGACGAGGTGACGATGCGCGTGGGAAATGGTTCGAAAGTCGATGTGATCGTCGTCGCACGCTACCTCTACATCTACCTTCGAGATTAGTTTTAGACCTGAATAATTGTTATTTAGTGCCAGTGTTAAGCATGAACATTATATCTGGATCTTGTTTAATGTGAGATGATTATTCGTTTAAATCGGAGAATAATGGTTGTTCTATTTATATGAGTAATATCTTCTATGGTCATGCACCCTTGATGAGTGGTCTATTTTTACTAAATCTTGATAGTAGTAATACACATATTCATAGTATTGAAGACAAAAGATATAATTTTCATAATGATAGTGCAACTTATTTGTGGCACTGCCGTTTAGGTCATATTGGTGTAAAGCGCATGAAGAAACTCCATGCTGATGGGCTTTTGGAATCACTTGATTATGAATCACTTGATGCTTGTGATGATGGAAATATGCCCTAGAGGCAATAATAAAGTTGTTATTTATATTTCCTTATATCATGATAAATTTTTATTATTCATGCTAGAATTGTATTAACCGGAAACTTAGTACATGTGTGAATACATAGACAAACAGAGTGTCACCAGTATGCCTCTACTTGACTAGCTCGTTAATCAAAGATGGTTAAGTTTCCTAACCATAGACATGAGTTGTCATTTGATAAACGGGATCACATCATTAGAGAATGATGTGATTGACATGACCCATCCGTTAGCTTAGCACTTTGATCGTTTAGTTCATTGCTATTGCTTTCTTCATGACTTATACATCACTACAAAAAAATTACACTTCCGTGATGATACGTGTTTGTCACAGTAGGTCACGTTTTCTGTCATGCATGTACATCCATGACAAATTTATGATAGAATCAAGATAGTCGTACTTGTGCTGTCGTAGAAGTGTTCCATGACATTACCAAAATTATCATCACGGAAGTGTCCACTTCCATGACAATAAATCGCGTGTCACAGAAGTGCTTTCGTCAAGGGTGACTGACATGTGGCATCCACCGTAACGGAACGTCGTTAAGCTATCGGGTCCGGTTTTGGATCCAATAACCCGTTAACAGCCCCGACCAATGGGGATTTTCCACGTGTAAAATCATCATTGGCTGGAGGAAACACGTGTCGGCTCACCGTTGGGACAGGTGTCACTCATCCAATGGGCGAGATGCGCTTATGAAATGTTGACACGTGGACCGGCCCAAAAGTGGCCCATAAAGTTTAAATGGGCCGGCCCAACTAAAGGCCCACAAGATTTTGCGGTCCATAATGGGTCGGCCCAGCAAAAGGCCCACGAGATTTTGCATACCATAATGGGCCGGCCCAACTAAAGGCCCACGAGATTTTGCAGGCCATAATGGGCTGGCCCAGCTAAAGGCCCACGAGATTTTGCGGGCCATAATGGGCCGGCCCAGCTAAAGGCCCACAAGATTTCGCCGATCATAATGGGTCGGCCCAGCTGAAGGCCGAGAAGATTTCGATGACACTAGTAGGCCGGCCCATTAACAGGATGCCATGTTTTGGGCCAAATGCTGGCCCATATTTGATCCGGTCCATTAACAGTCTGCCACGTTCCGGGCCTAATAAAGGCCCATATTTGATCCGGCCCGTTAAAATCCTACCACGTTGTGGGCCAAATTACGGCCCAAATCATGTCCGGCCCTTTGAGAGGCTTTGGGCTAAATTATGGCCCATATCAGATTCGGCCCGTCAACTGGACGATATGCTTTTGGGCCCACTTGATAAAGGCCCATTTAGTAATTCGGCATGATATTAGTTTCAGCCTGTTAAAGGCTCGTTTAACATTTCGGCCCTATATATATTTCGGCATGTTAAAAGCATGTCATATAGTTGGGCCTAACTACGGCCCCGTTTGCATCCGGCCTGCTCACAGACGATAATCTGATTGGGCCAAACAAGGACCGAGACAATTTTGGCCTGTTATAAGCCCATGATTTGATTGGCACAATCATGGGCCGAGGTCTATATTAGCCTTCTGCTGGCCCGTGAGCTGTTCGGCACGTTTCAGGCCCAACCTACTTTTTAGCCTCCTAAAAGCCCATTGAGATTTCTTGGGAAAATAGGGCCGGCAGTTTACTCGGCCTATTAAAGGCCTGAATCTACTAGTGGGCCAGTTTACATTTAGGCCTATTAACGGACCAAGATGACGGGGCCCATGATGCGGATCATACATGGTGATTTGCATGATGGCCCGATTATGTACCGTAATTTTACGGTTTGGCCGGTTTACTGCTAAGACATGATATATATACAGTAAATAACTGCAGCATCGTGAATAAGAAAAAAAACCTAGACTATACAATAAAGAAATTACGGCATATTACATCCACTGGGCATCAAAGTTCGCTACTATGATAATAAAGCGAAGCCGGACAGATTACATACATCAAGGCGTCAAAGATCGCCACTAGTGCAATTAAACACGCCGACAAAATAATATACAAACCGACAAAGACTTCAATAGAGTTCAAGAAAGCTTAGCCTGTTCGGGAGCTGCAAAGACAAGCAAATGAGCAAGTCGGTGAGATCGCACTTGTTTGACACTTATATCCTCCTCACTCTGAAAGATAAACAAGCGCATGGATGATAGGTTTTGCACATATAAGTATCAAGTCTTGACAATTCATCACATTTCTTCTTGATTTAATAAATTGACACAGTTTAAAATAGCATTAACACAATATGGTATTGTTCATGTCAAGACATGGCAGGAAATGACATTGTTAAGGAGCCGGCAGCTTCACGACACCAATCGGATTACAGATCAAGAACTCATAAGTATCAATGGTTAGTGTGCTATCAATTTATCCCATTTCAGATTGGCAAAATAAGATCACTTGCTCTGTATAGTTTAATTTACATGGTATGAAGAAGGAACTTGGTTGTACAACTAAAAACTTAAATTGAGAAGGACAAACTTTTCTTTATGAACTACTCCCTCCATCCCATAATATAAGAACGATGTCAAAAATGTTCTTATATTATGGGTGGAGGGAGTACATAATAAACTTTAAACATGCAATTTGATGCAAACACCAAAAATAAACAGCTGTTGTAGTCATGCCTAACCAAATATACACAACAAAGTTTGAAGGCTTGAGAAGGACAAACTTACATTATTGGTGAAGGCAGGCTCTATAAAGCCCTTGTCCAGGTTGATGGGGGCAATTCAAGAAGTTTACCACGAATCTTCTTCATAAGCATTGCCTTTATTCTACATTTTGTTAAGAGTAAATATAGATGTGACAATATAAGAAAAAATGGAGAATATTTAAGATAAGATGAAGAGTGATGCTACATAACCAAGTAGCTATAAATGTAAGTACATCGATACAGGCAAAAGGTACAGCCAAGAGCAATGCAGAGCTAAACTTCTTTAGTACCATCGGTGTTATCCAACCTTATAGTAAGAGTAAATATAGATCTTATGTGTAGAAAATGGAGGGCAAAGGAAAATAAGCTGCAGAGTGATGGTACATGAACAACTACCTGTCAATATAAGTACACTGATAAAGGACAGCAGGTACTTACAAGAACAATGCAGAGCTAAAAAAATTCATTGGCATTGGATATATTCTACACTAATGTAACCATTCATACAGATCAGATAATTTGGAGCGAACAATTGATAAGCAAGCTATCATGCATACTGATGTCACATAATGAACCAGGTATGTATGCAAGTACAACGCTACAGGACAACGGGTACTAACAAGAGCAAAGTAGCGGGCAGCATATTTGCGATATCCTGTCGTTCTTTTCAAACTGGAATTCTTTTTCGAGCAGATTTCCTGCAAAAAAGATCCGTAAGGCACATGAGGAAAAGTAGAAGTTCAAATTGTCATGCGATATCATAGACAGTACCTCATCCTCGGAACAAGACCAGTGCATAACAAGGTTTTTCCATTCAATGTCTTCTAAATTTAGCACAGGAGACTTCACCAGAAATTCATTTATAGACTTGCCAGCAAAGTGTGATTTCCTCGGGTAACACCAATACTGCTGCAATGCTTCCTTGAAAAGCGCAAGCAAGCTTTGCTCATCATGACTATCTAGATTGACCCTCGCCTACTTACAACAATGTAATGTAAATCATTGATGTGTTCAATCAGCAGAAAACAAGAAAATAATCACCATGAATAATAGCACTTACACGTAAGTGGGACAGGAAGATGTGAAAATGGTGTTTGTCTTCACTATAATCTTCCCATGATGGGAATATATGCACGTAGTCCCTAACAACATTGAAATCATTGTCTTTTAAACTAGGAATAACTGGAATGGGGTTCCAATCTGCAGGAATTGGTCGTCTCTGCAGTTGGGATAGGTCTTCGGCTGGTGGACTTGCGGTACTTTTTACTGGAGTGGGATTTTTCTGTGGTACGGCTGGTGCCATGGCAACTGAAATCGGCATACCTTTTGCTGGAGTGCTGGTCCTGTGTGGTGGGGCTAGTGGTGTGGCCAGTGAAGTATGGGTACAGTCTGCTGGAGTCGGTCCTACATTTTGTGTCACTGGTTGTACAGCCAATATAAGTGGGTAATCGTCTGATTTCTCCGCACAACCACATTTTTCAAGGACTTTGCTGGTGCTCCTTCAGGTTCGGCAATCACCCTCTTCCTTTTTGATGTCTGGTGCACAAGAACAACATTTGAGTGAAAAAACATGGTATGATGACATATGGAATATGTATTGATAATGGATGGGCATGGCATCTCGACATGTATGATGAGTAAACTAAGCAGATGGCGGTGCAACAAAGTTGAAGAAATGCAAGACAGCATATGCAAGATACGCCAAATCAATAAAACCTTGCCAAATTAGAACAGGCACCTTGATGGGTGAACATGACAGGCCATCTGCCTTTGACTCCTCGAGGTTAGAATAGTCATTAGGATCATATTCTGAACAAGAATCTATAGGTGGGGAGCATATGAGTTTCATTCCACCCAGAATGTCACTCAATGCCTTGGTGCCAATTTTGTAAGTCATTGCAGTGTTCCACAATGTTCTTCTGATGCGCGGATTCTGATATTCACTGTAATTGCGTATAATATCTGAGAACCATGAAAACATAAATAGTTGTGAGATTATCTTTGTAATGCATAGGATATCCTAATATAGGGGTGCCCCTGTAAACACTTGTGTGCTATCACTGGATTCTGAGGAGAGAGCTAATGTGTGCTGTAATATGGTGCGTGCATTTATATAATCTGGCACAAGTACACAATAAAATAGGCTCCAAAAGCAAGGGTAGTTGGAAGATGATAGGTTCAAAATATACTGTATAGAGAGTTTATTGCCAAACCATGATAACAAGAGCACACAGCAACTAGGCAGATCATAGTGTACATAAAAGGGGTACACCATAACCACGATATATAAATCAGGAAAGTGGAACTGGCTTGAAAATACGGTGTTGTATTGCCGCTAGTAATTGAAAGCCTATCGATCACGTACATGCCAGCTCTCTCAGCTGTTGATCGCAGATGTCCCTCGCCCTTCCCCGACAAGGAACATACCAGACGTACTAAATACGTAATAACAAAAGAGGAACATGTTAAAGAAATGTAAGAGGAAGCATATTCTTGAGGTTCCGCTTAATTGCATACAATGTTGGTTGCCCACTCATGATGAATCACAGCGCCCAAAGAAATGCAATTCCATGATGTCTCTATATATGTGGCAATTTTGAACAAGAGTCATTAGGATCATATTCTGAACAAGAGTCAACAGGTGGGGAGCGTATGAATTTCATTGCATCCAGAATGGCACTCAATGCCTTGGTGCCAATTTTGTATGTCATTGCAGTGTTTAGCTAAGAGTGGACTGCTGCTAGTGCGACACAAAGCAGCTACACAGATCATAGTGTAGATATAATAGGAAAACTGTAAGCATCAGAGTAAAATCAGCAAAGTGGAACTTGCTGGAATATATGTGCTAGTATTGCCGGTACGGCTAGAAAGGCTTCGGATACCAGCTCTCTTCAACTGAAGGTGCGGTACTGTTAATATCAGTGTAACTCTCAAAGGCGACACAACTCCCCGCATTTCCTTGCTATTCTTATAGGATTCAAGTGGGCAGGCCACTACAAATCCTATTCCCATGTTTACAAAATCCTACAAATCAAAGAGGCCCGAAGAGTTCAAAGTGTCCATCACAACCGACCGTATAGACCTCTACACTGCAAATGTCCCTGCTCATCTTCACTACAAGGAACATATTGTACTACTATCATACTCCCTCCATTCGAAAATATAAGTCTTGGTAGAAATTTCCACTATGGATCACATACAGATGTATCCAGATACATTTTAGAGTGTAGATTCACTCATTTTGCTCCATATGTAGTCCATGGTGGAATCTATACAAAGACTTGTATTTAGGAACGGAGAAAGTACTTATTAAAGAAGAACGGAAGAGGAAAATGCTAAAGAAGAGTAAGCAAATTTTGGATAATAAAATGTTTGTTGCGCAGTGCCCACACATGATGAACCAGAGCGCATTAAGAAAGCAACTCCCTGTTGTCTCTCTATATGTGTTGCACGTGCTTTTCGAAAGTAAAGTAGGAACATTAACTGACCAATTAAATGTTATCTGTTTTAGTAATATCAGCATCATATCAGATTCGTACTTGAGCAACAAGTTTGGAATTATGAGTGTCACGTTGTTTAGCTTGATGGATTCGTGGAGCAAAGCAAGGTGCACGATGATGGTAATGAATATAAAGGCATGTCTGCATGCAAGTCGCGTGACTTTTGTCATTTGGGTCAGTCGAGCATTTCAGGCGGTTGGATGAAGATCCTACGTCTCCTAACCCTTCTTCTTCCTCGTCTCTGGTTCTTCCCATACATAACACCGCACGGGCCGCCGGCCGGACCACCGCCCCCCACCGCATGTGTTCCTCCGCTACCCCCACCCGCGTCAAGTTTTCTTCGTTGGGCAAGGCCCCACCACCCCCCCCCCCACAACCATCGTCCCCACCCGAGCCCCTTCGTTCGCACCGACGAACTCCGGCGAGCTCTGGAAAATCGACTGACCCAATTTTGAAATTTAGTCTACTGTGATTTAACTAGTGTGGAATATAAAAGGGGAAAACCATAAGCATTTGAGTGTAGTGTTGAGCGTGCCATGGCGGATCTGAAGGTGCAAACCGGACAAAGGCAACTTCGCAACCAATGTTTGCTTTCAACTAGCAAGTAAGTGATGGACAAGAAATCAGAGTAAAGCAGTGGCGATCTATTTTCTTGCTGCGATAAATAAGTTGAGCAGAGCGGAAAGAGTACCGCCTCTGGTGCGGCGCCGTGTATGCATCTGCTGAGAATTTGACGGTGCTGCGGTAGCGATGGCCGTCGGCAGCGTGGAAGCAGATCTAGGAGGGTAGACGGTGGCGGCGGGGCGCGATGGACGAGAAGGTCGTAGGAGCAGCACCGACAAGGTGGACGATGGCGGGGATGAAGCGAGAGGACGGGATGCAAGGATCCCGGTCCGAAGCCGTGGATGAGAGAGGTCGATCTCTTGTAATGGACGGCGGCGTCGGGGTATCAGCTCTGGCATGGTGGAGGAGGATGACGGTGGATGGGGTGGCGGACAGAGGAGGCTGGGGTGGAGAGGGTGTTTTGGCGCCCACGGAGTACGAATGGGGATATGGAGGTAGAGAGGAAGGGGGAACCATGTCTTCAGGGCGTGATTGTCTCAAATGCGAGGAAATTTACAAACTTAGCCCCCGTTTCAAATTTCCTACATCACAGCAATATTAGTCGGTTGGGGATAGGACGGTAATCTCGCATACACCGAATATTTGTCGTCGAGAATTCGTTTTTGGTGCCCACCGTGTATGAATCGGGGAGGGAGTCAATTTCGGCCGAGGACACACTGTATTATGGCGCCCACCGTGTATGAATTCGGGTGAGAGGCGATTATGTCATGTTTGAGTGAAATTACAAACCTACCCCTATCAAAACCTATAGAAATCGAGCAGAGAGGCTTTTGCATGGCAGGGATAGGCAGTAGTGATTTCCATCTCGCGGATTTTGGTTTCGGGCGGTTACTTGTCACGACCGGTTTTTCAATAAAATACTTATTGAGAAATCGATCTTTTGATTCCAATATAGGAAGAATTATCCTTACTGGTAGACAAATACTTGATATAGAAGGCCAGTAGCATTAAATATATTACAGGGTTGAGCTGAGGTTGCTCAACAATTTATTACAAATACGCCAATATTGTTCATAAGGGCGACTATGACACAAGGGTGTGGTGGCATACTACTGACTCGAGATAAAAGTGGTGGTGGATATGTTACAGTGGAGTGGTTGACATGACTCCTAATCTGGCAGCTCATCGAAAGGCCGAGGTGAGGCTCGATGCATTTATTTGGGTAGCGGAAGCGGATATAATACATGACCAAATCCAGGATCGTGACGGATCGACCGGGACTCCTCTAGGCGCCGGACTCGCTATCGAACTCTTCATCCATGAGATCGCTTTCACAACATCTGGCCAAATCAACAAGCCAGGTGAGTACTTTGAAAGTACTCGCAAGACAGTTCAGACATAAGATATAACAAATGCAAGCATGAATGCGTCATGGGCAAATAGCAATGCACACTCAAATAATAAATATTTGCACGACATGATAAGTGAAAAGGAAGTCAGGCGGTAGTCCTCCCGAAATCCCAACAAAATAACTGAGAACCGATCGGGTGTCTGGAGCGACGCCTCGAAGGGTAAACAAATAAATTATCATGTCATAGCAGGCGCCTAAGCGACACCACATAAAGGGCTTATATTGAAAGTAAATAACAAGAGTGCCACAGTGGACGTCTGAGCGACATCACATAAAGGGCTTATATTGAAAGTAAATAACAAGCGTGCCACAGTCGGACGTCTGAGAGACATCGCAGAAAGGGCTTATATTGAAAGTAAATAACAAGCGTACATACCGGACGTCTGAGCGACATCGCAGTAAAGGGCTTATATTGAAAGTAAATAACAAGCGTGCACGATGGACGTCTGAGCGACATCGCAGAAAGGGCTTATATTTCATTATTCATATCCGATAAATTCACGAAGATATAACACTCACAGGAAATATTCAACACACAATAATAAACGGGTTAGTCCATCCACAGGAATAATCATTTAGCCGGACTTAACACTCATATGGTTCACCGGAGTTTTGTCACTGAGACTGACACTGACAAGGATAAGTTGAACATGGTACTCGGACATGGATAAGATTATTCGAATGATTTTGACTCAGCAGAGTTTGTACTAATTATCCACAGCCAACGGATTTCCGTAGTCACGAAGGACTAGTTCCGTTTACAGTATTTCGGTAGAAACACATCTAACCAGTACACACCCATCCCACCTCACGATGCCAGGAATCACCATAGACAACGTTCAAGAAAAACTTTGAGACGGGGAGGTCACAACCTTGAATAGCATGGGATCAAATTTATATACGCACCCTCTAAGGGGTGCCCCCCTCTCGGTCCCAACCGGAAACACCCATGCCCCCTGACCGGATGACTGGCTTTAATCCAGGGCCATGGAACCCTCATCACGGCCTCTCTATTTGGTGTGTACCAAGTAAGAGGTTTGCAACTTACTAAGCCATATCCCTTGCGGAAAACATGTGGTAGTACAGGGAGGGAAAACGGATGGAAACGTGACTTGATTTATGATGACACTGGAGTCAGAATAGTCTGGCATAAGACTGTTATGCTTCAACACTGCCATCTTACCCACTCTCATGCCATCACATGGCCATGCAAACTCATATCCAACAACATATGGATTTTCGAAGCTCACTTGCCTCAACTTTGCATGTAATATAACACTTATCGAAATGCTCATAAACATGCCATGAAACTACTTAATGCAAACATGCAACGAACACTCATCATATCAAAAGTTCAAACATGCTTGCCTGGTTCGGAGTAGTCGGAGTCTAGCTTGGTGAAGTTCGTGATTCTGTCACCTCCTCCGGTATCTACGATAAAAGAAAATACGTACTAACGTGAATACCGTGAGTGCACAAAAAAGTGCTCCAAATATTTTTCAAATAAATATGACAAAAAACTAGATAGAAAAATAAAGATGACAGAAAAAGAATCAATCAAAAATAATTTTCTATTTAAAAGTTATAAAGGTTTTAGTCCAGGGACTTATCTATAATGAAACAAAAAGTTTCGAGGGGCTAGCTTATAAAAACAGAAAACGCTTCGGCTAAAAACCCGTCAACTGCAAAGGGAGACGTATTCTGCCCGAAGGCTTTTTCAGAAAATGGTTCAAAAAGAAAAGATCGACGAGGGGTCCCGCCTCAGTTTGAATTTTCAAATGGGGAGAAGCAGAGCCACCAAGACTCGAGAGTGCGGTGGAAAGTCATGGGCGATCCACGGCGAGTTAGGAGGAGCGGAGGGTACCTACGTGATCAGCGTGCCCTTTCGCGTCTGTGGGTGGTGGAGGTGGTCGTCGGCGAGCACCACATCGACGGCGGCCCTTACTCCGGCGGACGGCGGCTCGAGTGGAGTTGGATCTCGTCGGGGAGGGTTGCGGAGGTTAAATTGAAGCTTGGGTTAGAGCACTGGGTGTAAGAGAAGGCTACGGCGATGGTGCTGCGGTGTGCGCTGGCATGAAGAAGGCCACGCGGAGGCCTTGGGTACGTTGGGCGGCGCCGGACGGCGTGGAGAGCTGGTGCTAGCCCCCGTTGGCCGCCACGGGTGGCTCACATCGCAGAAGCTGCCGGCCGGCGAGGCTTCGCCGCCATCGACACCGCGCGCCTGCCCAAGAGAGCGTGCGATGCTCTGGATAAGAAGGAGAGGCTGTGCGCGACGCGCCAGAGCGAGTGCTGGTGATCGGTGACAAGTCCTCGATTTAAAAACGACACTGACTACTAACTGAAACTCTGAATTTACTGAAAGAGTACAGGAACAGTGCCGACCAAGTGTTTGATGAAATGAATTAGGCATGAGAAGAATTTATCTGGGGCTGATCTTTGGTGTGGTGGCCTCTCAAAGCACCTGGGGACTGCCTGATTTTTGTTGGAATTTTTGGAGAGAAGAAAATATGAATTTCACCAAAAATGATGAATCTGGTCCAAACTTGCAGTGGTTGAAACTTGAAAATTTTGAATTGTGGAAGAGTGGATCTTGATTAATCTAGGTTGGGGGTGCTAGGGACTATCGAGAGGAGTTGGTTTGAGATCAAAACTCAAAGGGAATTAGGTACTTCCTTTGTAAATCATCTAGGTTTAAAATAATAGACAGAATTGTTTTGGGGGAAAATTAAATGAAATAAAATCAAAAATGGATTGAACTTGTTGGAACAGAAAGTTTGGGTTGCCCCAAAGTGGAGGGAGGGGTTTTGGGAGAAATTACCACATGAGGCATGGTAAAACAATGGGTGGTCTCAAAACAAAAGAGTAGCCCCAAAACCCAAGGGGTTTCTTTAAAAAAAATCCAAAAATTTATTTGAGGTGGTAAAATCAGAAGGAAGGTTTTTAATAACCAAACACCAAGGTTGAAGAATATACAAAGTAAAATCCTTGCCATGGGGAAAATTTTGAGAAGGAGGGGTTTTTGGAAGGATTTTAAATGGCCTCCTTCAAATCGAACAAAGTTTTTGTTGTAAACCAAATTAAAAATTTTGGAGTGTCACAACACCTAACCCCTTAGGAAAAAACTCGTCCCCGAGATTTCAGCTGATCCTCAAATAAGTGTGGGTGCTCTGTCCGAAGAAAATCCTCTCTTTCCCAAGTTGCTTCATTCTCGGTGTGATTGCTCCAATCGAACTCTGAAAAACTTGATTGTTTTCTGACGGGTCCTCCTTTCAGACTCCTCTAATATTTTTATTGGACGTTCCCGGTAGGTGAGGTCTAGTTGCACGTCAATGTCTTCATGGGATACTTGCTTCTCTGGGTTGCTCACGGACTTCCTCAACTGCGAGACGTGGAACACGTCGTGGACATCGGATAATTCTTCGGGTAAGTCTAGCTGGTAGGCTACCTCGCCTCTTCGTGCCACTATACGTATGGGTCCGATGAATCTTGGTGCTAGCTTTCCTTAACCTTGAATCGTTGCAGGCCCCTCATAGGAGATACTCAGAGGTACACATACTCACCGGGTTCAAAATTGACTCCCGATGCTTTTGATCGTAATAACTCTTACGTCGACTTTGAGCTGTCTTGAGTCGATCCCTAATTATCTTAACTTTCTCCTCAGCCTCCTTGAGCATGTCTGGGCCGAAGATATGGCTGTCTCCGGTTTCTGACCAATTTAGCGGTGTACGACATCTCCTCCCGTACAAAGCTTCAAATGGTGCCATTTGCAGGCTGGCTTGGTAGCTGTTGTTGTATGCGAACTCTGCGTATGGCAAGCTTTCTTCCCAGCTGGTTCCATAGGTGAGGACACATGCTCTCAGCATGTCTTCTAGAATTTGGTTTACGCTGCTCGGTTTGTCCATCACCGGGGTGGTATGCGGTACTAAACGCCAGTTGAGTTCCCAGAGCTTGTTGTAATCGATCCCAAAATCAGAGACGAATTGAGTGCCTCTGTCCGATATTATAGTCTTTGGAACTCCATGCAAGCAGATGATACGGGAGAGATAGAGCCTGGCAAGCTTCTGAGTGGTGTGGGTTGTCTTCACGGGGATGAAATGTGCCACCTTAGTCAGTCTATCTGTGATGACCCATATGGCATCGTTCCCGTGTCGTGACCGAGGTAGTCCAACAATAAAATCCATTCCAATCTCGTCCCATTTCCACTCGGGTATCTTGTTTGGTTGTAATAGTCCGGCCGGTTTCTGGTGCTCGGCCTTGATGTGTTGACATGAATCACAACATGCAATGAACGTGGCTATGTCCCTTTTCATACCGTGCCACCAAAAAATTTCCTGAAGGTCCTTGTACATTTTTGTTCCTCCAGGATGGATTGAATACGGAGCGGTGTGGCCTTCAGCTAGAATTTGCTGTTTAAGGTCCTCGATATTTGGTACGCAAAGCCTATCTCCGTACCACAATATTCCCTGCTCGTCTATGACGAATTCTGAGGCCTTGCCCAAACTCACTTTCCTTTTTATGCCGTCAATGCTGGGGTGTCCATGCTGAGCCTCCTTAATCTTTTCTATCATGGTAGGCTGTATTTATAAATTCGATACACTGCCGTCGGTGACCATTATCAAGTTGAGTTTAGCAAACTCCTACCGAAATTCAGGCCTTAGATTTGGTAGGTTGTCGTTGTCCGGGCTGGGGTTCCGACTAAGAGCATCTGCCACTACATTTGCTTTTCCTGGATGGTAGTGGATACCAACATCATAATCCTTCACTAATTCCAACCAGCGTCGTTGTTGTAAATTGAGTTCTGGTTGTTAGAAAATATACTTGAGGCTTTTATGGTCCGTGTATATTTCACAACAATTTCCAAGTAAAAAGTGTCTCCATTCCTTGAGTGCATGAATGACCGCTGCCAACTCCAGGTCATGAGTAGGATAATTTTCTTCAGGCTTGCGAAGTTGCCTGGAAACATACGCGACTACCTTGCCTTCTTGCATTAATACGCATCCGAGGCCCTTCTGGGATGCGTCACAATACACCTCAAAGTTCTTGTGTATGTCTGGCACAATTAATACTGGTGATGTCGTTAATTTCCTTTTTAGTTCTTGGAAACTTTTCTCGCAAGCTACAGTCCATTCAAACTTATTATCCTTCTTGAGTAACTGCGTCATTGGCTTGGCTATGGTGGAGAATCCTTCAATAAATCTTCGGTAGTATCCTGCCATTCCCAAGAAACTTCAGATGTCCACATTACCGGCTGGTGGTTTCAGCCAAGCACGGCCTTGACCTTTTCGGGTCTACGGCAATACCTTCTTGCGTCAATACGTGGCCCGTAAAACCCAATTGTCTTAGCCAAAATTCACATTTGCTGAACTTGGCATACAATTGATGTTTCCTTAGTTCTCCTAGTACAATTTCGAGATGTTCAACAGGCTCTTCTGGTGTCTTGGAGTATATCAGAATATCGTTGATGAATACCACAACAAACTTGTCCATAAACTTCATAAATACCTTGTTCATGAGGTGAATAAAATATGCGGGGGCGTTTGCTAGTCCAAACGGCATTATCGTGGAACTCATACAATTCAGATCCGGAGGTGAAGGCTGTCTTGGGGATATCTTCTGCTCGTACTTTTTAATTGATGGTATCCCGACCTTAAGTCAATTTTTGAGAAAACCTTGGCCTGAGTGAGCTGATCAAATAAATCATTTATCCATGGCATCGGGTATTTGTTCTTGATTGTGACCATGTTAAGTGCTCGATAGTCTATACACAATATCAGTGTCCCATCCTTTTTCTTGGCAAATAAAATTGGTGAACCCCAAGGTGAGGAGCTGGCTCATATATATCCTTTGTCCAGTAACTCTTTTATTTGCTTCTTCAATTCTACCAACTCGTATGGTGCCATTTTATATGGTTTCTTGTAAATGGGGGTGGTTCCGGGTGCTAGTTCAATGCTGAATTCTATCTCGGTCTGGTGGCATGCCTGGTAGTTCTTCGAGAAATACGTCTGGGAACTCACACACTACTGGAACTTTGCTTAACTCAGAAACGTCCACCTTGTTCAACCTCAGTTGCCGAGATATTTGTCTCTCTTGGGCTGAAATTTTTATTGTCTTCCCGTGATGGTGGGTGAGAATTACTGTCCGGTTGAAGCAGTCAATAAATCCTTTGTTGGTGGTTAACCAATCCATCCCTAGGATGACATCCAGTCCTTTATTTTCCAATACAATAAGGTTGGCGTGAAACTTCAATCCTTCAAACCCAATAACCACACCTTGGCAGTAATCGAGTAACTTGCTTAATCCTGTGGGACTTGATGATCATGGATTTTTCCAAGGAAGCATCGAAAATCATTTTGCAAAGCAAATCTCTTCGAAATGAACGAGTGAGAAGCTCCGTAATCAGACAAAACCGTAAGGTGTATTGTGTTGATAGGAACGCATCGAGTACGATATCCGGGGCATTCTGTGCTTCCTCCCCGGTCACGTGGTTCAAGTGACCCTTCCGTGGTTGTTATTGGGGTTTAAGTTGTTTCGCTTACGCTGAATTATTGCCACCGTTGTTCGGCTTTGGGGTCGAAGTTCCTTGGCTTGGGGCACCGCTTGGCATAGTGCCCTTCTTCTCCACAAGCGTAGCAAGTGACGCCTGGGCGATATGTGAACTCCTTGTCCCTTGCATGGAAATTCTTGATTGGGTGTGAAACATTTGTCGTGGGCTTGTGTGTCCCACCTTTCTGAAAATCCGTCTTGCTCCGGTGGTTGCGAGCAAGAGTGGTCTGGTCCCTTTGCGCTATGGAAATCCTCCAAGCTGCGCCCCTCATTTTCCAAGGTAATAGCCTTATCCACCGTTGTTTTGAAATCTGGAAGGTGTGCACGACTAGTCGGCATTTAAGTGCGGGTGCCGGACCGTCTAGGAATTTTTCCATCTTCTTGCTTTTCAGTCATACGCTCTTCACATGAAGCGAGACAATAGAGTAAACTGACTGTTGTATTCCGTCACCATCATGGTCCTCTGCTTGAGGTCATCAAACTCCTTCTTCTTGATCTTCATAACACTTTTAGGAATGTGCACCCCACAAAAACCTTCTTTGAACTCCTCCCAGGTTATATCATTTTCGTTGGGGTGCATGTGTAGGAAAATTTCCCACCATGATGCAGCTGCTCCAGTGAGATAGTGCGGCGCATATAGTACTTTCTCATGGTCTGAACACTGTGCAATAATTAATTTTATTTCCATGTCTCGAAGCCAATCATCGGCCTCAAGAGGCTTGTCCGTATGAGAAAATGTTGGGGGACGCGTCTTTTGTAACTCAGACAATTTGGATTGCTGCTGATACGGTCCACGGTGATTTCCCATATTGATGACTTGGTTCATCATTTCTTGATGTTGTTGCCGACTCGCTCATAAAGGCGGCATACTTGGGAAAATGTTGTTTCACCGCCTGCTGACTTGACTGCCCCTGTGTGAAATTGTTGCTTGTTTGGGTGCCATAATTCTCTTCTGGCGGATTTGGCATGGAGCGAGTCCAAGGACGAGACATTTTCCGCTCTGGGGATATATTTTGTAAAAATCATAAGAAAATAAATTGAGTCGCAAAAATCAATAAATTTATAAAGACGGGAAATTTTAAATGCTCCAAGATTTTTCAAGAGAATAATCGATTGCGCGGGGAGAAGGACTGCTCAGTACATATTTTACACGCAAGCAGTAATTATACAATACACCACTCAGGATATGCGTACACATTCCTTACATGTTATTTAGGCTAGTGCACTTCTCCCAGTTCCTACATGATGCGCAAACAAGCTACTTCTCACAACCTATGTACATATAAACATATCGTACAAGCCGGTACATCGCATGGCAGCTAAGCGCACTCAGTCGAAGATGGTAAGGATCTCCCTTGGCATGCCGAGGGTGAGGCGCAGTGAGGCTGGGGACTCAATCTCCTCCTCGCTAATAGGCTCCAGACATGAAGTGCTGCGCTGAGTCGATGGAGCGGGCGCCATAGGCGGAGCAACACGGACTGGAGTGGGTGCAATGACTTGGTTGAACTCCTCAGTGGTAGGCAGGCGACGAGCAGTGGCGAGAATGGTAGGTGAATAAGATGTCGAGGACGAGACGAAAGTCAGTGGTGGTGCGGTGTGCAGGAGCTCCCTCCTGTTGGCGGCACAGCCATGGACTGAGTCCATGCGAGCAGCCACAAGGTCATCCACAAGGTTGTCGAAGGCTACCTCCAGAGCCTGGAGGTATTCAACAAGCATCGCAATAGCCTCGTCTCGCTCTCCTCTGGGGCAAGCGAATGCATAGTGACAGGTGTATGGCACGTGGCATGGAAGGTAGTCAGAGCGACGAGTCTTCATCGAAGGAAGAACATCTCGAAGACGAGCTATCGCCTCACGGGCAGCCAACTGCATAGCATGCCTCTCCGTAGGCATGGCTCTCCCCAAGAACCGGAAGCGGCGTAACTCAACACGCCCTCCCTTGAATTGCACCGCGGCCTAGTGCATGGACAGACTGTCGCTGATCTTGTGCTGGTAGAATGTGAATACTGGGCGCACTGATGGCCCCATCGCGGTCTTGACGATGAAGCAGAGGAGCTTGACGAACCCCTCAGGCACGTTGACAAACACCTGTGACTCACAGTCATTGCCGGCCATCTACAAAAGTAGGCAAAAAATCTGAATGGTCAGATCATAAATTTATGATGACTGTCAGAAAATGACTACATTTGCAAAAATATAAATCAACACTATTATGCTAATAACCGATTAGCGATCGCACCTAGTGGCTTCTCACAGTCGGCTGGCTCGGTACCAAGTTTGTCACGACCGGTTTTTCAATAAAATACTTATTGAGAAATCGATCTTTTGATTCCAAAGATAGGAAGAATTATCTCATCGGTAGACAAATACTTGATACAGAAGGCCAGTAGCAATAAATATATTACAGGGTTGAGCTGAGGTTGCTCAACAATTTATTATAAATACGCCAATATTGTTCATAAGGGCGGCTATGACACAAGGGTGTGGTGGCATACTACTGACTAGAGATAAAAGTGGTGGTGGATATGTTACAGTGGAGTGGTTGACATGACTCCTAATCTGGCAGCTCATCGAGCGTCGAGGTGAGGCTCGATGCATTTATTTGGGTAGCGGAAGGATATAATGCTGATGACCAAATCCAGGATCGCACGGGACTGACTGGGACTCCTCTAGCCGCCGGACTCGCTATCGAACTCTTCATCCATGAGATCGCCTTCGTCAACATCTGGCCAAATCAACAAGCCAGGTGAGTACTTTGAAAGTACTCGCAAGACAGTTCGGACATAAGATATAACAAATGCAAGCATGAATGTGTCATGGGCAAATAGCAATGCACACTCAAATAATAAATATTTGCACGACATGATAAGTGAAAAGGAAGTCAGGCGGTAGTCCTCCCGAAATCCCAACAAAATAACTGAGAACCGATCGGTGTCCGGAGCGCCTCAAGGGTAAACAAATAAATTATCATGCCGCAGTCGGGCGTCTAAGCGACACCACATAAAGGGGTTATATTGAAAGTAAATAACAAGAGTGCCACAGTCGGACGTCTGAGCGACATCACATAAAGGGCTTATAAGGAAAGTAAATAACAAGCGTGCCACAGTCGGACGTCTGAGCGACATCGCAGAAAGGGCTTATATTGAAAGTAAATAACAAGCGTGCCACAGTCGGACGTCTGAGCAACATCGCAGAAAGGGCTTATATTGAAAGTAAATAACAAGCGTGCCACAGTCAGACGTCTGAGCGACATCGCAAAAAGGGCTTATATTTCATTATTCATATCTGATAAATCCACAATGATATAACACTCACAGGAAATATTCAACACACAATAATAAATGGGTTAGTCCATCCACAGGAATAATCATTTAGCCGGACTTAACACTCATATGGTTCACTGAAGTTTTGTCACTGAGACCCATAATCGACAAGGATAAGTTGAACACGGTACTCGGACATGGATAAGATTATTCGAATGATTTTGACTCAGCAGAGTTTGTACTAATTATCCACAGCCAACGGATTTCCGTAGTCACGAAGGACTGGTACGTTTACGGTATTTCGGTAGAAACACATCTAACCAGTACACACCCATCCCACCTCACGATGCCAGGAATCACCCTAGACAACGTTCAAGAAAAACTTTGAGACGGGGAGGTCACAACCTCGAATAGCATGGGATCAAATTTATATACGCACGCTCTAAGGGTGCCCCTCTCGGTCCCAACCGGAAACACCCATGCCCCTGACTAGATGACTGGCTTTAATCCAGGGCCATGGAACCCTCATCACGGCCTCTCTATTTGGTGTGTACCAGGTAAGAGGTTTGCAACTTACTAAGCCATATCCCTTGCGGAAAACATGTGGTAGTACAGGGAGGGAAAACGGATGGAAACGTGACTTGATTTATGATGACACTGGAGTCAGAATAGTCTGGCATAAGACTGGCATGCTTCAACACTGCCATCTTACCCACTCTCATGCCATCACATGGCCATGCAAACTCATATCCCACAACATATGGATTTTCGAAGCTCACTTGCCTCAACTTTGCATGTAATATAACACTTATCGAAATGCTCATAAACATGCCATGAAACTACTTAATGCAAACATGCAACGAACACTCATCATATCAAAAGTTCAAACATGCTTGCCTTGTTCGGAGTAGTCGGAGTCTAGCTTGGTGAAGTTCGTGGTTCCGTCACCTCCTCCGGTATCTATGGTATAAGAAAATACGTACTAACGTGAATACCGTGAGTGCACAAAAAAGTTTTCCAAATATTTTTCAAATAAATCTGACAAAAAACTAGACAGAAAAATAAAGATGACAGAAAAAGAATCAATCAAAAATCATTTTTCGTTTAAAAGTTATAAAGGTTTTAGTCCAGGGACTTATACGTAATGAAATGTAAAGTTTCGAGGGCCGACTTATAAAAACAGAAAACGCTGCTAAAAACCCGCTAACTGCAAAGGAGACGATTCTGCCTCAAGGCGTTTTCAGAAAACGATTCAAAAAGAAAAGATCGACGAGGGTCCCACCCGTCAGTTTGAATTTTCAAACGGGAGAAGCAGAAGGCCACGCTACCGAGAGTTACTGGTGAGCCGGCGATCCACGGCGAGTTAGGAGGAGCGGAGGGTACCTACATGATCAGCGTGCCCTTCCGCGTCTATGGGTGGTGGAGGTGGTCGTCGGCGAGCACCACGTCGACGGCGGCCCTTACTCCGGCGGACTGTGGCTCGGGTGAAGTTGGATCTCGTCGGGGAGGGCTGCGGAGGTTAAATTGAATCTTGGGTTAGAGCGCTGGGTGTAAGAGAAGGCTACTGACGTGGTTTGGGAGGCGGGGATGGCCTCACCTGAGTGGATCGAGCTGGTGGCCGAGGCGGATCGGGGCAGCCGGAGTTGGGGTAGGAGACCTCCTCGAGGTCCTCCTAGTGGATTGGCGGAGTTCTGGTGAGGTGTAGTGGTGGTGCGTGCTCGAGAACGAGCTCGGGACCTCATTTTATAGGTGATCCGAGGCGGTGGCCGCGAATGGAAATCTCCGGCGATGGTTATGGCGGTGCAGTGGTTGGTCGGGTAGTTTAGGGGGTTGGGCATCAACGTGGAGGTCCACTGGTTCCATTTAGAAGCTAACCTAGGTTGGATTAGGCGCGCTTGGCGGTTTTGGCAGAACGGAGCTTCGCGGGCCCGTCGGCGGCAGAGGGCGCGCCCTGTGCTTGCCGGGCCACGGCGACGGTGCTGCGGTGTGCGCTGGCATGCAGAAGGCCACGCGGAGGCCCTGGGTGCGTTGGGCGGCGCCGGACGGCGTAGCGAGCTGGCGCTAGCTCCCGTTGGCCGCCACGGGTGGCTCTGCCACCGCAGAAGCTGCCGGCGTCGGCGAGGCTCGCCGCCACCGACACCTGCGCCCGTCCAAGAGAGCGTCTGACGCCTGGATAAGAAGGACAGGCCAGGCGCAACGCCGCCAAAGCGAAAAGGTGATCGGTGACAAGTCCTGACGAAAAACTACACCGACTACTAATCAAACTCTGAATTTCTTGAAGAGTACAGAACAAAGGCCGCCAAGTGTTTGATGAAATGAATTAGGCATGAGAAGAATTTATCTGGGGCTGATCTTTGGTGTGGTGGCCTCTCAAAGCACACTGGGACTGCCTGATTTTTGGTGGAATTTTTGGAGAGAAGAAAATATGAATTTCACCAAAATGATGATTCTGGTCCAAACTTGCAGTGGTTGAAACTTGAAAATTTTGAATTGTGGAAGAGTGGATCTTGATGGATCTAGGTTGGGGGTGCTAGGGACTATCCAGAGGAGTTGGTTTGAGATCAAAACTCAAAGGGAATCAGGTACTTCCTTTGTAAATCATCTAGGTTTAAAATAATAGACAGAATTGTTTTTGGGGAAAAATTAAATGAAATAAAATTCAAAAATGGATTGAACTTGTTGGAACAGAAAGTTTGGGTTGCCCCAAAGTGGAGGGAGGGGTTTTGGGAGAAATTACCACATGAGGCATGGTAAAACAATGGGTGGTCTCAAAACAAAAGAGTAGCCCCAAAACCCATAGGGTTTCTTTTTTATAAAAAAATTCCAAAAATTTATTTGAGGTGGTAAAATCAGAAGGAAGGTTTTTAATAACCAAACACCAAGGTTGAAGAAGATACAAAGTAAAATCCTTGCCATGGGGAAAATTTTGAGAAGGAGGGGTTTTTGGAAGGATTTTAAATGGCCTCCTTCAAATCGAACAAAGTTTTTGTTGAAAACCAAATTAAAAATTTTGGAGTGTCACATTACTGCGACTTTCCCCACTTCATTCAAATTTTGCAGAGTGCATGTTTACCATGCCAACTCAATTCGAATCCCATTTGTATTATGTTTTTTTTCGGGCGGGATCCATTTTCGATTGGAATAAAATTCTATATACATCATTTTTTAATATATACTTTCAAAAGCACGACACCCTTTATACATAAATATGGTTTACAAATGGCATGATCTCATATTCATAAGGTTGTATCCATCAATTTGGATTTTCAAATATTTGAAACCACTTTATGTTGAAATCCAATGTATGCATTCCTCGCTAACTGTCTCCAATTAATGTGTGTTTCATGCGGGGTTTTTTTTACTTCTCAAACATGTATAATGTGTTTCACACACGCAACATATAGTGTAATCCCGTTTAGACATTAACTGCATATAAACCAGGCATTTTTTCTAATTAAAGAATCTATGGACCACCAATATTGATAAACTATATAACATTACACGTGTCCCCAAATTCAAATGAATATGCATGTTTGATAAACCAATTTGCGTTATGATATTATCGATGTCGTGATCTCTAGTTTAAATATTTGAATCCCATTTAATCCAGATATTCGTCTCATATAACTATCACTCATGCTTATATAGGACCATCTCTCTAGACCTATACGCGTTCATCGTCTCTCGGGTATCTCTCGTGCTACCTGTATGTCGACAATGATCTTTTATCTTTGTAACACACTGATGGTACTCTCTCCCTCGACCTTCATCACTCTATCTCTCTCTAAGTATATCTCTCTCCATGCTATGTGTCTCTAACTATGATTCTCCATGTGGAATCTCTTTCTCTCACACAAACACAAAACTTTGTCTCCCGGGGTCTCATTTCTCTCTACTATTCCCCTGTGTGCCACTCAAGACACCCCCTCATCTGGAGATGTCTTTCGCTCCTTAGGTATGAGAACCTACGACTCTTCCTCTTAAATATCTCTTTCTCACACACAAATACAAACTCTGTCTCCCATGGTCTCATATTTCTCCACTGTTCTCTGGTATGTCGCTCACACACACTCTCTCTCCCTAGAGATATCTTGTGTTCCCTCATATGTCTCTCTAGCTATCACTCTCGTTTTGAAATATCTTTCTCTCTCGCAGACACAAAACTCCGTCTCTCGGGATCTCATTTCTCTCCGATATTTGTTTGTATGTGAGTCACATGCACCCTTTATTCATCTCTCTCACACCCACACCCATAACTCAGCCTTCTGATCCACTCGACTCCTATCTCGAACGCACACTAGCTAGCATCTTTATCTTTCTATTTATCTGTTTCTCCATCAACCTTCTTTCATTTATAGGTTGATCTCTTTTGCACAATCGTTGTGCCTCACTCCCTCTGCTTGCCATAGATGCATGCTCCAACCCACACCACTATCTCTTAAAGACAAAAACACATGCTTTCGGTTGTCGGGCCTTCTTCCCTGCATTCTCACATGCATACATATTGTCATACTGATCCATCTCTCCCATGTCGTTGATCTTATGACTTATGTCTTCTTTCTTTTATCTCGATCATGCACGTGCACACACACACATCCCACGTATACATGTATACCTCTCACACATGCACGTTCAAGGTCTATATGTCTCCATACGTAGTTAATTACCCTCAACCCTAACGCCACATCGAATCGTTCTCTTCTTGTGTGCACATAACTTCCGCCTGGATGGGTAAAACACAAACTCACACTTAACAATCTCCTTCTAGCTACCCCCCCCCCCCCTCTCACTCTTCCCCTATATCCTCGAAACCAATAAGACCATCCCTTCGTTTAATTCCCGCCTACATGCACCATCGGCATATAGTAGTATTCCTCGGTGTCTCTGGAACAAAAACGTTCTCTCGATGTCGACTACTCTCACGCGCACACACCTTCTCTTCCCTCTCTACGGGCATTTTCTCTCTCGCACCCCATCGTTGGTGGCCTCTGCCATACACATCACCTCTCTATGATGAAGCCATGCACACTTAAATTACATCCGCCATCGAGGACCCCGCGACACACACACACAAACACACACACACACACACACGCACCCACCCACCCACCCACACACACACACTAAGACTCCATCACACACACACACTAAGACTCCATCTCTGTCTCTCTCTCTCACACACAAACACACACGCACACACACTGAGACTCCATCTCACACACACATGCTCTAGGCGGAGCATTTGTTCCTACCACCCTTCATCCACCCTTACCCTTATGATAAACAATCACCTTAATTTACTTGTATAACATGGACAAATTCCAGTTTACTTTAGTAGTTAGCAAACTTATCATCTGTACCCTTATAAAAACCGAGTTGGCGATGATGGTGTGCGTGCCACCTTGTAATATAGACTGTCTGATCTATATCTGAGGGATAGAAAGCAAACTATAATAATTTAATAAAATATACCCGCACCTCTCTCCACATCCTTATCTCCCGCAACCTCATTGCTGAGCAATTAAAAAAGAAAGTCTCTGGAACAATCTAGCATGGTGGCTGTCGGTGTCAAAACCGGCGGATCTCGGGTAGGGGGTCCCGAACTGTGCGTCTAGGCGGATGGTAACAGGAGACAAGGGACACGATGTTTTTACCCAGGTTCAGGCCCTCTCGATGGAGGTAATACCCTGCTCCTGCTTGATTAATATTGATGATATGGGTAGTACAAGAGTAGATCTACCACGAGATCAGAGAGGCTAAACCCTCGAAGCTAGCCTATGGTATGATTGTTGTTCGTCCCCACGGACTAAAACCCTTCGGTTTATATAGACACCGAATAGGGTTAGGGTTACGTAGTCGGTTACAATGGTAGGAAATCTACATATCCGTATCGCCAAGCTTGCCTTCCACGCCAAGGAAAGTCCTATCCGGACATGGGACGAAGTCTTCAATCTTGTATCTTCGTAGTCCAGGAGTCCGGCCAAAGATGATAGTTCGGCTATCCGGACACCCCCTAGTCCAGGACTCCCTCAGTAACCGACTCTCCAGGATTCAATGATGATAAGTCCGGCGTGTTGATTGTCTTCGGCATTGCAAGGCGGGTTCCCCTCTGAATCCTGTGTTGAATAGTGTCCGGCTTTCTTGTGAATATCGCGCTTCTCGGCTTCCACGCCCAATAATGGCCATCTTCCACGTGTCGAACGAATGTGAAAAGTCAGGGTATCTTTACATTTACCCCCTTGCTGTGCAAATGAGCCGTCTATAAAAGAGACGGGGATCCAGATCCGGATCACACCATCCTCCCTTCGCGAGCCTTCATCAGAGCGCTTTTGACAAAAAAACCTATTCCACCATGGACAGTCGACGCGGCTCCTCCTCTCGCGTTCCCAGCCCTCAGCCCGGAGTTTGGCGGAGATGCTCAGTCCCGCACAGCAAATTGGTGGTGCTCCAAACCAAGGGATTCCTTCCCCCGGCCTTCATGGTTCCGGTGCATTCGGACTCGCCACTTATAAGGGCGGGAAGCAGGCGGAGAGCGTCCCCGATCCCTCTAAGGGAGAGCGGGTATGCTTCGTCTCTTACCTAATGAGAGGACTCGGATTTCCAATCCATCCGTTTCTCCGGGGCTTCGGAGTTCTCGGCCTCGGCTGCACAACCTTACGCCTGCCTCCATCTCGCATATAACGGGCTTTGTGGCCCTTTGCGAGCTGTTTCTGGGCGTTGAGGCCCATTTCGCTCTGTGGAAGAGATTGTTCTGCCTTGTGCCTCGTTCTCACGAAGGGTCAATATATCAAGTGGGCGGAGCGAACTATGGCGCATCGCCGGGACCGGATACTTATCCGGAACCCCAAAGAAGGCGCCGAGGACTGGCCTCGGAATGGTTTTACATGGAGGACGCCCCGCTGCGGATCCTGCTCGGATCGGCCTTCCGGAGTTTAGCAACGCTCCTCGAAGAAGCGCCTAAGCTGGCGCCATGGAGCCCCTGCAGAGGCAAAATGACCGGGGCGTCCTTTACTTGATGAGCCGAATAAGATTATTGGCTCATGCCGGATTGACCATGATTGGAGTCATGGCAATCTGCATTATGAGGGGAGTGCAGCTTGCTCCAATATAGGGGCCACCCATGTGGGACTTCAACGGGAGGACGATGCCACCCGCCATGGCCGCAAAGGGCGGGATCGGTCACCGAACTGGTGAAGACCTTGTCACTTTGTACAAAGGGGAAGAGGAGGATTTTCTCCATGTCAGTCCACTGAACGGGTTTTCTTCGAATAATCCTCGAAGTTGGGTAAGCAAATATCTTTGTGGCCTGTCCAATCCATGTTCCTGTGGCTAAATATCTCATTTCATGGTTTCTACGCAGGAACTGCACCGAGCCGTGGAGAAGATACACAGCCCGCCCCCACAACCCGAGGATCCGGAACGGTCCCTCGATCCGGCCTCCGAAGAGGACCCGGATATAAAGGTGGAGCTGATCGATAGGGTGTTCCGCCAACTTAGCATCGACAATGCTTTGGTTGCCATTACGGCCGACTACCCCGGATTATTTCCGGCCTCCTAGGTAACCGTGACCGAAGTCCGGATACCATGACCCACCCGTGCTTTACTTCTAATCACCACGTATTTGATGGTGTTTCGCAGGGGGTGCCTTCAGAACGGAAGTCGAGCTCGCCGCCGCCCAACAAGGCAGCTCGGCCCAAAGAAAGGAAAAGAAGTGCGGCACGACTCGAGACGTCGTCGCATAGATGATGTGCCATCGTGTTTTAAGGAGAGGTTCTGGGAGGCACACCGACGCCGTGGTTTTTCAGTGAAAGAGCGCTCGCCGGACTGAGTCCGGAGAAGTTGCCAATCGGACCTCCGCCAGCCAGGCTCAAAAGCTGAGTCCGGAAGGGGGTACAAACACGAGGCATGCGTCGGATGCTCCTCCAACGGAGGATGCCGACAGACTGTCCGCCACCAAGTCGGAGGTGGAGAGCGCCATGAATCATAGGCGCCGCCGGACTATTCTACGTGACACGTGTTTCTCCCAAGAGGCGTTGGACGCCTTTAGTTCGTGAGAAGCGCACCTCTGTGCCGCTCAAGATGGCCTAGCCAGAGCCACGGAGCAGTATGTGAAAGACATACGGGTAAGGAATTTTGATGCTTATATATGTCAAGAGCCCCGAGACTGAAAATAGTTAGGATAACTGATTTAAGGATCATTTGGAATGCAGGTTCTTACCGAAAAGAATACCCGTTTGTCCTGTGAGCTTGAGGAGTGCAAGGCCCAACTTGAGGCCGCACTGGCCGCGACCGGGGAAGCCATGAAGACTCCCTCTAGTAATATATGCCCTTCAAAGTAGAAGTAGTTTCGCAAAGTGCGGCGTGTGCATAAATCTGACATTAACAGTGCAGATAGCGCCGGGATGGATCCAGACAAGCAACAGCTCCTGCGCCAGCTAAAGGCCGGTGAGAGTGTGCTTACGAGGGTGCGACAGGAGAAAAATAACCTCCAAGATGCCAACACCCAACTGGGTGAGGAACTAAAGGATGTTCGTGCCCAGTTGTCCGACCAGAAGGAGAATCGACGGCTTCGTCATGGCATTTTCAGGAAGTGCTTAAACGAACTTTGAAAGAGTTCGGCGAGGAAGGCGACTAACATAAACATGTATGTAGGTTTGCTCACAGGTCGTCCTGAGGAGGAGATGCCCAGTTCTTCGGGCGATCTTCTTCCCGAATCGTCGGTACCGCAGACGAAGTTCGGCAGTGATGAAAGGCGCCGCCTGTGCCTTGTGGCCATCTATCTCCCCGCTCAAGGCATTGGGGAGCTGGCAGAGCGGCTTCAAGGAGCACGGCGGCGCTTCCGACTATGGAAGATATCGGCCTGCCGTCAAAGGCGCCAGAGGAGGCTGGGCCATGGTAAAGATGCGGTACATGAAGGTTGACCCAAACCACATGGCCGAGGTCGGACTGTGGGGCCCGATGGGAAGGAGATCCTGTAAGTTAGTGTACGGCCAAGTAGAATTGGCCGCCAAGTATTCCCAAAGCAAGATTGTAAATTAGATAGCCTATTAGATGGCATTGAGGAGGAATACAATTAGTCAAGTTGACTATTTAATTGAATATGACATGAAATATGTCTTCTAGCCGGATTGTAGATCGTTTGTCATAGCGGACCTTTTCGCTTCGACCTCTGGACCCAATAGTCCGGAGTGTGTCCGAATACCCTCGCGTTTATGTAAGAACCGGGCATGCATGGAGACAAGGCGTAGGGGTCATTATTGTCAGACGACAAGTGCCCAACTAGTTAAGTTATATTACATGGATAGTAAGAAACATCTTCCAGGGAGAATAGTTCCGTTATGGGTTCCTTTCCCTGGGAGGCATGCCCTAAAGTGCATGTCCAAACTGCTAAGAGAGCAGAAAATCATCTGGGGCAGATGGATAAATAGTTAAAATCATCTTTCAGTTCACCGACCGATATTCCCTTAAGAACGCTTAGCTTTCGGCTTCACCTACCGAGGTACACATCCGGCTGACCCGGCAGTAACAATCGCAGAGGTGCTCCCTTTACCACCTAGCCGAACAATTGGGAACGTAGGGGTAAGCACAGGAGCCAGGCAACCCAGCTTGGCCAAAACTTAAGTCATATCAATGCATATAATGGTGAATAAAAGGTACATGCGGAAGTTTGACACATGTGTTGGGCCTGAAGCTCAGATAAATAAGCTTCATTAAAGAAGCCCTGTGTATAATGAGCGCGGACAGCGCGTCAAGTATGTGCAAACAAAGCGCAAACGAGCCTCTAAAGGCTTCAAGAAGGAGGAGGAAGGAGAGAAATAAAAGACAGCAAAAATAGAAAATGTGCACGGAGGAAGGAGACAAACTCGGAGTCCGGCACTTAGGCATAGAATCTTCGTAGACGGGCTACGTTCCATGGGTTCGGCTCGAGTCGGTTATCTGATGCGTTTCGCAGACGGTATGCTCCGCCGGTCAGGACCTGGATGATGATGAAGGGACCTTCCCATTTGGGCTTGAGTTTGTCCTTTTTCTTGTCCGGCAGGCGTAGAACTAGTTCGCCAACGTTGTAAGCTTTGGCCCGCATTTCCTCGCTTTGATATCTTCGAGCCTGTTATTGATAAAATGCGAACGAGCTTTTGCCACATCGCGCTCCTCCTCCAATGCGTCCAACTGTCCTGCCGATCGAGCTCGGCTTCTCTTTCTTCATACATGCGCACGCGAGGTGAGTCATGCATTATGTCGCAGGCAAGACTGCCTCTGCCGTACACCATAAAAAATGGTGTGAATCCGTAGTACGATTCGGCGTGGTCCGCAGCCCCTAGAGTACGGAGTCGAGCTCCTCAACCCAAAGGCGTGTTAGATTCCTTGAGGGACCGTACTAGTCTGGGTTTAATGCCGCTCATGATTAGACTGTTTGCTCGCTCGACTTGACCGTTGGTTTGAGGGTGATAGACTGAGGCGTAATCGAGCTTGATGCCCATGTTTTTGCACCATAAGTTGACCTCATCAGCCGTGAAGTTGGTGCCGTTATCAGTGATGATACTGTGGGGACGCCAGAACGGTGCACTACCCCGATATGAAGTCTATCACCGCCCGGATTCGCCGCTTTAACAGTGCTTGGCCTCTATCCATTTGGTGAATTTATCCACCATGACCAATAGGTATTTTTGCTTGTGGGTTCCTCCCTTAAGGGGTCCAACCATGTCAAGCCCCCAGACCACGAACGGCCAGGTGATGGGTATAGTTTTGAGGGCGGTGGGTGGCATGTGGCTTTGGTTAGCAAAAGTCGGCAACCGACGATCGTTGGACTAAATCCTCAAGATTCTGCCCGGGCCGTCGGCCAATAAAATCATGTACGGAAGGCCTTGCCTACAAGGGTCCGGGCTGCGGCGTGGTGCCCACCCAGTCCGGCATGAATTTCAGCCAGGAGGTTTCGCCCTTCCTCTTCGGAGATACACCTTTGAAGGACTCCTGTTGTGCTTTCTTATAGAGCTCTCCCTCATGGACTTTATAGGCTTTGGATCGCCGTACTATGCAGTGAGGCTCATTTTGGTCTTCGGGGAGTTCCTGCCTAGTTAGGTAGGCTAGGAATGGTTCCGTCCACGGGGCGATAACTGCCATTATTTCATGGGCGGAGGGTGTTATCTCGGTGGCGAGCCTTCGATTGTGTCGAGTGTTCGGTGTCGCAAAGGCGGTTGGGTCTGGATTGTTATTTCCGGACTACCCTTTCCATAGTACGGATGGCTTGAACAGCCGTTCTGTGAAGATGTTGGGCGGACGGCATCACGCTTTTGCGCTGATGCGTGCTAATACGTCCGCCGCTGGTTGTTATCCGGGCTATATGATGAAATTGAGCCCTTCAACCGTGGTGACATTTTAGGACCGAATTGCGATGCGCTGCCATTTTCGGATCTTTGGCATCAAAGTCTCCGTTTATTTGAGATATCACGAGGTTCGAATCTCGCGCACCTCTAGGCGTTTAATGCCCATGGAGACTGCCATCCGGAGGCCGTGAAGAAGGGCCTCAGATTCGCCGCGTTGTTGGAGTCCGTATACATTATCTCGAAGGACGTATTGGACTGTGGTCCCCGGTTGGGGACGCCAGACGACGCCAATTTCGTGCCGCCAACATTTTAGAGCCACAAAGTGCATGATCCAATTGGAGTATGCGCTGTACTCTTTAGGGAGTTCCGCTTCGGTCCATTCGGCCACGAAGTCGGCCAAAACCTGCGACTTAATAGCTCGTCGTGGCTTATAGGTTATGTCGAATGGAAGGAGCTCTATGGCCCATTTAGCAATCCGGCCCGTCGCGTTGCGGTTGTTTATAATGTCGTTAAGAGGTACTTCGGAGGCTACCGTTATCGAACACTCTCGAAAGTAGTGTCGCAGCTTCCGGGATGCCATGAAAACTGCGTATGCTATCTTTTGATAATGTGGGTACCGGACTTGCATGTAGTTAGGACAAGGGACACATAGTAAACCGGTTTTGAAGAGGGAACGGTGTCCGTCCATTTCTCGTTCGACAACGAGCACCGCTACCGACAACTTGATGTGTTGTGGCGATATATAATAGCATTGGTTCGCCCATGTTGGGCGCGCCAGACCGGATTTGTTGCCAATATGGCTTTTATTTCTTCGAGTCCGGCCGTGGCGGCATCCGTCCACTCGAAGTGTTCGGTGCGCCGGAGGAGGCGGTAAAGGGGTAACGCTTTTTCTCCCAAACGGGAAATAAAGCGGCTTAGAGCCGCGCATCCAGTCAATTTTTGTATTTGTTTGAGGTCTTTTGGGATATCCAATTGTGACAGAGCTCGGATCTTGGCTGGGTTTGCTTCAATTCCTCTACCGGACACAATGAAGCCCAAGAGCTTTCCGGCTGGAACGCCGAAGACGCATTTTTCCGGATTGAGCTTAATGTCATATTTTTGGAGATTGTCGAATGTGAGCCTCAAGTCGTCTACTAGAGTTTCGACATGCTTGGATTTGACGACCACGTCATCTACATATGCTTCCACTGTTTTGCCGATCTGGTTTGCGGACATGTCTGAATCATGCGCTGATATGTTGCGCCGGCATTTTTGAGCCCGAAGGGCATTGTGTTGAAGCAGAATGGGCCGTATGGAGTGATGAATGTTTTTGCGGCTTGGTCTGGCTCCGCCATCTTGATTTGGTAGTACCCGGAGTACGCGTCGAGGAAGCACAATGAGTCGTGTCCTGCTGTAGCATCGATAATTTGATCAATGCGAGGGAGGGGGAAGGGATCCTTTGGGCAAGCCTTATTAAGGTCTTTGAAATCAACACATAGGCGCCATGATTTATCCTTCTTTGGTACCATCACCAGATTTGCTAGCCATCCGGATGTTTTATATCTCCGATGAATCTGCCTTCCAAGTTTGGCTAGCTCCTCTCCCATGGCCTGTCTCTTGGGTTCAGAAAAGCGCCGAAGAGCCTGTTTGACTGGCTTGAATCCTTTTAGGGTATTCAGGCTGTGCTCGGCCAGCCGACGTGGGATTCCTGGCATGTCTGAACGGTGCCAGGCAAAAATGTCCCAGTTTTCTTGTAGAAATTCTCGTAGTGCAGCGTCTACATCAGGGTTTAATTGTGCCCCAATGGAGGCCGTCTTTGCCGGGTCCGTTGGGTGGACTTGGAATTTGACTATTTCATCCGCTGGTTTAAAAGAGGTGGACTTGGATCTTTTATCAAGTATCACAGCGTCCCTGTTCACCGTGGAGCGCATCGCAGTGAGTTCCTCGGCCGCTAGGGCTCCGGATAGTGCCTCGAGGGCTAGTGCGGCTGTCTTGTTTTCGGCGCGGAGTGCTATGTTCGGATCACTAGCAAGAGTGATGATTCTGTTAGGTCCGGCATTTTAAGCTTCACGTACCCGTAATTGGGTATAGCTTGAAAAATTGTGAATGCCTCTCGCCCTAATAAAGCATGATATCCGCTGCTGAACGGGGCCACTTGAAATGTGACCTCCTCGGATCTGTAATTGTCCGGCGAAATAACACTACATCCATGTGATTTTTCCTGTGCAGCATGCTTCCCGGCTAGGGATTATTCCTCTAAAGGTTGTGCTGCTTCGCTCAATGCGGTTCCAGTCTATTTCCATTTTTCGGAGGGTTTCCTCATAGATGAGGTTCAGTCCGCTGCCGCCATCGTAAGGCGAAAGCCGTCCACTATTGGACTGAGAACCAATGCGGCTGGTGCTTTGGCAGTTCGGAATTTGGGTTCGTCACTGGCATTAAAGGTAATAGCCGTGTCACTCCATGGATGTATTGTTGCTACTTGGTAGACTTCGGCAAGGTTGCGGAGTGTTCGTTTCCGCATGTTATTTGATGCGAAAGTCTCGAAGACTATTAACATTGTCTTGGTATTGCTGGGCTGGGATTACGAAGCTAGAAGCTCTTCGCCACTTTTGGCCACCTGCCGTAGTATCCAACATGCTCGAAGGCTATGAGTTGGAGTGGCGCCCTACGTGCTATGAATTTTGCAGGTCCGCTTAGCCAACCCTCCAAAGACGGTTCCGCACTTTTAGGGGTTTTGGTTTTTTGGTGTTTAACCCAGGTGCTTGGTGATGATGCACCCTTTTATTTCGGACTAGGGATGTATTCGTGGCCGGATTATCCCAAAATTTACTTTTGGTTTTCCGAGCACTCTCCATCACACAGTACTTTTGTACTATGGTCACCAAGTCATCAAAGCGTGTAATTTCGCGACGACTTATGGCGTTTAGGATTCCCTTGTCCGTGCAATTATTGCAAAAAAGTGAGATTGCGTCCTCCTCTCGGCAGTCCTTTATCCTGTCCATAACCAGGAGGAATCTGGCCCAGTAATGATGTACTGTTTCAGCGGCTCTTGCCGAATTCGGGATAGATCGCTAATGTTTGGGTGGGCGGGTGGAACTAGATCCGGAACCCCGTCCAATTTAAGACTCAGGGGCCGAGAAGTTTCCGAACTTGGAAGTTTGGATTTTGAATGCTATCCAATGAATCCAACCCGCCGCCTGACTTTAAGTTCACGGCTTGATCGACATACGTCCCTCTGCGGGAATCCGGCATGGAGGGATCGGGAATCCGGACGTAGCTAGTCCTTAAGATAGAAGAAGAATCGCCGTATTGCTCCTCTACCACAGTAACATGATGGGTAGACTGGGGAGAGTTGATCTCTCTCAGATCGGTTTTAGGCTCGATCTGGTCGTAGTCTGTGGTGACTCCCAGGGCGGCGATGTGATCCAAGAGCTCGTTTACGGAGGAGAGCTCGATCGGATCTAACTGCTCGGCAAGTTCTGAGTTAATGTGAAGATTGGTTTCGATGACCCGAGAAGTCATCGTCGGCGCGGCGGCCGAACTGGTGGTCATAAGAAAACCACCTAACCGAAGAGTTTAACCAGTGGCCAAGGCTCCTTTGGCGATAGTATCGTCTTTAAAGACGGGATGAGGCATCCTTCCTGACGGCGACGCATTGCAGGAACTCTCAATGAAAGCACCAATGTCGGTGTCAAAACCGCGGATCTCGGTAGGGGGTCCCAAATCAATGCGTCTAGGCGGATGGTAACAGGACACAAGGGACACGATGTTTTTACCTGTGTTCGGGCCCTCTCGATGGAGGTAATACCCTACTCCCGCTTGATTAATATTGATGATATGGGTAGTACAAGAGTAGATCTACCACGAGATCAGAGAGGCTAAACCCTAGAAGCTAGCCTATGGTATGATTGTTGTTCGTCCGACGGACTAAAACCCTTCGGTTTATATAGACACCGAATAGGGTTAGGGTTACATGTAGTCGGTTACAATGGTAGGAAATCTACATATCCATATCGCCAAGCTTGCCTTCCACGCCAAGGAAAGTCCTATCCGGACACGGACTAAGTCTTCAATCTCAGATCTTCATAGTCCAGGAGTTCGCCAAAGATGATAGTTTGGCTATCCGGACACCCCTAGTCCAGACTCCTCGGTGGCTGATGCGTCACGGGCGCCTGGCCCATCCCCATGCCTCCGCCCATTCCGACCACCAGTCACCACCACACTCCACTCCTCCTCACCTTATCTCTCATCTTTCATTTTTCCGATGACATTCTTGAGATACCAGTTTTCCGATAAAATTCTCGAAATATCATTAGTTTTTACTCATGGGATTACTCCTGCATGGGTAAATCACAACAGGTGTTTTGTAAAAAAATGCATATTGATGTTCCGTGCAATGCACGAGCATCTTGCTTGTAATTATATAACGCAAATCACGAGCAGGAAGTGACATTTTTTACACAACCACATTAACATGGCCATGTAAATCGCTAGCTAAAGTAAATACCATTATACTTATATCCCGATGCAAAAGGTTGAGTACATGTCCGAAGAGTAGAGTCGCACACACACACTCTGTCTCTCAGAATCACACACACACACACACACACACACACCAGTTACGTGACGCCCACTTAAGCAGACACGTATGTTACAATTTGTGCACCCGCGGGTACACGTGATATTGCGCATTTATTTAAGCCGGACGGCGAACCCATAGCTGCATTCATTCCCCTCCCGCCACCTCTTCTTTGGTCGTCATCGCCCGGTAGCCATGGCCCGGCCAAAGGTAACAACATACACCATACTCCCGCCGGAGCGGCGCTTTAATCTGGAAATTTTAGTGGTCATGCGTGCATCTTTTTGTGCTAGCACTCCTATATAAGGGTTGACCGGTCACTTCCCGCGGACGTGCGCAGGCGGTGGAAGAGGAAGGAGAAGGGAAGCGGGCTATGGAGTAATGTTTTTTACCATGATTTCTTAGGAAACTGAGTGCAATAATTGAGTAGTTTTGCAAACTACCAGTACTACACCTGAAACGGTCCAAAACCTATACTCCCTTGCCAGCGCACGCTTCCGGTGTGAAACGGTCAGCGTCGCCCTGGAGCGTCAGTGCCGCATTAATGCCCGGCCAGAGCGGAGGTGACCTCTCACTGGCGCCGGCTTTGAAGTGGCACGACGGCCGAGAGAGCGTCGCTTCCCGTTACACGCGACTGCTCCGCGTCGAGGCTGGCCATAGGCCCTGTTTGCACCCAAGGGTTAGAGTTAGTTTGAGCTAGTTGGGGCTCAAATATCCGTAAAGTATCCAAGCATGAGGGTTTAAATTGGAGCAAGTTGCTCCGAACCCACCCAAAAAAAACTATCCCACCCAAGAGGTGCTAACTGGAGATAGTTCTCATTGGGACCACTGAAAAATCACTTTTCTCCCTCCATAAAGTGCATTTATTGTCCATCTAACCTTGTCACCCAAACTCCCCTTTGGCTACAGTTAGTTCAGGGTTAGTCATGAGTTAGTCTAACCTCTAGCTAAGTTAGAGTATCCAAAAGGAGCAGTATAGGACATACAAGTTGCTCTTTTTGAAAACAGAATGTGAAAGGAACTTTTAGAATGCTCTTGGCATGTCGCTAATATGTGATGAGTTAACCGACCTCAATAGACGGCAAAAAGGCCAGCCCGCTGATACGTCTCCAACGTATCTATAATTTATTAAGTATTCATGCTATTATATTATCCATCTTGGATGTTTAATGGGCTTTACTATGCACTTTTATAATATTTTTGGGACTAACTTATTAACCCAGAGCCCAGTGCCAGTTTCTGTTTTTCTCCTTGTTTCAGTGTTTCGCAGAAAAGGAATATCAAACAGAGTCCAAACAGAATGAAACCTTCGAGAGAGTTATTTTTGGAACGGAAGCAATCCAGAAGACTTGGAGTATACGTAAGGGAACCAACGAGAAGGAACGAGGCAGGGGGGCGCGCCCACCCCCCTGGGCGCGCCCTCCAACCTCGTGGGCCCCTCGTGGCTCTCCTTACCGACTTCTTTCGCCTATATATATCCATATACCCTAAAACATCGGGGAACATAATAGATCGGGAGTTCCGCCATCGCAAGCCTCTGTAGCCACCAAAAACCAATCGGGACACTGTTCCACCACCCTGTCGGAGGGGGGATCCCTCACTGGTGGCCATATTCATCATCCTGGCGCTCTCCATGAAGAGGAGGGAGTAGTTCACCCTCGGGGCTGAGGGTATGTACCAGTAGCTATGTGTTTGATCTCTCTCGTGTTCTTGATTTGGCACGATCTTGATGTATCGCAAGCTTTGCTATTATAGTTGGATCTTATGATGTTTCTCCCCTCTACTCTCTTGTAATGGATTGAGTTTTCCTTTGAAGTTATCTTATCGGATTGAGTCTTTAAGGATTTGAGAACACTTGATGTATGTCTTGCATGTGCTTATCTGTGGTGACAATGGGATATCATGTGATCCACTTGATGTATGTTTTGGTGATCAACTTGCGGGTTCAGTGACCATGTGAACTTATGCATAGGGGTTGGCCCACGTTTTCGTCTTGACTCTCCGATAGAAACTTTGGGGCACTCTTTGAAGTACTTTGTGTTGGTTTGAATAGATGGATCTTAGATTTTGTGATGCATATCGTATAATCATACCCACAGATACTTGAGGTGACATTGGAGTATCTAGGTGACATTAGGGTTTTGGTTGATTTATGTCTTAAGGTGTTATTCTAGTACGAACTCTACAATAGATCGAATGGGAAGAATAGTTTCATGTTATTTTACTATGGACTCTTGAATAGATCGATCAGAAAGGATAACTTTGAGGTGGTTTCTTACCCTACGATAATCTCTTCGTTTGTTCTCCTCTATTAGAGTCTTTGGAGTGACTCTTTGTTGCATGTTGAGGGATAGTTATATGATCCAATTATGTTATTATTGTTGAGAGAACTTGCACTAGTGAAAGTATGAACCCTAGGCCTTGTTTCAACGCATTGCAACACCGTTTGTGCTCACTTTTATCATTATTTACCTTGTTGTTTTTATATTTTCAGATTAGAGAAACCTCTATCTATCATCCATATTGCACTTGTATCACCATCTCTTCGCCGAAAACTAGTGCACCTATACAATTTACCATTGTATTGGGTGTGTTGGGGACACAAGAGACTCTTTGTTATTTGGTTGCAGTGTTGTTTGAGAGAGACCATCTTCATCCTATGCCTCCCACGGATTGATAAACCTTAGGTCATCCACTTGAGGGAAATTTGCTACTGTCCTACAAACCTCTGCACTTGGAGGCCCAACAACGTCTACAAGAAGAAGGTTGTGTAGTAGACATCAAGCTCTTTTCTGGCGCCGTTGCCGGGGAGGTGAGTGCTTGAAGGTATATCTTTAGATCTTGCAATCGAATCTTTTAGTTTCTTGTTTTATCACTAGTTTAGTCTATAAAAATTAAACTACAAAAAAATGGAATTAAGGTTGGCTCATATGCTTCATCTTTTTAATGTCTTTCATGAAAATGATGGGAAGGAAAATTGTGCTCAAGTACTAGAAGAAAAATTACATAGAATGCTTGGCGTAAAATATGTGAATGATGAGCATGATTGCAATGTTGTTAGTATGAATTCTTTGAATACCCATGATGGTAATGATATGCAAAGCCACAAGCTTGGGGATGCTATGTTTGATGAAGATGATATGTTTAGTCCCCAAGTTTTGATGAGCAAATTTATTATGATGAAAGCATGCCTCCTATTTATGATGATTATTGTGATGACACGTATGCTATAAAGAATAAAGATAACCATGAAATTTGTCATCATGATTTTAATCTTCAATTGGATTATGCTTCACATGATAGTTATTTTGCTGAGTTTGCTCCCACTACTACTCATGAGAACAAATTTGCTTTTGTGGACAGTAACAAAATTTCTATGCTTGTGGATCATGAAAAGAATGCTTTAGGTTCTGGTTATATTGTTGAATTCATTCATGATGCTACTGAAAATTATTATGAGGGACGAACGTATGCTTGTAGGAATTGCAATAATATCAAGTTTCCTCTCTATGTGCTTAAAGTTCTAAAGTTATGTTTGTTTTGCCTTCCTATGCTAGTTGATTGTTGTTCCCATAAATTTTTTGCTCACAAAATCCCTATGCATAGGAAGTGGGTTAGACTTAAATGTGCTAGTCATATTCTTCATGATGCTCTCTTTGCGCTTCAATTCTTATCTTTATGTGAGCATCATTGAAATCATCATGCCTAGCTAGGGGCGTTAAACGTTAGCGCTTGTTGGGAGGCAACCCAATTTTATTTTTGTTCCTTGATTTTTGTTCCTGTTTAGTAATAAATAAATCATATAGCCTCTGGTTAGATGTGGTTTTATGTTTTAATTAGTGTTTATGCCAAGTAAGACCTATGGGATCTCCTTGGATGATAATTATTTGATCTTGCTGAAAAAGACAGAAACTTTCGGCTCACGAAAAAAATTGTTAAAAATCAGCAGAAAGTGATAAAATACTTATTCCAATTGCGGTATATCAATAATAAAATTATCTAGGTCTTCCTATTTTTGCAGAATTTTTGGAGTTCCAGAAGTATATGTTGGATACAGATTACTACAGACTGTTCTGTTTTTGACAGATTCTGTTTTCTATGTGTTGTTTGCTTATTTTGATGAATCTATGAGTAGTATCGGAGGGTATGAACCATAGATAAGTTGGAATACAATATATATTACACTAATATTAATTTAGAATGAGTTCACAACAGTATCTAAGTGGTGATTTATTTTCTTATACTAACGGAGCTTACGAGTTTTCTGTTAAGGTTTATGTTGTGAAGTTTTCAAGTTTTGGGTAAAGACTCGATGGACTATGGAATAAGGAGTGGCAAGAGCCTAAGATTGGGGATGTCCAAGACACCCCAAGGTAATATTCAAGGACAACCAAGAGCCTAAGCTTGGGGATGCCCCGGATGGCATCCCCTCTTTCGTCTTCGTTCATCGGTAACCTTACTTCGAGCTATATTTTTATTCACCACATGATATGTGTTTTGCTTGGAGCGTCATTTTATTTTGTTAGTATTTGCTTGTTGTTATTTAGAATAATGTTTTGCATCTCTATTTTCAATAAAAATGTCAAGGATAGCCTTTACCATGCTTATTTTGCAAGTATACATGTTGCTGTTTCAAAACAGAAAGTTTATCGTTGTTGCAAAAATTACCTAGAAAAGCCAGAATATGATAAAATGTTGAAACTTTTTGCATAATAAGCTCTGATAAATTTTCTACAGTGTGGTAGAATTTCATAATTTTTGGAGTTAGGGAAGTATGATAAATCTTGCATTCTTTACAAACTGTACTGTTTTGGCATATTGCTGTTATGTCTGCATTGTTTGCATATGTTTGCTTGTTTAATGATTCTATGTGAGGATAGGAGTATTAAATATGCAGAGAATTTAGTATGCAATGTTGAATAATAATTTTAGTGATTTGTTACAGTAGAAAATGATAAGATTTTTGCATTGGTTTATACTAACTTATCTGATGAGTTCTTGTTGAGTTTGGTGTGAATGAAGATTTTGAGATTTAGGAAACCGTGATATGAGAGGAATTAAGTAGACACAAAAGCTCAAGCTTGGGGATGCCCAAGGCACCCCAAGATAATATTTCAAGAAGTATCAAGCATCTAAGCTTGGGGGTGCCCCGGTAGGCATCCCACCTTTATTCTTCAACAATTATCGGTTAGTATCGGTTGAGCCTAAGTTTTTGCTTCTTCACATGATGAGTGCTATCCTTGAAATGTCGTTTTATTTTGTTTTGCTTGTTGTTTGAATAATATCCCAAGATCTGAAATTCTTAAATGAGAGAGAGTTCTCACATAGCTACATAATTATTTAACTACTCATTGATCTTCACTTATATCTTTTTGGAGTAGTTTGTCATTTACTCGTGTGCTTCACTTATATCCTATGAGTAAATGGTTAAATGATTTGAATGTCATAAATCTAAAATTATACATGTTTCATATGCCTTTCCCATGGGGATTAATGCCTTCACATATAAGAAGTAGAGGTGGTAAATTTTTTGAAGGTTAGCAAACATTGTATTGGTCACTTGAACAATTCATGAAAGAATATTGAAGGAAGAGAGATTTCACATATAAATATACTATATTGGACATCTTCTATGATTGTGAGCCCCATTAATTATTTTCAAACCTGAGCATATTAGTTGAAGTTGGACAAGGAAGACAACATAATAAGTTGTGCTTGGGTATATTTGTATAGAAGTTATATTGTTATGGATCCTCTAACATGTTGTGCTTGCTATTTAGAATCCTTTGCTAGCCAAAATATCTGTACTAAGCGGGAATACTGCTTGTGCATCCAAAATCCTTAAACCAAGTTCCTTCCATGAGTGTCCACCATATCTACCTATATGCGGTATTTACCTGCCGTTCCAAGTAAATTTGCATGTGCCAAACTCTAAACCTTCAAATAATAATCTGTTTTGTATGCCCGAATCGCTCATGTAGCGACTAGGGGTTGTCAGTATCTTCCATTCTAGGTGGGTTATTCTCACGATGAGTGGACTCCGCTCATCATTCACGAGAAAATGGCTGGTAATCGGATGCCGGTCCTATGATCAGAAGATCAAAAACAAATTCGCAAATAATTTAAACAAAACTCCCCCAGGAATGTTGATAGTTGGACGGCACCCGTTGTTTCAGACAAGCCGTGGAGTGTGAATGTTGGTGGAGGGGGAGTAAAAAATTTACCTTTCTGCGTGGGAACCGCCTATGATGTATCTAGTATGGAAGATATTGGGAACTCTTGGTCGTTATGTTGACAATGAAAGCATACCTCTCAAAATTATTTTCATCTCTGTTTTAGCTTCAAGCTCTGGCACCTCTGCAAATCCCTGCTTCCCTCTGCGAAGGGCCTATCTTTCAATTTTATGCAAGAGTCAGTAGTATTCCTTCTCATTCCAACCCACTCTTTAGTTGGCAAGCATCATGTGATGGAAAGATCTAAGCATATATGGCCATTCAAATATATTTGATCATGAATTATTATTGTTGACAATTATCTATATGATAAATAAGTTGGGAGGCGAAACATTAAGACCCTATCTTTCTCTGTGTTCGATGAATACTATTTGTTCTAAAAATATGCTTTGAGTGGTAGAAATCATGGAAGACTAAATGATAGTTGAGTATGTGCAGTTTGCTGAATCAAAGCTCTCACATAGACTCTTCCTGAAAATAAGATGAATTGTAATTGTTTGATGACTAATAACACGGTTTGTTAGTTTTCAAGAAAGTTTATGATCTATGCTTTAACATGTGAATAGTTTGTTACTTGATCATAAAAAGTTTTATGAGTTGAGCTACTGTTATTACATATAATGATGCTAGAAAAGGTGATTGAAATTATCATCGATCAAACTTATGCACCTGCTAGCATTCACACTTCATAAATTATTTCTTTTATCATTTACCTACTCGAGGACGAGCAGGAATTAAGCTTGGGGACTTTGATACGTCTCCAACGTATCTATAATTTATGAAGTATTCATGCTATTATATTAACCATCTTGGATGTTTAATGGGCTTTACTGTGCACTTTTATATTATTTTTGGGACTAACTTATTAACCCAGAGCCCAGTGCTAGTTTCTATTTTTCTCCTTGTTTCAGTGTTTCACAGAAAAGGAATATCAAACGGAGTCCAAATGGAATGAAACCTTCGAGAGAGTTATTTTTGGAACGGAAGCAATCCAGAAGACTTGAAGTATACGTAAGGGAAGTAACGACGAAGGCACGAGGCAGGGGCGCACCCACCCCCATGGGCGCGCCCTCCACCTTCGTGGGCCCCTCGTGGCTCCCCTTACCGACTTCTTTCGCCTATATATATCCATATACCCTAAAAACATCGGGGAACAGAATAGATTAGGAGTTCCGCCGCCGCAAGCCTCCTCAGAGCTACCAAAACCAATCAGGACCTGTTAAGCACCTGCCGGAGGGGGGGTCCCTCACCGGTGGCCATCTTCATCATCCTGGCGCTCTCCATGACGAGGAGGGAGTAGTTCACCCTTGGGGCTGAGGGTATGTACTAGTAGCTATGTGTTTGATCTCTCTCTCGTGTTCTTGATTTGGCACGATCTTGATGTATCGCGAGCTTTGCTATTATAGTTGGGTCTTATGATGTTTCTCCCCCTCTACTCTCTTGTAATGGATTGAGTCTTCCCTTTGGAGTTATCTTATCGGATTGAGTCTTTAAGGATTTGAGAACACTTGATGTATGTCTTGCATGTGCTTATCTGTGGTGACAATGGGATATCATATGATCCACTTGATGCATGTTTTGGTGATCAACTTGCGGGTTCAGTGACCTTGTGAACTTATGCATAGGGGTTGGCACACGTTTTCGTCTTGACTCTCCGATAGAAACTTAGGGGCACTCTTTGAAGTACTTTGTGTTGGTTTGAATAGATGAATCTGAGATTGTGTGATGCATATTGTATAATCATACCCACGTATACTTGAGGTGACATTGGAGTATGTAGGTGACATTAGGGTTTTGGTTGATTTGTGTCTTAAGGTGTTATTCTAGTACGAACTCTATGATAGATCGAACGGAAAGAATATCTTCATGTTATTTTACTACGGACTCTTGAATAGATCGATCAAAAAGGATAACTTTGAGGTGGTTTCGTACCCTACCATAATCTCTTCGTTTGTTTTCCTCTATTAGTGTCTTTGGAGTGACTCTTTGTTGCATGTTGAGGGATTGTTATATGATCCAATTATGTTATTATTGTTGAGAGAACTTGCACTAGTGAAAGTATGAACCGTAGGCCTTGTTTCAACGCATTGCAATACCGTTTGTGCTCACTTTTATCATTAGTTACCTTGCTGTTTTTATATTTTCAGATTACAAAAACCTCTATCTATCATCCATATTGCACTTGTATCACCATCTCTTCGCCGAACTAGTGCACCTATACAATTTACCATTGTATTGGGTGTGTTGGGGACACAAGAGACTCTTTGTTATTTGGTTGCAGGGTTGTTTGAGAGAGACCATCTTCATCCTACGTCTCCCACGGATTGATAAACCTTAGGTCATCCACTTGAGGGAAATTTGCTACTGTCCTACGAACCTCTATACTTGGAGGCCCAACAACGTCTACAAGAAGAAGGTTGTGTAGTAGACATCACCCGCCGCACTTTGAGAGAGACGAGGAGGGAGAAGCGATACGGGCTGCTGGATTACTAGAGATAGGTGTCACACGGAAGCCAAGAAATATGGTGATAGCGTGGGTTAGCCATGTACTAGTATGATGTAACTACACTGGGCTGCCGTGTTTCGTACTCTTACAATCCACTGTGGAGATGATTGGTTGGTTTTGTATCGCTGAATAATATAAAATATTATGAGTGCAGACGCTCCACCACGAGGTTCCTTGCTCCTTCTCGGTCGTCGGGAATCTATGTTCTTACACTCTATTTTTTTACGTGAGTTTTGTTCATCCTTTTGCCAACACGCGACACATCTAGCATCAAGGTGCACGTGTCATGCACGGATCGTTCCATCTATATGAAGAACACGTGGGACTGGAAGTACGAGACAGACATGTACCCAGGAGTGGACGTGCGAACCTGTAATGTAGCGCGGTAAGTGAAGTAGAAAGGCACAAATAGTATGAACATGCGTGGCCTATAGGCATTTGTCTCTTACTACCACTAAATGTTGTTCGTGCAATGCCCGGTGATGTTATGGAGTATGTGACTAAGTACTCTACTACTACTATATTAATTGGAGGCACATATTAGGTTTTATATTTGTTTACGTGTATGCCCCGAGACCTTCCAACTAGACGTGTCTTTCTCTCCGGGTCGCAGTTTGTATCGTTCATACCACTAGTACAGTAGTACTGCTACGTGTGGTCTCCGATCCAGAAGTGGAGACACTCTACCACGCTGTTCATGTCCCACTCCTTTCGCTGACGTGTGGGACATCCAACACGTGCCGTGTGTTTGGCACTCCTTCATCGTAAGAGTTGAAATGCTAGCATTCATCAGAAATAAAAAAATAAATATAAATCACCAGTGATACTATACCACGCGGTTTCCCTGCTCCTAGATATCTGAAAGAATACTTCCGCTCGCCGACATGTGGGACGTCGACCATCCTGGTCCACTTGCCATGCCCGCAGAACTCCAAGGGAGAGTCACCCCAGTCGTCGCGCCGCAGTAATTACTAATGAGCCGTCAAATCACAGGCCCAACCTTACCCACTCTGAAGTTGCTCGGACGAAGGAACCATAATGACTTCGTTGAATTCCACTTCTTGAACAAAACTACTGTATCAAAGAAGCATCGCTAGCTATGTAGTTACTCCAGCAGAGGCCTCCTTTGGTTCATAGGATAGGAATTTTATAGGGATATGAAAATCATAGGAAGTGAGATGACATGCATCTCAATTCCTATATAGAAAGAGATGCCATTTGATGCATAGGGATAGGAATTTTTCCATTGAGTCTAGGCTAATTGAGGGAGTCCTGGATTAGGGGGTGTCTGGATGGCCGGACTATGACCTTTGGCCGGACTCCTGGACTATAAAGATACAAGATTGAAGACTTCGTCCCGTGTCCGGATGGGACTTTCCTTGGCGTGGAAGGCAAGCTTGGCGATATGGATATGTAGATATCCTTCCATTGTAACCGACTTTGTGTAACCCTAACCATCTCCGGTGTCTATATAAACCAGAGGGTTTTAGTCCGTAGGACGAACAACAATCATACCATAAGCTAGCTTCTAGGGTTTAGCCTCTCTGATCTCGTGCTAGATCTCCTCTTGTACTACCCATATCATCAATATTAATCAAGAAGGAGTAGGGTTTTACCTCCATCGAGAGGGCCCGAACTTGGGTAAAAACATCGTGTCCCTTGTCTCATGTTACCATCCGCCTAGACGCACGCTCGGGACCCCTACCGAGATCCGCCGGTTTTGACACCGACATTGGTGCTTTCATTGAGAGTTCCTCTGTGTCGTCACCTTTAGGCCCGATGGCTCCTTCGATCATCAACGACGACGCGGTCCAGGGTGAGACTTCTCTCCCCGGACAGATCTTCGTGGTCGTTGGCTTTGCACTGCGGGCCAATTTGCTTGGCCATCTGGAGCAGATTGAAAGCTACGCCCCTGGCCATCAAGTCAGATTTGGAAGTTTGAACTATACGGCCGACGTCCGCGGAGACTTGATCTTCGACAGGTTCGAGCCAGAGCCAAGCGCGCCGTACTGTTACGATGGGCATGATCTAGCTCACGCCAACAAAGGTGTCCTGGAGGCCGCACCAGTATCCGCTCCAACCCTTAGCTCGGAGCCGATTGCGCCCATCGAGGACAGGTGGCTGGACACTGCCTCGGGGGCTGCAATCTCTACGGCGGTCGTGCCGAACACCATACCTGTCCTTTGCGAAGCCCGTGACTCCGAGGTGCCAGACTCCTTTCCGGACTCCGAACCTTCCGCACCCCTGACAATCGAATCTGATTGGGCGCCGATAATGGAGTTCACCGCCGCGGACATCTTTCAGCACACTCCTTTCAGCGACATTCTGAATTCACTAAAGTCTCTCTCTTTATCAGGAGAGCCCCGGCCGGACTACGGTCAGGAAGGTTGGGATGCGGACGACGAAGAAATTCAATGCCCACCCACCACCCACTTTGTAGCCTCTGTCGATGATTTAACCGACATGCTTAACTTCGACTCCGAAGACATCGACGGTATGGACGACGATGTAGGAGATTTAACAGAACCAGCGCCTTACGGGCCATCGGACAACCACCCCATCTCACGATGTATACATGGTTGATACACCTAAAGGAAACGGCGACGAGGAACAAAGGACGCAACTAGGGACCGTTCCCTCGAAAAGCAATCAAAGCGGCGGCGTAAGCGCCGCTCCAAACCCCACCTCAATAGAGAAAACAGCCATACAGACCTAGCCATAGAGCAGGGCGAACCGGCGGATGAAGAACATGCCATCGAGAAACCGCCCGAACAGGGCAACTTGGATAAACAACCCGTCCCCGACGAAGACAACAGTCCGGACGACGTCACGCCGGACAAGATGCTGGAGCAGAAGAACCTCCAAAAAAGGCTCGCTGCCATCGCTGCAGAGCCTGAAAAAAGCGTAAGCGGAAGCTCAAAACAGCGGAAGATGCACTCAGAATTAGATGGAGCAAAGTAGTCAACACCATAGACAAATACGGGCGACGCCGCACAAAAAGCTATCCGAAGCGAAAATTATTGCCGGAATTCGATGATGAGGCCTTAGAGCCCCCGCAATAAAAAACAATAAGGAAGCCACCCGGTCGGACAAACGACCCCATGGCCAACATAGTGCAGCAAAGGACGCCGCACACAAGCCGGCACGCGATCCGCACAAGGATTCACATCAAAATGATGGCCCAGCCAGATCTATCTATGGGCCAAGAAAGCAATCTCTAGCAAGCAATGCAACACATCAAATATCCGAACATCGCGGTACGCCCAGATATAGGGGCGCCAAGACACCCCTATGTTTCACCGATGAGGTCTGGATCATGAATTTCCGGTGGATTCAAGCCCATAAACATAGAGGCATACGACGGAACAATGCACCACGAGTCTCGGATTGAGGATTACATCCTCCACATACACATGGCTAGAGGAGATGATCTCCACGCCATAAAATACTTACCACTAAACCTCAAAGGGCCAGCCCGACATTGGCTCAAAAGCCTTCCCGAAAACACCATCGGAAGTTGGGAAGAGCTCGAGGATGCTTTTCGGGCAAATTTTAAGGGACTTATGTCTGACCTCCGGATGCAGATGATCTAAGTCACATAACTCAAAAACCCGGAGAGTCAGCCTGAAAACTCTGGAACATATTTCTTACTAAAAAGAACTAGATAGTCGACTGTCCGGACGCCGAAGCCTTAGCAGCTTTCAAACACAGCGTCCGAGACGAATGGCTCGCCAGACACCTCGGCCAAGAAAAGCCAAGAACAATGGCCGCACTAACAAGCCTCATGACCCGCTTTTGCGCAGGAGAGGACAGCTGGTTGGCAAGATGCAACACCAGCGACCCAAGTACATCCGAAGTTAGGGATGGAAACAGGAAACCGCGACGCAGCAAGGACCAGCACCGGACCAAGGGAAACAGCCCGAAGAGCACGGCAGTCAACACCGGATTCAAAAGCCTTCGGCAGAATCATAAAAAGCTGCCCCCCAAAGATAACAGGGACGAGCTAGTTAACTTAAACAAAATCTTGGACAAGATATGTCAAATACACAATACTCCCGGGAAGCCTGCAAACCATACCCAGAGAGATTGTTGGGTCTTCAAGCAATCCGGCAAACCCAACACCGAACACAAGGGGCTCGACACACCAAGCGAGGACGATGACGAACCCCACAAGCAGAGCACCGGAAAACAAAAGAACTTCCCACAAGAAGTTAAAATAGTAAATTCACTTCACGTGACAAAAAGGGAAAAAATAGTGGCGCCCATAGAGATACGCGCCACACGGCCTATCCTGCAGGAGTCCCGCCACCGGGTTGTTAAAACCAATCACCTTCGACCATCAGGATTACTCTAGAAGTATCCGGAATGCAGGCTGGACTGCCTTGGTATTAGATCCGATAATTGACGGACTCCACTTTAGACAAGTCCTAATGGACGGCGGCAGTGATTTAAACCTGATATATCAGGACACAATCCACAAACTGGGGATAGACCCAACAACAATTTGCCAAAGCAACACTTCCTTTCAAGGGGTGACGCCAGGCCCAGATGCCCATTGTACGGGCTCTGTCTTGTTAGAAGTTATGTTTGGCTCACCCGACAACTTCCGCGGCGAAAAGCTAACCTTCCACATCGCCCCATTTACAAGCCGCTAGCAAGCACTACTGGGGCGCGAAGCTTTCGCCCGCTTTAACGCAATACCGCATTATGCATCCCTTATACTTAAAATGCCCGGTCCACGAGGCATCATCTCATTAAAGGGAAATATCGAGTGTTCCTCGAGAACGGAAGATCAGCGGCTGCATTAACAGCCACACACTAAACCGGCCTCATTAGGCAAAGCACCTAAACAGGTCGTTCAGACCCCGGACATGGCTAGACGAGTCCGGCGTAAGGGGCTTACTACCCGCATGCCCCCGTTTAAGGGGCTCCGCACATGTACAACAAGAGACAATAAAGCTCAATCTTATTCATTTAAAAAAAACGTACTTTGTTTATTTAATGTAACGTACATTTTCACACGATCTTTTTCAACTAAGTTCCTCTCTTTTACAGATGAACACCCTGCTACACCCGTCCAGGATACGGCACAACGGAGACACAGGCGCAGACGTGCAGTAGGGACCCGTTGCAAGGATTCTTTTCAGATTAAGACCCTGCGTAAACCTTTTTTAATATCTCTTGTTGATACACATCCCCCGGTTTCTTGCTATAACCGAGGTGGAGGCTGGCGTCTTGGCATCGGCCACGTCAGAACTTTGCACGTACCTGGACACCAGGGGCTTATTAATAAGGGTGTTGTTCAGCCCGTTTTCATAAAGACCGAATACCTTAGGGAGTGTTCGGTGTCGCGAAGTTTGGCCTTATATGCATCAGCTCCGAATCATGTCTTTGGTCAAATGTTGGGTTTTCCCGGCTCCTGTGTTTTGCTGCCTTACGTTCCGCTCTATCGGCTAAGGCGGCACCAGGAGAACTACTGTGATTGTGCCCCGGTTCTGCTGGGCGAGCACCTCAAAGAGAGAAAGTCAAAACTGATCATCATGATGTAGCGTGAGACTGGTCAACCACTGATGACCCACCGGAATCTTTTAGGATTCCTCCGCATTAACGAAGAGCCGTTTCGTCAGTACACACGCGCCTCAATTCGGGCGAAGGTGCCCCTAGGGGCTATATAGTAGCCCCACTGTCAAACTCCTATGGCTAAGTGAAAGTGATAAAGCATTATAGTCCGGTTGCCTAGTTTGCTACGCTATCACCTCCTTTAGAGGACCAAGACGTTGGATCAAGTGTGAAAATGCACCATTTTGCGAACACCCCGCATTATATGTGTGGGGAATGTCAAGACTGCCATCTTTCAGGTTATATACACATATACATTAACGGCCGCACAGAGGTATTTTAATTCTTGCGAGCACAAGTATAAAAAGCTTTTATATTCCATCGAAACATTGTCTTACAATTGTACATGTTATTCGAACATGATGTCCTTCGAGCACGCTGCGTCTCTATTAAACGAGCGCCTCGCAGAACTTCACGAAAATAGTGCTCGGCAGGTATTCGGCTCCCGTCCGAATCTTGGGATGCAACGTCGGTGGTCTTCATCTCCGCCAAGTATGTCTTGACACGGGCTAGAGCCATCCGCGCACCGTCTATGCATGCTGACCTCTTCATTGCATTGATATGGGGCACCGCACCAAGGAACCGCTGCACCAAACCAAAATAACTCTTCTGCTCAAGCCCCTCCGGCCACAGATGACTCACGACTCCCTTCATGGCGAGTCCGGATAACCTATTCAGCTCCGCCCATTCGCCAATCGCCGGATAATGGAAGTGGCGCCTGGATTGTGGAACTGCGACCAAAAAGCTTTTCCACTTTATGCGTTCCTTTTGATCTCGGAAGTGTTCGGGCCCGTCTGCACTTGCCGCCAAATCCAGATAAGAATCCGCCGCACTCCACAGCTGGTCCAACTGAGCATACTTAGGATCCCCGAACTTCATCCGCGGCATAAAGGGCTTTCCAGCCGCGATATCTCCGGCCTGACGTAGCTCATGCTTCATGGTTCTCATTGCAGAGCGAGCATCCTTGGCCTCGGTAGTGGCTTTCTCTAGGTCCTTTTGTTCCGCCCGATCTTCTTTTCCAAGAAGCTTGCAGCGGGCGTCAACATCCTTCAACTTCACCGCCATCTCGGCCATTTCCTTGATACTTCGGCTGTGAGCAACCTATTCGGCTTTCAGCTCTTCGGCCGCCTTCAAGGCAGCCACATCACTTTTTCTGGCCTGCTCCTTGGCTCGGGCGAGTCCGCCCGAAGGTTCTCCATGGCAGCGGCACCATCTGCATCAAGCATACATGTTGTAAGGCAAGGTCATCAAGCCCCCTTACCAGGTGTCCGCGGAGAAAATTTCATACCTTGCGACTCGTCCAACCGCTTGTCGACAAGCGCGATGTCGGCATCCGCCACGTCAAGTTGCCGCTTTAGCTCGGCAAATTCATCAGTCCGGCTAGCCACCGGACACTTCGCCACCTACATAGGAAGAGCGACATGTTATACCTGGGAATAAGATCCTCGGCGCGATGTCATCTTTGACAATGCATCGAGTCTCAGGGGCTACTATCTATATAGGGCGCATCTTTTTATATGCGGAACTGTCAAAAGGTACACCATTTCACGTACCTAAAAACATGTCAGTAAACTCCTGACGGCCTCGTGCAACCCGCTCTCCGCGGATGAAATCCTTTCAATCACCGTGCCCATCAATGCAGGATGTTCTCCCGAGATAGACGCTCGCCCGAGCAGATCCTTCAAATCCTCCGACCGTGCACCGGACGGTGCCGGACTCGTCTGATGGCCTTTTTCGAAGGTCTGGCACGGAGGGCTCTGGGGTGCCATACGGCTGCTTTCCGGCCCTGCCGGATTCGGAGAAACCCTCCGCGACGACACCTCAGGGTCGCCCGCCTCGCAAGGCGGTACGACAGGAGGGGGCGTTCCGCTCTCCATCATCTCCGGACGAAGATCCCCTGAAGATGAGCTCTGCTGCGAAGGGCGGAGATCCGAACTACAAGGTAAAAATTCAGTTGTCTTTCTCAGGAATAAAATAGGGATGTCTCTTATTTGGAAACTCCCCTCTCTACTTACGGCTCGCTGGAGGGCTGATCCCCTTGAGGACACAAAGGCGGCCGAGGCACTTCCGGCGCAGACCCTCGGACGAAGATCTCTTCCCCCGCTTTGAGACCATGGTCTCCGGGTCTTCAGAGGCGGTCCTCTTCTTTCCCTGGATGGAGGGATTATTGATCCCTCCTTTCCAGATAGCCTCCTTCGAGGAGACGGTAGCTTCCTTGTTCCCCCCTTCGCCTTCTTCCAAGGGCGCAACCTCCAGCATCCTGGTTAACATGGGATCCGGCGTGGTCTCGGGGAGGGGGGCCGGACACCTGATCAGCTTTGCTTTCGCCATCCACTCCTGTTTAATGGGACAACTCCTTTAAGGGCAATTTTATGACGAATATACGGATAGCGTGTCCGGGTACAGGGCTACTTACTTGAGTATCCGGGCGATTGCAGCTTAGACCTGCGTCCTCGGTCAAGTCCGGACACATTGCTTGTGATCCGAAGAACAATTTATGCATCTCCATGGGCGTCATGCCCGTAAAGTGTTGGAGAACTCATGGTCCCTCCGGATTAAACTCCCACAGGCGGAGGGGGCGGCGTTTGCAGGGCAAAGTGCGGCGAATCAACATGACCTGCGCCACTACGGCCAGGTTGATGTCTCTTTCTAGGAGATCTTGAATGCGGCCCTGCAACAAGGGCACGTCCTTGGACGGCCCCTAGTCGAGCCCTTTATTGACCCATGACACTAGCCGTGGGGGAGGACCCGAGCGAAATACAGGAGGGGCCACCCACTTGGTGCCCCTGGGCGCTGTGATATAAAACCACTCTCGTTGCCATAAGCTGAACTCCTCTTGAAAAGAGCCCTCGGGCCATGAAGCGTCAGCGTTCTTGCTTATAACAGCCCCTCCGCACTCCGCTTGCCGCCCCTTGATCATCTTCGGCTCTACTTTGAAGGTCTTGAGCCACAATCCGAAGTGAGGGGTAATGCAGAGGAAGGCTTCGCACACGACGATGAACGATGAGATGTGGAGGATGGACTCCGGATCCAAGTCGTGAAATTCTCACCCATAATAAAACATGAGCCCCCTCACGAAGGGGTCCGTCGGGAAGCCTAGCCCCCGAAGGAAGTGAGACGCGAACACCACGCTCTCACCAGGCTTGGGAGTGGGAATAACCTGCCCTTGAGCAGGCAGCCTATGCGAGATTTCGCCGGTTAAATACCTGGCATCTCTCAGCTTTAGCACGTCTTCTTCCTTAACGGAGGAAGCCATCCACCAGCCTTGAAGGTCGGAGTCGGACATCATCGAAGGTCCGAAGCGCCTAAATCTGGGGCTTTGGGTGTTGGAACTCGAGGCGAGGGGCAGATTCGATTGAGATTGAAAGAAAGGAGTAGAGCCTTGGTCTCTTTATAAATAGGTTGAATACCAAGAGCCCTCCCCCACGACCGTTTGGGGACTCGCCTTCGATAGAGGAGACGTGCCAACGGGCGCGATTGGGTTACCCACGCCCGTATTGATGAGAATCCCGGAATAAGGGGACACGATCTCTGCTTTGACAAGACGTGCCAAGGAAACCGCCTCGCTAAACACGCTGAGGTGGGACAGTAAAAATGATTCGAATAAAGGCTTGGCCGTGGTGTGATGACACGTTGCGGAACACGTCAGCATATTGGATTTGTGTAAATATTATTCTCTCTACGGTGTTATGTGGAAATTATTTTTCAGGGCTGGACATTATCCTGTGTTCAAAATCTTCTATGAAGTATTCAGAGGAGGAACCCGCCTTGCAATGCCGAAGACAAACTGCGCGCCGGACTCATCGTCATTGAAGCCTGGTTCAGGGGCTACTGAGGGAGTCCTGGATTAGGGGGTGTCTGGATGGCCGGACTATGACCTTTGGCCGGACTCCTGGACTATGAAGATACAAGATTGAAGACTTCGTCCCGTGTCCGGATGGGACTTTCCTTGGCGTGGAAGGCAAGCTTGGCGATACGGATATGTAGATCTCCTTCCATTGTAACCGACTCTGTGTAATCCTAACCCTCTCCAGTGTCTATATAAACCGGAGGGTTTTAGTCCGTAGGACGAACAACAATCATACCATAGGCTAGCTTCTAGGGTTTAGCCTCTCTGATCTCATGGTAGATCTACTCTTGTACTACCCATATCATTAATATTAATCAAGCAGGAGTAGGGTTTTACCTCCATCGAGAGGGCCCGAACCTGGGTAAAAACATCATGTCCCTTGTCTCCTGTTACCATCCGCCTAGACGCACAGTTCGGGACCCCCTACCCGAGATCCGCCGGTTTTGACACCGACACTAATCTACTGGTAATTTGCTCTAAAAACTATAGTAGTAACTAGTAGTACTGGTACATGCTCGTAAATAATTAAACAAACGTATGGGCGACACAGACACACACACTAACTACGAGTACTACTACTTCTCACATGCTGGCCAGACGCCGTCGTTCTCCTTCCCGGCTTTGTAGGCGACACCCCACCATGCTTGGATCTTCGCCGACCTCTCCGCAGTAGCTGTGCGTCCTCTTCTTTCTTGCGGCGGCGGGCCTCTCTTTTCTTGAGTGCTTTCTGACTTTTCCGCTCCCTCTGTGCGGCTTTGGCCGCCTCTTGCTCTACCGCCCATTCGGCCTTGGCAGCTTCAAATTCCGCCCACATAGGTGTGAGGTCGCGGGCAGCGATGAACTCGGCACGGCGGGATGCCAGCGCTTCCCTACCATTCCGTGTGCGGTCGTGGGCGGCGAGGAACTCGGTGCGGCAGGATGCCATCGCTTCCTTACCGGTTAGTGTGCAGCGCGGTGGCATGAACGACGCTTGGTGACAGGTCTGGTGGTTGTCGAAGGCTAGCTGGCGACAAGAGCGGTTGCATGGACACCTGGTTGTCAATATGTGCCGCATACGCTTCAAAGGCTCATCATCCATGAGTTCACATTTTACCACCACGCCAGCGTCTGACTGCCCTGGCCTACCAAAACCCCTTCCATCGCTAGCGCGCGCTTCCCGCCTGAAACGATCAGCGTCTCTCCAGAGCTTCAATGCCTCATTCACCGGCCTTAATCGCGAGTGCGGTTGGTGTCACTGACATGCGGGCCAGATGCCCGTTGGGCCCACATGTCAGTGAGACAACGCACCTGCGGTTAAGTCACTGAAGCAGCGTCTGCATTCACGCCCGACGCGACCTCTCACTGGCGCCGGCATTGCAGCAGCGCGACAGCCGAGAGAGCGCCACCAGTGCGGCATCCCGGTGCAAGCGACTGCTCCGCATTAATGACACCACGGCCATCCTTCCGTCCGCCGCCAACTTAATGACATGCGGCTGCCGACGAACCTACTCCGGTGCCACCCGTCCATCCGTTTGCCGCAGCTCATTGCCATTCACCCGCTATATTAACTTGAGCCCCAGCTCCCAACCATAGCCAAAGACCCACACTCATTCTCCTCAGGTCCCTTCCTTCTGTTGGAACCACTCGAACCATGGCCTCCGGGCACTCCAAAGCTATCTTTGACGTACTGTCGTAGGAGCAGACGAAGGACATCGGTAGCTCCGCTCCGAGCGCGCTCCAAAGCTCTCTTGGACGTACTCTCGCAAGAGCAGACAAAGGAGATCGCCGGCTCCCCCCCTCCCCCCCCCCCCCGGCCGCCCTCCGCCGCCACGACCACGAAGCCGGCGCGTGTGCGCGGGTGCAGCCGGCAGTGAGGAAGAGTAGTACACGATAGGTCGCCACCGCTCTGGTCCCAGGAAGGCCGCTGCTCCTCCACTCAGTCGACGCCAAGCTTGGTGGGATAAAAATCGGCGGCCGATTAGCCGCTTGACGGCGACGTGGAGGCAGAAATCTTCATAACCTTGTGCTCCGGAGGAGGAGGTTATCGAGGCGGATAAGGAGGAGGCAAAGGCAATGGCCGGCTTTCTCGGGTTCATGGCCGGACATGGTGGTCGGGGCCCATGACCCGCTTAGATTAGGTTCTGATGAGGTTTTAGTATGGTTTGTGCGAAATATGTAATGAATTTCATCCAATTTATAGGAAAATTTCTCGAAATGTAATGAATTTCATCCGGTCAATTTGGAATTTGCTTTGTTTGCACGAATTTCGTCCGGTTAGTTCATATAGTTATTGAAAGGTATGCGGGCAGCATTGGATGGCATCCATCAGTGTCCTCAGACAGATGCTGGCGTAAATTTGAGGGCCAGTGCTGGAGATGCCCTAACTATCATGCTATAATCGCTAACAGTGCTCCATTATTTCGCAGGGAACAGTTATCCCTCGATCAAAATCAGATCCGCCGTGTTTCGCACTCCTCCCACGTAAGAGTGTAGACTCTTGCTTACATAAAAATGGAGCAAGTGGACGGCACTGTAGCACGTCATATCACTCAAACTAGCCCGCCTAACGCGCGGGAAAGCACCGCCCTCGTCATTTTGTTCTGGATTTCTATCAATCGATCGCACGAAAATGTTACGCTTTGCAAGTTCAAAAGGAAAAGGCGGCACACTTACAACTCGTACGCTGCGGCTCACGCCGCACCTCGACAGTCCGGCTCGCACGCCGCTCACTAGAGGGGACACGCGTTGTCTTGCATTTTCACTGACATGTGGGACTGCAATTGAATAAACCGTCGATAGCCGAAATCTAATCGCTCGGCGGGCGTCGGCTGAGAGGGGAGAGATGGGGGATGGAGAAGAGATCGCCCGCCCACCATTCACGGACTCCAAGAAATATGTGGTGATAATGTGAGGAGGGCCATGCGGGAGTCCGCACCGCTTCCAAGCCCGCTTCTTACCGCCCTAGCCCACTGTAACCCTCCCCACCCCACCACCTCCTGCGCTCCCCCTCACGCCTTGCCCGCATTCATAGAAAGTAGTACCAGTAAAATTTTGGGCTATAAAGGGCATGTACAATGGTTGATAAGATAGTCTTATCATAAGTCTTGCATGTAATTTAGAGATGACAAAAAAACATGTGTACAATGAATCATCTCTTAGCCTTATCTTCAATAACTAGTTATTCCTAAAAACATGGTGAAACATATTGCGCTAAGAGATCATCTCTTGTCTTCTCTTAAATAAGAGAAGACAAGCCTTTTCTTATGATTTCTCTTTCCTCCACCTCATCATTTATCCTATGTGGCATCCCTACAATAGAACCATTGTACATGCCCTAAGCCCGCTTATGTGGAGGAGAGAGAGGCATTGACAAAGTCAAGGAGTGGGATCTGCAGGAGCCCGTCTCTACACGTGCTCCTAGGTATAAAAACTAATTCTAAAAAAGAGGCATAAAAAACAATTGTGTCTAAAAAAGAAAGGTAAAAACATTTGAGAGGAAATAGATCGAGAGAAAGAGAGAAAAAGTTGTAACCTTATAGCCAACCTTATAGTCAACACTATGGTAGTATTACATGAGGAAGGAGGGAGTGGTGCACATGTCAAGTTCACTGGGCTGCCGTGTTTCACACTCCTCCGTCGTAATAGTGGAGACAATAGGTTTCATCAAAAATAAACAATGAATACTCGTTGCTCGTCCACTATATCGGAAAGAATACTTTCATTCGCCGACATGTGGGACGTCAACCATCCTGGTCCACCTGCCATGCACAAAATTATCCTGGTCCACCCCGGTCGTAGCGCAGGCTCAACCTTTCCCACTGTAAGTTAGTCAGACAAAGGAACCATCATGACTTCGTTGAATTCCACTTCTTTAAGAAAACTTACTCTACCCGCAGTACTGCTACCACACGTGAAGACTGGACGGCACTATGCCACCTCATATCACTAAAACCCACTAGGCCAAACTAGCCCGCCTAGGATTTGTACTCCCTCCGTTTCAAAGTTAGTAGTACAAAGTTGACTCATCTATTTTTGAACGGAGGGAGTATGTCTCTGTACTGCTATGTTTTTCTGTTGTACATCTCTGTAATTTTGCTACGATTTTCCTACCCTATGAACCAAATGAGGCCTGAATGTATCCGTGTCGACTATTGTCTGATCGATCGCTAAGCCTACAATTTTTGGAGCTTGGCTATTGGCCGATCGACGACGGATAAGTATAAGCGTACCACGAGCTCATTATCCCCAACGTTTCTCTTCGGTGAGTGTTTTGCAAGTACTATAGTTCACACAGTAGCTAGCCTACTAACATCAAGAATCATCAAACAAGCCCTGCTGATATGATAAACAGTTCAAACTTACATCTAAGCATTCCATATATATTGCATCAAAAGCTGGTGAGGATACATCTGTTTCCATAACTCGGAGAGGGTTCTCATGATTCACTATCAAACTAAAGTAGCAAGTACCACCCACACAAGGCAGTGCACTAGCCCTAAGATGGTTTGATAACACGCATCGTTCTGGTAATTAAACACGGGGCAATGCAAACTACCCTGAAGGATTAGCGCGACCAACTATTTCTTGTCATCGATCTCTCGGGCAATGACCAAAGCACGGACAGCGGCATGGGAATCGATCTCTGGGGCGATGTCCACAGGACTGACCGCGACATCGGAATCGATCTCTGGGGCGATGTCCACAGGATGGACAGCGGCATCGGAACCGATCTCCGGGGTGATGCCAACAGGACGGACTGCGACATCGAAAATGATCTTTGGGGCATTGTCCACAGGACGGGCCGCGACATCGGAATCATCAAGGACATCTACCGGCACATGCACAACCCTAACATATTAGCAAGCACATTGCAAATAATAAAAAACCACAACTATGGTAATAAGCCATTATTTTTTACCTTGTGCAGCTCACCGGGGGATCCCATCCCTCAAGGGGCCATCTCCTCGTCCTCGATGGGGGCCATCACCTTGCCAGGGGAATACTGCTTCTCAACGGCAACTATCTCCTCAAACTCGGCCTTGAGCCTCGCATAAATGGCCATCAGAGTTTCTGGGGTAGGCACGGTGGGGCCCTTGCTGTTCTTCCAACTTTCTTTGAGGAGTTCGTCCGCCAACATCGTCAACTCTTTGGCCAGTGCTTGTTTCTTGGAGTTCTTCGTCTCCATGGGTTGGCCCGCCAACATGGTCAACTCGTTGGTCGGTGCTCGCTTCCTGGAGATCGCTGTCTCTAGTGGGTTGTCCGCCGGCAAATCTTTGCCTAGTGCTCCAGGATCCATCAATGAACTAACAAACAAAAAGCAATCGAAAGGAAACCACAATCGCAATGAAAACGGGAAAAGAATAGGCTGTGAGAATCGGTCGGTGCTTCACAAAAAGAAGATTCTTGGAATGAAAATATAGCAGCATCACTGATTCGCCCACCTTTCCTTCGCTTGCATGTAAGAAAAATGGCAGAAGTGAGTAGCCTGGAGTGAGGTTTTCTTCAAGAAAGGGGAGAAAGGGCTTCAACGAGCGTTCCAATGAAATGATGGTTGCTTCGTGCAGTCCAACTTTGAGGCCGCTTTACCACTGCTGGTAAAGGTGTGGGTTTTGTGATATGACGGGTCATGACGGCCACACCGGGGTGACCGATGAGTTTCGACTGTAGCACCTCACTGTGATTTGGTGGATGGCACGCGGGCCCGGATGCTTTGATGTCCCGCATGTAGATAAAGCGGCTAGTCATATAGGAGTGCTCGATATTGTGCACCGCGACAAAGGCGAAGAGGAAAATGAGAGAACTACGTAATTAATGCATGAGTTTAATTAGGGTGGTTTTGTAAAGTACGAGATACATTCCTCCAATCGCAAAATGCCTTGGTTGATGAGATTTGAGTTTGAGCCCTATAAACTGGAAGGGAGGGAGTACTGCACGCGGTGTAGTCTAGTCACTTGTGGGAATCTCTAGAAAGACTTATACCACATGATTCTTTGCTCCTTCTTACTACTACGTACTACTTTGCCGACATGTGGGACAGCTAGCAGCATCCGGGTCGATGTAATACATTTCATGCACCAGATTAGAGTGCGGAACGGAAGGGTGCATCACCCCGGTCGTACCGTCTGGCCCTGTTTGGATACTCTAACTCAGTTAAAGGTTAGAGTTAGATTCTAATCCTGAACTAACCCTGAAGTGACTCTAGAGAAAGAGGTGTTTGGATGACAGGGTTAGATGAAGCGCGGATACGACGAGGTGCCTTCGTGGGTGGTGCGAGAGGGAGGGAGGGAGAGGACGAGAAGCTTCGAGGAAGTGGGGAGGGATCTGCTGCGGGGAGAGCGAGAGAAAAATGTGTTTTTTAGTGTCCCGAGAAGAACTAACCCAAATAAGCACCTCTAGATTTTTTTAATGGGTTAGATGCATCTAACCCAAACTAACCCTCCTTGTCGGTGTACAAAAGAAGGGGCGCACCTTTGTACCCCTTTACCTGTGCACGGACAGTCGGAGCCGCGCCCATGGCTGCACCAAGCAGAACAAGTGAGGTAAACCGAGGTAAAACCAAAGCCCAAGACAGCCAAAGCAACGCCAAGACCAAGACCACAAAAGAGCAGAGAGATGAAGCAGGTTCCCCCGGCAAGACCCTTGCCGGGGCAGCCTCCGCGGCCCCGGCAAGGCCCTTGTCGGGGCGGCTCGTCCAACACCAGCGGAGCGCACCACCCTTGAGCCCACGGTCTCCAACACCATCAACCACGTTGGGCCAGGGCTCGGGAGGCACCTCCATGGTGGCATGCAGATCTTTGTGAAGACAAGGAATATTCATGATCAGATGAGGATTAAAAGACAACGATCCTCGGCAAGATCCTTGCCGAGGGGAGCCACAAGACCCCCGGAAAGATCCTTGCCGGGGACAACAGCATGCCACGGCGAGGCCCTTTCCGGGCCACCCGGCAAGGCCCTCGCCAAGGGTGCCAGCAGGGCCACCTCCAGGCCCGCACCAGCCAAGTCTCCACCGCCGTTCGCATGTAGCTGCCAGCCCGACCAGCTGGGCAGGCACCTGCGTGGCAACATGTAGCTCCCAGGCCAACTCAGCAAGCGCATGCATGGCGGCATGCACATCTTCGTGAAGACTTTGCCACCGCGCCACCTCAGCTGCCTGCCTTCCTACATGGCGCCGCATGCATTGCTGACCAGGGCGCGTGTCGAAGCAAGGAGGAGCGGCGACGGATGGGACGGGCCTCGTTCCCGTCCCCAATAAAGCAAGGGGACACCTAAGCGATGCACTAAATGCGTCTTGTCCTGTAATACAAGCGATAAGCTCGTAGCACTGTACGCCTTTCCACCTCCTGTGTGCCACTGTGGCAGCCCCTTTCGACTATAAAAGGGGGCCCATGGCATACTGGAGAAGGATTTGGCTCTATGGAACGACTCAACCACCGTAGCTAGTTGGAAGGCTCAAGAACACTCAATACATCCACCAAAGCAGGACTAAGGTTTTACACATCCTCGCGGCCCGAACCTGGGTAAACGATCCTTGTGCATACTACTAATCCTGCTCTTCTTGCAACCCTGCGCCCTGGCAACCGTAGTAGGGATTCTTGTGATCCCATAGGTGTCAGTTCCCACCGACATCTTTGGCACGCCAGGTAGGGGGGCGCAATTGTGAGAATCTGGTCTAGTAGTTAGCCTAGCGTTTCTTCATCGCCATGGCTCCCAAGAAGAAGACGGCCACGGCGATCGGCTCGTCGGGGGCCGAACGGCCCGTGCCAGTACGGGTGAGAAGCGGCCCGGTCGCGGACAGAACCCGAGCCGCGATCCGCGAGCACCAGCATCGCCCTGGTAGTCAGAGCCTGGCGAGCAGCGCCGTTCGCGTGCCAAGCGACGGACCGCACATCACCAAGTCTAAAGATGGGGCTGGGCCCCCCGCGGGCGGTGCGGGGCCCTCCAGGAGTGTCGTTGTACCACCCGTGGGCGGCGCAGCAACCTCCAAGCTGCCCACGCCGGCGACCACTGCACCCTCTTCCCATGGTGTGTGCGACGAGCAGCGTCACCACGCCGGTGACCCTGGGCACCGTCGTGGGAAGAGCCATGTGCATTGTCCGCGGGATGAAGGAGTTCAACATGCCCGCCGAAGTGCTGGTGAAAATGGCGTGCAGCCGCTGGGTCGTGATGGAGCTCCTTCTAACGTGGTTAGAAGTCGAAGCGCGCCACGGTCCACGCAGCTGTCGCCGCCACCCACGCCAGCAGAAGCTTTGGCACGCGCGCAGCTGCTCCTCGACTTCCCTCCTGCTGCGGAGAAGCTCGACGAGTGGAGGGCCACCATCCGGAGCCTCGTTGCCGTTGCCAACAAAGACGATCCGCGACCGGCGGGACCCTCGGGCCGGCGCTCCATCGAGCCACCACATGCCGTATTTGGGAGGACCGGGGTGCTGCGGTCACGGTGCACTCTCCTCCTCCTCGCCAGCCGCCACGGGAGTCGGCCCGTCGTGACGACGCTTGTGATAACATCTTTATAGCGTCATCCGACCCGTGGACCCACTGCGACCAGCGCCAAGTTCTTCAAGAACGAGCTCACGAAGATGCTCGAACCACTATTGAGCGTCGGGGTGATACACGCCACTAGTCAGACAAGCGGGCGGGACCTACTATGGACCACCCAGCACCGGGGGGCTCCGGCGGCCTACCTTACGAGGTGGGCTGCCCGGCCTTTACCCACGAGTTGCGGCAGTTCCAGTGGCCATCCCACCGCACGTTCAAGCCCGATGTCGGCGAGAAGTACACTGGCAAGACCCATCCGTCCGAGTTCCTCAGGATCTACACCATCGCGATGCAGGCTGCCGGAGCTCGCGACAACAAGGTGCTTGCCAATTATTTCCCGCTGGCACTGAAGCCCAATGTTATGTCTTGGTTGATGCACTTGCCGGCGGATTCCATTTCTTCTTGGTTGGATCTGTGCCATGAGTTTGTTGGTGCCTTCACAGGAGGCCACCAAGCTCATGGCCAGGCCAGTGATCTGCATATCATTCCCTAGAAGGAAGGGGAAACCCTGCGCAAGTACATCCAGAAGTTCAGTCGGGTGCAGTACAACATCCCTGACGTTCATCCCGTCGCTGTGCTCAACGCGTTCCATCAGAACGTGCGCAACCACAAGATGCGCGAAGAGCTGGCGATGACCAAGGTTAAGGATGTGGCCGAACTCTACGTTCTGGACGATAGATGCGCCCGGGCTGAAGAGGGAAAGAAGTACCCCGGCGAAGACGCCGGCGCGGAAACCGACTCTACCAATAAAGACGTCGCCGCCCCGACAAAGAAGGGACGGCATCACAACAGGAAACGCAAGGGCAAGGCCGTACTTGCTGTTGAAGGATCTGACGACACTGGCGCTACCAAGAAGGTCAAGGCAGACGGCCCCCGCAAGGAGATTGCCAGGTGCACCGCCTGCCGGGCCTTAGCAGCTGCCGACAAGCCAGGGGGCTCCGGCAAGCAATACTGCAAGATCCACCGCACCAAGGGCCACGACCTCCAGAACTGCCGGCAAGTCGAACTACTTGCTGAAAAGCAAAAGGCCGAGTATGAAAGGCGGGACAAGGAGAAAGGTCAGGACGGTGCCAGGGATCCGGCAAGACGCGTGGCGGCCAAGGAAGCCGCCCCGGCAAGGACAACCAGCAAGAGAGGCCCGCCCGGGGTCGTGACAAGAAACAAGAAGACAATGATCACGACGAGGATGACTAGTCCAGTGAGCAAGAGTTCCAGAAGGCTACAGAGGCCATGTGCGTCGATGGTGGCGCCTCGCTGCATACTTCTCACCGCTAGCTCAAGCAGTGGGCGCGTTAGATTACAGCAGCGGAGCCGCTGCTCGACGCCGAAGGCCGAAGTGGTCCAGCACGCCCCTCATCTTTGACGCCGAGGACCACCCTGACCGCACAACCGCGGTCGGGTGTTTGCCATTGTTGGTCTCACCAACGATACGCAACCTCAAGGTGAACAAGATGTTGGTCGACTGCAGGGCCAGCCTGAACTTGATCTCGCCCGTCGTGATCAAAAGGCTGCAAATTCCTGATGGAGACCTCGAGGAAATGGGCACATTTCAAGGGATCAATCCAGGGAGGAGCCACCCGAAGGGGAAGGTCACACTGCACGTAACGTTTGGAGGAGAGTTGAACTACAGGACGGAGAGGATCATCTTCAACGTGGCCGAGATCCCCTTGCCCTACAACGGGATCCTCGGTCGCCCAGCACTAGCCAAGTTCATGGCGGTGTCACACTACGCCTACAACATGCTAAAGATGCCCGGGCCGTTGAACATCATCTCTGTCCCCTCCGACAAGAAGGATGTGCTGATTTGCGCCGACCAACTCTACCGGGAAGCAGTTGCAGCAGCTGCCGTTAAGGCACTTGCTCCTGCCGCTGAAGGCCCGGGAGGGAAGAAGAAGCCCGGCAAGACCTCTCGCACCCACTCCGGCAAGCGCACCTCCTCGGAGTGTTGCGCTACCGTCGAGGACGTGCTAGAGAGCTCTACCGACAAGAGCAAGAAATCCTGAGCCGAGCCACCGCAGACCAAGAAGGTGTCCGTCAGGGAGGATGGCACGGGAGGGGCCTTCACCATAGGCTCCACCCTCGACAGCAAATAGGAAGGCGCGCTCGTCACCTTCCTACGGGCGAATGTCGACGTGTTTGCGTGGCAAGCATCTGACATCCCCGGTGTTCCCAGGGAGTTGATTGAGCACCACCTAGCAGTCTGTCCTCATGCGCGCCCGTCAAGCGTAAGGTCGAAGCGAGGCTCGGAGAGGCAGGAGTTCATCACAGAGGAGATCAGGAAGTTGGAAGCGAGAGGTTTGGTGAGAGGAGTGCTCCACCCGACGTGGTTGGCCAATCTGGTAGTGGTGCGCAAGGCAAATTGGAATTGGAGGTTGTGTATTGACTACACAGATATCAATAAGGCTTATCCTAAGGACCCCTTCCCGTTGTCGCGCATCGACCAGATTGTTGACTCCACGGCCAGGTGTGATCTGATGTCATTCCTCGACGCCTACTCGGGGTACCACCAAATCTTCATAACAAGAGAGGATGAAGAGAAGACAGCATTCATCACCCCATGTGGTATGTATTGCTTTTTACGGATGACTTTCAGGTTGAAGAGTGCTGGCTCGATGTTTGCAAGAGTAGTCCAAATTGGTTTTGAACCCCAGCTCCATAGAAATATGGAAGCATACATGGATGACATAGTGGACAAAACCAAGGACGGGTCAACTCTTGTGCAAGATCTGGAAGAGACATTTGCCAACCTGCGCAAGATCAACCTTTTTGAACCCCGAGAAGTGTGTGTCTTCGGTGTTCCGTCCGGCAAGCTTCTCGGATTCTTTGTGCCGCGGCGCGGGATCGAGGCAAACCCAGACAAAATCAAAGCTATTGAGCAGATTGAGGCGCCCAAGCGGATCAAAGATGTGGCGTCGGCTCATCGGCTGTGTTGCCGCCGTGAGCCGATTCATCTCCAAGTCCGTCGAGTGTGCCCTTCCCTTTTTCAAAATCTTGAAGAAGGCATGCCCAATGAAATGGACCCCAGAAGCCGAGGCGGCATTGCAGGATCTGAAGAAATACCTTTCCTCCACGCCAATACTGGTTGCGCCTAAACCATAAGAGCCGCCACGCTTGATTCCGGGCGGCGACGAATCAAGTGGTCAGCGCCGCACTGGTGGCACAGAGGGAGGTCGACGAGGAGGCAGTGGCGACGGCAGAACCAGCGGATGGCAAGCCAAAGATCCCCCCGGCAGGGCCTGGTGCCGGCAAGGCAAGGCCCCCGGCAGAGTCTGATGCCACCAAGGCAGTGCCCGCGCAGTCAAGTGAGGTGGTGCAGAAGAAGAAGATGATGCAGCACCCGGTTTACTTTGTCAGCTCCCTCTTGCAGGGGGCTAGGTCGAGGTACTCCGGTGTGCAGAAATTGCTCTTCGGCCTCCTTATGCCTCGAGGAAGCTGCGTCATTACTTCCAAGCCCACGAGATCACTGTCGTCACCCGCCTCCCATTGCAACAGATACTGCATAACCCAGATGCGACCGGAAGGATTGTGGAATGGGCCCTGGAGTTGTCAAGTTTTGGGTTGAAGTTTGAAAGTACCTCGACAATCCAGAGCAGAGTCTTGGCGGAGTTCATTGCAGAATGGACCTCAATGCCCGACGAAGAAATCCAGGAGACCATTCTCCCTGGCAAGGAAGCAGGCTATGACTGGATCATGTACTTTGATGGGGTTTTCTCGCTGCAAGGCGCCGGTGCCGGTGTGCTGCTTGTCGCACCCACCGGAGAGCACCTCAAGTATGTGATCCAGATGCACTTTCCCAGGGAGATTCCACAAACAACACTGCTGAGTACGAGGGGCCGCTTGCCGGTCTCAGAATTGCGGCAGACCTCAGGGTGAAGAAGCTCGTCGTCAGGGGTTACTCGCAGCTTGTCGTCAGGCAAGTCAACAAGGATTACCAGAGCCCATTGATGGAGGTCGACGTAGATGAAGTGAGGAAGTTGGAGGAGTGCTTTGATGGTATCCAAGCAGAGCACGTTCACCGAGCGGAGAACGACATTGCCGATTACCTGTCGAAGCGTGCCGCATTCAAGCTACCTGTGGAACCAGGTACCTTTTTGCTCCGGTTAACTCAGCCATCCGTCGAACCATCAATAGGGCAGAACAAGCGGAGGAAATCAGATCCCGGCAAGTACTTTCCCGCCGAGCCCCCTGGGACTGCCGGCAAGGATGTTGCCGTGCACACTGAGCCTGCCCAAGAGCAACTGGCTCCGGTAGGACGTCAAGCCCTGGCCGTGGAGACAGCCGCTCCCATGGCAGAAGAGATGCCTTTGGTCTTGCCATCGAGCCCCAAGCTCCGCCGTGGGCGCAACATACCACCGATTCCTCCAAACAGGGGAGCTTCCTGAGGAGCAGGAAGAAGCGGAAAAAGTAGCCTGTCGATCTGCCTGTACTAGTTCATCGATGACGTCCTGTACAGGAGGAGGCCGAACGGTGTGAAATTGAAGTGCATCCCCCGGGAGGAAGGACTGGAGCTATTGGCGGAGATACATGAAGGCATATGTGGCTCCCACATAGGGTCGAGGGCCCTTGCCGCCAAGGCGTTCCGGCAAGGTTTCTTCTGGCCCACCGCCCTCCAGGATGCGACGACACTAGTAACCAAGAGTGAAGCGTGTCAGTTCCATTCAAAGAAGCTTCATGAACCAGCTCAAGCCCTTCAAACAATCCCTTTCTCCTGGCCATTCTTGGTCTGGGGGCTCGATATACTGGGCCCCTTCCCCCGTGCTGTCGAGGGCTTTGAGTACTTGTATGTTGCAATCGACAAGTTCACAGAGTGGCCGGAAGTGGAAGCAGTGAGAAAGGTGACAGCACAGTCAGCCATCAAGTCCTCAAGGGACTGGTCTGCCGCTTTGGTGTGCCAAGCAGAATTATCACCGACAATGGCACGCAGTTCATGAGCCACACCTTCATGCAGTACGTTCAAGACCTTGGCAGCAAGGTCTATTTTTCTTCCGTGGCACACCCCCGGAGCAACGGCCAAGCGGAGAGGGCAAATGCTGAAGTGTTGTGAGGCCTGAGAACGAAGACCTTTGACAGGCTGCACAAGAGCTGAAGGCGCTGGATTGATGAGTTGCCAGCGGTTCTTTGGTCGATCAGGACGATGCCAAATCGAGCCACCGATCAGACACCCTTTTCCCAAGTATATGGGGCAGAGGCAGTTCTCCCCATGGAACTCATAACGGGTCACCTCGAGTGCTCGCTTATGATGAGCTTGAGCAAGAGCAGTTGCAGCAAGATGATGCAATGCTCCTTGAGGAAGATCGTCTTGAGCGGTGTGAGATCAAGATGCTACCAAAGCAAGCCTTGCGCTGCTACCATAGCCGCAAGGTTCATGCCCGAAGCTTTGAGGAAGGCGACCTTGTTCTTCGGCGCGTTCAGTCGGCCAAGAATACCAACAAGTTGACGCCAAAGTGGGAAGGCCCTTATCGGGTAATACGAGTCACCAGGCCCAGTGCAGTCCGCCTGGAGACCGAAGATGATGTCCTAGTGAGTAATTCCTGGAACATCGAGCATCTTCGCAAGTTTTACCCATAAGGCGCGGCTTGCCGGGCCCCCCGGCAAGCCACCTTTTGTACAAACTTTGCCAGCAAGGCATGTAACCCTCAGACAAAGCCAAAGCAGACCCTGAGCATAAATAAACGAAGCGTTGGCGCCCTAAGTTATAGCATGCATGCTAGGTTGAGTCTCTTCCTCGGTTAGGGTTGATAGTGCTTAGCGGTGACTAACCCCTAGCCTAGAGGTCGGGTGTGCATCTTTTCTGTTTTCTTTGGTTCGCAAGGCACTTCTGCTGAGCCACTTGGGAAAAGGAGAACGAACTGAAGCTCCAAACCTGGCAAGGCAAGGCTGCCGGGGGCTGAAGATGTAAGGATCCAACCACGGCAAGCCAAGGTTGCCGGGGGCTGTGGATTCAGATAAGTTTTCCATCCCCCTGTTGTACGTTTCCGTATGGAACTGGGACATGTGAAGCCTCGTTTATGTCTTAAAACCACCGTACTCCCTTTTCCCTGTACCCGAGAGTTACTTCCTGGGTCGGAATTTGGTAGTAGTTGCGGTGGAGAAGAAATGAACGAGGAGCCTAACTCTACTTCGCCCTGCCTCCGCCAAAAGCGCGAGAACGTTCGGCCGACGAAGAGAAACGGCAAGGCGTGTTGCCGGGGGATAACGTTTATTATGAAAATAACAAGGATTCATCCTTGGCATGGGCCTCGCTCACGCACGAAGAACCCAGCAAGCACCCTTTTTCATTAAAAACGTCCCATACAGGTACAGTTCATACGGAAAGAAAAACATGAACAAGGGGGATTACAAGCTTTAAAGTTAACAAGGCCCGAATGCTTACAGATTAAAAAAGAGATGAGATGCACGTGATCCCTTTCTTGTCCCTCTCCTCAGGAGGCAGGTCAAGGAGGCAGAAGGGCAAAAGGGCGCCTAGGCGAACTACGAGCAGCAGAAAGCACCAAGAGAACACCTCGGTGGCCGCCCACGGATGGGCCGGTGATGACGGTGCCGGGAAAGGAGCTGGAAGACGAGGCGGCAGGTCGCCGAACACGCGACGAAGGCGTTGGTGTTCGCGTACTCTGAGTTGACGGCCTTGCTGCCCATCCTCTTCCTCTTCCGCAGCCCCCCGATGCCAGCCGCCGAAGGAGACGGCCTCGAGAAGTTCAAGGAGCTGGCCCCTTCCCCGGCAAAACTCCGTCGGAGAAGCAGCCAGGTGTAGATGCTGCTGCTGCCGCACCTGCCCAGGCGCGGGGCGTCCGACGCCTAGTCGGACTCGTCCCCGTCACCTGCCCCGCTGTCCTCCTCGTCATTTTCGCTCGAGGAAGAGCTTCCATCGTGTGACGCCCGGATAATCAAGCTACAATAACCTCTGCTAATGATACCACGTCACCTCCGTTATTGTCGCTAATCTCGCGTTAGTTCGAAACCGATTCAAATTCAAATGCAAAGGAATTAAGGCAAACAACAAAAGTTTTCCAAAGATAAAACTAAAATGTTCTAAATGTGTCGGATAAATCATAGGTAATTGCGGTGGAGTAACCAAACTGTGATAAAGAGTATAAAGGCTCTAAAGTAATTAAACAGTAGTTAAGACAATTAAATAAATGCCTATTGAATTTTATAAAATATTAAATTATTTTGGGTTAAGGATTAATGTGTCAGTAGTATATTTAAGGGCCATTTGCATTTCTATCCCTAACTCGAACCACCTAATCAGATATACCCCTAATTCGAAAGCCTGCTCAAAAATGCCCCTCCGCCGTTAGTTGCCCTTACAGAAATGTCCTTCCGTGTTGTTATCAGTCGGCCAAAGAGCTTTGACCGCTATCCGGCCCGTTTCTTTGACATTTTGCCCTCGTGTCCATGTGCCACTTACGGTGGGTCCCACTCTCAAAAAATAAAATGAAAACACTTTCTCTCACCCTCTCTCTCTCTCTCACACACACACACACTTACATGTGGGGCCAGTCTAAAAAAGAAAAGGAAAAAGGACTTTTCAAACAGATATTGGGCCCACATGTCATTGCCTTTATTAATATTTTCCAGAAATATTTTGTTTTAATTAGTGCCTTAATTAATTCTTAACTGTGGATTGGGTCGACGGTGGCCGTGGCGACCAAATCCATGGTGGAGGCACGCCCGGGATGCTGCGAGGAGGACGGTGAGGGAACCGAGCTATTGGCGTGGCTCTACCGCATCCAGGGATGTGGTCGTCGGACCATATGGTCGCCGGAGCAAACGGCGGCGGCCATTCCCGTGGGGGCTCCGGGCGACGCTAGTGGGGCAGCAACCATGCGAGGGGTAGAGAGAGGGGAACGGTTTGTGTGACAATAGGGAGCACACTTGGAGCACGACGGCGACGCCGCTGGGGCTCGGGGGTGACCAAAGCGATGACTTCGACGATGGCGGCCATGGAAGAACTCGGAGCTCATGGGGAAGATGACCCGAGGTCATGGAGCTTGCTATGGAGGACTCCCAAGTCTTCTGTGGTGCATAAGTATGCCATAGGAGCCGCCGGGACCGGCTGACATGCTTCAACGGAGTCGAATCGAAGGCGGCGGTCCGAGCTCAGAGGCGGGGCAGATGTGTTGTGGCGCTCTGTGCTGGATATCTCTGGTCAAAATCGTTAGCTGGTTGGACAAGGTCATGGCATATGAGCTTCCTGGCGAGGTAGCGGCGCTTGTTGCCGTTGGCCACACGCCCTTGATCGACGCCGTGACGGGCACTTTCGCTAACGCTGGCGCTTGGGAGAGGCGGGAGAGGAACGAGGCGGGCGGCGGAGAGCATGAGGTCTGAGAGGACTACGGCGTCGGGGAGGCCAGCGACAGAGGCGGTGGCTGCTCAAGACTCTCGCCGGAGTTGAGAGGTAGTCGCCGTCGGCCCGTCGTTCGGCAGGGGGCGGGAGAGAGGTGAGAGAGATAGTTTTTCCTTTTCATTTTTTCTATAAATGAGGGGCCCACATGTAAGTGTGTGTGAGAGAGAGGGGGTGAGAGAAAGTGTTTTTCATTTTATTTATGTTTTGACTGGGTCCCACGTGTAAGTGGCACATGGAGGCAGGGGCAAAATGTCCAATAAACACCGAGTAGACGGTCAAACCCCTTTGACCAGACGGAAAGCAGGACGGAAGGGCATTTGTAAGGGCACCTAACGGCGGAGGGGCATATTTGAGCAGGCTTTTGAATTAGGGGCAAATGTGAGTAGTGGGTTCGAGTTAGGGACACAGATGTAAAAGACCCTATATTTAAAATACTAAGTTAGGTGCTAGTGATAAGTTTTACAAAACTAAAATGAAAAGAAACTAGAAATGAAACACGAAAGAATAACTAAAAAGAAAAAGACAGAGACAAGAAGCCTCCCTCCCCCCACTCGGCTTCGGCCTAACTGGCCTCTGGGCCACCAGGCAGGCCCACCCCACTCCCCATATCCTCCCCTGTCGGCCGAAACCCTAGGGCAACCACCCCCACTCGCCCCGCACACACTCCCGCACAACCCCCACCCACTCTCTCGACCCTCTCGCCCCCGATCTAGATCGTGGCTCAACCCCGACCGCGCCCCGCCGATGTGGCCGTTGCCGCCCGTGGATCCCGCGGCCTGCCGCCAAGCTTCGTCGCCGGATCCGCCGCCTCCTCGTCTCCTCCTCACGCCGCCTCGACCACGCCGCCTCGCCAGTCTGCCTCCTCTAACGCCGTTGTCCCCATCGACCACCTCGACCCCCGCTGCCCGTACCCCCTACACTCCCTCGGTGAGGCCTCGCCCTCCCCCTTCCTCGCTCGCCGGAGCCGGCAGACGACGCGCACCACCGCGCCACGCCACGCTTGCCGCCTCGCAGCTCTCGACCGCGCATCGCGGCCCATCCGCTCCCGCCAAGATACGCTTAGCTGCCGCCAAGACGCGACGCCCGCGCATGTCAACACGTGTGCCCGAGCCCCGCCTCGCTGCGCCTCGCCCTTGTCGCTGCCGAGCGAGGCCGCCGTGGCCTTGGGCCCCTGCTCGCCATGCCCGGCCTTCTTCCTCGGCATCCACAACGCCATTCCGGCCTCCCTGCGCGGCTGCCCCCACTCCGGCGTTGTCCTCGTGCTCGCCGCGGCCTCCTTCCCCACGCCAAGACCATTCACGCTGCTCCGCTTCGGGCGCCCGCCCAGATCGCCGCCGCCCCACCGCCGGGCGCCGACCTTGCCCGCCTCCTGCACCCCCACGCCGGCGAAGACGCCACAAGACCTCCGACGCCTCCAGCGCTCGCCTCGCCCTTGCCTCGCCACCAAGCGGTGGCCTCACTGCAGCGCCTTGGCGCCAGAATCGCCACCAGCGTCCGTTAAGGCCCCTGGCCCACGACAGCCGGCCCGCCTAACGTTTAAAAAAAGAAAAGAATTAAATAAAAATAAATAATAATAATAATATAATTAATTAATTAAGAAAATTGTTAATTAATCTAATTAAGCCTAATTAATTAACCTAATCACTTTAATTAAATTAACTAATCATGTTTAGTTAACTAAGTCAATGACCAGTGGGACCCACACGTCAGCGACCCAGTCAACACCTCTATGGCCTGCTGACATCATGTTGACGTCATGATGATGGCAGCATACACTATTCTGATAATGTTGATTTAAAATAATTAAATAAATTCTAAAAATGATTAAATCTTTTAAAATTAATATAAAATAAACTGTACCTCGGATGGAAAAACTTTGTACATGAAAGTTGCTCAGAACGACGAGAAGAATCTCGATACGCAGCCCGTTTGTCCACCACACATCCCTAGCATAGCAAACACGCAACTTTCCCCCTCCGGTTCATCTATCCGAAAACGCTGAACACTGGGAATACTTTCCCGGATGTTTTCCCCCTTCGCCAGTATCACCTATCCCTGCGTTAGATCACCCCTGGCACCACGTATTGCCTTGTTATATTTTGTGATGCTTTGTTTTCTTTGTATTCATTGTTTCTTCCCCCCTCTTCTCACCGGTAGACTACGAGACGGACGTCGCTGCTGCCTCGATCGACTATGGTGTTGACGACCCTTTCTTGCCAGAGCAACCAGGCAAGCCCCCCTTTGATCACCAGATATCGCCTATTCCTTCTCTCTACTACTTACATTAGAGTAGTGTAGCATGTTACTCCTTTCGGTTAATCCTATTATGCTGCATAGCCTGTCATTGTTGCTACAGTTGTTACCCTTACCTGCAATCCTAAATGCTTAGTATAGGATGCTAGTATTCCATTAGTGGCCCTACATTCTTGTTCGTCTGCCATGCTATACTATCGGGCCGCGATCACTCGGGAGGTGATCACGGGTATATACATACATACATACATACTATACGGTTGGTGACTAAAGTCGGGTCAGCTTGTAGAGTACCCGCAAGTGATTCCAATGTGGGGGCTGAAAGGACAGGTGGCTCCATCCAGGTAGTGGTGGGCCTGGGTCCCAACGGCCCCTAACTGTTACTTTGTGGCGGAGCGACAGGGCAGGTTGAGACCACCTAGGAGAGAGGTGGGCCTGGCCCTGGTCGGCGTCTGTGGTTACATCAATTAACACACTTAACGAGATCTTGGTATTTTGATCTGAGTCTGGCCACTGGCCTATACGCACTAACCAACTACGCGGGAAAAGTTGTGGGCACTCGACATCGTGGTATCAGCCGAAGCCTTCGTGACGTCAGCGACTGAGTGGCACGCGCCGGGTTGGACCGCTTAATGCAACTTCCTTTGAAATGGAGGTTGCTAGGTCTGCTCTCCGACCGCCCACGCAACATGCAGGTGTGCAATGGGCGATGGGCCCAGACCCCTGCGTGCATAGGATTTAGACCGGTGTGATGACCTCTCTGTTGTGCCTAGGTGGGGCTACGACGTGTTGATCTTCCGAGGCCGGGCATGACCCAGGAAAGTGTGTCCGGCCAATTGGGATCGAGTGTGTTGGGTAATGTGGTGCACCCCTGCAGGGAAGTTTATCTATTCGAATAGCCATGTCCCTCGGTAAAAGGATGACCCGGAGTTGTACCTTGACCTTAAGACAACTAGAACCGGATACTTAATTAAAACACACCCTTCCAAGTGCCAGATACAACCCGGTGATCGCTCTTTCACAGGTCGACGAGGAGAGGATCGTCGGGTAGGATTATGCTATGCGATGATACTTGGTGAACTTACCATCTACTCTCTTCTACATGCTGCAAGATGGAGGCTGCCAGAAGCGTAGTCTTCGATAGGATTAGCTATCCCCCTCTTATTCTGGCATTCTGCAGTTCAGTCCACCGATATTGCCCCTTTACACAGATACCCATGCATATGTAGTGTAGATCCTTGCTTGCGAGTACTTTGGATGAGTATTCACGGTTGCTTTTCTCCCTCTTCCCCCTTTCCTTTCTTCCTGGTTGTCGCAACCAGATGCTGCAGCCCAGGAGCCAGACAACACCGTCGACAACGACTCCTACTACACCAGAGGTGCCTACTACTACGTGCAGGTGTCAGCGATTTACCAGGAGTAGTTTAGGAGGATCCAGTGCAGGAGGCATGCGCCTCTTCGATCTGTATCCCGGTTTGTGCTAGCCATCTTATGACAACTTGTTTAACTTATGTACGTACTCAGATATTGTTGCTTCCGCTGACTCGTCTATGATCGAAAGCACTTGTATTCGAGCCCTCGAGGCCCCGGCTTGTATTATGATGCTTGTATGACTTATTTATGTTTTAGAGTTGTGTTGTGATATCTTCTCGTGAGTCCCTGATCTTGATCGTACACGTTTGCGTGCATGATTAGTGTACGATTGAATTAGGGGCGTCACACATTGTCGGAATCTCCGTCAGAGGAGCTCTCCACGCAGCACTTCACGCGAGTTCCAAGATCCCCGAAGACCTTGACAGAGAGCAGGCCGTCCTCCATTAATTTGAAGTAGAGGACGAGCCCCGCCGTCAGGCTGTGGATGCGAGCGAACGTCTTCCATCCACGACGGAGGTAAATGACCCGAGGAGCCGGGAAGTCGACGCCGACCACAGGCCCCCATTCCCACAGCCCCTCATGTGCAATCTGAGGGTCTGGGGCGGGTCACGCTCCATCTCCCGAGCAAACGGGGCGGGAATACGAAGACGGCAACGCGGAGGCCGGCGCAGCCTGATAAAGAATTCATGAGGCTGGTCTCCAACGTGGCCCTCTATCGGGAAAGGCATCATTGGCGGGGGAGAGGCCGGCGCGCCGCCCCGTCCTCCTCTTCCCCGGGCACCACGACCTCTGCCACGACCTCGCCCACGGCCTCGCCCCTCCCCCTTCCCCTCGCGGCCGGCTCCGCCACCGCCGGATCAGGAGGAGGAGGGGCGCGCTGTCGAGCGGCGACCCTCGCCGCCACCGTGGAGGGACCGGGGTTCCCCTTCTCCATGGCAGATGAGAGGGAGAAGCAGAAGCAGGAGGAGATAGAAGATAGAAGAGTGTGGAGTGCCATCCCCCCCCCCTTCCCTCTCCTTATAAAGGGGTGGGGTCGGGGCTCGGCCGCCCCGCTCAGTCAATCCAGCCATCGGTGGCGCAGGGAATCGGGACCGACCCGCTACCCCAACCAGCGACGGCCCAGTTTCCCGCCTCCACAGCTCGCCACCTGCATGAAGGACGCGTGGCGAGCGTGCAGGGTCGAGAGGACGGGTGAGGCAACCGTTCCCCGCCCCGTGATAAGGGGAGCGTGGGCGCCTTAAAGACTGCGACCCAAGTCCATCCAGTAAATGAGCCGCGCCTCCACGCCTCCCTCTTTTTACGAGGAAGGCGCGAGCCGCCCCTTTACCATGATATGACGCATGCATGCGGGAACCGCCCCACGCATGCTGCCCACATCATGCGCACCCCTCCACATCGCGCATTCAACGCGGGTTGTGGGGAAGCGTAGAAGACGAAAAAGTTTTACCGCGGTAAAAACCGCCCCGCCTGCCCGCGCACCATTTTGGGCCTGGCCCAACAAAGTGTCGCGCTTATGTGTGGCCCAGGCCCGAGGGCTCCTGTCGGTGTAAAAAAGAAGGGGCGCACCTTTGTACCCCTTTACCTGTGCACGGATAGTCAGAGCCGCGCCCACGGCCGCACCAAGCAGAACAAGGGAGGTAAACCGTGGTAAAACCGAAGCCCAAGACAGCCAGAGCAACGCCAAGACCAAGACCACAAAAGAGCAGAGAGACGAAGCAGGTTCCCCCGGCAAGACCCTTGCCGGGGCAGCCTCCGCGGCCCCGGCAAGGCCCTTGTCGGGGCGGCTCGTCCAACACCAACGGAGCGCACCACCCTTGAGCCCACGGTCTCCAACACCATCAACCACGTTGGGCCAGGGCTCGGGAGGCACCTCCATGGTGGCATGCAGATCTTTATGAAGACAAGGATTATTCAAGATTAGATGAGGATTAAAAGACAACGATCCTCGGCAAGATCCTTGCCGAGGGGAGCCACAAGACCCCCGGCAAGATCCTTGCCGGGGACAACAGCACGCCATGGTGAGGCCCTTGCCGGGCCACCCAGCAAGGCCCTCACCAAGGGCGCCAGCAGGGCCACCTCCAGGCCCGCACCAGCCAAGTCTCCACCGCCGTTCGCATGCAGCTGCCAGCCGGACTAGCTGGGCAGGCACCTGCGTGGCAACATGCAGCTCCCATGCCAACTCAGCAAGCGCCTGTGTGGTGGCATGCAGATCTTCGTGAAGACTTTGCCACCGTGCCACCTCAGCTGCCTGCCTGCCTAAATGGCACCGCATGCATCGCTGACCAGGGCACGTGTCGAAGCAAGGAGGAGCGGCGACGGACGGGACGGGCCTCGTTCCCATCCCCAATAAAGCAAGGGGACACCTAAGCGATGCATTAAATGTGTCTTGTCCTGTAATACGAGCAATAAGCTCGTAGCACTGTACGCCTTTCCACCTCCTGTGTGCCACTGTGGCAGCCCCTTTCGACTATAAAAGGAGGCCCATGGCATACTGGAGAAGGATTCGGCTCTTCGGAATGACCCAGCCACCGTAGCTAGTTGGAAGGCTCAAGAACACCCAATACATCCACCAAAGCAGGACTAGGGTTTTACGCATCCTCGCGGCCCGAACCTGGCTAAATGATCCTTGTGCTGACTACTAATCCTGCTCTTCTTGCAACCCTGCGCCCCGGCAACCGTAGTAGGGATTCTTGTGATCCCATAGGTGTCGTTTCCCACCGACACTCCTGTTTGGATATTTTTGGGTTAGTTGAGTTCAAACGAACCCAAACTAACTCTAACACATAGATCCAAACAGTAACATGCCATCAAATCGCACAGCCCGACCTTTCCAGCAGTAAGTAAGTTGAATCCGCTACTCCCTCACCCTCCCCGCCTCTCTGTCAAACCGCCTACGTGAAAACTGCCGCGCGTACTGCCCAAGAAAAGCCCCGCCCTCAACTTTTAACTACGCGAAAATATTTCGAGCTTGTTCATTCTAAATAAATACTAGTACTGTATGTTTATTCACCTCTGGGGTTGTTCAATTAATGGAGGGCCAGGGAGCACAAGTGAACAATACTACTACTAGTAGTAGTAAGTAGGAGTCGTATAGTTAGTCACCTTAAATAGAGAGTTTCTTTTCTTTAATGCCACGTACACAAATTGAAACGCTTGTTGTGGAGATAAAAAGTTAATCACTCCACTATATATGTACGCAGGGGCCTGAGCGCTTGCTTTAATAGGGTTGATCTCTTCATTCTCTCATCCTCTCTAGATATAAACAAGACAGCGGTAGCGACATTTTCTCTCTGCTCACTGCTGGTCACAGATCCGGCTGGATCCCTTCGTCTTGTGTGTGTAGAGGACTAGCTGCATCATTCACGCGGTCATCACCGGCGAGGGAGGAAACCCACAGCTGCCGGAGGGGCCCAATCCTCTGCCCGTGTCGTTCTCTCTGACACAGCGCCGGCTCGGGAGGTCCTCCGGCCCTTCTTCCCCCCTGCCGTATTGTCCGCAGATCCGACCTGCCGCCGCCGACATCCCGACGACCCTCTGGTATAAGTTCTTCGAAAGCGGCCTTGCTCTACTGCCCCAGCTCCCCACGTGTCTACATGTGCATCTTTTTCTACTCCCATCAGCTCTTCCAAAGCCACCTAATTTTTTAGTATTATTTACTTCATGCATTCTATTCTAGGACTTTGTTCAAACAACGAAGAAAGGGAGGAAAGTTGTAGCATGAATCTAGGACTTGATTCAAAGAGGAAATAATATGGTGAAAGTAGTAGAGACCGGATACCCAACTGGTCTCTTGGTTGAAAAGGGAAATAATGGGAAAAACGCAGACAAACTGGATAAGGAACAGATCTATTATTGGTTGAAAAAAGGATAGAAAGTGGCGGGTGGTGGACAAGTCAACAGAGTATGTCCAGGATTAGATTTGTTGCCCTCACATAGTAAAAGGTCTCAGGATTAGATTTGTTGCCCTCACATAGTAAAAGGTCTCCAGGATTAGATTTGCTGCCCTCACATAGTAAAAGGTCTCCAGGATTAGATTTTCTGCCCTCACATAGTAAAAGGTCTCCAGGATTAGATTTGTTGTTGTTAATGTAAGGGCGCATGTAAAATGAAGCGAACACACTTTTACCTTAGGGACATGTCTAACCAGTGTTATTGTTAATCTAATGCCTCCAATGATAAGATGCAATTAAATTGTGTTACAAATCGTACTCCTGCTGTTTTCCCCAGTATGATAAGTAAGTTGCTCCTTTACACTGCTGAGTGTCCTTGTGTCCCCACGGTCCCATGCCCTTAAACCAACTCTTTAGCTGCTGTTGATTTACTGTATCTGGTAAACAAGCAATGCCACCATTAAAGTAATCCCATATTTGAGGAATCTCATTGTTGATCGTAATGCTTCTTGTAACATGAAGCATTGTTGACGTTTTAAAATTTCTACTGTCCTTGTGTGATTGCCATGAACATAATTAAGATGCTTCTTTTCATTTCGTATATGTTCCGTATATTCTTATTGACCTGCAACTGTTTACTTTCTATGTTTTTGTGTAGATAGGGATATCCATTTCACCTTGTTGCTATTGTGACCTTTTGGTGAACTGCACAAAACACTTTTTTTGGAATGAGTGTCTTGTGCAGTTCAACTAAAATGTCACTTGGGCAACATCTCTCAATTTTGGTGGAACTGCACAAAATGGTGATTCGAGTTTCCAAAATCTCCGTCAAATTCTGCTGGTGATCTCGTGTAACATTTTATTAGCCTTTGCAAGATGAGCCGTCACTGTCACCACAATGGCACTTTATTTTAGTGGAACTGCACAAAAGGGTAAGCAAATTATAGTTGCACCTTACATGAGCGGGACAGTCAACCTTAATGTTCCTCAATTTTAGTGCAACTACTAAAGAAGAACATGCCAGCTCATGAGAGCAAGTACTTCTTGCTAGCTGAATGATGCGATCTTTGATTCATTTCAGGTGAACTACAGAAAAAGGCACGTGAATTGAATCATGGAACTCCATGCTGGCCTCATCCGAGTGGAGCTGCAGGTTGAGTTCACTGAATGCCATTATTATAGTAAGCATGCTCTTCTTATTTGTGATGTGCAAACAGGAATACTCAACTACAGATGTTGTGACGGTCAAGAGCATTCGCCAAGTTCTTCGATTGCATGACATGGCTAGCCAAGATGGATTTAATCCCGATATTCACTTTATCAAAAGGCTCTAATGGGTTGATTCTGAATCTTGCAAGCTGGGAATCAATGAGATGTGTAGGCATCTTTGTTGTACTTATTATTTGAATCTTATTTGTTGGTTCTGAATCTTGCAAGCTGGGAATCAATGATATGTGTAGGTGCTACCTCTTGAGCATGCATTGGTTTTTCCCTTGAAGAGGAAAGGGTGATGCAGCAAAGTAGCGTAAGTATTTCCCTCAGTTTTTGAGAACCAAGGTATCAATCCAGTAGGAGGCCACACGCAAGTCCCTTGTACCTACACAAATAAATAAGAACCTTGCAACCAACGCGATAAAGGGGTTGTTAATCCCTTCATAGCCACTTGCAAAAGTGAGATCTGATAGAGATGATAAGATAATATTTTTGGTATTTTTATGATAAAGATTGAAAGCAAAGATTGCAGAATAAACGGCGACAGAAATAGCTAGTTGATGGAAGATTAATATGATGGAAGATATACCCGGGGGCCATAGGTTTCACTAGTGGCTTCTCTCAAGATAGCATACGTATTATGGTGGGTGAACAAATTACTGTCGAGCAATTGATAGAAAAGTGCATAGTTATGAGAATATCTAGGCATGATCATGTATATAGGCATCACATCCGCAACAAGTAGACCGACTCACCTGCATCTACTACTATTACTCCACACATCGACCGCTATCCAAAGCATGCATCTAGAGTATTAAGTTCATAAGAACAGAGTAACGCATTAAGCAAGATGACATCATGTAGAGGGATAAACTCAAGCAATATGATATAAACCCCATCTTTTTATCCTCGATGGCAACAATACAATACGTTTCGTTTCCCCCTCATCACTTTGGGATCGAGCACCGCATGATTGAACCCAAAGCTAAGCACTTCTCCCATTGCAAGAAAGATCAATCTAGTAGGCAAAACCAAACTGATAATTCGAAGAGACTTGCAAATATAACCAATCATACATAAAAGAATTCAGAGAAGATTCAAATATTTTTCATAGATAATCTTGATCATAAACCCACAATTCATCGGATCTCGACAATCACACCTCATAAAAGAGTTACATCAAATAGATCTCCAAGAAGATCGAGGAGAACTTTGTATTGAGATCCAAAGAGAGAGAAGAAGCCATCTAGCTAATAACTATGGACCCGAAGGTCTGTGGTAAACTACTCACACATCATCGGAGAGGCTATGGTGTTGATGTAAAAGCCCTCCGTGATTGATGCCCCCTCTGGCAGGGAACCGGAAAAGGCCCCAAAATGGGATCTCACAGGTACAGAAGGTTGCGGCGGTGGAAATAGGGTTTCGTGGTGCTCCTTGATGGTTTCGGGGTACGTAGGTATATATAGGAGGAAGAAGTAGGTCGGTGGAGCCACGAGGGGCCCACGAGGGTGGGGGCGCGCCCGGGGGCAGGCGCGCCTCCCTGCCTCGGGCCTCCTTGTTGGTTTCTTGACGTCCACTCCAAGTCCTCTGGATCACGTTTGTTCCAAAAACCACGCTCCCGAAGTTTTCATTCCATTTGGACTCCGTTTGATATTCCTTTTCTGTGAAACACTGAAATAGGCAAAAAACAACAATTTGCACTGGGCCTTGGGTTAATAGGTTAGTCCCAAAAATAATATAGAAGTGTATAAATAAGCCCATTAAACATCCAAAACAAAATATATAATAGCATGGAGCAATCAAAAATTATAGATACGTTGGAGACGTATCAGTAGGCATCTTTGTTGTACTTATTATTTGGATCTTATTTGTTGGTTCTGAATCTTGCAAGCTTGGAAACACGGCATCATGATGCAGAGGACAACAACCGTAACCAACAGTTCAAACTTGGTAGTATTATCTGTGTGAAAGTGCAACAAATGTGCTGATCGTGCGTCTCCTGAGAATAATAATTCTAATTGTTGTGTATGTTGATCTGTGGCACTAATAGAACGAGACAATGCATTTCTTGTTTTAAGTATAAATTCTATTAAATCTAATTAAATTTAAGTAAAGTGACCACTAACTCATGTTATTACAGTGCCAATACAGACCCGCTCGTGAACCGACGTGTGGCCGGAGTAGGTTTCTTAATGGAGGCGTTTGAATGCGTCGACGGTGCATCTTCTGTCGGGCGTGCAGCGGGCGAGGGAGGGGTAGTAACTGTTGTCGCCTGTACACACTCAGTTTACTGTTGAATCCAGTTCCCCAAGAGCTGAAAAACGAACTGCTGCCGCCGCCTACCCACTCGTTCACTTGAAGAGACTCCAATGGCGATCCGAGGGGTGAGCCTGCTGGATATGGACTTCAGCAAGGATTTCCCCTTTGAGTTCGTCGTTCAGTCCTATGGCTGCACCAAGTTGAATGTGATGTACACCAACGATCTGGACTCGGTGAAGTTCTGCCTCGCCGAGTTTAAGCAGTACCTACAGGACGAGAAAGCACAAGGTTGCAGGACTAGACCTTGTGCCCATCCATTCGTCTCCTGACAGGGACCAGTGGATCGCCGTCGCCCAGGTATGTGTGCGGGACAAGGTTCTCATCTACCACTTCTGTAGGGCCATCAGAGGTTCTGGAGCATTCGCCCGTTTCATCGGCAGCACCGACTGCACCTTCGCTACGGTGGAGAGAAGGAAGAACGCGATGATTCGTCCATCTGGTGCAACAAGCTTGTCGACATCCAGAAGCAATACAAGATCATCAACAACAGGCAGGAGAAGGACTCCGTGGTTGACCTCGCCGAGACCATCATCGACCCCTGATACGCCAACATGAAAGAAGACAACGATACCAAGGACTTGAACACGTGGGAGGTACCTCTGAATCTAGCCTACATAACCTACGCGGCCAAGGACGCATACGCATGCTACGACATGTACATGCAGATCTTGGACATGAGGGCATGTCTGCTTCCCGTAACCGACGAGTACACGGACAGCCGCAGCGTCATGATCAAGCGTGCCAGGAAGGTCTAGATGTTGTACTTTATCTGTTTATAAGCACCTTTATCATATGAGTGTTTCATGCATTAGCCTATGTGTCGTAATTATCTGTTTTGTCCGAAATATTTCTTTTAAGAACCCATTAACCTGTTTGCTTTTTCTAGTGGCTATTTGCTTATGTATGTAACTAGTTCACTTCTCCAATAAAAAAAAACTAGTTCACTCGGCTGCCGTGCTTTGAATCTCCTTCCTCCCAACATATTCTCCTCCTCAGGTGGACCCAGCAGGTCTCGTACACAGACATATGGGACCAACCAGCTATCCATTTGTATTTCTTTATTTTGTTCAATCTTTCGTCCTCTTCCTATACAGTGGCTGGCCATCATAGCCTATGGCGTTGGCCAGGCCATCCCTCTACTACCACACATTGTCCGACGGCGGCAGCTCCACCGGCCCACCCTGCACCCGAACAAGTCAACCCTCGTACTCCCCTCCGCCTGCGTCTTCCCCCGCTCCGGTTCGTTCGGTCCGAGGTCTCGACGTCGTCCTCCGCCTTGGTGCTCTAGCCGTGGCGCCGCCGTCTGTCGTTCCCAACATGGTCAGCAAAACAAGAGGAATCGGGAGACAACTGTTCGTCGAGAGGCTGACAATCCCGGGCCCACCAGGTCCATGGCCTAGGTTTTGTTGTTTAACATGGGCAGCCCACGACATGTTTCAACATTTTTTGGATCTAGCAGGTATCAAGCAGCCTCTGGGCCTCCCAACCTAGCTTGTCTATAACATCAGCAGCCCAAGTTATGTTTGTTTTTTCAAGACGACGCACAGCTCAGTTCTATTTTTCTATAAGAATGCAAAACTGAACCTATGTTTTCTATAAGAATGCAAAACTGAACCTATATTTATATCTCATTTTATTACATATATATATATATGTATATATATATATTAGAAACAACATAAGTTTCCGTTAAACCTGTCATTCGTCCAACCATTTTATAGACCTTCCCACTTCCTTTATTTTTCATTTTCATTAATCCTATATCTGAATTTTCTCCCACTTTCTTTTTCAACGTAAACTAAGTTTTCTCCCAGTACTTTTCCCTAGAACCAACTCAATCGTCCCTAATGCCTAGCCTAAAAATAATAATACCCCACGTACTATTAACTCATCAAATTAAAATGATATTTTATTTCGTAAGTTGAAAGTTCTTACAAAATAATAATAATAATTTTTATATATAACTTGGCAAGTTAACTCCTAGTGATTGCGTACATAAGCTTGCAAAGATTTTACTAACCAATGCAGTAATAGACGTGCAATCATGTGTTTATGTTTTTATAACATTTCTCCGTCTAGCCCAACATGGTATTTTCACCCAGCCCAGCAAGTCCACGGATTTCGAGAAAAATGCAAATGGGCTTTAAATTCTACCATGTATATAAATGGGCTGCATAGATGCTACATCATTGTTTCACCCAGCCCACCAAATGGACTAAAAACAAATGGATTGGTGACATGTTGGCCAAGAGGTCGAAGTTTAAGAAGGCATTGGATTTACATCCAACGGCCGCATTCTTCTTCAATCTCTCGTCTTCTTCCCCAGTGCCGGGACTGCTGCTCAAGCCTCCGGCGTCCAGCGGGGCGTTGTTTTGCGCCTCCTCAACAAATGCTACCCCGCCGACAGCCAGGCCATCCCTCCACTCCGCACCTCCTGTTATTCTCTGCCGAGTGTAGGCCCACCCCGCACCCGAACCAGTCAAGTTTCCCACTCCTCTCCATCTGCGACTCCACTTCCACGTCTTCCCCATCTCCGGGTCGTTCCAGTCTGGGGCCTCGCCGTCGTCCATCGCCTCGGTGCGCTCGGCGCGGCATGGTCAACATACGAGAGTCATCAGAAGAGGATTGTATGTGGAGAGCCTGACGGCTGGGACCCACGAGGTCCATGGTCGCACGCAAGGAAAGTTCCTCCTTATTAAGTTGTTTCCTCCCCCTGACAGCTGGGACCCACCATCTCTATCTTCGCACGAAAGGAAGTGCCTCCTTGTTATGCGAAAAAAATTATTCCTCCCATTGGCCGGGACCCCGACGGTTGGTGGCTGACTTGTGGGCCTACTAAGCAGACGTGTACGCAGGGCTTTGTCAACTTAATCAACAAATGATTCTAGCAGCTGGACCGTTGGATGTTAATCCAACAGCCGTGCTCCTTATTCAACCTTTGTTCTTGCTCGTGTCTCCCGTGGGCGGCACCATGGCACGATCTTTGCCGCGCACCAACCGATCAAGTTTCCCACTCCTCTCCATCTGCGACTCCACCGCGCGTCTTCCCCATCTCAGGTCGTTCCATGCAGGGCCTCGCCGTCATCCATCGGCCTTGGTGCGCTCGGCACGGTGTGGTCAACGTGGTCAACAACCTAGAGTCATCGGAAGATGAGTGTACATGAGAGGCTGACAGTGGGGACGCATCACGCCCATGGATGCATGCATGCAACTGCATCCTTTTTACCCTAAAAATAATGTTTTCTCCCCCTAACTGCTGGGACCCACCAGCTACATCTTCGCACGCAAGGAAGTGCACCCATATTACGGGCAAAAAAATGATTCGCCCCCTGACTGCTGGGACCCACCAGCTACATCTTTGCACGCAAGGAAGTGCGTCCATATTACGGGCAAAAAAACGATTCGCCCCCTGACTGATGTGACCCACCAGCTACATCTTCGCACGCAAGGAAGTGCCTGACAGTCGGGACCCACCTGGTCGAAGCGTACGTAGCGTTGTCATTCTGGTCACGAACGTGTACGTACATACTGGTCGATGTAGAGGTGCGCACGTAGCATGTACACATATGTACAACGGCCAGTGTGCAAGAAAGAAAATATGGCCACGTACGTACATACGGGCGGGGTCTCGAACGCCTGCTCGCACATACGTACGGCCAGGGCTCGTGTACATGGCTGGGTCGGAACGGAGAAACAACATCGTCGTCGTGTTCATGGGGAGCCAACCGGCTGGGTCGGAACGGAATGCGTCGTCGTGTTCATCGGGAGGGCTTGGGCGGAACAGCCGATGGAAACGAGGCCTAGCGTACCACAGAATGGCGGGAACGGCCTTGTGTTCGACCGGCCACGGTCGAAACGGGATCCTGTTCATCGGGAGGGGTCTGGCGTACCGCAAAACGGAGGACGGACCTCCTATGGTCGAAATGGGGGTCCTGTTCATCGGGAGGGGTGTGACGTACCGCAAAACGGGACTCCACAGGATACTGTTCATCTCCACCGTCGACCCCCTCCAGCCTCCACGGGCTATTGTTCATCCACCATCGACCTCCTCCCGCCTCCACCTGTGACTGTTCATCCACGGGCTCCTGTTCATCCAGCCCCCACGGCGCGCTACTCCACCGCCATCGCTCAACCAGCCCTCTCCACGGGCTCCTGTTCAACCACCCCTCCACGGGCTATTGTTCATCCAGCCCTCCACCATCTACTATTCATCCAGCCCTCTACGGGGTGGTCCTGTTCATCCAGCCCTCCACAGGGTGGTCCTGTTCATCCAGCCCTCCACGGGGTCCTGTTCATCTAGCCCCAACTGGCTCGATCGGTCGGGGTCCTGTTCATCCAGAGGCAACACCACAGGGTCCTGTTCATCCACCCCCACCGGGAACTGTTCATCCAAACTCCCCAAAGAACGCCAATCGCTCATCCAGAGGTAGCATCGATCGGCTTCAGTTAGCAGCAGCAGCGAAGGAATCGCTCGATCGGGTTCAGTTAATAGCCATCGATCGATCGCTCGGGTTCAGTAACGCGTAGCCTCTGGTGCAATCGGTCGGGTTCGGTTAGAGCCCAATGCCTCGCTCGGGTTCAGTTAGAGCCCAACGCCTCGCACCCACGCGCGTGCGTGTACAAGAGAAACGTGCATCGCTCGTCCTCGACCACCCGCCATAACCGGGAACACCCCGATATTTTCCTCGCCCTCGCTTCTACCACGATTTTTTCCGTCATGGACGAACCAAAGAATGTCATGCAGCTGCGTCTCCGGCCTGCCCAGGACGAAAAGCCCATTTTCTGTCATGATTTTTTGTCATAGAAGTAGGAGCCCACCACATCTATGATGATACCGGGTTTTGTCACAATTATCGTCATAGAAGTGTCATAAGTATGGCAGGAAAAAAATTCGTTCGGCCCAAAATGTCACGGATGTGTCTTTTTTGTAGTGCACGTTCCTATGAATATGAGATTATGCAACTCCCGAATACCGGAGGAACACTTAGTGTGCTATCAAACGTGACAATGTAACTGGGTGATTATAAAGATGCTCTACAGGTGTCTTCGATGGTGTTTGTTGAGTTGGCATAGATCGAGATTAGGATTTGTCACTCCGATTGTTGGAGAGGTATCTCTGGGCCCTCTCGGTAATCCACATCATTATAAAGCCTTGCAAGCAATGTGACTAATAAGTTAGTTGCGGGATGTTGCATTACGGAACGAGTAAAGAGACTTGCTAGTAACGAGATTGAACTAGGTATAATGATACCGACGATCGAATCTCGGGCAAGTAACATACCGATGACAAAGGGAACAATGTATGTTGTTATGCGGTTTGACCGATAAAGATCTTAGTAGAATATGTAGGAACCAATATGAGCATCCAGGTTCCGCTATTGGTTATTGACCGGAGATGAGTCTCGGTCATGTCTACATAGTTCTCGAACCCGTAGGGTCCGCACGCTTAACGTTCGATGACCATTGGTATTATGAGTTTATGTGATTTGATGTACCGAAGGTTGTTCGGAGTCCCGGATGTGATCACAGACATGACGAGGAGTCTCGAAATGGTCGAGACATGAAGATTGGTATATTGGAAGGTTATGTTTGGACACCAAAAAGGTTTCGGATTAGTTCAGGCATTTTCCGGAGTATCGGGGGGTTACCGGAACCCCCCGGGGGTTTAATGGGCCAACATGGGCTTTAGTGGAAGAGAGGAGGAGGCGTCCAAGAGGTGGGGCGCCCCAGGGGGCACCCCATAGATACACAAGTTTATCTCTTAGCCGTGTGCGGTGCCCCCCTCCACAGATTTCCACCTCGTTCATATTGTCGTAGTGCTTAGGCGAAGCCCTGCGTCGGTAACTTCATCATCGCCGTCAACACGCTGTCGTGCTGATGAAACTCACCCTCGGCCTCAGCTGGACCTAGAGTTCGAGGGACGTCACCAAGCTGAACGTGTGCAGATCACAGAGGTGTCGTGCGTTTGGTACTTGATCGGTTGGATCGCGAAGACGTTCGACTACATCAACCGCGTTACTTAACGCTTCCGCTTTCGGATTATGAGGGTACATGGACACACTCTTCCCTCTCGTTGCTATGCATCTCCTAGATAGATCTTGCATGATCGTAGGAAAATTTTGAAATACTGCGTTCCCCAACAGTGGCATCCGAGCCAGGTCTATGCATAGATGTTATATGCACGAGTAGAACACAAAGGAGTTGTGGGCGTGGGTATATACATATTGCTTGCCATCACTAGTTGTTTCTTGATTCGGCGGTATTGTTGGATGAAGCGGCTCGGACTGACATTACATGACCGCGTTCATGAGACTGGTTCTACCAACGTGCTTTGCACACAGGTGGCTGGCGGGTGTCATTTTCTCCAACTTTAGTTGAATCGAATTCAATGAATATGGTTCTTTCTGAAGATCAAAAAGCAATCACTATACCGCGTCGTGGTTTTTGATGCGTAGGTAAGAACGGTTCTTGCTAAGCCCGTAGCAGCCACGTAAAACTTGCACCAACAAAGTAGAGGGCGTCTAACTTGTTTTTGCAGGGCATGTTGTGATGTGATATGGTCAAGACGTGATTATATAAATTGTTGTATGAGATGATCATGTTTTGTAACTATTTGATCGGCAACTGGCAGGAGCCATATGGTTGTCGCTTTATTGTATGAAATGCAATCGCCATGTAATTGCTTTACTTTATCACTAAGCGGTAGTGATAGTTGTAGAAGCAATAGTTGGAGAGACAACAACGATGCTTCGATGGAGATCAAGGTGTCAAGCCGGTGACGATGGTGATCATGACGGTGCTTTGGAGATGGAGATCAAAGGCACAAGATGATGATGGCCATATCATATCACTTATATTGATTGCATGTGATGTTTATCATTTATGCATCTTATTTTGCTTAGTACGGCGGTACCATTATAAGATGATCTCTCACTAAAATTTCAAGGTATAAGTGTTCTCCCTGAGTATGCACCGTTGCTACTGTTCGTCGTGCCGAGACACCACGTGATGATCGGCTGTGATAAGCTCTACATTCACATACAACGGGTGCAAGCCAGTTTTACACAAGCAGAATACTCGGGTTAAACTTGACGAGCCTAGCATATGCAGATATGGCCTCGAAACACTGAGACCGAAAGGTCGAGCGTGAATCATATAGTAGATATGATCAACATAGTGATGTTCACCATTGAAAACTACTCCATCTCACGTGATGATCGGACATGGTTTAGTTGATATGGATCACGTGATCACTTAGATGATTAGAGGGATGTCTATCTAAGTGGGAGTTCTTAAGTAATATGATTAATTGAACTTTAATTTATCTTGAACTTAGTACCTGATAGTATTTTGCATGTCTATGTTATTGTAGATAAATGGCCCGTGCTATTGTTCCATTGAATTTTAATGCGTTCCTAGAGAAAGCTAAGTTGAAAGATGATGGTAGCAACTACACGGACTGGGTCCATAACTTGAGGATATCCTCATTGCTGCACAGAAGAATTACGTCTTGGAAGCACCGCTAGGTGTACCACCCGCGCCAGCAACTGCAGACATTGTGAATGCCTGGCAGACACGTGTTGATGACTACTCGATAGTTCAGTGTGCCATGCTTTACGGCTTAGAACCGGGACTTCAACGATGTTTTGAACGTCATGGAGCATATGAGATATTCCAGGATTTGAAGTTAATATTTCAAGCAAATGCCCAGAGATATGAAGTCTCCAATAAGTTCTGTAGCTGCAAGATGGAGGAGAATAGTTCTATCAGTGAACATATACTCATAATGTCTGGGTACCACAATCACTTGACTCAGCTGGGAGTTAATATTCCGGTTGTTAGTGTCATTGATAGAGTTCTTCAATCACTGCCACCAAGCTACAAAAGCTTCGTGATGAACTATAATATGCAAGGGATGGATAAGACAATTCCCGAGCTCTCCACGATGCTAAAGGTTGCGGAGGTAGAAATCAAGAAGGAGCATCAAGTGTTGATGGTCAATAAGACCACCAGTTTCAGGAAGAAGGGCAAATGGAAGAAGGGGAACTTCAAAAAGAACGGCAAGCAAGTTGTTGCTCAAGTGAAGAAGCCCAAGTCTGGACCTAAGCCTGAGATTGAGTGCTTCTACTGCAAAGGGACTGGTCACTGGAAGCGGAACTGCCCCAAGTATTTGGCGGATAAGAAGGATGGCAAAGTGAAAGGTATATTTGATATACATGTTATTGATGTGTACCTTACTAATGCTTGCAGTAGCGCATGTGTATTTGATACTGGTTCTGTTGCTAATATTTGCAACTCAAAATAGGGGCTACAAATTAAGCGGAGATTGGCTAAGGACGAAGTGACAATGCGTGTGGGAAATGGTTCCAAAGTCGATGCGATCGCCGTCGGCACGCTACCTCTACATCTACCTTCGGGATTAGTTTTAGACCTAAATAATTGTTATTTGGTGCCAGCGTTAAGCATGAACATTATATCTGGATCTTGTTTGATGCGAGACGGTTATTCATTTAAATCAGAGAATAATGGTTGTTCTATTTATATGAGTAATATCTTTTATGGTCATGCACCCTTGATGAGTGGTCTATTTTTACTAAATCTTGATAGTAGTGATACACATATTCACGTGATTGAAGCCAAAAGATATAAGTTTAATAATGATAGTGCAACTTATTTGTGGCAATCGCCATTTAGGTCATATTATGTAAAGCGCATGAAGAAACTCCATGTCGATGGGATTTTGGAATCACTTGATTATGAATAACTTGATGCTTGCGAACCATGCCTCATGGGCAAGATGACTAAGACTCCGTTCTCTGGAACAATGGAACGAGCAACAGACTTATTGGAAATAATACATATTGATGTATGCAGTCCGATGAGTGTTGATGCTCGTGGCGGGTATCTTTATTTTCTGACCTTCACAGATGATTTGAGAAGATATTGATATATCTACTTAATGAAACATAAGTCTGAAACATTTGAAAAGTTCAAAGAATTTCAGAGTGAAGTGGAAAATCACCGTAACAAGAAAATTAAGTTTTTACGATCTGATCGTGGAGGTGAATATTTGAGTTATGAGTTTGGTCTTCATTTGAAACAATGCGGAATAGTTTCGCAACTCACGCCACCTGGAACACTACATCGTAATGGTCTGTCCGAACATCATAACCGCACTTTATTAGATATGGTGCAATCTATGATGTCTCTTACTGATTTACCGCTATCATTTTGGGGTTATGCTTTAGAGACGGCTGCATTCACGTTAAATAGGGCACCATCGAAATCCGTTGAAATGAAACCATATGAACTGTGGTTTGGCAAGAAACCGAAGTCGTCGTTTCTTCAAGTTTGGGGTTGTGATGCTTATGTGAAAAAGCTTCAACCTGATAAGCTCGAACCCAAATCGGAGAAATGTGTCTTCGTAGGATACCCAAAGGAGACCATTGGGTACATCTTCTATCACAGATCCGAAGGCAAGATATTCGTTGCTAAGAATGGATCCTTTCTAGAGAAGGAGTTTCTCTCGAAAGAAGTGAGTGGGAGGAAAGTAGAACTTGATGAGGTAATTGTACTGCTCCCTTATTGGAAAGTAGTTCATCACAGAAATCAATTCCAGTGATTCCTACACAAATTAGTGAGGAAGCTAATGATGATGATCATGAAACTTCTGATCAAGTTACTACGGAACCTCGTAGGTCAACCAGACCAAGATCCGTACCAGAGTGGTAAGGTAATCCTGTTCTGGAGGTCATGTTACTTAACCATGACGAACCTATGAACTATGAGGAGGCGATGATGAGCCCAGATTCCGCGAAATGGCTTGAGGCCATGAAATCTGATATGGGTTCCATGTATGAGAACAAAGTGTGGACTTCGGTTGACTTTCCCGATGATCGGCAAGCCATAGAGAATAAATGGATCTTCAAGAAGAAGACTGATGTCGACATAATATTATCGTCTACAAAGCTCGACTTGTTGCGTAAAGGTTTTCGACAAGTTCAAGGAGTTGACTACGATGAGACCTTCTCACCTGTAGCGATGCTTAAGTCCGTCTGAATCATGTTAGCAATTTCCGCATTTTATGATTATGAAATTTGGCAAATGGATGTCAAAACTGCATTCCTTAATGGATATCTTAAAGAAGAGTTGTATATGATGCAACCAGAAGGTTTTGTCAATCCAAAAGGTGCTAACAAAGTGTATAAGCTCCAGCGATCCATTTATGGACTGGTGCAAGCATCTCGGAGTTGGAATATAGGCTTTGATAGTGTGATCAAACATATGGTTTTATACAGACTTTTGGAGAAGCCTGTATTTACAAGAAAGTGAGTGGGAGCTCTGTAGCATTTCTGATATTATATGTGGATGACATATTATTGATTGGAAATGATACTGAATTTTTGAATAGCATAAAAGGATACTTGAATAAGAATTTTTCAGTGAAAGACCTCGGTGAAGCTGCTTATATATTGGGCATCAAGATCTATAGAGATAGATCAAGACACTTAATTGGACTTTCCAAAGCACATACCTTGATAAAGTTTTGAAGAAGTTCAAAATGGATCAAGCAAAGAAAGGGTTCTTGCCTGTGTTACAAGGTGTAAAGTTGAGTCAGACTCAATGTCCGACCACTACATAAGATAGAGAGAAAATGAAAGTCATTCCCTATGCTTCGGCCATAGGTTCTATCATGTACGCAATGTTGTGTACCAGACCTGATGTGTGCCTTGCTATTAGTTTAGCAGGTGATACGTCTCCAATGTATCTATAATTTTTTATTGTTCCATGCTATTATATTATATGCTTTGGATGTTTAATGGGCTTTATAATACACTTTTATTATTTTTGGGACTAACCTACTAACCCAAGGCCCAGTGCAAGTTGCTGTTTTTTTTTGCCTATTTCAGTGTTTCGCAGAAAAGGAATATCAAACGGAATCCAGATGGAATGAAACCTTCGGGAGAGTTATTTTTGGAACAAACGTGATCCAGGCGACTTGGAGTGGACGTCAAGAAAGGAGCAAGGAGGCCATGAGGCAGGGAGGCGCGCCTGCCCCCCTGGGCACGCCCCCACCCTCGTGGGCCCCTCGCAACTCCACCGACCTACTTCTTCCTCCTATATATATCCATATACCTAGAAAACATCCAGGAGCACCAAGAAACCCTATTTCCACCGCCGCAACCTTCTGTACCCAAGAGATCCCATCTTGGGGCCTTTTCCGGAGCTCCGCCGGAGGGGGAATCAATCACGGAGGGCTTCTACATCAACACCATAGCCTCTCCGATGATGTGTGAGTAGTTTACCATAGACCTTCAGGTCCATAGTTATTAGCTAGATGGCTTCTTCTCTCTCTTTGAATCTCAATACAAAGTTCTCCTCGATATTCTTGGAGATCTGTTTGATGTAATTCTTTTTGCGGTGTGTTTGTCAAGATCTGATGAATTGTGGGTTTATGATCAAGATTATCTATGAACAATATTTTATTCTTCTCTGAAATCTTTTATGTATGATTTGTTATCTTTGCAAGTATCTTCGAATTATCAGTTTGGTTTGGCCTACTAGATTGATCTTTCTTGCAATGGGAGAAGTGCTTAGCTTTGGGATCAATCTTGCGGTGTCCTTTCCCAAAGGATGTTAGGGCAGCAAGGCACGTATTGTATTGTTTCCATCGAGGATAAAAAGATGGGGTTTATATCATATTGCTTGATTGTATCCCTCTACATCATGCCATCTTGCCTAATGTGTTACTCTGTTCTTATGAACTTAATACTCTAGATGCATGCTGGATAGCGGTCGATGTGTGGAGTAATAGTAGTAGATACAGAATCATTTTGGTCTACTTGTCGTGGACGTGATGCCTATATACATGATCATGCCTAGATATTCTCATAATTATGCACTTTTCTATCAATTGCTCGACAGTAATTTGTTCACCCATCGTAATACTTATGCTATCTTGAGAGAATCCACTAGTGAAACCTATGGCCCCCGGGTCTATCTTCAATCATATAAGTTTCCCATCTATTTTATTTGCAATCTTTACTTTCAATCTATATCATAAAAATACCAAAAATATTTATCTTATTATCTCTATCAGATCTCACTTTTGCAAGTGGCCGTGAAGGGATTGACAACCCCTTTATCGCGTTGGTTGCAAGGTTCTTATTTGTTTGTGTAGGTGCGAGGTGACTTGTGTGTAGTCTTCTACTGGATTGATACCTTGGTTCTCAAAAACTGAGGGAAATACTTATGCTACTTTGCTTCATCACCCTTTCCTCTTCAAGGGAAAACCAACGCAGTGCTCAAGAGGTAGCAAGAGGGATTTCTGGCGCCGTTGCCGGGGAGATCTACGCACAAATCAAGACATACCAAGTACCCATCACAAACTCGTATCCCTCACATTACATTATTTGCCATTTGCCTCTCGTTTTCCTCTCCCCCACTTCACCCTTACTGTTTTATTCACCCTTCTTCTGTTCGTCTTTTCATTTGCTTTGGTGTCTTACTTGGCTCGTTTGCTCGTTTGGTTGGAATAGTTGTTTATTTATTGCTAAACAGAGAACCTAAGATCTATGGATCCTCATCCGCTTATCTTTTTAAGAGATCCAATTATGATGAACCAATTGCTAGTGAGTTTTGTGCACTAGATTATCTTTATGAAGTTTTGCTTGAAATTCGTGAATCTGAAAATTGTGATGAAGTACTTTATGGAGTGATTCACGATGGATCTTTGAATAAAAAGCATGATTGCAATGATGACAGTATAAATTCTATTAATGTCAATTGTGCTTATAATATGCAAAACCCTAAGCTTGGGGATGCTAGTTTTGCTATGTCTACTACTTGTTGCAATGATCATGATTGGGGTGATTCTTCTTATGATCTTGAAAATTTATTTAAGCCCCATGATGAATATGAGATTGATAATAATTTTTGTAATAATATTGAAAGTGGGTTTGGAAGAGTGTCGACTTTATATCCCACATATTTGGAGAATGTTCAATCTCGTGAATTTTTTGATAAAAGTGGGTTTGGAGAGGTCATGACTTTAGTTAATGTTAATACCACTATTTTGGAAGAGTGTCAACTTTACATGCATCCGGATCATGTTGAGAATATTGTATGTGATAGCTATATTGTTGAATTTGATTATGATCCTACATGTAATTATTATGAGAAAGGAAAATATGGTTGTAGAAATTTTCATGTTACAAAATTACCTCTCGTTATGTTGAGATTACTATTGTTCCTTTCTTCTTCCTTGCATATGCTAGTTTTTGTTCGCCTTGATAATTTGTTTGCTTATAAAATACCTATGCATAGGAAGTATGTTAGACTTAAGTGTGTTTGTCACATGTTTTATGATGCTCTCTTTGTGCTTCAATTCTTGTCTTTCATGTGAGCATCATTAAAATTATCAATGCCTAGCTAAAAGGTTTTAAAGAAAAGCGCTTGTTGGGAGACAACCCAATATTTATCCTTTCTGTTATTCAATAAATATTTCATCTAGCCTCTATTTAGATGTGGTTTTATGCTTTTAATTAGTGTTTGTTCCAAGTAGAACCTTTGGGAAGACTTGGGGGAAGTTTTTGCGATCTTGCTGTAAAAAACAGAAGCTTTAGCGCTCACGAGATTTGCTGCCATTTTTTACTGGAGAGTGCGATTAGGTTGATTATTTTTGTAGATGATTAATAGACAAATTCCTCACGTCCACCAATTTATTTCAGAATTGTTGGGGTTACAGAAGTATTCTAAATATACAGATTACTACAGACTGTTCTGTTTTTGACAGATTCTGTTTTTCGTGTGTTGTTTGCTTATTTTGATGAATCTATGGCTAGTATCAGAGCGTATGAACCATAGAGAAGTTGGAATACAGTAGGTTTAACACCAATATGAATAAAAAATGAGTTCATTACAGTACCTCAAGTGGTGGTTTGTTTTCTTATACTAATGGAGCTCATGAGATTTTCTGTTGAGTTTTGTGTTGTGAAGTTTTCAAGTTTTGGGTAAAGATTTGATGGATTATTGAATAAGGAGTGGAAAGAGCCTAAGCATGGGGATGCCCAAGGCACCCCAAGGTAAAATTCAGGGACAACCAAAAACCTAAGCTTGGGGATGCCCCAGAAGGCATCCCCTCTCTCGTCTTCATCCATCGGTAACTTTACTTGATGCTATATTTTTATTCACCACATGATATGTGTTTTTCTTGGAGCGTCTTGTATGATTTGAGTCTTTGATTTTTAGTTTACCACAATCATCCTTGATGTACACACATTTTGGAGAGACACTCATGAATCGGAATTTATTATAATACTCTATGTGCTTCAATTATATCTTTTGAGCTAGATAATTTTGCTCTAGTGCTTCATTTATATCTTTTTAGAGCACGGTGGTGGTTTTATTTTATAGAAATTATTGAGCTCTCATGATTTCACTTATATTATTTTGAGAGTCTTTTAGAACGGCATGGTAATTTGCTTTAGTTATAAAATTGGTCCTAATATGATAGGCATCCAAGATTGGTATAATAAAAACTTTCATAAAAAGGTGCGTTGAATACTATGAGAGGTTCGATACTTGATAATTGTTTTGAGATATAAAGATTGTGATATTAGAGTTGTGCTAGTTGAGTAGTTGTGAATTTGAGAAATACTTGTGTTGAAGATTGCAAGTCCCATAGCATGCACGTATGGTAACCGTTGTGTAACAAATTTGAAACAAGAGGTGTTCTTTGATTGTCTTCCTTATGAGTGGCGGTCTGGGACGAGCGATGGTATTTTCCTACCAATCTATCCCCCTAGGAGCATGCGCATAATTATTGGTTTTTGATGACTTGTAGATTTTTGCAATAAGTATGTGAGTTCTTTATGACTAATGTTGAGTCCATGGATTATACGCACTCTCACCTTTCCATCATTGCTAGCCTCTTCGGTACCGTGCATTGCCCTTTCTCACCTTGAGAGTTGGTGCAAACTTCGCTGGTGCATCCAAACCCCGTGATATGATATGCTCTATCACACATAAACCTCCTTATATCTTCCTCAAAACAGCCACCATACCTACCTATTATGGCATTTCCATAGCCATTCCGAGATATATTGCCATGCAACTTTCCATCGTTTCATTTATGGCACGCTTCATCATTGTCTATTGCCTTGCATGATCATGTAGTTAACATCGTATTTGTGGAAAAGCCACCATGCATAATTTATCATACATGTCACTCTTTATTCATTGTCGTTCCCGGTACACCGCCGGAGGCATTCATATAGAGTCATATTTTGTTCTAGTATCGAGTTCTAATCATTGAGTTGTAAATAAATAGAAGTGTGATGATCATCATTAATAGAGCATTGTACCAAATAAAAAAGGGGTAAAGGCCAAATAAAAAAGGACCAAAAAAGATAAATAAAAAGGGACAATGCTACTATCCTTTTTTCCACACTTGTGCTTCAAAGTACAACATGATCTTTATGATAGAGAGTCTCTTGTTTTGTCACTTTCATATACTAGTGGGAATTTTTCATTATAGAACTTGGCTTGTATATTCCAACAATGGGCTTCCTCAAATGCCCTAGGTCTTCGTGAGCAAGCAAGTTGGATGCACACCCACTTAGTTTCTTTTGTTGAGTTTTCATACATTTATAGCTTTAGTGCATCCGTTGCATGGCAATCCCTACTCCTTGCATTGACATCAATTGATGGGCATCTCCCTAGCCCGTTGATTAGCCGCGTCGATGTGAGACTTTCTCCTTTTTTGTCTTCAACACATAACCCCCATCATTATATTTTATTCCACCCATAGTGCTATATCCATGGCTCACGCTCATGTATTTTGTGAAAATTGAAAAAAGTTTGAGATTACTAAAGTATGAAACAATTGCTTCGCTTGTCATCGGGGTTGTGCATGATGAGAGCATTCTTGTGTGACGAAAATGGAGCATGACCAAACTATATGATTTTGTAGGGATGAACTTTCTTTGGCCATGTTATTTTGAGAAGACATGATTACTTAGTTAGTATGCTTGAAGTATTATTATTTTTATGTCAATATTAAACTTTTGTCTTGAATCTTTCGGATCTGAATATTCATGCCACAATAAAGAAAATTACATTGAGAATTATGCTAGGTAGCATTCCACATCAAAAATTCTGTTTTTATCATTTACCTACTCGAGGACGAGCAGGAATTAAGCTTGGGGATGCTTGATACATCTCCAACGTATCTATAATTTTTTTATTGTTCCATGCTATTATATTTTCTGCTCGGATGTTTAATGGGCTTTATTATACACTTTTATATTATTTTTGGGACTAACCTACTAACCCAAGGCCCAGTGCAAATTGTTGTTTTTTGCCTATTTCAGTGTTTCGCAGAAAAGGAATATCAAACGGAATCCAAAAGGAATGAAACCTTTGGGAGAGTTATTTTTGGAACAAACGTGATCCATGGGACTTGGAGTGGGCGTCAAGAAAGGAGCAAGGAGGCCACGAGGCAGGGAGGCGCGCCTGCCCCCTGGGCCCGCCCCCACCCTCATGGGCCCCTCGCAACTCCACCGACCTACTTCTTCCTCCTATATATATCCATATACCCTGAAAACATCTAGGAGCACCACGAAACCCTATTTCCATCACCGCAACCTTCTGTACCCAAGAGATCCCATCTTGGGGCCTTTTCCAGAGCTCCGCCGGAGGGGGAATCAATCACGGAGGGCTTCTACATCAACACCATAGCCTCTCCGATGATGTGTGAGTAGTTTACCACAAACCTTCTGTCGGATGTGGGGTTCCGGCAAACCCTCAAGGTTCGAACGCTGGGGTGCGCGTGAAGTCTTTCCCTCCTGCCGATCTACGCCCTAGCTCGCTAAGATCTCGCGAACGAACTCGACTAACTCACAACACAGAAAGACACGAGATTTATACTGGTTCGGGCCACCATTGTGGTGTAATACCCTACTCCAGTGTGGTGGTGGTGGATTGCCTCTTGGGCTGATGATGAACAGTACAGAGGGAAGAACAGCCTCCTGAGGTTGAGGTGTTCTTGTGCTTGGTGACTTAGCGGGTGAGAGCTAGATGAACTGCTCGATGCCTCTACTGTGGTGGCTAGCTCTACTTATATAGGCCCTGGTCCTCTTCCCAAATATTGAGCGAGAAGGGAGTCAACAACGGCGGGCAAATTTGAAGGCGGACAGCTAGTACAAGTTATCCTGACAAAAGTGGTCTTCGCCTGCAAAAAGCTCTGGTGGTGACGCCGTCTTGGGCTCCATGATGACCTCCATCTTGTCGTCCTTCTGGTCTTGATCTCGTTGCACCGATATGGCAACCTTTGCCTGATCCCTCGGTACCCCTCGTCTGCGCTGGCTTCCTTAACACCAAAGAGGAAACAAGGACGCTGCGCGCGCTAGTGCCTGCCTGGCGCCCGCCTGGCGTCGATCATCATGGATCACGTCACGAGAGCCTCGTGAGGTTTGCCCCGCCTTGATATCTCCGCTCCTCGTGAGCCTGCCTGACTAGGCCACTCCTGAGAAGGTCTTGCATCGTCCGCCATGAGGCTTGGCCTCGCGAGGGTCTTGGATGCCTTGTTGATGAAGATGGGTCGACGCTCCGGGCTTAGCCACGCCGCTGGCCGCAGAGCAAGTCCGGGGACCCCGTTCCCGAATCGCCGGCTGAGCCCCCGGGCCTAAGGTGCGCTCGGGCCTGGCTTCGCGGCGAAGCCAAGGGTCAAGTACAGAGCACCGCGGGCCCCAAAAGCATGCGGCCTCGGTTGACGCGCGGTGGTTGATTGGACGTGGGCGTCTCCCTTCCCCATGCTGCCTCGGCAACTGCTCGACTTGACAAGTCCCTGCGACATGCAAGGAAAACCATCATTACCTGCGATCGTGGGAGGCGCTGGTTGGCCTTCTCTTGCTATAAATGGGGAGGGGGCGGAGCCCCTGTCGCCCATCTCTTCCTTGCTCGCTTGCTTCTTCCTCCTCGCTCCCTTGCTTGTTGTGCCACCAATGGTGCCACGAAGGAAGTTCTCTGCCGTCGAGAAGGGAAAGACCCCTCGCGAGGGACCCGGCTCCCCGGCGCCCAAGTGCGAACGCGGCCATCCGCGAAAGCACGCTGCGACCCCCGCCGTGGCCCACTGTCGTAGCGGCACCGCGGCATGTGGAGGGGGTCGCCATGGCGGTCCAGTTGACGAGGGGAGGCGTGCTCTGGTGGCGCCCGTCTGCGCTTCCACACGGCGGAGGTGTCGCCGAATTTGTCGTCTGGTCGGAGAACCAGGCCGCAATCGGCTCCAACTTCCGCTTCTTCGCCGGGCGAATCGCCGCCTCTAGTCCGTGTGGGCTCTGGTTGCGGCGGATGGTTGCTGCAGCAAGGCCTCTTGGGTCATGATCGAGACTTCCGTCATGGGCAACATAGCTCCCTCACAAGGCTGACCTGGGCAGGCGGTGCACCCTCCACTTCAAGTAAGATGGTAGATCGACCCTCTATGTGAGGGTGTTTGGGGAAGATGGTCGCCGCGCCGGGTGCTGCCCCGAGGCAAACGACAGTGAGGAGGTGCTCGGCCTTGGTGACGGTCGCGACGAGGATGAGGGCGAGCCTGCCCTCAACGGCGACCGTGTCTCGTCCAGCTACAGTGGCTCTTCCTCCGGCGACAGCTCTAGCAGTGGCGGCTACGACCAGCCGTCGCGCCCACTTTGAAGGCGGCAGTGGGTCATCTCGTCGCCGCGCCTCCGTGAAGTGCGAGGAAGGATCCGGCTAGGCTCGGGGTGCCGCTAGGGGCCTGCCTCCGTGGATCACTGCAACGCTACTTTTGTTTTACTCTTTTTCCTGGTATATTCAGGACGCCCCCTTCCTCGCGAGGTGTTTGTTTCCTCGTGTCCATCTCACCTTGGCGTCCTGCATTTGCTCAGGGACTGCGAAAATTCATTAGGAAGTGTGTTAAAAGATTTGACGTTCACCCAGGCCCTGACCTGGCGCTTTGTATCGCGGTACCCGAGGGGCACGGACTAGGAGAGGTGCGCCAGCTTTTGGGCTCGAACGAGGGTGGCTCGCAAGAAGGCAGAGAGGAGAAAAATGCTCGCGAGGGCACCTGCCTAGCCCCCTCGTGAGGTATGCGAGAGAGAGAACATGAGCAAACTCGAGCCGGAAAAATACGGTGAGAGGCGAGGGAATCAAATCAGCAAGGAACGCCAAAAGCAAACTTCGATTAAAGAAAAGCGAGCCAACTACGAAAAGCAAATGAAAAGATGCGCCCGACACCTAATCTAGTCTTCAAGTCTTCTCACCAGCGCGGAGCTAAGTGCTGCCACTAGGCGTGGGCGGGAGCCCCAGGGCCTGAGGCCGGCACTCCTGAGACTCCGGGGCATGTACAGCCCCAACTCATTATTACGTGAGAGTGTCACGAGCGGCGATTCTTCACTGGCATCGGGCCTTCTTCACAGGCTTTGGGCCTTTCTTCATAGGATCTGGGCCTTGCTTCATGGGTAGAACTTCCGGAGGTGCTGGATGTTCCAGCGTTTTGGATAGGTACCCCGTCTTGTGTCTCCAGGCGCACGGCGCCAGGCCTGGAGATGTGGAAGACCTTGAACGGGCCCTCCCACATTGGTGAAAGCTTATGCAGCCCTTCCTTGGAGAGGACCCACCTCAGGACTAGGTCACCCGTCTCGAGTGTCCTGGAGCGGATGTTGCGGCAGTGGTATAGCCGCAGCGCTTGCTGGTACCTTGCCGCCCTCAGCGCAGCTTCGCAGCAACGTTCCTCCCCGAGCACGAGATCGATCCCCCGCATGGTGTCCTTCCGCATTTCGTCGAACGCCAGGACCCGTGCGGAACGATGCTTGACCTCGTGAGGAAGGACTGCTTCAGCTCCGTAGGCGAGGAAGAATGGAGTCTCGCACGTTGGCTTGGTGGCGGTGGTTCGGGTGGACCACAGCACGGACTGGAGCTCGTCGTGCCAGCCCCTGCCGCAGGCCTCCAGCTTCTTCTTGAAGGTCCTGGTCTTGAGGCCCCTCAGGACCTCCGCGTTAAGCTGCTCGCCTGACCATTACTCCTGGGGTGGGCCACCGAAGCGTAGCAGATCTGCGTTCCAAGGTTAGCATAGTAGGTTTTGAAGGGGTTGCTAGTAAACTGTGAACCGTTATCTGTGATGATGCGGTTGGGGACCCCGAAGCGGCTCACGAGGCCCTTGATGAACTTGACAGCAGAGCCGGCTGGGATGGTACGGACGGCTTCCACTTCCGCCCACTTGGTGAACTTGTCGATGTCGACGTAGAGATAGCGGTAGCCCCCTGGCGCCCGAGGGAACGGGCCTAAGATGTCCAGCCCCCAGACCGCGAACGGCCATGTGAGCGGTATGGTTTGGAGGCCCTGAGCAGGCTGATGGATTTGCTTGGCGTGGAATTGGCAAGCTGTGCAGGACTTCACCAGCTCGGCTGCGTCGTTGAGTGTTGTAGGCCAGTAGAATCCACTACGGAACACCTTGCCGACGAGGGTCCGTGACGACGAGTGGTGTCCGCAGTCCCCGCCGTGTATGTCAATCAGCAACTCCCTTCCTTGATCGCTGGAGATGCAGCGCAGCGTGACATCGTTTGGTCATTTCCTGTATAACTCGCCGTCTTGGATACAGTATGTCGTGGCTTGCCGGGCCACGCGCTCCGCGTCCTCTTCCTTCTCCGACAGCGTCCCGTGCGTCAGGTACTCCTTGAATTCCTTGGTCCAGCATTCCTCCTGGGGCTCGAGCGCCAAGAGCAGCCGAGCTCTTGAGGTCGGGCCACAGGCTGGGGCTTCCGTGGCCGGAGGCTGTGGGAGCTCCTCTCGAGGCTGAGTCGTGCTTGAAAGAGGTGGCGTAGCTGATGCCTTGAAGAGCCGCTCCTCAAAGACACCGGGCTCTTGCGGTTGTCGCTTGGATGCTCTCCTGGCGATGTCGTCGGCTTCCTTGTTGGTGCCCCGGGGCACGTGCTGCAGCTTGCTTAGTTGACGGGGTGTGAGTGCCGCTTACCTAGCCTCCCCGGCAACGGCGCCAGAAAAGAGCTTGATGTCTACTACACAACCTTCTTCTTGTAGACGTTGTTGGACCTGCAAGTGCACAGGTTTGTAGGACAGTAGCAAATTTCCCTCAAGTGGATGACCTAAGGTTTATCAATCCGTAGGAGGCGAGGGATGAAGATGGTCTCTCTCAAACAACCCCGCAACCAAATAACAAAGAGTCTCTTGTGTCCCCAACACACCCAATACAATGGTAAATTGTATAGGTGCACTAGTTCACGAAGAGATGGTAATACAAGTGCAATATGGATGGTAGATAAAGGTATTTGTAATCTGAAAATATAAAAACAGCAAGGTAACTAATGATAAAAGTGAGCGTAAACGGTATTGCAATGATAGGAAACAAGGCCTAGGGTTCATACTTTCACTAGTGCAAGTTCTCTCAACAATAATAACATAATTGGATCATATAACTATCCCTCAACATGCAACAAAGAGTCACTCCAAAGTCACTAATAGCAGAGAACAAACGAAGAGATTATGGTAGGGTACGAAACCACCTCAAAGTTATTCTTTCCAATCAATCCGTTGGGCTATTCCTATAAGTGTCACAAACAGCCCTAGAGTTCGTACTAGAATAACACCTTAAGACACAAATCAACCAAAACCCTAATGTCACCTAGATACTCCATTGTCACCTCAAGTATCCGTGGGTATGATTATACGATATGCATCACACAATCTCAATTCATCTATTCAAACCAACACATAGAACCTCAAAGAGTGCCCCAAAGTTTCTACCAGAGAATCACGAAAAAACATGTGCCAACCCCTATGCATAGGTTCATGGGCGGAACCCGCAAGTTGATCACCAAAACATACATCAAGTGAATCATGTGATATCCCATTGTCACCACAGACATACGCACGGCAAGACATACATCAAGTGTTCTCAAATCTTTAAAGACTCAATCCGATAAGATTACTTCAAGGGAAAACTCAATTCATTACAAGAGAGTAGAGGGGAGAACCAACATAAGATCCAACTATAATAGCAAAGCTCGCGCTCCATCACGATCGTGCCACATCAAGAACTCAAGAGAGAGAGAGAGAGCTCACACACAGCGCTACGGGTACATACCCTCTGCCCCGAGGGTGAACTACTCCCTCCTCGTCATGGAGAGCGCCGGGATGATGAAGATGGTCACCGGTGAGGGTTCCCCCCCTCCGGCAGGGTGCCGGAACAGGGTCCCGATTGTTTTTTGGTGGCTACAGAGGCTTGCGGCGATGGAACTCCCGATCTAATCTTTGTTCTGGAAGTTTTAGGGTACGTGGAGTTATATAGGCGGAAGAAGCACGTCATGGGAGCCACGAGGGCCCCACGAGGCAGGGGCACGCCCTAGGGGGGTGGGCGCGCCCCCCACCCTCGTGGCTTCCTCGTTCCTTCGTTGACGTGGTGTCCATGTCCATCTGGTATCTTTACTTCCAAAAATAACTTCTCCAGCTTGATTTCGTTCCGCTTTGACTCCGCTTGATATTCCTTTTCTTTGAAATCTTGAAATAGGCAAAAACAAAGAAATCTGGGCTGGGCCTCCGGTTAATAGGTTAGTCCCAAAAGTAATATAAAAGTGGATAATAAATCCCAATATTGCCCAAAACAGTAGATAATATAGCATGGAGCAATCAAAAATTATAGATACGTTGGAGACGTATCACAGCTCCAGGCCCGAGAACTGCTTCTCCATCTTGCGCACCTCCGCGAGGTAGGCCTCCATATGCTCGTCCTTCGGCTCGTACACCTTGTTGGAGAAGTTGACGAGGAGTTGCGAGTCGCCTCTGACGGTGAGGCGCTTCACCCCTAGAGCCGCCGCAGCCTTCAGGCCAGCTTTGAGGCCTTCGTATTCTGCGATGTTGTTGGAGAGCTTCTCGCCGTGCTGGAAGCAGAATTGCACGGCGTAGTAAAGCTTGTCCTGGGAGGGCAAAATGAGCACTGCTCCAGCCTCATACTGGTGCCTTGCGCCGGCGCCATCGAAATACATGACCCAGCCGTCTGGGGCCTCGCTCCCTGGTGAGGTGGATCGGTCTTCGCCTTCCTCAAGTGTCGGGGCATCCGTCCATTCTGCCACAAAGTCAGCGAGCACAGCCCCCTTGTTGACCCTGGTAGTGCTGAACTCCAACTGGAATGCTTGCAACTCGATGTTCCACTCGGCGACCCTTCCGGCTGAGTTAGGGCTCCTGAGTACCCTCTCCAATGGGTAGGCTGAGACGACCTTGATGGGGTGGCCCTGGAAGTAGTGTCGCAGCTTGCGTGAGGCCACTGATGTCTACTACACAACCTTCTTCTTGTAGACGTTGTTGGGCCTGCAAGTGCACATGTTTGTAGGATAGTAGCAAATTTCCCTCAAGTGGATGACCTAAGGTTTATCAATCCGTAGGAGGCGTAGGACGAAGATGGTCTCTCTCAAGCAACCCTGCAACCAAATAACAAAGAGTCTCTTGTGTCCCCAACACACCCAATACAATGGTAAATTGTATAGGTGCACTAGTTCGACGAAGAGATGGTGATACAAGTGCAATATGGATGGTAGATATTGTAATCTGAAATAATAAAAACAGCAAGGTAACTAATGATAAAAGTGAGCACAAACGGTATTGCAATGATAGGAAACAAGGCCTAGGGTTCATACTTTCACTAGTACACGTTCTCTCAACAATAAGAACATAGATAGATCATATAACTATCCCTCAACATGCAACAAAGAGTCACTCCAAAGTCACTAATAGTGGAGAACAAACGAAGAGATTATGGTAGGGTATGAAACCACCTCAAAGTTATTCTTTCCAATCAATCCGTTGGGCTATTCCTATAAGTGTCACAAACAGCCCTAGAGTTCGTACTAGAATAACACCATAAGACACAAATCAACCAAAATCCTAATGTCACCTAGATACTCCAATGTCACCTCAAGTATCCGTGGGTATGATTATACGATATGCATCACACAATCTCAATTCATCTACTCAAACCAACACATAGAACCTCAAAGAGTGCCCAAAGTTTCTACCGGAGAATCATGACGAAAACGTGTGCCAACCCCTATGCATAGGTTCATGGGCGGAACCGGCAAGTTGATCCCCAAAACATACATCAAGTGAATCACATGATATCCCATTGTCACCACAGATACGCACGGCAAGACATACATCAAGTTTTCTCAAATCTTTAAAGACTCAATCCGATAAGATAACTTCAAAGGGAAAACTCAATCCATTACAAGAGAGTAGAGGGGGCGAAGAAACATAGGATCCAACTATAATAGCAAAGCTCGCGATACATCAAGATCGTGCCAAATCAAGAACACGAGAGAGAGAGAGAGAGAGAGAGATCAAACACATAGCTACTGGTACATACCCTCAGCCCCGAGGGTGAACTACTCCCTCCTCATCATGGAGATCACCGGGATGATGAAGATGGCCATTGAAGATGGATCCCCCCTCCGGCAGGGTGCCGGAACAGGGCCTCGATTGGTTTTTGGTGGCTACAGAGGCTTGCGGCGGCGGAAATACCGATCTAATCTCTTCTCTGGAAGTTTTAGGGTACGTAGGTATATATGGGTGCAAGGGGTACGTCGGTGGAGCTTCAGGGGCCCCATGAGGCGGGGCGCCTAGGGGTGGGCGCCCCACCCTCGTGGCCAGCTCCGTATCTTCTCGACGAGAGTCCAAGTCTATCCGGTGGCTTTCCTTCCAAAAATAACTTCTCCAGTTGATTTCGCCTGCTTCGAATTCGCTTTGATATTCCTTTTCCTCGAAACACTGAATAGGCATAAAACACCAAATCTGGGTTGGGCCTCCGGTTAATAGGTTAGTCCCAAAAATAATATAAAAGTGGATAATAAAGCCCAATATTGCCCAAAACAGTAGATAATATAGCATGGAGCAATAAAAAATTATAGATACGTTGGAGACGTATCAACCACCAGCAGTGCGAGCAGGAGTTTTTTGGGGCATGGGGTAGCGTGCCCTCGCGTCCCGCAGTACGGTGCTGACGAAGTACACCGGGTGTTCGACGAGGGCTGGCACACTGTCGAGGCTCGGGTCCTACGGAGATTGGGGCATATCCTGAGGTGGAGGGGTTCCTGAGACCTGACTGTCCTCAGGAGCTTCTGCGATGTTGCCCTGCTGAGCTTGGTCTTCCACCGCTGATGCCTTTGCTGCCTTCCTGGCCATGCGCCACTTCAGCTTCGGCTTGGCGCAGCGCGCCCTTGGCTTGGTGCTCCTCCCGAACCGCCACCAGCGCCGCGCTGGCGGAGTACGGGGTGGCGGCAAGGTAGAGTGCCAGGGGCTCGAGAGGCTGTGGTGCCACCATCACCGGGGGGCTGGTAAGGTATTTCTTGAGGTCTTGGAAGGCCTGTTCGGCCTCCGGGGTCCACTCGAACGGGCCCTTCTTCTTCATGACCTTGAAGAAGGGTAAGGCGCGCTCTCCCGGTTTGGAGATGAAACGCCCTAACGCGGTCACCCGCCCTGCTAGCTTCTGCATCTCTTTGAGGGTCTGTGGTGGGCTCATGTCCTCGATGGCCTTGATCTTCTCTGGGTTCGCCTCGATCCCTCTATGGGATACGAGGAATCTAGTAGCTTGCCGGAGGGGACGCCGGACACGCACTTCTCTGGGTTAAGCCTCAAGTTCACTTGGCGCAGGCTCTCGAAGGTCTCCTCCAAGTCTTGAATCAACGTCCTCGCCTCGTGAGACTTTACCATTTATGCCATCGACGTAGGCCTCTGTGTTTCTCCCGAGCTGCCGCCTGTATGTATGTGTGCATTGCTACGCCTTGAGCTTATGCTGGTTTTCCTCAAGAGGAGAGGATGATGCAGCACGGTAGCGTAAGTATTTCCCTCAATTTTTGAGAACCAAGGTATCAATCCAAAGAGGAGGCCACGTGCAAGTCCCTCAGACTGCACAAAATGATAGCTACTCGCAACCAACGCGATTAGGGGTTGTCAATCCCTTCACGGTCACTTACAAGAGTGAGATCTGATAGAGATAATATTTTTGGTATTTTTGGTATAAACATGCAAAGTGAAAAGTAAAAGGGAAAGCAAGTATAAAAGGCAAAGCCAGGTACACTTCATGTTTGAAATTTGTTAGACAACTTTAACCATACGTGCATGCTACGGGATTTGCTAACTTCAACACAAGCATTTCTCAAATTCACAACTACTCAACTAGGACGACTTTGATATTATCACCTCCATATCTCAAAACAACTATCAAGCATCAAACTTATCTTAGTATTCAACGCACTCAAAAGAAAGTTTCACATATCTTGAATACCAAGTATATTAACATTAAGCAAATTACCATGCTATTAACGACTCTCAAATAATCTAAGTGAAGCATGAGAGATCAAGTTTCTTTAAAACAAATCCACCACCGTGCTCTAAAAGATCTAAGTGAAGCACTAGAGCAAAAATTATCACGCTCAAAGATATAAGTGAAGCACTATGAGCAAAACTATCAAGCTCAAAAAATATAAGTGAAGCACTATGAGCAAACTATCAAGTTTCAATTCATGTATGGCTCTCTCAAAAGGTGTTTACAGCAAGGATGATTGTGGTAAACTAACAAGCAAATACGCAAATAATACAAGACGCTCCAAGCAAAACACATATCATGTGGTGAATAAAAATATAGCTCCAAGTAAATTACCGATGGAAGTGGATTTAAAGAGGGGATGCCTTCCGGGGCATCCCCAAGCTTTGACTTTTTGGTGTCCTTGGATTATCTTGGGGGTGCCATGGACGTCCCCAAGCTTAGGCTCTTGCCACTCCTTGTTCCATAATCCATCAAAAAGAATTCACCCAAAACTTGAAAACTTCACAACACAAAACTCAATAGAAATCTCGTGAGCTCCGTTAGAGAAAGAAAACAAAAGACTACTTTAAGATACTGTAATGAACTCATTCTTTATTTATATTGGTGTTAAACCTACTGTATTCCAACTTCTCTATGGATCATAAACTATTTTACTAGCCATAGATTCATCAAAATAAGCAAACAACACACGCAAAACAGAATCTGTCAAAAACAGAACAGTCTGTAGTAATCTGTAACTAACGCAAACTTCTGGAACTCAAAAAATTCTACCAAAATTAGACGACCTGTAAAATTTTTTTATTGATCAGCATCAATTGGAATCAATATTTTATCACGTTCTGGTGATTTTTAACAATTCGGGCACTTAGCGCAAAGTTTCTGGAAATTACAGCAAGATCAAATAACTATCACCCAAGAAGATCCAATAGGTTTAACTTGGCACAAACACTAATTAAAAGATAAAACCACATCTAAACAGAGGCTAGATGGATTATTTATTCCTAAACAGAAGCAAAAAACAAAAAAACGAAAAATAAAATTGGGTTGCCTCCCAACAAGCGCTATCGTTTAACGCCCCTAGCTAGGCATAAAAGCAAGGATAGATCTAGGTATTGCCATTAATTTTCAGTTTTTTAGCGGAGTCATGCTCGAATCCGGGTTGTTCTTCTCGCTTCCCTTCATAATCAGAAATTTTTAGATCTAAGGAATCCAACCGCTTATTACAAAGAGTAATCAACATATTCATGCGGTGAAGATTTCCGCTAACACTTTTAAGAGGCTCAAGAGACTTTTGTAAAAAAATTGTTACTTCGCAAATCTTCTCAAACACTTGGGTTTCTTCCTGGGTAGGATGAGATCCTCCTTTTTGGGGTACTGTTCCCACTATTCCCTCTATAATTTCATGCGCAATACTGGGACCAATCTCAATGAAATTTCCCTTGGCAATGCAATCCAAGAGTTGTCTATGCGTCATATTTAACCCAACATAGAAATTGCAAAGAAGAATTATAAAGTTCACCTCTAGGGTACACTTACGATAAGATTCCATCATCCTATACCAAGCATCTTTTAAGTTTTCTCCTTGCCTTTGCTTGAAGTGAAGAACTTCAAACTCGGGAGACAGAGGAGCGGATAAGGAATTTGACATGACGACAAGCAAGCGAACTAACACACGGGAAAACAAAAGGCAAAGGGAAAAAGAGGAGGAGATTGGGAAAGAGAGGGCGAATAAAACGGCAAGGGTGAAGTGGGGGAGAGGAAAACGAGAGGCAAATGGCAAATAATGTAATGCGAGAGATAGGGATTGTGATGGGTACTTGGTATGTTGACTTTGCGTAGACTCCCGACAACGGGCGCCAGAAATCCTTGTTGCTACGCCTTGAGCTTGCGTTGGTTTTCCCCGAAGAGGAGAGGATGATGCAGCACAAGAGCGTAAGTATTTCCCTCAGCTTTTGAGAACCAAGGTATCAATCCAAGAGGAGGCCACGCCAAGTCCCTCGTACCTGCACAAACGATAGCTACTCGCAACCAACGCGATTAGGGGTTGTCAATCCCTTCACGGTCACTTACGAGAGTGAGATCTGATAGAGATAATATTTTTGGTATTTTTGGTATAAAGATGCAAAGTGAAAAGTAAAAGGCAAAGCAAGTATAAAAGTGATGGAGATTGATATGATGAGAATAGACCCGGGGGGCATAGGTTTCACTAGTGGCTTCTCTCAAGAGCATAAGTATTCTACGGTGGGTGAACAAATTACTGCTGAGCAATTGACAGAATTGAGCATAGTTATGAGGTTATCTAGGTATGATCATGTATATAGGCATCACGTCCGAGACAAGTAGATCGAAATGATTCTGCATCTACTACTATTACTCCACTCATCGACCGCTATCTAGCATGCAGCTAGAGTATTAAGTTAAAAACAGAGTAACGCCTTAAGCAAGATGACGGGATGTAGAGGAATAAATCATGCAATATGATAAATACCCCATCTTGTTATCCTCGATGGCAACAATACAATACGTGCCTTGCAACCCTTTCTGACACTGGGTAAGGACACCGCAAGATTGAACCCAAAGCCATGCGCTTCTCCCATTGCAAGAACTACCAATCTAGTTGGCCAAACCAAACGGATAATTCAAAGAGACTTGCAAAGATAACTCAATCATACATAAAAGAATTCAGAGAAGATTCAAATATTCTTCATAGATAAGCTGGATCATAAACCCACAAACACACCGCAAAAAGAAGATTACATCGAATAGATCTCCACGAGAGAGGGGGAGAACATTGTATTGAGATCCAAAAAGAGAGAAGAAGCCATCTAGCTACTAGCCATCGACCCAAAGGTCTGAAGTAAACTACTCACACTTCATCGGAGGGGCTATGGTGTTGATGTAGAAGCCCTCCATGGTGGATTCCTCCTCATGAGCTCCTAACAGGCCCTAAGATGGGATCTCGTGGATACAGGAAGGCACGGCGGTGGAATTAGGTTTTGGCCCTGTTACGATCGTTTGGGGGGTACGAGGTATATATAGGAGCAAGGCGTATGTCGGTGGAGCTTCGCGGGGCCCACGTGGCCGGGGGCACGCCCTAGGGGGGCCTCCACCTCGTGACCGCCTCGTGGCTTTCTTTGACGGAGGGTCCAAGTCTCTGGGTCTTATCTCGATGAGAAAATCACGTTCTCAAGGTTTCATTCCGTTTGGACTCCATTTGATATTCCGCTTTCTTGAAACACTTGAAAAGGCAAAAAACAATTTCGGGCTGGGCCTCCGGTTAATAGGTTAGTCCCAAAAGTAATATAAAAGTGGAAAATAAAGCCCATTATAGTCCAAAACAATAGATAAAGTAGCATGGAGCAATAAAAAATTATAGATACGTTGGAGACGTATCATGCATCAACCGCTCAAAGGTCGCACCCGCGTTGCGCAGCCCGAAGGGCATGCAGGTGTAGCAGTACAACCCACATGGTGTCAGGAAGGCTGTCTTCTCCACATCTTAAACCGCCATCTTGATCTGATGATACCCTGAGAACGCATCCAGGAAGCACAGCAGGTCACACTCGGCGGTGGAGTCGATAATCTGGTCGATGCGCGGGAGTGGGAACGGATCTTGGGGCAGGCTTTGTTAAGGTTGGTGAAGTCGACACACATCCATTCCTTCCCGCCTTTCTTCGGCACTACAACGGGGTTCGCCAGCCATTCGGGATATCAAACTTCTCGAAGGGCACCTGCCGCCTCCAGCTTGCGTGTCTCTTGGACGATGAAGGCCTGCTTCTCAGTGGACTGCCGTCTTGCTCGCTGCTTCACGGGGCGTATGTTGGGGCATACCCTTAGATGATGCTGGATCACCTCCCTCGCGACCCCTACCAGCTGATTGGGCTCCCATGCGAATATCTCCTTGTTCGCGCGCAAGAACCTCACCAAGGCTTCTTCTTGTCCTGGGTCAAGGCCGGCTCCTATGGTAAAGGTGGCTCCCGAAGACCCATCCTCGTTGACCGGCACCTGCTTGGTTTCCGCCTTGTCTTGGGTGAACATCTGCTTCTTCTTGGTGAGCGCGGCCTCCTTGGCCTCGGGGGTACCGGCGTCGGCGGGTTGTGCTGCTGTCGCGGTCTTGAAGGCGAGCCTGAGTGCCGTCACGACCTCCTTAGTGTCCCCCTTGATGGTGAGGACGCCCTTGCTCCCTGGCATCTTCATGAGGTTGTAGGTCGGGTGAGTCACCGCCATGAACTGAGCGAGAGCCGGTACCCAAGGATGGCGTTGTACGAGAGACCGATGCGGGAGATGTCGAAGTCTACCAGCTCGGTGCGGTAGTTGTCGCGTGTGCCGAAGGTGACAGGGAGGCGGATCTGCCCTAGAGAGTGGGCAGCTCCACCACCCACTCCCGAGAAGGGCTTGCTGAGGCTGAGCCGCTCGAGCGGCAAGTGAAGAAGGCTGAAGGCTTATACGGAGAGCAAGTTGAGGCTAGCACCGCCATCGATGAGGGTCTTGGTAATGGCCACGTTGCAGATGGTGGGACTGCAGAGCATTGGGAGGATTTCGGAGCCGGCGGTGGAGTCGGGATGGTCTTCTGAGCCGAAGATGAGGTCGGCCTCTAGCGCAGCCCAACCCGGCGGAGCCCCCTGGTGCTTGGAGGTGGCCCCGATCTGACAGAGGAACGGCTTGACGTGGCGGTCTGAAGGCGGTGCTTGAGAGCCGCCAACAGGCTGCGGCTGCGTGGCAGGCGCCGCAAGACTGCGTAGCAAGCGGTGAAGAGGTCGCGGAGTTCTCCCCGGGAGGCCACCGTGGATCCCGGGAGGTTGAGCAGCCAGGCGCGCAGCTCGCCGGCGAGGGCCATGGGGAACCAGTTGGCCATGATCTTGTCGTTGCCTCCGGCTTCGAGGACAGCCTCCTCGTACGCCAGTAGGAACGGCGTCGGGTCTGCCGCGCCGTCGTAACACGGCGGCATCTCTGGCTTGAACTTGGTCGGCCACCGCACTCGCTGTAGGGCGGGGGCCAGGGCTCGGTACCCAGACACCCCGCTGTCGATGTCGGCCGCAGAGGTGGATGGCGGGCTGCCTGCCATGGGGGCGAAGTGCGGCGGCGTGGGGCGCAGGTTGGTGGAGAGGAGCTCTGGCGCACCCCTACCTGGCGCGCCAAATGTCGGATGTGGGGTTCCGGCAAACCCTCAAGGTTCGAACACTAGGGTGTGCGCGAAGTCTTTCCCTCCTACCGATCTACGCCCTAGCTCGCTAAGATCTCGCAGACGAACTCACAACACAGAAAGACACGAGATTTATACTGGTTCGGGCCACTGTTGTGGTGTAATACCCTACTCAAGTGTGGTGGTGGTGGATTGCCTCTTCGTCTAATGATGAACAGTACAGAGGGAAGAACAGCCTCCTGAGGTTGAGGTGTTCTTGTGATTGGTGACTTAGCGGGTGAGAGCTAGATGAACTGCTCGATGCCCCTACTGTGGTGGCTAGCTCTACTTATATAGGCCCTGGTCCTCTTCCCAAATATTGAGCGGGAAGGGAGCCAACAACGGCGGGCAAATTCGAAGGGGGGCAGCTAGTACAAGCTATCCTGACAAAAGTGGTCTTCGCCTGCGAAAAGCTCTGGTGGTGACATCGTCTTGGGCTCCACGATGACCTCCGTCTTGCCGTCCTTCTGGTCTTGGTCTCGTTGCACCAATATGTTGGGGAACGTATTAATTTCAAAAAAATTCCTACGCACACGCAAGATCATGGTGATGCATAGCAACGAGAGGGGAGAGTGTTGTCTACGTACCCTCGTAGACTGAAAGCGGAAGCATTAGCACAACGCGGTTGATGTAGTCGTACGTCTTCATGATCCGACCGATCAAGCACCGAACGCACGACACCTCCGAGTTCAGCACACGTTCAGCCCGATGACGTCCCTCGAACTCCGATCCAGCCGAGTGTTGCACGACGGCGTGGTGATGATCATGATGTTCTACCGACGCATGGCTTCGCCTAAGCACCGCTACAGTATTATCGAGGTGGACTATGGTGGAGGGGGGCACCGCACACGGCTAAAAGATCAAATCAATTGTTGTGTCTTTGGGGTGCCCCCTGCACCGTATATAAAGGAGCAAGGGGGGAGGTGCGGTCGGCCAGGAGGAGGCGCGCCAGGAGGAGTCCTACTCCCACTGGGAGTAGGACTCCCTCCCTTCCTTGTCGGATTAGGAGAAGGGGGGAAAGAGGATGGAGAGAGGAAGGAAAGGGGGGGGGGCGCCGCCCCCCTCTCCTTATCCTATTCGGACTAGAGGGGGAGGGGCGTGCGGCCCTGCCCTAGCCGCCACTCCTCTTCTCCACTATGGCCCACTATGGCCCATTAAGCCCCCGGGGGGTTCCGGTAACCCCTCGGTGCTTCGGTAAAATCCTGATTTCACCCGGAACATTTCCGATATCCAAATATAGGCTTCCAATATATCAATCTTCATGTCTCAACCATTTTGAGACTCCTCGTCATGTCCGTGATCACATCCGGGACTCCGAACAACCTTCGGTACATCAAAACTCATAAACTCATAATATAACCATCATTGAAACTTTAAGCGTGCGGAACCTACGGATTCAAGAACTATGTAGACATAACCGAGACACGTCTCTGGTCAATAACCAATAGCGGAACCTGGATGCTCATATTGGCTCCCACATATTCTACGAAGATCTTTATCGGCCAGACTGCATAACAACATACGTTGTTCCCTTTGTCATCGGTATGTTACTTGCCCGAGATTCGATCGTCGGTATCACAATACCTAGTTCAATCTCGTTACCGGCAAGTCTCTTTACTCGTTCCGCAATACATCATCCTGCAACTAACTCATTAGTTACAATGCTTGCAAGGCTTATAGTGATGCGCATTACTGAATGGGCCCAGAGATACCTCTCTGACAATCGGAGTGACAAATCCTAATCTCGAAATATGCCAACCCAACAAGTACCTTCAGAGACACCTGTAGAGCACCTTTATAATCACCCAGTTACGTTGTGACGTTTGGTAGCACACAAAGTGTTCCTCCGGTAAACGGGAGTTGCATAATCTCATAGTCATAGGAATATGTATAAGTCATGAAGAAAGCAATAGCAGAATACTAAACGATCAAGTGCTAAGCTAACAGAATGGGTCAAGTCAATCACATCATTCTCCTAATGATGTGATCCCGTTAATCAAATGACAACTCATTCTATGGCTAGGAAACATAACCATCTTTGATCAACGAGCTAGTTAAGTAGAGGCATACTAGTGATACTTTGTTTATCTATGTATTCACACAAGCATTATGTTTCCAGTTAATACAATTCTAGCATGAATAATAAACATTTATCATGAAATAAGGAAATAAATAATAACTTTATTATTGACTCTAGGGCATATTTCCTTCTTTCTCCCACTTGCACTAGAGTCAATAATCTAGATCACATCGCCATGTGATTTAACATCAATAGTTCACATCACCATGTGATTAACACCCATAGTTCACATCGTCATGTGACCAACACCCAAAGGGTTTACTAGAGTCAATAATGTAGTTCACATTGCTATGTGATTAACACCCAAAGAGTACTAAGGTGTGATCATGTTTTGCTTGTGAGAGAAGCTTAGTCAGCAGATTACGCCATATTCAGATCCGTATGTATTTTGCAAATTTCTATGTCTACAATGCTCTCATGGCGGAGCTACTTTAGCTAATTGCTCCCACTTTCAATATGTATCCAGATGAAGACTTAGAGTCATACGGATCGATTGTCAAAACTTGTATCGACGTAACCCTTTTACGACGAACCTTTTGTCACCTCCATAATCAAGAAACATATCCTTATTCCACTAAGGATAATTTTGACCTCTGTCCAGTGATCTACTCCTAGATCACTATTGTACTCCCTTGCCAAAATCAGTGTAGGGTATACAATAGATCTGGTACATGGCATGGCATACTTTATAGAACCTATGGCTGAGGCATAGGGAATGACTTTCATTCTCTTTCTATCTTTTGTCGTGGTCGGGCTTTGAGTCTTACTCAATTTCACACCTTGTAACACAGGCAAGAACTCTTTCTTTGACTGTTCCATCTTGAACTACTTCAAAATCTTGTCAAGGTATTTACTCATTGAAAAAACTTATCAAGCGTTTTGATCTATCTATATAGATCTTGAAGCTCAATATGTAAGCAGCTTCACCGAGGTCTTTCTTTGAAAAACTCCTTTCAAACACTCCTTTATGCTTTGTAGAATAATTCTACATTATTTCCGATCAACAATATGTCATTCACAAATACTTATCAGAAATGCTGTAGTGCTCCCACTCACTTTCTTGTAAATACAGGCTTCACCGCAAGTGATGTATAAAACTATATGCTTTGATCAACTCATCAAAGCGTATATTCCAACTTCTGAGATGCTTGCACCGGTCTATAGATGGATCATTGGAGCTTGCACATTTTGTTAACACCTTTAGGATCAACAAAAACTTACGGTTGCGGCATATACAAATCTTCTTTAATAAATCCATTAAGGAATGCAGTTTTGTTTATCCATTTGCGATTTCATAAAATGCGGCAATTGCTAACATGATTCGGACAGACTTAAGCATAGATACGAGTGAGAAACTCTCATCGTAGTCAACACCTTGAACTTGTCGAAAACCTTTTGTGACAACTCTAGCTTTGTAGATAGTAACACTACTGTCAGCGTCCGTCTTCTTCTTGAAGATCCATTTAATCTCAATGGCTCGCCAATCATTTGAGCAAGTCAATCAAAGTCCATACTTTGTTCTCATACATGGATCCCATCTCAGATTTCATGGCCTCAAACCATTTCGCGGAATCTGGGCTCATCATCGCTACCTCATAGTTCGTAGGTTCGTCATGGTCAAGTAACATGACCTCCAGAATAGGATTACCGTACCACTTTGGTGCGGATCTCACTCTGGTTGACCTACGAGGTTCGGTAGTAACTTGATCTGAAGTTACATGATCATCATCATTAGCTTCCTCACTAATTGGTGTAGGAGTCACAGGAACAGATTTCTGTGATGAAGTACTTTCCAATAAGGGAGCAGGTACAGTTACCTCATCAAGTTCTACTTTCCTCCCACTCACTTCTTTCGAGACAAACTCCTTCTCTAGAAAGGATCCATTCTTAGCAACGAATATCTTGCCTTCGGATCTGTGATAGAAGGTGTACCCAATAGTAACTTTTGGGTATCCTATGAAGACGCACTTTTCCGATTTGGGTTTGAGCTTATCAGGATGAAACTTTTTCACATAAGCATCGCAACCCCAAACTTTAAGAAACGACGGCTTAGGTTTCTTGCCAAACCATAGTTCATACGGTGTCGTCTCAACGGATTAGACGGTGCCCTATTTAATGTGAATGCAGATGTCTCTAATGCATAACCCCAGAACGATACTGGTAAATCGGTAAGAGACATCATAGATTGCGCTATATCCAATAAAGTACGGTTATGACGTTCGGACACACCATTATCTTTGTGGTGTTCCGGTGTACAATTTGTGAAACTATTCCACATTGTTTTAATTGAAGACCAAACTCGTAACTCAAATATTTGTCTCATGATCAGATCGTAGAAACTTTATTTTCTTTTCACGATGATTTTCCACTTCACTCTGAAATTCTTTGAACTTTTCAAATGTTTCAGACTTATGTTTCATCAAGTAGATATACCCATATCTGCTCAAATCATCTGTGAAGGTCAGAAAATAATGATACCCGCCGCGAGCCTCAACACTCATCGGATTGCATACATCAGTATGTATTATTTCCAATAAGCCAGTTGCTTGCTCCATTGTTAGGAGAACGGAGTGTTAGTCATCTTGCCCATAAGGCATGGTTACTTAAGCATCAAGTGATTCATAATCAAGTGATTCCAAAATCCCATCAGCATGGAGTTTCTTCATGCGCTTTACACCAATATGACCTAAACGGCAGTGCCACAAATAAGTTGCACTATCATTATTAACTTTTCATCTTTTGGCTTCAATATTATGAATATGTGTATCACTACGATCGAGATCCAACAAACCATTTTCATTGGTGTGCATGACCATAGAAGGTTTTTATTCATGTAAACAGAACAACAACTGTTCTCTAACTTAAATGAATAACCGTATTGCAATAAACATGATCAAATCATATTCATGCTCAACGCAAAACACCAAATAACACTTATTTAGGTTCAGTACTAATCCCGAAAGTATAGGGAGTCTGCGATGATGATCATGTCAATCTTGGAACCACTTCCAACACACATCGTCACTTCACCCTTAACTAGTCTCTATTTGATACGCAACTCCGTTTTGAGTTACTAATCTTAGCAACTGAACTAGTATCAAATACTGAGGGGTTGCTATAGACACTAGTAAAGTACACATCAATAACATGTATATCAAATATACATTTGTTCACTTTGCCATCCTTCTTATCCGCCAAATACTTGGGGCACTTCCGCTTCCAGTGACCAGTTCCTTTGCAGTAGAAGCACTCAGTCTTAGGCTTAGGTCCAGACTTGGGTTTCTTCACTTGAGCAGCAACTCGCTTACCGTTCTTCTTGAAGTTCCCCTTCTTCCCTTTGCCCTTTTTCTTGAAACTAGTGGTCTTGTCAACCATCAACACTTGATGCTCTTTCTTGATTTCTACCTTCATCGATTTCATCATCATGAAAAGCTTGGTGTTGGTGTCAAAACCGACGGATCTCGGGTAGGGGGTCTCGAACTGTGCGTCTAGGCGGATGGTAACAGGAGACAAGGGACACGATGTTTTACCCAGGTTCGGGCCCTCCTGATGGAGGTAAAACCCTACGTCCTGCTTGATTAATATTGATGATGTGTGTGTTACAAGAGTGGATCTACCACGAGATCAAAGAGGCTAAACCCTAGAAGCTAGCCTATGGTATGATTGTTATTCTTCGTCCTATGGACAAAAGCCATCCGGTTTATATAGACACCGGAGAGGGCTAGGGTTACGAGTCGGTTACAATGGTAGGAGATCTACATATCCAGACGCCAAGCTTGCCTTCCACGCCAAGGAAAGTCCCATCCGGACACGGGACGAAGTCTTCAATCTTGTATCTTCATAGTCTTGGAGTCCGCCGACGATGATAGTTTGGCTATCCGGACACCCCTAGTCCGGAACTCCTCAAGAGCCCACGAACCAGGCTTCAATGACGACGAGTCCGGCGCGCATGTTGTCTTCGGCATTGCAAGGCGGGTTCTTCCTCCAAATAATTTATAGAAGATTGTGAACACCATGATAGTGTCCTGCTCTGCAAAAAATAAATTCCCCGTACCACCGTAGAGAGAATAATATTACACAAGATCAATCTGGCGGCGTGATACGTGGCGTGACGTCGCACCACTACCAAGCCTTTACTCAAATTGTTTTTATTGTTCCACCTCAGCACGTTTAGCAAAGCGGTTTCCTAGGCACGTCTTGTCGAAGCAGAGATCGTGTTCCCCTTATTCCGGGATTCCCATCAATACGGACGTGGGTAAAGCCACCGCGCCATTGATTGTGACGCTTGGGAGATAAGCGAGTTTTACCAGGCCGGTGGGGACACATGTTTTTGCCCGCCCATATAAGGGGATAAAGATCCAACCCTTTTACCTGCGCCTTCTTCCTCCTTGGCTTATCCATCTCCGCGAACTCGAGCTCCAGCACCCAAGTCCGCACTTCTCACCTCAACCTTCTCCAACTATGTCCGGGGCGGGAGGCAAGTGGGCGGCCTCCTCCGTCACGGAGGGGCAGATCCAGAAGCTGCGCTGACGCCGGATATTTGTCCAAAGCAACATCGGCGCATAGGCTCCTCGGCGAGGGAGAGCTCGTCCCCAACCCCAGGCCCCATGAGAGGGTAGTATTTCTTCCCCATTTCCTCCATGGACTGGGCTTCCCACTTCATCCCTTTGTCCGGGGCTCATGTTCTACTACGGCTGGATTTCCATGATCTGGCCCCAATTTCATCCTCAACATCTCGGCGTTTATTGTCGTGTGCGAGGCCTTCCTCTGCATCCAGCCCCACTTGGCCAGGCTCAAGACCTTGATGTCAAGCGAAGGTTGTGAAGGGCAGCCAAAGCGGAGTGCGGAGGCGCCATGGTGGGCGGGATGTCCCACGTTACGTGGGCTGGAGGGCACTTTCGTGGAAACCATCAAGGGTGGCAATCGGGGTGGTTCTACATCACCGAGCGCGTGACCTGATTGGGCAGCGGCCCCGAATTCAGATCTGGCATCCCTACACGGCTCACCTCCACGGAAAGAGTGGCGGATTTGGGGGATTCGGAGGAGCTGGCGGACTCCAAGCCCGTATCCGTAAGCCGGTGGACAAGAAGCTCAAGCTTGTCAACGTAGTCTGTGTCATGCTCATCCGCCGGATTCTCCTGCAAGGCCGACGAGGCTTCAACATGTGGGAGTTTGATCCGCGCAACACGGACCACTGGCGGGCTCTTCGACACTACGTACGAAGATGTCTGGAAGGTGCTGTTCAAGGGCGCCGAAGCTCCCGCATCCGCTACCGAAGATCGTGGATTTCGCTCGTAGCGTCCAGCTGACGAGGTAGGTGATTTCACCACTTGTTTTCCATAGTTTGGCTCTATGCGGGATCCAAACTCCCTTTACCTTTGACAGGAATGGCTGGCGAAGGCCGCACGGACTATCTGTCCAGCCCCATTGCCGTGAAGGACCCAGCGGACGCCCGCCTAACGGGGCTCTTGGCTCGCATTACCCACGTGGTGCCGGAGAAGAAGGCCAATAAGACGGCCACGGGGACTCAGAAGAGTTCCCGTTTTCAGGTGCTATCGGATGATGAATCCGAGGCCGACTCCTCCCACCAAGGCGAGGAGGAGAAGAAGAAAGCCTCTCCCAGTGAAGGAGGAAAAGGAAGGCCTCCCCAACAAGGGAGGCGAAGGGTCCAAGAAGGAAAAACACTTCCCCGGATGCTCCGCCAACGCCAAAGGATTTATTTATTTAGGACTGGCCTCAAAGGGCCAAGCCCCTGGCGAGATCATAAGTATCCGGACTCCCGAATAACTTCAAGGTTTTTTCATTTCGCCACATAATGCCTTTCTAATGCCGCATACAACCCTGCAGTCCGCCCAAGGATGATCTTCCCGTTTCGTCGAGCGGGTCCTTGGGTGCGTCGGATATGGATTCCCTTCCGACTGCCTCCACCCCCCGTGCCGCAGATGACGCCGAGGTGGGATCCCAGAAAGGGACCCACCAGGAGGAGGAGGCCCCGGAGGTGTCACAAGACACCCTCCCGGACTTTGCACCGGACTCAGCCCCGGAGGCCACAGTGGCTCGAGTCTCAAGGGCGACCTTCGTAAGAAGGGCAAGATCATGACGCCGGGCTGCCTCCGTCCAACCGGAGGTGCCGGATAATTCTTTGGGCGCTCAACGGCGCCTCCATCAAGAGGAACACCGCCTTTATTATGAGTGCGGTGATTGAAAGGTTCACTTCGCCAAGAGCGGTGACTGAAGCTTGCAGCAGCCTTCTAATGTGCTTTGAGGTAAGAATTTCAATATATGTAAAATGGTACCGCATAGACAGTAGCCCCTGATGCTCGGTTCGGTGTTCGGAAAGAAAAGTCGGACTGAGGATCTTTAGAAATATAAACGCAGGAGTCATAAAAAATATGTCAATATGGGATTGCAGGTGTCTTCTTGACCTCCGCCCGACCTTATTGCGGAGGTCAATACTTTGAAGGAAAACCTCGGGCGGTCCGAGAACGAAGCTCGGCCATGCCAAGAAGGAGCTCGACGAAAAATAAGGTGAGTAATACCTTATGAAAATTGTACCTTACAGAAAAGGATTTGGTTGCAAGAAAAATGACAAGGATAACGTGGGTATTGTAGGGGCCACTAACGAGGTGCCGACCCTAAACGAGGCGATGGCCGCGGCCGAACGTAATGCGGCCGCGGAGTGCACCGAGCGAGAGAAGCAGGAGGCGCGGGTGGCGGAGGTACAACAAGAGCTCCAGGATCTCGTGAAAAAACATGAGAGCTTGGAGTGTGACTCGAAGACTCGAGAGTCTGAGCTTGCAACGGCTCTTGAGAGTGCCAAAGCCGCTAAGGTCAAGCCTACAAGGCCCTCCAGAGGTTGAGGCGGTGAAGAAAATAGCAGCGTGTAAGGCATTTTTCATGCAAAGTAAGCATGTGAGTGTTAATTACATTGCTTACCCGAATTCGGAGCTCTCCAGAGCGTTCGCATATCTTCCTCGCGGCGTGTCCGATCTTGCCGCATTCTACCGGGCCGAGGAGGGAGCTCGACGGAGAAGGTCTTCGGTCTCGGTATCCGAGGTCGGACATCTGGTGCCCCTTAGCGACCAGCTGAAGCAGCTGGTCGAGCTCCACAAGGCGGCCGAACAGGCCATGAAGGGCCTCATAGTTCGGCTGTGGCCCAAGGAGGCCATGCCTGGGAGCTACTTCGGCCTGGTGCGGCGACTGATGGATGCGTGCCCATGGGTAGAAGTCATCAAGCATTCCGCTTGTATTGAGGGTGTCCGTAGGGCCCTTGCCCGCGCAAAGGTGCACTGGGGCAAGATGGATGCCCAGATGCTCGTGACGGACCCGCCACCAGAGGGCAAGGAGCATCGTACGCCCGAGATGTATTATAAGAGTGTGTCAAGGGCGCCTGCAGACTATTGCGGGTGAGTGCTCCAAAGATGTAATATTTGAGTAGACTCGCATTTTGTTATCCCGTTGCTGAAAACTTAGTTCATATGCGCTAAGCAACGCTTGTTAATTTAAAATATTACCTTCGTGCGGTTGTTTATCAAATCTGAGAGATGGCAAGTCGTTGGCTTCAGCCCCATGCCACAGTCTTTGGGGTGTTCGGGATAAACTTGAGCGCTCTTGTTCCCATTTTTGGGTCCATCTAGGGAGGCGCTCAACACAACGAACAAGGCAACCGGACTTATAATGCTTGAACACTCTCACTTAGCCATAGAATTCTATAATTTTAGATTTGGGCGAAGCCCCTAGTCTTCGGAAGGCCGAATTTGGGGCGCTATCCACACCTTGGCCGCACAGTATCCGGCTCCTCGCTCTAAGCGGCATAAGTCTTTAAGGACTCGCAAAAAACCTCTCGAACAGCGACCGGCTCTCGCCTCATCATGATGGTCAGTTTTAGCTTTCTCCACTGAGGCGTTAACCCAGCTCAAGCTGGGCGGAATCATGATGGTTCTCCCAGTGCTACCTTAGCCGATATAACGGAACGTAAGGTACCAAAACATGGGAGCCGGCAAACCCAACTATTGACCCAAGACATGATTCGAGCCGATGCATATAGTGCTATAAGTTTGGGGTGCCGCACTTGTGAAAGTGTTCGGACTTATCATGCCATAATGCGGGAAACATAAGCCCCTGGTGTATATTAGCCGTACCAAAGTGTACGGATGCAACATGCCGTGAATGAACATATGTATGAATAAGAAATGCAATTATAAGCAAAAAGGTGATGCATTGTTTTATTCAATAAGTGCTGCTACGAATGCAGGACGATACAAATAGTGCGATAAGCAAGGTATGGGACTGTTAAACATATCCCCCTCCAGGGGTAGGCTGTAGATTGGTGTATAAAAATGCTCGTAATGGAGACCACCTGTATATTCGTTGTAGCCTTTATCCTTCCTCGGCTGTTGCAGATCGTGAGTTCGGCAGTTCGCCAACAGGGCCTTCGACAAACGGAGTCCTGTGGGTAAAAAGTAAAAGGTAAAAAGAAAAGAAAAAGGAACGACACACTTGAGAGCCCCGTGTGGTTGAGCCGCGATCTGGGTTTATCGTGGTCGTGCCCCTCTCCCCATGCCCATGGTATCTTGAGCGTAATGGTGTACGAAGGGCCTGCTTTGGCGTTCCGCGGGAGGCTGGGGTTGGGGCCGCCTTTCTGGCGATGCTTTCGGGCGTGCCAGGTGGTCTTGTTGTAAGTTACTCCGGCGCTTAGCTGTCCGGCCGCTTAACGGCCGGACTCGAGAATTGCCTTAAGAGGCTGCATTGCACTTCGCCATGAGCCGCCATTGTATGTTCCTCCGTGCGGAGAGAACGTTCGGTGTTTCCGTTGACCGTGATGACTCCTCGAGGGCTGGCATCTTGAGCTTGAGGTATGCGTAGTGCGGTACCGCGTTGAACTTTGCAAACGCTGCGTCCGAAACAAGGCATGATAGCCGCTGCGAAACGGGACTATGTCGAAGATTAACTCCTCGCTCGGAAGTTATCCGGGATCCAAGACCACTTCCATGTAATTGAGCTGTACCATTGGCTTCTACACAGTATGACGCCTTTAAAGGTCGTTTTGGTAGGTTTAATCCTTGAGGGTCTATGCCCATTTTGCGACCGTATCCCGGTAAAGCAGGTTCAGCTTTGCCGCCGATCCCATCGGGACTCTGGTTAGGTGAAATCCATCAACGATTGGGTCTAAGACCGGTCTGGCGAATCCGCCGTGGCGGATCTTGGTGGGGTGGTCCCTTGGTCAAAAGTGATCGGGCGGGAGGACCATGGATTGAACTTCGGGGCAATCGGCTCCATCGCGTAGACATCCTCGAGTGCATGCTTCCGCTCCCTTTTGGGTATGTGCGTATATGATATCATGTTCACCGTCCGCACTCGTGGGGGAAACCTTACATCCTCTATTGTTCGGCGGTTGGGTCTCGTCCTCGTCATCACTATGCAGCCCCTTGTCATTGTTTTCGACAATTAACTTGCACTGCTTGAATACCCAACAGTCCCTGTTGGTGTGGTTATCGGCTTTTTGAAGTGCCGTGTATCCGCACAAGCGGTCGAGTATTCGGTCCAAATTGGACGGACCCGGAGTAGTTCTTTTGAATGGCTTTTTCCGCTGACCGGGTTTAGAGCCTCTGAATCCGGCATTGATTGCCGTATCCTCAATATTGTCACCATTAATGCGGCGTTTGTTTTTGTTACCACGCGGCCTGCCATTTCGGTCCTTGAAGTCCGGACTGCCAGAATTTTTGCTGAGGTTGTTGCTGCATGCTAGCTATTGTCCTCACCCGCAGAAGCGGGTCATGAGTGATGTGAGGGCTGCCACGGATTTCGGCTTTTCCTGTCCTAGGTGCCGGGCAAGCCACTCGTCGCGGATGTTATGCTTGAAGGCCGCGAGGGCCTCTGCATCCGAGACGATCGACGATTTGGTTTTCTTGGTTAAGAACCGTGTCCGTAATTGTTCGGCCGATTTGTATGGCTGCTGAATTATGTGGCTTAGGTCATCGGTTCGGGTGGTCGCACATAAGTGCCACGGAAGTTATCGAGGAATGCGGCTTCAGGTCCTCCCAGCTCCCAATTGACTCTGGCAAGCTGTTGAGCCAATGCCGGGCTGGTCCTTTAAGCTTGAGGGGAGGTATTTGATGGCGTGAAGATCGTCACCGCGGGCCATGTGGATGTGAAGGAGATAGTCTTGATCCAAACCGCTGGGTCTGTTGTGCCATCATATGATTCGATATTGACGGGTTTAAACCCTTCGGGATTTGATGATCCATTACTTCGTCGTGAAGCATAGTGGGTGTGCGGCGCCTCTGTCGGGCGATATCACGACAGAGCTCAAAAGAGCTTTCTTTGTTTTGTTCGGCCCGGCGGACTTACTATGTCCGGGCGCGACGGTTGTCGCCACGCACTGCGGGCGCCCACGCGATCCATAGATCGATCTTGATTGTCTTGCCTTGTCCTCCAATATATCTCGCAGGTCCGGAGCATTCCCCGTGGCCGTGTGCTTTTTGAGCGATGCCGAGTGCGGTTCTAGTGAAGGGCCTAGAGGCCTCTCTGTCGCGACCACGGGGTGGTCGGTCGGCCGTATGTCTCTCTGGCGACGCGGGTTCGTAAGCCTCCTCCTCTAATCGGGGAGCAGCTTGCGTTTAGGGTAGCTTTGGAGGCGTTCGAGCTCATGCTCTTCGCCGCGAGGACTTGATCCATCATCGGCTAGCAGATCCTGATCAGCTCTAAGTTGTTGCTGCTTTTTCTTGAGGCTGTTCGCCATGGCCATAAGCCTGGGTCTAAAACGCTCTTGTTCGACGGGATCCTTAGGCACGACGAATTTATCGTCATCGAGGCTTGCTTCGTCTCCGGAGGGAGGCATATAATCCTCTACCTCTTCTTCTGCCGCTCTCTCGTGAGGGCTGGCGTCTCCATCCTCCCCGCTACCGGATCTTGCCGGAGTGGGTTGTCTTCAGACCGTCCGGTGTATTGTTGTCTCCGGTGCGGAATCTTCATTCTTCTTGTGGCGGGATTTAGAGCGGCGCTTGACGTGGCGCTTGGGCTGTTTCTTGGAGGGTCATCCTCCTCTGTTCCTTCGCCATTCCCATCCTTTGGGATATCCACCATGTATATGTCATATGATGAGGTGGCTTTCCGATTGCCCTAGAGGCGCTGCTTCTTGTTCGTCTCCGGCATCGTCGTCCATACCGTCGATGTCTTCGGAGTCGTAGTCTAGCATGTCGGTTAGATCGTCGACAGCTAGTCAAGTAGAGGCATACTAGTGACACTATGTTTGTCTATGTATTCAGACATGTATTATGTTTCCGGTTAATACAATTCTAGCATGAATAATAAACATTTATCATGAAATAAGGAAATAAATAATAACTTTATTATTGCCTCTAGGGCATATTTCCTTCAGATAGTAGCAATGATGCGGATTGGATCCGTGATCTGAGGTTTATCCTCATTGCTGCACAGAAGAATTATGTCCTTGATGCACCGCTAGGTGACAGACCTATTGCAGGGAAGCGTATGCGCACGTTATGAACGTTTGGCTAGCTCAATATGATGACTACTTGATAGTTTAGTGCACCATACTTAACGGCTTAGAATCGGGACTTCAAAGACGTTTTGAACGTCATGGACCATATGAGATGTTCCAGGACTTGAAGTTAAATATTTCAAGAAAAATACCCGAGTTGAGAGATATGAAGTCTCCAACAAGTTCTATAGCTAAAAGATGGAGGAGAATCGCTCAACTAGTGAGCATGTGCTCAGATTGTCTGGGTACTACAATCGCTTGAATCAAGTGGGAGTTAATCTTCCAGACAAGATAGTGATTGACAGAGTTCTCTAGTCACCATCACCAAGTTACTAGAACTTCGTGATGAACTATACTATGCAAGGGATAACAAAAACGATTCTCGAGCTCTTCGTGATGCTAAAATCGGCAAAGGTAGAAATCAAGAAAAACATCAAGTGTTGATGGTTGACAAGACCACTAGTCTCAAGGAAAAGGGCAAAGGGAAGAAGGGGAACTTCAAGAAGAACGGCAAGCAAGTTGCTGCTCGAGTGAAGAACCCAAGTCTGGACCTAAGCCTGAGACCAAGTGCTTTTGCTGCAATGGAAATGGTCACTGGAAGCGGAACTACCCCAAGTATTTGGCGGATAAGAAGGATGGCAAAGTGAACAAAGGTATATTTGATATCTGATTATTGATGTGTATTTTACTAGTGTTCATAGCAACCCCTCGGTATTTGATAATCTGGTTCGGTTGCTAAGAGTAGTAACTCGAAACGGAGTTGCGTAATGAATGAGCGAAACTAGTTGAAGGGGAAGTGACGATGAGTGTTGGAAATAGTTCCAAGATTGATATGATCATCATCACACACTCCCTATATTTTCGAGATTAGTGTTAAAAGCCAAATAAATGTTATTTAGCGTTATGCGTTGAGCATGAATATGATTTGATCATGTTTATTGCGATACGGTTATTCATTTGAAGTTAAAGAATAATTGTTATTACATTTACATGAATAAGACCTTCGATGGTTATGCACCCAATGAAAATAGTTTGTTGGATCTCGATCGTAGTGATACACATATTCATAATATTGATGCCAAAAGATGCAAAGTTAATAATGATAGTGCAACTTATTTGTGGCAATCGCCGTTTAGGTCATATTGGTGTAAAGCGCATGAAGAAACTCCATGTCGATGGACTTCGGAATCACTTGGTTATGAATCATTTGATGCTTGCGAACCGTGCCGTTTGGGCAAGATGACTAAAACTCCGTTCTCCGGAACAATGGAACAAGCTCTTGACTTATTGGAAATAATACATACCGATGTATGCGATCCAATGAGTGTTGATGCTCGTGGCAAGTATCGTTATTTTCCGACCTTCACAAGATGATTTGAGCAGATATGGGTATATCTACTTGATGAAACATAAGTCTGAAATAGTTGAAAGGTTCAAAGAATTTCAGAGTGAAGTGGAAAATCATCGTAACAAGAAAATAAAGTTTACGCGATCCGATCGTGGAGAAGAATATTTGAGTTACAAGTTTGGTCTTCTATTAAAACAAATTGGAATAGTTTCACAGCTCACGCCACATGGAACACCACAACATAATGGTGTGTCCGAACGTCATAACCGCACTTTATTGGATATGGTGCGATCTATGATGTATCTTACCGATTTACCACTATCGTTTTGGGGTTATGCATTAGAGACAGCTGCATTCACGTTTAATAGGGCACCATCTAAATCCGTTGAGATGACACCGTATGAACTATGGTTTAGCAGTAAACCTAAGCTGTCGTTTCTTAAAGCTTGGAGTTGTGTAAGTGCATCTAGTGCCCCTTAGTGATTTTGGTGTATTGAAGACTTATAGGTTAAGTAACTAATGCGTTTGTGAGTGTACATAGGTCTATAAGTCTATGAGGAGTTTGATATTCTGAGAGAAAGTCGGCCCCTAAAAATGAAGTTCTTCATCGAAGACTTTGATATTACGAAGACTTTCTCAAGACTTTGAAAGTGAAGAAATTGGTGTGACCTTGAAGACTTGGTATTCATTTGAGGAACATGAAGCGTGAAGACTTTTGTTTTCGTAGTTTCATTTTCTCTTTCTTGAGTCATAGGAAACACCGTCTTGTTAAAGGGGTCGAGGAAATACTAAGGAAAAATTTCCATTTGATGCTCAACTCAAAATCCTACACCTACCAATCCCTTCGAAAGTGAAGCTTTTGGAAATCTCATACTGATTCAGTCAATTTCTTCAAAGGATGTAGACGAAGCTCTTCCGGTATTGAGGAATTTGTTCTAATCGAGGAGTTAGGAATTCGCCTGGCGAATTGCCTACACAAAGGAGGAACATGATAGCCCCGAGGAATTTGAGAGTCAAATTTCCGACCGTTCTGTGTCTTCTTGGCCACCTGTCCCAAAATATCTTATCCACCTAACGGTCATATCATTGAAGGGCATTTATGTCTTATCATGTCGGGCTGCTCCCTAGGCTATAAATAGCCGCCCCTACAACCACTAGCTGGTTGGCTGCTCGAGAGAACTTGACACTTGTCATTTGAGAGCAACCCATCCTCTAAGGACTTTGAGAGAAAATCATCAAGTGAGGAAAAACCCAAAAGTGAGGAAAAACCCAAAACCAAACCCCAACAAACCCAAAGTGATTGAGCATCAGAAGAAATTGATCCTGCGTGGATCCGACGCTTGTTACCTTTGAAGACTGTGCTTCTTCCAGACGGTTAGGCGTCATGGTCTAGAGCATCCAAGAGGAATTGTGGATCGCCGAGTGACCAAGTCTGTGAAGGTTTGGAAGTCGCTCAAGACTTACCACGAGTGATTGGACGAGGTGCATGTGACCTTAGTTCAAGGAGAATACGGTGAGGACTTGGTGTCCCGAGCTGCGTGCTTTCGATGTTGGGTGTCCGGGGCTGTGTGTCCTTGAGTTTAAATACTCGGCCCGCTCCAACCAGACGCATAACCGAGACAACAGTTGGAACTGGTCTACCAAATCATTGTCTTCACCAACCTAATTGGTTCTATTTCCTCAACCCTTTCATTTCCTCATTACTGTGTTGAGTATTTGTTCATATCTGTGTTTGAAGACTTTGACTGAAGACTTTCTCAATTTCCTCAGCTCAATTTCTTGATCTGTTTGTCTTCATCCTGTGTTATCCTGTGATTACGCTTTACGTACTCTGTGATTGTCTTCATTTCATCATGATGACTATGCTTGTAATCTGTTATGCTTACTTGAGTACTTATTCATTGCAAGTAGTTCTTCGCTAAGGAATTTCCTCACCGGCAAATTCCTCGGTGAAGAATTCATAATAATCGCCTATTCACCCCCTCTAGTCGATATAACGACTTTCAATTGGTATCGAGCAAGGTACTCCCTTGTTACGTGTGATTTTGGTTTAACCACCGGAGTTTTAGTTATGTCGACCGCAGTATGATCAAGGTCTCGTGAGGGTGTCCTACCTTGATGGGACGGACTACCCCTCTTTGGAAGAACAAAATGCGAATGCATCTTGAAGCAATTGACAACGATCTACGGTATGTTGTGACAAAAGGTGTTTCCTCAGTCACACCTTCTCCGAATGATCTTGATGTGAAGAGATTCAAGCAACTCGATTCTCAAGCGAAGAATATCATATGTGGCCATCTCGAGCAAAGGTCAATATGGAAGAGTGAGTGCTTTGGAATCGCCAAACTCATCCGGGACAGGTTGTCCAAAGTAAATGAAGGTGTTTCAACTCAGCGTGACTCTCGAGTTGATGTTCTTCGGAATCTCTTCAACCGCTTCAAAAGACTCGACAACCAAAATGTTCAACAAACCTTCGATCGCCTCACTGACATCTCAAATGAGCTTCAAGCACAGGGTGCCACTGACATCACCGACCATGAGGTGGTGAAGAAATTGCTAAGATGGCTTGATTCCTCATTTGATACTCGCAATCGATGATACAAGAACGAGTGACTACAAGTCTCTTGATCCTGGCGATATCCTCGAAGGCTAAATACTCACGAAGTTCCAAATTTTTAAAAGAGAGATCTCTATGGTTACGGCTATGGAAAAACATGTGCCACGAAGGCCAAGGTCGTGTCCGAATCTGAGAGTGAAGACTCGGTAGTAGCCTAGGAGATCACGAAGAATTTGGCCAGGAGCTAGCAATCGTGAAGAAATTCGAGAAATTCTCAAGACGTGGTCGCTTTGGAAAATCCTCAAGAAGCGGTGATTCCTCATATAGTGACTATAAGAGAAGACTTTGTCACAAATGCAAGAAACCTGGTCACTATATCCAAGATTGTCCTCGGTGGGAAAAGGAATTAAGAAAGAAGAAACACAAGGATTGCGATTACGATGACGTGAAGAAGAAAAAGAAATCATCAAAATCTTCATCATCAAAATCCTCAAAACCTTCTTCTCACAAGAAGAGCAGCTCCAAAAGGCTCGGGCATTCATTGGCAAGGAAATGGACTCTGAAGCTGAATCTGAGGAAAATGAGGAAGAGGAGGAGTCTGGAGAATCCGAATCTGGTGTGGCTAGTCCGGCTCTTGCTAATGCTTTTGTTAGCAAGTACATCTTCAACACTCAAGAAACCGACTCCGCCGACAAGCCCGATGAGGATGATGATGACTACGCTCCCACCTATTGCTTCATGGCAAAAGGTGCTAAGGTACTAAATTTCACCTCCTCTGAATCTAGTGAAAATGAATCGATGAGGATCTCAAGCCCGACTACTCTAAACTTGCTAAGATTGCTATAAAACAACAAAGGGCTTTTGAGAAGGTTCAAAACATGCTAGATAAGAGTGATGATATGTTAGGTGAAGAAATGGATCGCACTCAAGCCCCGATTGAAAATCTTCAGAGACTTCGGTCTAGGCTTGACAACCTTCAAGGTCATCATAACACTCTCTTATCGATCATGAGAAACTTTCTTATGAATTTCTTCAAAGAAAGCAAGATCTTGAGAAGCTAAGAGTGAGTTATGAAGATCTTCAGAAGGAGCACGATTCACTACTTGCTCAAAAATCAGCGCTTCTCAGGAAGAATTTGTTCCTCCATGCTTAAAGTGCATTGAACGTGAAACTGCTAATTCTTCACTGAATGTTCAAATGCTTCAAGCTGTTACAAATTCTTCACCTGCCTCTGCTATCACTAATTCCTCATCTCGAGGACATTGCTAGTATCACCGACGATGCAGATCGAAGGAATTGTACATGACAGGCATGTACAAAAGCCTCAAAGGGCATCGACTCTTTGTGATGTGCTTAAAAGCATATCCTCAATAGGAACCCTAGGAAAGAGGGCATTGCCTTTGAGAGGAAACTCAATGTCGATGGAACGTATTGGAAGCTTTAGCGGTATCCCAAAACCTCATGGGTTGCTTTGCAAAGGGACCTCGATTGATCCATCTACCTTATCTGGTTTTACGTGCGAATTTCCTCATTCTGCTGATGAGTCATTTGACTCCAACTATAAACTGTTCAAAAATCAGAATGGTGAAGTATTTGCTAGATATGTTGGCACTAACTGCAGGAACGGTTCCCCTATGAGAAAATCTGGGTTCCCAAGAAGTTCCTTGAAAGTCTTCAGTTGAATGTCCTCATGACATCACCAGTGAAGAATAGGAACCCCAGATCAAATTCTTCATATGGACCAAATTCTTCATATGGATCCAAGTCCTCATACGGACCAAATTCCTCACGTGGATCAAATTCCTCAAAAGGATCAAAGTCCTCATATGATTATCATCGTGCTAACAACTCTGCTTTCGCAGGTAGAGCTAAGGGCTATGAATATGTGCATTATTCTTCAAACCAATATGATCATAAGTCCTCGAAGAATTTCTCTGCTTATTCATATGCTTACCCTAACCCCTCTTATGTGAAACGAAATGGTTTGGCCTCTATGCCACCATTCTCGTATGGTGCTCTGAGAATGATGAACTCTTTGCCACCCCTTGAGATGTGGGTGGTGAAGAAAGAACTAATCTCTTCTAGGTCGAGGTCTCCAGGGCGTGCCTAAACGTCTGAAGAATTTCTTTGGGGCACGACAAAATGCACGAATGGGCCTTGAGCTAATCATGATGAAATGAACTTTCATTTCACACGCCCTCCTCTCGCTTATCTGAATCTTGGTGATGAAATTCATCGATGAACTTGATATCATATTCTTCACTGATGAAGTATATGAGATCGTAAGTTGTACTAATTCATCTGCAGGATGATCAACCCAAAGCCACTGAGTGGGTTCTCGATAGTGGATGTACAAATCACATGACTAGTGACAAGAATCTATTGATGGATGCTACCTTATCACCGTCACATCTGAAGCATATCATCTTTCTTTGACAAAGGCAAAAGTCGGTATTGGGACTTGGTAAGGTTGCTATCTCTAAGGACAACCACATGGACAAAGTCATGATAGTTGAGTCTTTATGATAAAACCTCATGTCGGTCTCAATGCTTTGTGATCTTGATATGGTTGTTATCTTTGGCAAGTATCGTTGTGTTGTGATTATGGAAGTCGACAATTCCAAAGTCTTGAAGGCTTTAGGAGAGGAGAATTGTATATTGTTGACTTCTCTACGGGACCACAACCAGCCGTGTGCCTACTTGCAAAAGCTTGAAGGCTGGCTATGGCATCGACGACTTGGTCACGCATAAGCATGAGGAATTTACTGCACGCTTGCGAAGAAGAAGCATGTCATTGGCATTGAGAATGTCAAATTCCTCAAGGATCACCTATGCGAACTGTGAAGCTGGAAAAATGACCAAGGCCAAGCATCCAGTGAAGACTATCATGACCACTACTCGTCCGTCAATTGCTTCACATGGACCTCTTTGGTCCCAATCATTATTCAAATTTGTCGTTAATGAAGCATCACTATATGGCTTTGTTATTGTTGATGATTACTCTCATTACACATGGGTACACATTGTTACTTACAAAAATCAAGTGCGTGAAGTCTTCAAACGATTTTCCTCGAGGGCTTCAACTAACTTTGGTGTGAAGATCAAGCACATCAGAGTGACAATGGAACTGAGTTCAAGAATTCGGTCTTGATGACTATCTTGATGAACTTGGTATCACTCATGAGTTATCTGCTCCTTATACTCCTCGGCAAAATGGCATCGTGGAGCGCAAGAAGCAGAACTCTTGTTGAGATGGCTCGCACTATGCTTGATGAATACAAAACGCCTAGTCGCTTCGGATTGAAGCAATTGACCTTGCGTGCCACATCATCAACAGAGTATATCTTCACAAATTCTTCAAGAAGACTGCCTATGAACTCCTCAACGACAAGAAACCTAATGTAAGTTATTTCAAAGTCTTGATTGCTAAATGCTGGATTAGAGATCCTCACCACAACTCTAAATTTGCACCGAAAGCACATGAAGGTTTTATGCTTGGTTACGGAAAGGACTCGCACACCTCTGAGTCTTCAACATCGCTCTTCACAAGATTGTTGACACTTTGTAGATGTGTGGTTCGATGAAACTAATGGCTCGCAAAGAGAGCACCTACCTTATGTGTTAGACGAACCAAAGACCGAGGATTCTATCGAGTTCAAGGCAACCGAGGATGTCATTCCCATCTTGAAGAAGCTATTTGAAGAATTCATTCCTCAGACGTGAAGAACGCCGAGTGATGCACTGAAGATAATGTCAAGAAAATGGTCCGAGGAAAATGATCAAATTCCTCGGCGACAACCAGCTCATCCTCGCGTTGCAAAAGAAGTGCAAGTTGACAAGATCATCGATGACATTGAAGCGCCAGGTCCTCTCACACGCTCAAAAGCTTCACATTTATCTAACTTTTGTGGGCACTATGCTTTTGTCTCTATCACAGAGCCCTCTAAGGTAGATGAAGCATTTACGAGCCGGAGTGGATTCAGGCCATGCAAGAAGAATTACATCAGTTCGAGCTCAACAATGTCTGGGAACTGGTCAAACGTCCAGATCCTTGCAAGCATAATATCATTGGCACAAAGTGGATCTATCGCAACAAGCAAGATGAAAATGGTCTTGTGGTGAGGAATAAGGCACGACTAGTAGCTCAAGGCTACACGCAGGTTGAAGGAATTGACTTGATGAAACTTTTGCACTGCCGCTAGACTTGAGTCTATTCGCATATTACTCGCCTATGCTAACCATCACAATATCACTTTATATCAAATGGATGTGAAAAGTGCATTCCTCAATGGTAAGCTTGAGGAAGAAGTATATGTTGCTCAACCCCTGTGTTTTGAAGATCCAAAGAATCTCGACAAAGTCTTGAGACTCAATAAGGCCCTCTATGGCCTCAAGCAAGCCCCTCGGGCGTGGTATGATACATTGAAGGAATTCTTCGTGAAGAATGGCTTCACACCGTTCACTCGATCCTACTCTCTTTACTAAATCTTATGATGGTGAACTTTTTGTGTGCCAAATATATGTTGATGATATTATCTTTGGTTGTACTGACCAACGCTATAGTGATGAATTTGCCTACATGATGAGTGAAGAATATCAAATGTCTATGATGGGAGAGTTGAAATTCTTCTTAGGTCTTCAAATTCGTCAACAAGACAATGGCATATTCATATCTCAGGAGAAATACCTCAAAGATGTCACGAAGAAATTCGGCATGCAAGGCGCAAAGGTGTCAAAATTCCTATGCCCACAAATGGCCATCTATGCAGCGATGAAAATGGTATTGACTTGATCACAAGGTATACCGCTCCATGATTGGTTCCTTATTGTACTTATGTGCATCTAGGCCAGATATAATGCTTAGTGTTTGCATGTGTGCCCGATTTCAAGCTACACCGAAGGAATCACACCATAAGGCTGTGAAGCATATTCTTCGATATCTAGCTCACACACCAACACTAGGATTATGGTACCCCAAGGGCTCTACTTTTGATCTCATTGGATATTCGACTCGACTATCTTTGGTGATCGTGTGGATCGCAAGTCAACATCTGGTACTTGTCATTTCCTCGGACGATCTTTGGTGCATTGGTCCTCGAAGAAAGCAGAGCTGCGTATCACCGTCCACTTCGAAGCTGAATACATTGCTTTGGCTCGTGTTGTGCTCAATTGCTATGGATAAAGCAAACCCTCAAGGACTACGGCATCAACGTGAAGAATGTGCCTCTCTATTGTGACAATGAGAGTGCCATCAAGATTGCTCACAACCCGATTCAGCACTCGAAGACTAAGCACATTCAAATTCGTCATCATTTTCTTCGTGATCATGTGTTGAAGGCGACATCTCCATCGAGCACGTGAAGACTGAAGAACAGCTAGCTGATATCTTCACTAAGCCCTTGGATGAGAAGAAATTTAGCAAGTTATGTGTGAGCTAAATATCTTAGAATCTTTGAATGTTCTTTGAAAAGGACACACATCCTAACACTTATGCAAAATTGATGACTTAGATGTGCAACACATGAAGAAACGTTTTTCTTCAATCAATGAAGAATAACACTCTAAGTGTGAAGAAATTAATGAAGAAATTGATTCTCAGAACCCTACGACAATTGTATGCGGTGTCCGAAATCATCATTCTTATACGTGGGTCATGCCACCACCAAAGTTGAAATCTTCAATTTGAGTTTTTCCTCGCTTTTGAAATTCTTGATTTTTCAAATTCTTCAACTTTGCAAAATCTTCACTATTTCTGTCGTCTTTCTTCATTGGCTATATATATATATGGGTTTATGTCCTCTACAAAGATTCACTTATGGCTATTTCCTCAACTCGCTTTTTATGCTAAGTGAATGTGATCGGACCGTTCCCCCTCTATGCTATACTCAACCCAATCCATTCACAAATTCTTCATGTGCGTTCTACTTTGAAACTCATTCAAAATCTTCACTGTGTCCTTGACGATTGAAGAAATTGCGAACGGAACTTTAAAATGAATCTTATCCAAACCTTCGTTTTTGCCGCTCAAACCGTTCCGCATCCCACGATGCATTACTTTATTCACCCACGATCGGACACGATCTCCACTACACAGTACGTGGGTGACACATGTCGTGAGAAGGGAAATGGTCGGGCATGTTCGTCCTAAGTCTTCGGGCGACCCGTTTTTCACCGCGTCTATAAATATCCCTCTCCCCTTCCTCACTCTTTTACTCTGCTCGACCTCTCTCTCCCGCTCGAGCTCCTCAAACCCTAGCACCGCCGCTACTCCATCGTCACGGTGAGGAAAAGCTTCATCGCCTTGACCTCGTCGCCGACGTACTTTCGCGCCGACCGCTGAAATCTTCACTCCGCCGTCGCCGTAGCTATCTTCCTCCGCCAAGTTAGGGCGTGGAAGATCTGAGCAGACGAACTTCCCAACTGTTCTTCTTCTCGGTTCGTCGTGTTCTTCACTTGGTAATTAAAAGTTACTTTTATTACTCGCTTTGATTCTCAAATTTTCTTCAAATTCTTCAAAGGTGTTTATTCCTCAAATCTTCACACATATGAACACCTCAAATCTCTTGACTCGTTTCTCTAAGCTATGATTTTCTTCAAGATTCCTCAATTGTGTGGATCCTCGATCTATACAACTCTGGAACCTAAGACAAAGAACGCTTAGTAAAATTCTTCAAGGCTCATCCGGTCAAATCCTCAAAACTTGTTCTTTTGAAAAACCTTACGAGAACGCATATGACCTCTCCAAATTCCTCGCACCTATACTGCATTCACGGTACAAATGTCCATTGTTGAATCCCTAGGTTCTCATCAACTTAACTCATTTGCAGCGTTCCTCGAAGAAAAACTGCACACTTCTTCAAAGAACTCAATTGTTCAATTTCCTCAATCAAGAAAATGGCAGATGGTAAGAAGCCACGAAGGGAGGAAAGAAACACGAGGTTATGACTGCGTTTGAAATCCACGAGGAAATATATGCTGACTCATCGCACCGGATGAAGAAAGCAAAAATCAACGCAAGGTGCGTATTCAGAAGATTAACGGAGATGGGCACGGGAATGGAGAGAATATAGATATGTAACTCCTAAGTACATGAAGAAATTCGCTCTTAATCCTCCACGCCCAAGAGCTCCTTTGGCACCTGGACAAATAGCTGATCCCACAAGCATCAAACGAGGTGAGGACTTTCCTGATGAATGGGCTAAATGCCAAGCAAAATTGGCAAAGCAAGCAAAGGAGGCAGTGAAGAAATTCAATGAGGATTACGCATTGCTCTTGCCACGAAGGTCTCGGTCAAACCGAGGAAATCAATGCAAAAGAAGCCTGCTCATAAGCCAAGTGCTTCATCATCTCGCGCCCTCACGGCCAAGTTCCTCAATGACACCTTCCAAGCAAATTCCTCAAGCTGCTGCTTTGCTCCACCAAAGTCCTCAACAGCTCCATCAAAACCTTCAGTTCCTGTGCACCTAGCTACATGTCAAAGGACTGCTGGCTTTTCAATTGCCTCGTGTGTCTCTGCAAGTTCTCGAGCTCCCATTTCCTCAAGCTGGTCCGACTCAAATTTGAAGACCAAAGCAACAGTGGGCGAGGTCCTCGGCCTAGCCCAAAGAAGAAAATGGTTGCATTCCATGTGCCATCGATGATGAGGCATCGATGAAGAACTCAAGGAATCATCAGAGACCGTCAAGTAAGGGCCGCTAGAGCCAAAGGTACATCTGTGCATCGCTATTGGACCCAAGAAAGTCCTCGACTTTATTGATCTACGGCACAATGATCCCAATACCCCTCGCCTGACCTTCATTTGACACCTGGACAAAGTCATATGTTGACTCACTTCATAGCTGAAGAAAAATGGAAGTATGAAAAGGCGAGCGAAATCAAAAGGCTCAATACAGAAGGAGAAGTTCACGAAGAAAACGTTGTCAAGATGACACCGAGGAGCTTCTCCAGTCCAGATCGAAATTCAAAACCTCAGCAAAAACTTCGATTCATACTATGCTGATTGGCAAGGAGCCAAGGTCGATTAAATCAACTGACGAAGAAACTCACAAATGTTCTTGTCCCAATGCAACATGAAATTCCTCAGCCGGAGCCTCATTCGACCCTCATCGAAGAAAAATGCCAAGACTGGCCGATGACGTTCAGCCTGGCCGATGAAAACGTTGATTCCAGGCTGATGATCCCATTCCAAATTACCGAAGAAATTGCCAGGCACCCACTAGTGGTGCGCTGAAGAAATTGCTCAAGACAGAGGAACTGCATCGATTGCTCTGAAGAAACTGAACCAAATTCCTCGGCTCCTCCTGCGCCAACTCCAACTCCAATTCTTCCATCCGCTTCGATGTGAAGAAAACCAAGGCTGCAGAATCGAGCTGCCGTGAAGAAAAGGAAAGCATCACCGCGTGATTCTTGATTTGTGAAGAAAATGAAGCCAATGACCAGCTCATTCGAAAATCCAATTGATGCTGTTCCAATTTCCTCCATACCATCAAAGGAAGTTGTTCCTTTTGGAGAAGCCTATGAGATCCCAATCGGATCCGATGAAGAACATCAGTCTACTGCTTCGTCAGAGCAGCTTGATGAAGAAATTGAAGTGGATGACATCCCTTCAACCCCAGTTATTCCCTCATCAGACTATGAAATTCCTCAGTGGTCGAGGAAATTGAAGATGAAGATGTGGATATTGGATGCACCACACCAGTGATCAATGATGACTTTTGGGAAAGTCGGCATCCCAATACTCCTCTCTTCACCCCGCTCCAACAGATTCCTCGGTCCCTCGCACAAACAGTCAAATCGACTCAAGAAAATCAACCCACCGGGTTACGTGCATGAAGAAATTCCAGCCACTAGTGCTTTGATGAAGCTACTTCTTCGCTAATCCTCGATGCACTGTTGAGGAATAAGAAATTCCTCGACTGAAGAACCTGAACTTACGATTCACGAGGTGGTGATGCAACTCATCGACACCCTCTGCCCAAGCAAAAGAATCCGTTCTCAACCAAGCAAAAGTTCAAGGTGAAGATTTCTTTGCCGAGCACGTATTCTTCACTGAATATAATCCTTATGATTACGCTTTCGCATTAGGAAGAGGCGCTTACGGACTGCCACCAAGCCAACTTCTATTCCTCGGTGCTCTTCAACAAGGATAAAATCTTCGATCATGCTCATATTCCTCATGTGGATATGGAGTCATCGCCAGCTTTGAGCCAGTCCTCGGTGTTCTTCACGACGCAGGACTTCTAAATTTCTGCACCGATATCTCGTGGATCGGAATGAAGAGCTAATTCTTCAGTTTTATGCAACACCGCACATCACCGGAGACGCCAAGACGTGAACTCATGGGTCTTAGATTGGATGACCGAAAATACTCACTACAAGGCACCAAAGAATCGAATTGCTTCGTGCCCTACCACTCGATCCTCCACTTGATGGTGCACGCGTCGTATCTATGACGAACCGTAACTTACAAATCACTATATGCAAGTGTTGATGAAGCCTTTGAAGCCAAGGCAGGCCCCAAGAACCAAATTCCTCGTCAAGGAATTATTATATGTGCCTCGGACGGTCTATCGTGATTCGACGAAGACAATGAGTCCAATCAAAGGTCACGACTCGAATGATGAAGAAGTCGTTGGCATCATGAAGAATATGCTTTTCAACTTCATCCATGGCGTTCCTGGCCAACTTCCATGATTTCTTCATGAGGACTCGGCAAACATTGCTATGTCACCATTTGAGCTGAAGCCTTATGCGCCTTTGGATTATGAGATTCATCAGGACAAGGTCTTCACTCAATTACAAAGGCGATACTTTGAACCACTGCAGACTACTTGCCCCGATTGAAGTCCTCAAACGGACAATTACCTCGGTGATGACAAGGGCAAGGCCCTTTGTGATCGATGAAGGCATTCATCCATTGGATGGACAGTTTACATAAGCAGCATCCTACTCCACCAATGATGACTACGCCACACATGACTCAGCCAAATACCTCGGTCAAGCAAAATCCTCAAGCTATCGCACCTGTGGTGATGATCGATCGTGAGTTACTCCTCAGTCTTCATCAGAAGGTTGATCGTAATCATAAGTGGGTCAAGCGTCAATTTGGTACTCTTCTTTACAACATGACCTCAACACACAATGCAGTGAAGAAAAACCACTACTACCTTCATGAAACCTTCAAGCGCACCTGGCTGTTCTTTCACATGTCTACAAAGTGAAGAAGAACTGACTTCAATGGGTCTCAAGGAAGAATTTGACTGGTCCGCACCTCCTCCGAAGAAATTCAAGAAGGTCAAAGTTCCTTCCTTGGTGGCCAGCTCCTATTCTTCATCTCGCGACAATCGATGAAAATGAAGACTTGGAAGACACCATGGCTGGTCCTACTTCAACAAACAACCCCGACAATGCTGGCGCTCCGTCTTCAACTTGAAATTCTTCAAGAGCGTTAGTCCTCAGTTTCGATCCTTTTGGTCATTCGATGACAAAGGGGGAGAAATTTGAGTTAGTCTTCAAGCGGGTCTAGTTTTTGTCTATATACCGTATTTTATTAAGTTACAACTCTCGTTCTTACGAAACCTTTTATTGGATCGAGTTGTAATCTTAAACCCGATGGTGCTTTGATACTTTTGATGCATTATGCTCTTGCTCTATGTTACGATTCTCGTGAGCTCCTTGAAAATCTTCATAGCAAATCGATTTGAGCTCGATATTCTTGATCGTTACTTTGCATAACATCAAGCACCATATTTCATCATGCATTTCAAATTCTTCATATTATATGTTAAATGCGTGTATGAATTACAAGATATAGGGGGAGATCTCCATGATTCAATTCTTCAAATGTGCATTGCCTCAAAAGCAAATTCCTCACTATGCACATCTTCGTGGGGAGTTCTTCTATATCTTGCAATCAAATTCCTCATTATCAGTATTTACAATTCATATGTTTATCCTCGTTGAAAACTTAACCCATATTGTCATCAATCACCAAAAGGGGAGATTGTAAGTGCATCTAGTGCCCCTTAGTGATTTTGGTGTATTGAAGACTTATAGGTTAAGTAACTAATGCGTTGTGAGTGTACACAGGTCTATAAGTCTATGAGGAGTTTGATATTCTGAGAGAAAGTCGACCCTAAAAATGAAGTTCTTCATCGAAGACTTTGATATTACGAAGACTTTCTCAAGACTTTGAAAGTGAAGAAATTGGTGTGACCTTGAAGACTTGGTATTCATTTGAGGAACATGAAGCGTGAAGACTTTTGTTTTCGTAGTTTCATTTTCTCTTTCTTGAGTCATAGGAAACACCGTCTTGTTAAAGGGGTCGAGGAAATACTAAGGAAAAATTTCCATTTGATGCTCAACTCAAAATCCTACACCTACCAATCCCTTCGAGTGAAGCTTTTGGAAATCTCATATAGTTCGGTCAATTTCTTCAAAGGATGAGACGAAGCTCTTCCGGTCACGAGGAATTTGTTCTGATCGAGGAGTTAGGAATTCGCCGGCGAATTGCCTACGATGAGGAACATGATAGCCACGAGGAATTTGAGAGTCAAATTTCCGACCGTTCTTTGTCTTCTTGGCACTGTCCCAAAATATCTTATCCACCTAACGGTCATATCATTGAAGGGCATTTATGTCTTATCATGTCGGGCTGCTCCCTAGGCTATAAATAGCCGCCCCTACAACCACTAGCTGGTTGGCTGCTCCGAGAGAACTTGACACTTGTCATTTGAGAGCAACCCATCCTCCGAGGACTTTGAGAGAAAATCATCAAGTGAGGAAAAACCCAAAAGTGAGGAAAAACCCAAAACCAAACCCCAACAAACCCAAAGTGATTGAGCATCATCAAGAAGTTGATCCTGCATGGATCCGACGCTTGTTACCTTTGAAGACTGTGCTTCTTCCAGACGGTTAGGCGTCATGGTCTAGAGCATCCAAGAGGAATTGTGGATCGCCGAGTGACCAAGTCTGTGAAGGTTTGGAAGTCGCTGAAGACTTACCACGAGTGATTGGACGAGGTCTGTGTGACCTTAGTTCAAGGAGAATACGGTGAGGACTTGGTGTCTGAGCTGCGTGCTTTCGATGATCGGGTGTCCGGGGCTGTGTCCTCGAGTTTAAATACTCACCGCTTCCAACTGTGACGCATAACCGAGACAAGAGCTTGGAACCGGTCTACCAAATCATTGTCTTCACCAACCTAATTGGTTCTATTTCCTCAACCCTTTCATTTCCTCATTCTTGTGTTGAGTATTTGTTCATATCCGTGTTTGAAGACTTTGATGAAGACTTTCTCAATTTCCTCGGCTCAATTTCTTGATCTGTTTGTCTTCATCCTGTGTTATCCTGTGATTACGCTTTACGTACTCTGTGATTGTCTTCATTTCATCATGATGACTATGCTTGTAATCTGTTATGCTTACTTCTGAGTACTTATTCCGCTGCAAGTAGTTCTTCGCTAAGGAATTTCCTCACCGGCAAATTCCTCAGTGAAGAATTCATAATAATCGCCTATTCACCCCCCCCCCCTCTAGTCGATATAACGCACTTTCAAGTTGCGATGCTTATATGAAAAGGTTTCAACCTGATAAGCTCGAACCCAAATCGGAAAAGTGTGTCTTCATAGAATACCCAAAGGTAACTATTGGGTACACCTTCTATCACAGATCCAAAGGCAAGTTATTCGTTGCTAAGATGGATCCTTTCTAGAGAAGAAGTTTCTCTCGAAAGAAGTGAGTGGGAGGAAAGTAAGAGCTTGATAAGGTAATTTGTACCTTCTCCCGAATTGGAAAGTAGTTCATCACAAAAATCAGTTCCAGTGATTCCTACACCAATTAGTGAGGAAGCTAATGATGATGATCATGAAACTTCAAATCAAGTTACTACAAAACCTCGTAGGTCTTCCAAAGTACGATGCGCACGAGTGGTACGGTAATCCTGTTCGGAAGTCATGTTACTAGACCATGATGAACCTACGAACTATGAGGAAGCGATGATGAGCCCAGATTCCATGAAATGGCTTGAGGCCATAAAATCGAGATAAGATCCATATATAAGAACAAAGTGTGGACTTTGGTTGACCTGCTCGATGATCAGCAAGTCAAGTTAAATAAATGGATCTTCAAGAGGAAGACGGACACTGATAGTAGTGTTACTATCTACAAAGCTCGACTTGTTGCAAAAGGTTTTCGACAAGTTCAAGGTGTTGAATACGATGAGATTTTCTCACTTGTAACGATGCTTAAGTCTGTCCGAATCATGTTAGCAATTGCCACATTTTATGAAATCTGGCAAATGGATGTCAAAACTACATTCTTTAATGGATTTATTAAAGAAGAGTTGTATATGATGCAACCAGAAGGTTTTGTCAATCCTAAAGGAGCTAACAAAATGTGCAAGCTTCAGCGATCCATCTATGGACTGGTGCAAGCATCTCGGAGTTGGAATAAACGCTTTGATAGTGTGATCAAAGCATATGGTTTTATACAGACTTTTGGAGAAGCCTGTATTTACAAGAAAGTGAGTGGGTGCACTATAGCATTTCTGAATAGTATATGTGAATGACATATTGTTGATCGGAAATAATGTAGAATTATTCTGCAAAGCATAAAGGAGTATTTGAAAGGAGTTTTTCAAAGAAGGACCTCGGTGAAGCTGCTTACATATTGAGCATCAAGATCTATTGAGATAGATCACACTACTAGGAAAAGGCCTACTAATGGCGCACCTAAATTGGTCATTAATGGCGCATTAGTGGTGCGCCATTAGTGACACGCCATTAGTATATTTTACTAATGGCGCACCACTGGTGCGCCATTAGTATCTGGTGTACTAATGGCGCACCAGTGGATGCGCCATTAGTATATACAACAAAGGCGCCATTAGTATACCTCCTGTGGGGCCATGTATACCAGTGCTTTGGCATACTAATGGCGCTGCGACAAGATGCGCCATTAGTAACCCGGCATACTAATGGCGCACTCTTTAATGATGCGCCATTAGTATCCTTTGGCATACTAATGGCGCCGTGATGTGATGCGCCATTAGTATGAATATTAGGTTTTTTATTTTATTTTCTGTTTTTTGCACAGGTTACAAAATGTATAATTGAACAAAATATAGATGACACAACAACAACAGATTCATCGAATACAATAGAAGATTAGTCTCTGAATACAATTCATCATATTAGTCTCTGAATACAATTCATCATATTAGTCTCCGAATTGAAAAGACCGAACAAAGATAGAACATTATATTACAAGTCTCGAGACCGCGAGTAGCGAGTTTGTCTTCACATTACAAGTCGATATCGATCATCTAAACTACCATCACATAGAAGAGAGCTGCGGTCAACACGATGAGCATCATCACGATGAAACTCGTCTTCATCCGGTTCCTCCAACGCTCCCTCCCCTCTCCCGCTAGATAGCGGGCGTATCTAGATTCGGCCTCGGCCCTAGTGGTGTACCCTTTGTAACTGTTATCGCTGAATCGGTGAACCTGTCTCCGACACTCCTCCCAGTCGTCGTAGACTCCGGGAACCTTACCCTTGTACCACGACATACGATGGCATCGCTATGCACTAGCCAAACGTAAACGTTAGTACCAATTCACAGACAATACATAAGCAATATATAAGTATGCAATGTAACGATCGGAAGAGAAAAGCAAGACATTAATAGCATCGATTATATCTAAGTTGAATGACTCTCAAACCAAAGAGACATACTACAAGTTCATTAAAGTTTAATTACAACATGAGCCAATCGATGTTTTAGAACTAGACACAAGACATCACCGCTTTCGACTCGACTCAAGGGACCGGAGGCGTGGATGAAGCCGCCGTCTATCATGGGACTCATGAAAGAGCAGGCGTTGTCGACCGCATTTGTAGCATTGTGTCGATGTCCTTTGTTGACGGTTGATTTACGAGGTACGAAGCGACATCTTGATGGATGATTTCCGCAAACTCCATTTGGATGCGAAAGAATTCTTGTCGATGTCCGCGTCTGGATTGCCGACACGCTCGCGGCCCAATCTTTGAGTTTACTCGGTAGCAGAAGTTGATGATGGTTCCGTACGATCGCCCGCATGTGATGGATGGCGTAGTAGGCACCCTTCTGACCGCCAGGCGGCTGCTTGACGCAGCAGAACGTCGTATTGTGGGAGAACACGTGCTTGCCGTACTTACGAATAGGCCTGGTGAAGGTGCCTCCAGATTGGGCGTAGCCGGGGAGAACATCATCAAGAACCTTCTTGGCATTTGTGTAGTATACCTTCGACTGACGGTCGGGGTCGAAATACGTGGCCATGGAATATTTGGGGCTTAGGAGGATGAGCATGCAATGTGTGTCACTGCAGAAAATACGGAATGTTAAAAGAAAAACGATCGAAATCTAAGAATTCATATGTTACGGGCGGTTGAGGGAGGACTTACTCGGGAAAGTCAGGCACGAGGAAGTTATCCTTATCTTGGTTTGCCAGAATGACGCCTTCGAGGTAAGAACTCGCGACTTGCCGGTCCCCTGCGCTGCCCAAGATCTTGGCACGCATGTAGAAGGGGTCGACTATCACGATGTCCGGGGTCTTGTCGCGAATGATCCGCATCTCCATACTCAGCGAAAATAGCCGAACGAAGGTGTAGTGCAGCGGATGAAGGTTCAACATAGCGTGGATGTCATCAAACCGCAAGACGATCATACGCCCGATGGAGTTATCCACAAAGCCCTTGCCCTCTGGCACCTTGGCCACGAAAACCGGGTATGCCACATCCTTCTCTCTGAGACGTCGCTTCTCCAAAGAAAGAACAACATCATGCAGACTCCGATAGCACCGGTTGCAGCATTGAGCATATTTGTCGGTAGCATCGCCCTACCCGCCACATGCACCCTCCTCGAGATATCCTCAGGTGAAGGTGGCCCGTCCTGAGCATGGATCGTACTCGGTGCCGGCTAGCCCGCACCCTTGTTAGTCTTTCTTTTGCGTGCCTCCTTCTTCTCCCGTAATGGGACCGAGTTACGCTCACCGACCGCCTTCTTGAGTGTGTTGGGGCTGATAATATTTCGCACCTCGCCTATCTCGAGGCTCGGTGAAGTCGGCAAATGGAGGCGTCTCCTAAGAGCTGAGCAGCGGGCGGCGCTGTTGCAACTTGGCTTCTACGTGGTACCAGCTAGATCGCGACGTCTTTTGTTGGGTTGGGTTCTTGAGAAGGAGGCCCCATGAAGTTGCCACCGTACCCATGATCGGCAAAGTCTCGATCGACGTGGGCAAATGTATCGTCGTCGTCGTCGTTCTGATCCTGTGCCATATGCATGTTTGGATCCAGTGGCATAGGGATGTCCGGCACCGTTGCGGCGGTCTTGCCATGGGGCCGACTTGGCAACGGCACGACTGGCGGTGTTGTCTTTGGGGTGGTGTCCCCCGCCCCCAAACGAATCTGGCTCTTCGGCCAAAGCAGGGGCCAGCTCAGCGGCCGAGGGTCATCACGTCATCATCGTCGGCCCCGACGGGTCGAATCGGAGGTAACACCTCGTCGCAGCTGGCAGCACCGAACCAGTTCAACCCTAAACAAGTTGGGTGGCATCTGGGTACCGTGGAACAAGGGTTGCCGGTTGAACGATTTTGCCCTTGGCGACATCGACCAACTCATTGTTCATGAAGTGCGGAGAGTGCACGGAACGTCGGCGGCGCCCTACGAAAACATGTAGGGCGTCGGGGATGCCGATCAAATGCAAGGAGATGAAGTCCTCGACCGAGAGAGGCTTAATTAGTTACCGTGATGATGGCGCCGAGCTCGGCTAATGTCGAGGCACCGCCAACGGCGCAAGCGTCTTGATTTGGAGGGGCCGCTTGTCGCAGAGGTGTCGGCGGCGTACACCGGTGCATTAAGCTCCGTGCTTGCGGCGTCGGAGACACCAATGCCGCCTCCGCCGGAGACACCAATGGCCCCGCCATCGCATTCTCGCGAGTTGCTGGCCGTGAAGCTAGGAATCGGGGGCGGCCCCTGTTGGCCGCCCGCAATCCACGCACTCAACCCCTGTATCAAGGTAGGCACAATGGCGGTGATCGTCGCTCCGAGTTGTTGTTGCACTTGCTCTTGGACAATCTCCAAATCCGCGCCACCTGTGCCTTGAGTTCTTGAACCTCGCGTGCCTGGCTTTCCGAGCTGGTCTTTTTCTCCTTCCGCACACCAAGGTATAGTATGACCCCATTTTGTGGACAAGCCTTTGCCGGCCACACGACCGGTGACGTCGGCTTCTTGAGCTTATCCTTGTTCTTCATTACATTCAACGCCCTATTTAGAGTGGTGTCCCAAGGGTTGCTCTTAGTCGACCCAGCGCCACTGCTTTCGATCGCTGCGGAAGGAATGTGAACCATTTAGAAATTTGGCTTCATTAATTAGAATGCAACCATATGGAGCTAATTACCCGGGGTGGTATTCCTTACGAGAACAACCTCAAGCGCCTCTGGTCTTGGATCCGTGGTAAGCTCCTTTGTTTTCGGGTCCTTCTTGTACGGGCCCCGACAAAGTTCCTGGTCCGCTTGTCACCGTATGTATCGAAGAGGCGGTAGGCCTTGCTCGGCACGCTCCGCGTCCTCCTTGTCCCATATAGGCTCCGCCACTCAGTAACCGCCGGGACCGAGTGTGTGTTCCCTAAGTTCAGCTCCGCATTTCTTTCCCCATCGACTTGATTGGGAGTTTGCGGTGCTCGAGCAATTGATCTTGAAGTCGTTGTAGTCATCTTCGATGATCAAAGGATTTTTCTCCTTGATCTTCTCATAACTCTCACCTTTCTCGATCATTCTCTTCACATTGCTTTTCCAAGTAGACAGGGCCTTGCTCATCTTCGTGAGGGCAGCATTGTTCACTTTATTCCCTTTGAGGCTTGTGTTTTCAAAAGCAGCGGGGACCTTGTATCGTTCGTGCAGCTTCGTGAAGAGGAGGTTGCGCAAATTCCCTCGGTCAGGATGCCTCAGGTTCTCGGTGTTGATCGAGATGGTGCTCCGGAGAATGCACCCGAGCTGAAGCGAGTACCCCTTGACTATTCGTTCGGGCGCCGTTGGATTCCCGTCGGAGTCCACTTCAGTAACTTCCTCCTTGAGGGTGCGGAGCAGTCGGCGCCGGTCCTTCCGTTGCCTCTTCTGTTGGCTGCCATGCATGCGTGCGCCGCCATCATCGATGGTGGCATCCTCGGCGGCACCATCGGTGGTGGCATCGGTAAGTCATCCTCGGCGGTACCATCGGTGGTCTCGGGATCGGTGGGGAAGGCGGCGTCCTCATACAAGTGAGGTTGTTCCTCCATCTCCGGGACAGCTCCTGAATGCCTTGCCGCCGAACCCCCGGCCTCATTGTTGTGGGCCATGTTTCTCTCTAAATAGAAACAAAGTTTGGTCAAAAAGTTGGTTATTGTCAAGGAACAAGATCATGGTCTCATCATTTAGGGTTTGTCGACACCGAGGCATCCTAAAATCTAAGCTTTTATCATTGAGGGTTTTTCGACGCCGAGGCATCCTAAAAGCCTAAGCTTTCATCATTTCGGTTTTTATCGACACCGAGGCACCCTAAAAGCCATGCATTAGTCACAAGTACGCCGGGCACTTGATCCTACTTAATTAACTACTAAGATACCCGGCCCATGCATTAGTCACAAGTACCCCATATGTCCTATTTTTAGCAAAGTCATGCTAAAATTCATGGAAAATTTCAGCATGACCTTTGCTGAAAATAGGACATATGGAGTACCGGAATTTGCTTTAACGGAAGTTAATCGACATTCCGGCAAACTCAAGGGCCTCTTGGGGTACCTGCAATATCATTATCCCCGCGTAATGAAGTCGCCAATGGGTCATTTTAGAAGATCACAAGTAGCATCATCACAAGTACAACATCATCTATAGCTTTATATTAACAAAGCATCAGCACATATACAAAAGACCACTTATGCCAACCATATGGTTTATATCAGATTCAGAGTTAGAAACAGGAAAAACCGGTGCTTCAAAGCCTACTGGACACAATTTACATCTATCAGTATGGGATGTCCTGACTAATTTCAAGTGTTCACAGGTGAACTTGTACCATGGATGAGCCTAGTGCTTCATTAGTCAACTGAACAAAGATAACAGGCATAACACCATACATAAAGTGATGAGCATACATACTCTTGTCCAAGCAAATTAACTGAATAGTATTGTGTCAAGTTCAGTTTGAAAATTCAATTCATCGCTTGAGTGATTTGACACCAAAAATTACTCCCAAAAATTACAATGACTGTATATTGACTGCATATATTCATCAGACAGGACTGAATTCAGTCAAGAAAACCTGTCAATTTCTATTCACTGCATATATTCACCGTACAGGTTGTCAAGTTCTATTTCAGATCAAGTTTCATTACAACACAAACACTATAATTCATCCGCTCACGTAAAAATTAATAATCAAAATCAAATTACAATAGGGGTCCTGTGTTTGACCCCATGATACATGCTATCCTGGATTATTCCTCTTCGAACAAACCATCATGCATCATTTTCTAACCAAGGCATAGCTCAGAAAACCACTTGCTCGACGAGTAACTAGCTGATTACCCCAAATCTCATGGTAAAATTAGCAAGGCAGAGCATTTCTCTTACATGCCCATAGCAAGAATGACACACTCAACTTCATTGCTTCAACCACATGGGCAACAGAGCAAATGTTGGAAGTTGACAATATACTTTAGATTCACACATGCTCCCTAATTATTTTGTCTCGTATCTTTAGATTATCTACTTTACTCACAATCATACACAATTCTCGACTAATTTATCACTTGAGGCCAGCATGAAACACACTCCTCCAAAAAAGCCTAAAATTCCACTATCATTGCACGTAAAAAGCCTAATATCCACTAGTATTGCCTCTAAGAAAGCCTTAAAAGTCCACTATTGTTGACAATCAAAATATGATATGAATTGTAAGGAGTTAATCGAAAAATGAGTGGTTGTTGGCATGAGGGAGTAAACTGATTGTTGGCACAAAAATATTGGTTCTGCAAACATGGAAACAGTCACAAAAATATTGCACTTGGTTTGTGTTGAGTTTTTTGCTTTCAGGGATTGGTTTGTGTTGAGTTGTTAACCTAAAGGTTCGGCATTTTGAATCTCCTTTAGCTAGTTTGAATCCATGGACTACCCTGTTAGATTGGGACTGAAGATAGGTACCTGCTTATCTTTATATTCCGTCACCAACAAAGGGCTTTTCCAAGAATAATATCCTGCATGAACATAGGTGAGAGGTTAACTAATCGCCTCAAAGGCATAATCAATGGTTGTACATGGAACAAATTGCACGAACATAGATAGGTTAACGGACTATTCTCAGAGCGCACTCACTAATCAAATGATGATTATAAATACAACAAGTGGCCCAAGCTGCCGCCTAAGCTATAGTTAATATGAAGCAAGACTCTCTGTAACAAAATGTTGAAAACGAATGTACAACCACATTTGCAAACTAAATTTCTTGAACCCCATACAGTCTCGAAAAATCTACTCCTATGCAAGCAAAGAAAAGAAACTGTGAGCCGCTTAAGGAATAGGAGACGTAAGTAGCATGTTAATTAAAACCATGGATAAGCAGGTGATGTTTTGCAGGTTTATGCCTATCTATCTATCCACCTATCAAACAAACTTGTCATGCACCAGTAATAAGAACCCTGGACTGATAAATATATGCTTATGAATCAAGCTATAAAAAACACATGGTCGCTTAACAAAATGAGAGACGTAAGTAGCATATTATGTTTTACAATTTCCAATTTCTACTTTGTAAAATATGAAGCCTCATACGATATACATTGTGATGCGCATGAGTGACAGTTCTAGCTCGAGGGATGTCCCGGTTTGTATAATTATTTCTTTAGTTGCCTATAGCTTGCTTTGGATGTGAAGTCCAGTACTTCACATATCATCGGTTTTCAAATTATGTTCATATTTGATGATAATTGTAGCATCATAAAATGCTTTCTATCTCCATGTTATCTCCAACATTGACAAAATATGAGCCTAAGTTACACCTCACTAGTGGAAATCTCAAGGAAGTTTCCATGTATGGTGGTAGTGTGTGTTCTGTTTATTTCTTGCAACCTATGCTTGTTTTTGTGATTGCTGTGTTTGGTTGAACACCATGTAGGTGAAGGGTTAAGACGAGACTTTTGTATTCTAGAATTACCAGATGAAAAAGCGAAAGACGACATAATTTGCTATTCAGCAAAATCTACAGTAATTTGACACGCAGTTGTTTATGAGAGGCAAACTAGCAAAAACCTGGCACGGCATGCAGACTACTATGGAATCATGAAACAACACGACAACAAAAACAAATCGACCAAGCACAATTTAGGTCAACAACACGAAGCACGACAACTTGGACAACCAAAACACACCAAGCACGACAACTCGGACAATGAAAACCATACTGAGAACCCAAAAAAACTGAGAAATTAGAGAGTGTTTCTCTTTGATTTCTCCACACCCTATCTGGTAGGCATATTATATCAATAATAATATGAAGAAGGAAAATAGCAAGTATCCAGATCATATTACATTTGTTCACGAGAGTTTCTAGATTACTAACATTGTACTGTAAATCTAGCTATTGACTCTTATAACATTGTACGATAAATAGCAAGCGGGCTTTGGAGGGGGAGCACAGCGGGTGGAGGCGAGGCGGACGGTGGGGAGGCAGGGAGCTTCGGACTTGGGGGCGGGGCTGGCGGGGAGGAGGCGGAGGGATGTGGAGGGCGCGGCGGAAGGGAGGAGGGAGGGAATGGGGAGGAAGGGTGGAGAGGGAGGAAGGAGGAAGGAGGAGAGGTACACAGGCGGAGTGCGGCCGGTCACGGAGGGCTGGCAGCAGTGGTGTGGGCAGGGAGAGCGGCGCCGACGTCGGGGCCTCAGCGGCGGTGGTTGGAGACGGGTGATGGGGACGACGGGCGCCCGGCGATGGGCGCAGGGCAAGGCGGCGGGCGGCCGAGAGGTGGGCGGGCCGAGGCGGCGGGCAGCGTCGGGAGAGGAGAGGGGAAGGAGATCAAAGGCGAGGGCGAGGGGATAGGTGTGGGCCGGGGAGGAAGTATGGATGGGGGCGGCACAATACTAATGGCGCACCACACCTCGGTGCGCCATAAGTACATCCATACTAATGGCGCACCTCACCTCGGTGCGCCATTAGTACTTTTTTTATTTCTCGCCGAGCCTACAGGTTATCTCCCACCTAACCTGATCCACATCAAGTTCCTCTACTAGCTCGGGACCGGTCAAGAGCCAGTTCTCACACCAGAGGTCCTGGGTTTGATTCCTGTGCTCCACAAAATTTTTTATGCATTAAAATGCTGTTTGATACTTACTTGTGTTTAAATATGTTCAAACTTGTTTAAATCATAACAGTAATATTTTTTATAAGACATTAATATTTTTTAAAAATATCATCAAACAAGAATGCCGGTGGAGCGGGAGGGTGCGGGGGTGCGGGGGTCCATGGAGGCGTTTGAGTAGGGGAGGTGCGGGGGTGTGGCGGTTGAGTAGGCGAGGGTGCGGGGTGGCGGCGGTTGAGTAGGGGAATCGAGGGTGCGAGGCGGTGTTGGCGGCGGCGGTGGACCGGATCTGAGGTGGGATAGCGATCGAGATGGAGGGGATCGAGTGTCCATGAAATTAAAAATATTCATGATAGTTCAAAAGTGCCCATGAAATACAAATCGAAATGAAGTCTACGATTTAAATACAATCGATCTTAGCTAGCAATCACTTCACAATCATCTTGCACTTCTTTTTCGCAAATGGAGTTCTTCTATGGAGCAGACGTCCTTTAGGTAGGGTGGTCCCGCTTCTTCTTGTGGTGTATGCTGCTACTTCATCATCGTCGTCATGTTCGATCCTCGGGTCGCCGTACTTGTCGAAGTCTTGCTCATTGGCTACTCCATCCATTCCGATGATCTTCCTTTTGCCTCTCCTCACGACAACACGACTTGGCTTTGGCGGGTCAAGAATGAAGAAGCATTGGTCCACTTGGGAAGCCGGTACCCATGGCTCATTTTTAGCGGTGACGCGTTTATGCCCACGGTCTTGGATTTGGCCGGGTATAACCATGGTGGTGAAATACCGGTCTTCTTTTATGACGTTCTTGGCCCATCCGACACGGAACATCGGGACCTTCTCTCCAACAGTAGCTCAGCTCCCAGATCTCCTCGATCCTTCCGTAGTATCTGTCCTTGTCGTTACCGGTGTAGGATTCCATCGTTACCGGAGTTACGATAACCATCGCTCTTCATGTCCTTGGCCTCGTGTAGAATGTGTAGCCGTTGATATCGTGACGCCTCATAGGTCATCGAGGTTGTGCTCGGCTACTGTGACAAGGAGAATATGAGTTGTTCTTCCGCGGAAGAATCCTCATGTAAAGGGTACTGATGAAGCTTCGCTTGAACCAACACGTGAAACATGAGTTGTGCTCTTTGAGTATATCTCCGTCCGTCCTCTGTTGGCCTCGGTCATTGTACGTCTTCTTAATAAAGGTTCTGTGCTCTACCACCCAAGGATCGACCACGTCTATGTGTTGTAGCGTGACTAGGTTTGCTCTTTCAAAGTCGTGAGTCGACCCTCGAAGTCGACATGCATTTCGGGCGACCCTCACGGTAACCCCATCCAAATGAGCCCGCCGAGGTGCCCGTTGACGGCGAGACCAACGGGGTTCTCGATGCCTAGATAATTCGTGCGATGAGGAGATGCACTCTTGGTCGAAAGCCCTGGCTATGCTTCCTTCTAGACGTGACATGTTGCGAACGTATCCTTTGATGACACCATTCATCCTTTCGAACGGCATCATGTTGTGCAGGAACGTCGGCCCGAGTTGGATGATATCCTCCACTATATGGACCAACAGATGCACCATAACGTCGAAGAATGCGGGTGGGAAGTACATCTCAAGCTCGCATAGTATCACCACGATCTCTTCCTGTAGCCTTCTGAGTTGCCTCACGCCAATCGACTTCCGAGAGATGACGTCGAAGAAGTTGCATAGGCCAAATAGCGTTTCACGGACGTGCATGTCCATGATCCCACGGATTGCAACTGGAAGTATCTGCGTGATCAAGACGCGTGATGTCGTGGAGACTTCATCCCGCTGAACTTCGCTTCATTGGGTCTAGGTATCTCGCTTATCTTCCCAGCGTAACCGTAAGGAAGTTTTACTCCTAGGAGGCAGGTGAAAAACTGCTCGATCTCCTCGACTTAGAGTGAAGCACGCTGGGAGGGTAGTCATTTCCGGTCTTCTTGGCCTTTTTGCCTTTGCGACGACTTTACGTGTCTGCTTAGCCTCATCATCATCATCATCATCATCATTAGCGTGAAGCTCCCCGCCGATGCCCATTGATTTCAAGTCCGCCCTTGCTTTCGCCCATCTTTGGTCCTCTCGGCATGTTGAGCAGGGTACCAAGCAGACTCTCGCACGTTCTTCGTGATATGCATGACATCAAGGCTGCGAGGCACACGGTGGATCTTCCAAGACGGCAAGTCCCGTAAAATGCAGACCTCGTTTTCCATACCTTGGCCAGCTCTGGCGCCTTTCGCTTCTTTCCGGCTCTGGCGCCTTTTGCTTCTTTCCGGCAGCGGGCAGTCTTTCCAATTTTCAACAGCTTGTCTATTTCCTCGTCGCTTCCTCATTGCAGGCGTTGGGGTTCGGTTTCACCATCGAACAGATCCTTGCGTTTCCTCCACGGGTCATCGCCGCGAAGCCACCTTTGATGTCCCATGAACACGGTTTTCAAGACCGGGATCTCTATCTAGCTGGCGATACGTTGTGTCATCCATGCACCTTACGCATCCAGAAAATCCGTGGACTACCCGCCTCATGAGATATCCGTGAATCGAGATAGTCGTGGCACCGTCGTGAGCGGTGCGGCTCTCATAGGGAAATATTCTTTCTGCGACGTCCCACGTATTGGCTGGCGTTTTCCACAGCGTGTCAAGCTCCTCTTTCAACAGCCCCAGATACAGATTGATGTCGTTCCTTGGTTGTTTCGGCCCTTCAATTAGCATACTCATGTGAATGTACTTCCTCTTCATGCACAACCGGGGAAGGTTGTACATCCACACAAACACAGGCCAGGTGCTATGTGTGCTTCTCTGGCTGCCAAACGGATTGACTCCATCGGTGCTCGCGCCCAACACGATGTTCCTTGGATCATTCCCAAATTCCGAGTCTTCGAAGTTCAACGCTTGCCACTAGCTCGCATCCTTAGGGTGACTCAACATCTTGTCTTTTTTATCTATCTCCGGATCATTTGCGTCATCTTCTCGCTTCTTCTCCTCCCTATCTGCGTACAACGCAGGAGCTTTGCTACCTTAGGGTCCGCGAAATACCGCTGCAGACGAGGAGTGATCGGAAAGTACCACACCACTTTTCGAGGAGCTTTCTTCCTCTTCTTGTATCGAGTGACGCTGCACACCGGACATATGGTAGACTCCGCGTGCTCGTCCCAATAAATGATGCAATTGTTCATGCACACATGGTATTTCACGGCGGTAAATCGAGAGGACACACGATTTTCTTCGCCTCCTCCAAACTGGTCGGGCACTTGTTCCCCTTGGGAAGACGTTCGTGCTGAATGACATGTTCTCGCCGAAGCATGCGCCGGTCATTTTGTGTTTTACCTTCATCTCCAGAGCCATGAGCGTTACTTTCAAAGCGGGTATCCTCGGGCCTGCATCCTTCATACAATGGAGTAACCGCGTCTAACTCAAGTTGATCCATCTTGGCTTTCTCTCGGCGGCAGCTCTGGCGTTATCCGCCCGCTTGAGAAGCAGCTCTTGAATATGAGGGTCCTGCACCCAGCCCATCGATGGTCGGCGTAAATGTCGCTCCGCCCGGCATCATCATCTTCATGATCATGCCCGCTGCCCCGCTCCCAAGATCTTCCTCATCATCATGTCCTGCATCTTCTACATGATGATCGTACAACATCACCGTCGTGATCATCTCCGGGATTCTTCGTCTTCTCGCCCGCCCGAGCCGCGGTGGTTGTCTTGCTGCCCTTCCTCATTTCTTGCCCGGCCCCCATGGACGACTTCGTAGTCATCTTCATCACCTTGCCACCGATAGCCATCCATGTAACCACGCAAGAGCGGTGGTCCCGCACCTGCCGGAATCCGGCTCCGCAATAAGGCTCTTCACTTGCATCTTCGACACGGACATCTTATCTCCGCCTCGTTCTTTTGAAGCATCTCGGCCTTCGTGGACCTCAAAAACCTATTCACGATGCCTTCGGTCATCGTGCAGACCATGGTCGCTCAAGAGGTAGAGCAAAAGCGATATTTTAGAACCAAACAAAAATTTGGCATGACTTTCCTAAAAATAGGACCAAAAGAATGCTTAATGCCAAAATTCTACCAAACGGAAATGAATCAACATTCCGGCAAAATATTGGCAACTATCGCATTTCAAATACCGGTACACCTCCAAACACAAACACATATGCAACACCACAAACATATGCAACACCACGAACATACATAGATCTAGCTAGGCCATAAAAAGTGCATGTGCACATTGTTGTAGGGAGAACAACATAAATATAGCTTCCCCTTACTTACCTATTAAAACAAGGTAATTTAACCACTTAATTTGAATGAATCTATGATGGAAATGAGGTGAAAAGAGGAGGCACCGAGACAAGGAGGAGGTGGAGAGAATGAAGTGGGGAGAAAGTGAGTGTGGGTAGGAGAGGCTGTCCAAAATATCTAGTTGCTGCCCACTTACTAATGGCGCACCAGCAATAAATGTGCCATTAGTAATCCAGGTTACTAATGGCGCAGCCTCTGGCGATGCGCCATTAGTAGTTTTGCAAACAAAAAAACTAATGGCGCACTGATCCGCAGTGCGCCATTACTAGTTTAAACTAGTAATGGCGCACGGTTGATCAGTGCGCCATTAGTAGTATTGCAAAAAAAGGAATAAAAAATATAATAAAAAACAACATTAGTGGCGCACATGCGGAAGGGTGCGCCATTAGTAGTTTCAACACTAATGGCGCACTTTATCTGGATGCGCCATTAGTATGTTTGGACAAAGCACTACTTCAAAAAAAAATTGATACTAATGGCGCACCCTTTGCCTGGTGCGCCATTAGTAGTTTCAACACTAATAGCGTATCAGCAAGTGGTGCGCCATTAGGGCGCACCAGCTGTCTGGTGCGCCATTAGTGTCAATCCCATCTATATCCCTTTTTCTAGTAGTGTCAAGACGCTTGATAAGTTTTTCAATAAGTACATACCTTGTCAAGATTTTGAAATAGTTCAAAATGGAACAGTCAAAGAAAGAGTTCTTGCACGTGGTCGCAAAGGTGTGAAATTGAGTAAAGACTCAAATCCCGACCACGGCAGAAAATAGAAAAGAGAATGAAAGTCATTCCCTATACCTCAGTCATAGGTTCTATAAAGTATGCTATGTACCGGACCTATTGTATACCTTGCTCTGAACTTGGGAAGGGAGTACAATAGTGATCTAGGACTAGATCACTAGACATTGGTCAAGAACATCCTTAGTGAGGACTAAGGAACTATTTCTCGATTATGGAGGTGATAAAAGAGCCTGTCGTAAAGTTACATCGATGCAAGCTTTTTACACCGATCCAGATGACTCTAAGTCTTAATCTGGATACATATTGAAAGTGGGAGCAATTAGCTAGAGTAGCTCCGTGCAGAGCATTGTAGACATAGAATATTTGCAAAATACATACGGCTCTGAATGTGACAGACCCGTTGACTAAACTTCTCTCACGAGCAAAACATGATCACACCTTAGTACTCTTTGGGTGTTAATCACATTGCAATGTGAACTAGATTATTGACTCTAGTAAACCCTTTGGGTGTTGGTCACATGACGATGTGAACTATGGGTGTTAATCACATACAGATGTGAATATTAGTGTTGAATCACATGATGATGTGAACTAGATTATTGAATCTAGTGCAAGTGGGAGACTGAAGGAAATATGCCCTAGAGGCAATAATAAAGTTATTATTTATTTCCTTATTTCATGATAAATGTTTATTATTCATGCTAGAATTGTATTAACCGGAAACATAATACATGTGTGAATACATAGATAAACATAGTGTCACTAGTATGCCTCTACTTGACTAGCTCATTAATCAAAGATGGTTATGCTTCCTAACCATAGACATGTGTTGTCATTTGATTAATGGGATCACATCATTAGGAGAATGATGTGATTGACATGACCCATTCCGTTAGCCTAGCACTTGATCATTTAGTACATTGCTATTGCTTTCTTCATGACTTATACATGTTCCTGTAACTATGAGATTATGCAACTCCCGTTTACCGGAGGAACACTTTGGGTGCTACCAAACGTCACAACGTAACTGGGTGATTATAAAGGAGTACTACAGGTGTCTCCAAAGGTACATATTGGGTTGGTGTATTTCGAGATTAGATTTTGTCACTCCGATTGTCGGAGAGGTATCTCTGGGCCCTCTCGGTAATGCACATCACTATAAGCCTTGCAAGCAATGTAGCTAATGAGTTAGTTACGGAATGATGCATTACGTAACGAGTAAAGAGACTTGCCGATGCTTGAGATTGAACTAGGTATTGGATACCGAGCGATCAAATCTCGGGCAAGTAACATACCGATGACAAAGGGAACAACGTATGTTGTTATGCGGTTTGACCGATAAAGATCTTCGTAGAATATGTAGGAGCCAATATGGGCATCCAGGTTCCGCTTATTGGTTATTGACCAAGAATAGTTCTAGGTCATGTCTACATAGTTCTCGAACCCGTAGGGTCCGCACGCGTAAGGTTTCGATGTGAGATATATTATGAGTTTATGAGTTTTGATGTACCGAAGGAGTTCGAGTCCCGGATGAGATCGGGGACATGACGAGGAGTCTCGAAATGGTCGAGACGTAAAGATCGATATATTGGACGACTATATTCGGAGTTCGGAAAGGTTCCGAGTGATTCGGTATTTTTCGGAGTACCGGAGAGTTATGGGAATTCGCCGGGGAGTATATGGGTCTTATTGGGCCATACGGGAATAGAGGAGAGAGGCCAGAAGGAAGGAGGCCTGCGCCCCCCCTCTGGTCCGAATTGGACAAGGGGCGCAGCCCCCTTTTCCTTATTCCTCTCCCCCTCTTTCCCCTTCTCCTACTCCCACAGGGGAGGTGGTATCCTACTAGGACTAGGGAGTCCTAGTAGGAATCCACACCATGGCGAGCCCCTCCTCAGGGCCGGCCTCCTCCCCCCTTGCTCCTTTATATACGGGGGCAGGGGGGCACCCCATGACACATAAGTTGATCTTCGTGATCGTTCCTTAGCCGTGTGCGGTGCCCCCCTCCACCATATTTCACCTCGGTCATATCGTCGCGGAGTTTAGGCGAAGCCTCGCGTGATAGAACATCATCATCGCCACCACGCCGTCGTCTTGTGGAACTCATCCCCGACACTTTGCTGGATCGGAGTCCGGGGATCGTCATTGAGCTGAACGTGTGCTGAATTCGGAGGTGTCGTACGTTTGGTACTTGGATCGGTCGGATCGTGAAGACGTACGACTACAACAACCGCGTTGTCATAACGCTTCCGCTTACGGTCTACGAGGGTACGTGGACAATACTCTCCCCTCTCGTTGCTATGCATCACCATGATCCTTGCGTGTGCGTAGGAAATTTTTGAAATTACTACGTTCCCCAACACTATCATCTTTCAACTTTGTTTTCTCTAGGAACATATATAAAACATAGGGAAGCAACAACATGAGCTATTGATCTACAACATTATTTGCAAAATACTATCAGGACTAAGTTCATGATAAATTAAAGTTCAATTAATCATATTACTTAAGAACTCCCACTTAGATAGACATCCCTCTAATCATCTAAGTGATCACGTGATCCAAATCAACTAAACCATGTCCGATCATCACGTGAGATGGAGTAGTTTTCAATGGTGAACATCACTATGTTGATCATATCTACTATATGATTCACGCTCGACCTTTCGGTCTCTAGTGTTCCGAGGCCATATCTGCATATGCTAGGCTCGTCAAGTTTAACCTGAGTATTCCACGTGTGCAAAACTGGCTTGCACCCGTTGTATTTGAACATAGAGCTTATCACACCCGATCATCACGTGGTGTCTCAGCACGAAGAACTTTTGCAACAGTGCATACTTAGGGAGAACACTTATACCTTGAAATTTAGTGAGAGATCATCTTATAATGCTAACGCCGATCTAAGCAAAATAAGATGCATAAAATATAAACATCACATGAAATCAAAATATGTGACATGATATGGCCATCATCATCTTGTGCCTTTGATCTCCATCTCCAAAGCATCGTCATGATCTCCATCGTCACCGGCATGACACCATGATCTCCATCATCTTGATCTATATCAATGTGTCGTCACATGGTCGTCTCGCCAACTATTGCTCTTGCAACTATTGCTATCACATAGCGATAAAGTAAAGCAATTATTTGGCGCTTGCATCTTATGCAATAAAGAGACAACCATAAGGCTTACGCGATTGCCGATAACTTCAACAAAACATGATCATCTCATACAAAAACTTATATCTCATCACGTCTTGACCATATCACATCACAACATGCCCTGCAAAAACAAGTTAGACGTCCTCTACTTTGTTGTTGCAAGTTTTACGTGGCTGCTATGGCTGAGCAAGAACCGTTCTTACCTACGCATCAAAACCACAATGATAGTTCGTCAAGTTAGTGTTGTTTTAACCTTCTCAAGGACCGGGCGTATGGAACTCAGTTCAACTAAAGTTGGAGAAACCGACACCGCTAGTCACCGTGTGCAAAGCACGACAGTAAAACCGATCTCGGCGTAAGCGTCTGGCGTAATGTCGGTCCGGGCCGCTTCATCCAACAATACCGCCGAACCAAAGTATGACATGCTGGTAAGTATGACTTATATCGCTCACAACTCACTTGTGTTCTACTCGTGCATATGACATCTACGCATAAAACCAGGCTCGGATGCACCGTTGGGGAATGTAGTAATTTCAAAAAAATTCCTACGCACACGCAAGATCATGGTGATGCATAGCAACGAGAGGGGAGAGTGTTGTCTACGTACCCTCGTAGGCCGAAAGCGGAAGAGTTAGCACAACGCGGTTGATGTAGTCGTACGTCTTCACGATCCGACCGATCAAGCACCGAACGCACGGCACCTCCGAGTTCAGCACACGTTCAGCCCAATGACGTCCCTCGAACTCCGATCCAGCCGAGTGTTGAGGGAGAGTTTTGTTAGCACGACGGCGTGGTGACAATGATGATGTTCTACCGATGCAGGGCTTCGCCTAAGCACCGCTACAGTATTATCGAGGTAGACTATGGTGGAGGGGGGCACCGCACACGGCTAAAAGATCAAATCAATTGTTGTGTCTTTGGGGTGCCCCCTGCCCCCCTATATAAAGGAGCAGGGGGAGGTGCGGCCGGCCAGGAGGAGGCGCGCCAAGAGGAGTCCTACTCCCACCGGGAGTAGGACTCCCTCCCTTCCTTGTTGAATTAGGAGAAGGGGGGAAAGAGGAGGGAGAGAGGAAGGAAGGGGGGCGTCGCCCCCTCTCCTTGTCCTATTCGGACTAGGGGGGAGGGGCGCGCGGCCCTGCCCTAGCCGCCTCTCCTCTTCTCCACTAAGGCCCACTATGGCCCATTAAGCCCCCAGGGGGTTCCGGTAACCCCTCGGTGCTCCGGCAAAATCCCGATTTCACCCGGAACATTTCCGATATCCAAATATAGGCTTCCAATATATCAATCTTCATGTCTCGACCATTTCGAGACTCCTCGTCATGTCCGTGGTCACATCCGGGACTCCAAACAACCTTCGGTACGTCAAAACTCATAAACTCATAATATAACCGTCATCAATACTTTAAGTGTGCGGACCCTACGGGTTCGAGAACTATGTAGACATGACCGAGACACGTCTCTGGTCAATAACCAATAGCAGAACCTGGATGCTCATATTGGCTCCCACATATTCTGCGAAGATCTTTATCGGTCAGACCGCATAACAACATACGTTGTTCCCTTTGTCATCGGTATGTTACTTGCCCGAGATTCGATCGTCGATATCTGAATACCTAGTTCAATCTCGTTACTTGCAAGTCTCTTTACTCGTTCCGTAATACATCATCCCGCAACTAACTCATTAGTTACAATGCTTGCAAGGCTTATAGTGATGGGCATTACTGAGTGGGCCCAGAGATACCTCTCTGACAATCGGAGTGACAAATCCTAATCTCGAAATACGCCAACCCAACAAGTACCTTCGGAGACACCTGTAGAGCACCTTTATAATCACCCGGTTACGTTGTGACGTTTGGTAGCACACAAAGTGTTCCCCGATGGCGGAGTTGCATAATCTCATAGTCATAGGAACATGTATAAGTCATGAAGAAAGCAATAGCAGAATACTAAACGATCAAGTGTTAAGCTAACGGAATGGGTCAAGTCAATCACATCATTCTCCTAATGATGTGATCCCGTTAATCAAATGACAACTCATGTCTATGGCTAGGAAACATAACCATCTTTGATCACCGAGCTAGTTAAGTAGAGGCATACTAGTGACACTCTGTTTGTCTATGTATTCACACAAGTATTATGTTTCCGGTTAATACAATTCTAGCATGAATAATAAACATTTATCATGAAATAAGGAAATAAATAATAACTTTATTATTGCCTCTAGGGCATATTTCCTTCACGATATGGCAACCTTTGCCTGATCCCTCGGTACCCCTCGCCTGCGCTGGCTTCATTAACACCAAAGAGGAAACAAGGATAGCAGCCTTGGTGCCACTGGCGCCCTTTGGCGTCGATCGTCATGGCTCACGTCACGAGAGCCTCGTGAGGTTTGCCCCGCCTTGATATCTCCGCTCCTCGTGAGCCTGCTTGACTAGGCCACTCCTGAGAAGGTCTTGTGTCGTCCGCCTCGCGAGGGTCTTGGATGCCTGGTTGATGAAGATGGGCCGTATGACCTGCTGGCTTAGCCACGCTGCTGGCCGCAGGCAGGCAAGTCTGGGGACCCCCGTTCCCAGAACGCCAACACCTTCAGGTCCATAGTTATTAGCTAGATGTCTTCTTCTCTCTCTTTGAATCTCAATACAAAGTTCTCCTTGATCTTCTTGGAGATCTATTCGATGTAATTCTTTTTGCGGTGTGTTTGGCGAGATCCAATGAATTGTGGGTTTATGATCAATATTATCTATGAAAAATATTTGATTCTTCTCAGAAATCTTTTATGTATGATTTGTTATCTTTGCAAGTCTCTTCGAATTATCAGTTTAGTTTGGCCTACTAGATTGATCTTTCTTGCAATGGGAGAAGTGCTTAGCTTTGGGTTCAATTTTGCGGTGTCCTTTCCCAAAGGTGTTAGGGGCAGCAAGGCACGTATTGTATCGTTGCCATCGAGGATAAAAAGATGGGGTTTATATCATATTGCTTGAGTTTATCCCTCTACATCGTGTCATCTTGCCTAATGTGTTACTCTGTTCTTATGAACTTAATACTCTAGATGCATGCTGGATAGCGGTCGATGTGTGGAGTAATAGTAGTAGATGCAAAATCGTTTTGGTCTACGTGTCGCGGACATGATGCCTATATACATGATCATGCCTAGATATTCTCATAATTATGCACTTTTTTATTAATTGCTCGACAGTAATTTGTTCACCCACCGTAATACTTATGCTAGCTTGAGAAGCCACTAGTGAAACCTATGGCCCCCGGTTCTATCTTCCATCATATAAGTTTCCCATCTATTTTACTTTGCAATCTTTACTTTCAATCTATATCATAAACATACCAAAAATATTTATCTTATTATCTCTATCAGCTCTCACTTTTGCAAGTGGCCGTGAAGGGATTGACAACCCCTTTATCATGTTGGTTGCAAGGTTCTTATTTGTTTGTGTAGGTGCGAGGTGACTTGCGTGTAGTCTCCTACTGGATTGATACCTTGGTTCTCAAAAACTGAGGGAAATACTTACGCTACTTTGCTGCATCACCCTTTCCTCTTCAAGGGAAAACCAACGCAGTGCTCAAGAGGTAGCAGCAGGGAGGTACCAAAGTAATCCAGGAGTGGATCACTGGACAGCGGTCAAGAACATCCTGAAATACCTGAAAAGGACTAAGGATATGTTTCTCGTATATGGAGGTGACAAAGAGCTCGTCGTAAACGGTTACGTTGATGCAAGCTTTGACACTGATCCGGATGACTCTAAGTCACAAACCGGATACATATTTTTATTGAATGGTGGAGTTGTCAGTTGGTGCAGTTCCAAGGAGAGCGTTGTGGCGGGATCTACGTGTGAAGCGGAATACATAGCTGCTTCGGAAGCAGCAAATGAAGGAGGCTGGATGAAGGAGTTCATATCCGATCTAGGTGTAATACCTAGTGCATCGGGTCCAATGAAAATCTTTTGTGACAATACTGGTGCAATTGCCTTGGCAAAGGAATCCAGATTTCACAAGAGAACCAAGCACATCAAGGGACGCTTCAATTCTATCCGCGATCAAGTCAAGGAGGGAGACATAGAGATTTGCAAGATGCATACGAATCTGCATGTTGTAGACCCGTTGACTAAGCCTCTCTCACGAGCAAAACATAATCAGCACCAAGACTCCATGGGTGTTAGAATCATTACAATGTAATCTAGATTATTGACTCTAGTGCAAGTGGGAGACTGAAGGAAATATGCCCTAGAGGCAATAATAAAGTTGTTATTTACATTTTCTTATATCATGATAAATGTTTATTAGTCATGCTAGAATTGTATTAACCGGAAACTTAGTACATGTGTGAATACATAGACAAACAGAGTGTCACTGCGATGCCTCTACTTGACTAGCTCGTTAATCAAAGATGGTTAAGTTTCCTAGCCATAAACATGAGTTGTCATTTGATGAATGGGATCACATCATTAGAGAATGATGTGATTGACATGACCCATCCTTTAGCTTAGCACTTTGATTGTTTAGTTTATTGCTATTGTTTTCTCCGTAACTTATACATGTTCCTATGACTATGAGATTATGCAACTCCCGAATACCGGAGGAACACTTAGTGTGCTATCAAATGTCACAACGTAACTGGGTGATTATAAAGATGCTCTACAGGTGTCTCAGATGGTGTTTGTTGAGTTGGCATAGATCGAGATTAGGATTTGTCACTCCAATTGTCGGAGAGGTATCTCTGGGTCCTCTAGGTAATGCACATCACTATAAAGCCTTGCAAGCAATGTGACTAATGAGTTAGTTGCGGGATGTTGCATTACGGAACGAGTAAAGAGACTTGCCGGTAACGAGATTAAACTAGGTATGATGATACCGACGATCGAATCTCGGGCAAGTAACATGCCGATGACAAAGGGAACAACGTATGTTGTTATGCTGTTTGACCGATAAAGATCTTCGTAGAATATGTAGGAACAAATATGAGCATCCAGGTTTCGCTATTGGTTATTGACCGGAGATGAGTCTCGGTCATGTCTACATAGTTCTCGAACCCGTAGGGTCCGCACGCTTAACGTTCGACGACGGTATGTATTGTGAGTTATGTGATTTGATGTACCGAAGGTTGTTCAGTCCGGATGTGATCACGGACATGACGAGGAGTCTCAAAATGGTCGAGACGTAAAGATTGATATATTGGAAGGTTATGTTTGGACACCGGAAAGGTTTCGGATAGGTTCGGGCATTTTTCGGAGTACCGGGGGTTACCGGAACCCCCCGGGGGGTTAATGGGCCTTCATGGGCTTTAGTGGAAGAGAGGAGGAGGCGACCAAGTGGAGGGGCGCACCCCCCAAGCCCAATCCGAATTAGGAGGGGGGCCACCCCCCTTTCCTTCTCTCCCTCTTCCTCTTTCCTTCCCCTCCTAGTTGGACCAGGAAAGGGGGGAGCCTACTCCTAGTAGGAGGAGTAGGATTCCTCCCTTGGGGCGCACCCCATGAGGCCGGCCGGCCCCCTCCTCCACTCCTTTATATACGGGGGGGGGGGGGGGCACCCCATAGACACACAAGTTTATTTCTTAGTCGTGTGTGGTGCCCCCCTCCATAGATTTCCACCTCGGTCATATTGTCGTAGTGCTTAAGTGAAGCCTAGCGTCGGTAACTTCATCATCACCGTCACCACGCCGTTGTGCTGACAAAACTCTCCCTCGGCCTCAGCTGGATCTAGAGTTCGAAGGGACGTCACCGAGCTGAACATGTGCAGATCGCGGAGGTGTCGTGCATTTGGTACTTGATCGGTTGGATCGCGAAGACGTTCGACTACATCAACCGCGTTACTTAACACTTCTGCTTTCGGTCTACGAGGGTACGTGGACACACTCTCCCCGCTTGTTTCTATGCTTCTCCTAGATAGATCTTCCGTGATCGTAGGCAATTTTTTTGAAATATTACGTTCCCCAACACTACGCTTGTCGGTGGAGAATTGGGGAAGAAAAAGGTTTATAGTCTATGACAAATGAGTCCCATAAGTAGGGAAAGTTTGGAGGCTCTGTGTTTGCCAATTTTAGTTTACGGGTTGCCTTGGTAGCCTCCAAAATAATATGGAGTGTCCTTCATAGGCGTTTCAGAGGCTACATATATGGCAACTCTGCTAGTAGAGTCGCTATGAGAGAGCTTTCATGAAGCTTCCACTCACGGGTAACATTGCTCATGCTCGCATTAAGGAATTTTGTCACAAGCTACAATCCTGGGCACGTGGATATCCATTGATTCCACCATGCCTAATCACATCAAGCAGTTTTTGACAGCCTGATTTCCTCTCTCCACCAAACTCCAAACTGGATCTACAGTCACAATTTAATTAAATTTCACATCATGTTCATCAGTAAAAACTAGATTTCAGCAATATATAAGTGAAAAGGGGTGTGAGAATTAGTAACATGGAATGTTCCACATATGCAACAACTCTGCACCAGGTCACTAATTGCACAACTAGAGGCTATTTGCTTTGTTGTCAATATTTGGCATGCCAACGTTTGACAGATCTAACAAATTAGCTACCAATTGGTTGTCTACCAATTTCTCTTTCCAATCTCATAAAAGTCACTAACTTTAGACAACTATCCTCGTACACCCCTAGTGTAGGTGGTAGATCCTACTTCTATCTTTTGTGGGAGTTCCTTGTGGATGTGTATACATATATTAGATTTTATTTTATTTTTGAGGAGAAGATGAGGTTTTAGATCGTTTAGCCATATGACAGTGTCGGTGTGAAAACAAGTGTCGGTGTCAAACCGACAAATCTCGGGTAGGGGGGCGAGCTGTTAGATCGGATCGATGGGTAACAGGAGAAGAACACACATCAGATTTATCCAGGTTCGGGCCCTCTCTATGGAGGTAAAACCCTACGTCTTGCTCTTGTTTACATTATGAAGGTATCGAAGTACATAGTTGATCTACGTCGAGATCGTACGTTGTGGTCTAAACCCTAATGGCATGATGGATGAATGAATGCCTTCTACGGACGAAACCCCCTGGTTTATATAGGCACCAGGGGTATCTAGGGTTTCACATGATGGTTATCCTCTAAGGATTTACATGCCGAATCTAAATATACTTGAAGTACACACCAAGTCTCTGGTTGCCATGCTTCAAAGGTCTCCTGAATCTTGCTTCCCCAATGGGCCAGTAGTCTGTTCCATACATTAGGCCAGCTGGGCTAGGACCCCCTAGTCCAGGACACTGTCAACAAGGCATCACAAGCAAAGAAGGGGAGGTTGTCAAGCAGTGGTGGGGCTTGACGGAGGTTGTTAAGGGTGTAAAGCAGAGTTGAAGGGGCTAAAAGGACAAAGTCTACTTAAACTTTGATAATCTTCTAAAATTTAAATTAAAAATTAATGGTATTTTTCACATAATTTCTACAAGATAGGGGGGCATAGCCCCCCTTGGCCCTAGTGAAGTTGTGCCACTGTACTATGCCTCTCTGTTATCTTCTTAAGTATGTGCTGCCCTTGACAAAACTAAGAAACCCCCAGCTTTTGTTTTCATATATATATATATATATATATATATATATATATATATATATATATATATATAGAGAGAGAGAGAGAGAGAGAGAGAGAGAGAGAGATTGCACTTGCAAGCCATCACAAAATATAGAAAGACGTCAAAGGGAAATTAGCAATTTTGTGTGGGACTTATGATTTCACAACTACATTGGATAGTTTTATAAGAAAGACAAAATAAAAACCATAGTCGAGTACTTATATAATTTGTTTGCGTCACATTTTTAGTGTCCCTCTCGACTTTTGTACAATAAGCCACTCAGCTGCTTCAGAAATTTCCCAACTTGGCGTCTCTCCTATTATGCTCGCTTCATGTGTTCATGTATTTGTGGTTTTTGAGTCAATTTGGCCTCATGAATTTTCGCTCTAACATAATTGCTAAATCACAAGATGCTATTGTACTCCACAAACAATAAATGCAAATAGTCATTGCTTAATTGTAGTACTTACACACAAACACAAGGCATTCATCACGAACAGGCGCATGCACAATACCATTATTTTTATTCCAGCACTTGGTGATCATCTCTCGGGGGTGCAGTGCACCAAAACCTGATCGACTGAGTTCACGTATACTACATGATGGGGAGAGGAGGGGCCAATGGTGCCGGCCAGAAAGGGAACTCAGACTCGGGCCCAAAGCTTGCCGAAGTAAAACAATACCGCTGCTTGCTATAGAAGTAGAGAGCAGTGATGACGACGGCGATGACGACTATGGTTGCCCCGACGGTGATGCCGGTTATGGCTCCACCCGACACATGGCGGTGCTGCCGTGGTGGCTTCTTATAACACCCTGATAATTAAGCTACAGTGATCCACTACTAATGGTGATATGTCATCAAAATTACTGTTGCTAATCCTCACTTGATCCCAAACACAATTCAAATTCAAGTTTAAATCAAAGTCAAATAATGAAAGTTCCCAAACATGAAAACACAAATGTTCAAAATGTGGCAAATAATCCATATATAATTGTCGTGGAGAAACCAACATTTTATAAAGTCCTTAATTGCCCTAAAATAATTAAAACAGCGGCTAAAAGAATTATTTAAATGCTTTTAAATAATAAAAATTTCAATGTATTTTATTTAAATACTAAATCTAATGTGGTTGTGGCCCAATTTATAATACTAATTTAGGTTCTAGATTTATATTTTATAAAACTAAAATAATATGAAAAGAAAATGGAAAAGAAAAACAAAAAATAAAAACAAAAAAAGGGCCAGGCCAGACTGGGCCCTAGGCCACAATGGCTGGCCCAGCCGACCCAGCCCACTCCCCACGGGTCGTCTCCTTCCCTGCACTGTTCGGCCGACCGGGCACACGCCCAGCAGTGGCCGCCCGACCGCCTCGCCCGGCCTAGCCAGAGGAGGGATAAGGGCGCCGACACCGTGCCTCCTCGATCCCTCTCCCACTCGCCCGCTCGATCTCCCTCTTCTCCCTCACCTGCGCTCTTTCCCTCTCCAGATCCGCTCACGCCCGACGCCACAATGCCATGGCCGCCGTTGCCCTTGTGCTCCCCGTCGCCTACGAGCCCCACTAGCGTGTCCAGGAGCGCCACCGCTTCCCGCCACTTTGACTGCAGCCACGCGCGCGAGCTGGAAGGCACACCATCGCCACACGTCGTCGTCTTCTTCCTCGTCGGCCCCGGCGCCTTCTCCGTCGACTCCGACCGCCCGGTTGACCCTAAGGGCGTGTTTGGAAGTCCTCCGCGTCGCTCAACTCCACAGCTTCTCGGCAGCGCTCCTAACTCTAGCTCGAGCGAGAAGCCACCAGCGTTTGGACGTGCGTCCAGCTTCTCTCCACGCTAGGCGGGCTGGCAGCCTGCTTGGATGGTCTAAAGCCCATCTAACTCGAGAGGGAAAGAGGCCTTAGGCCTGCTCGGGAGAGGAGGAGAGAGACTGGGCTTGGCCCGATTCGAGGCGAGCATCAGGATGTGTTTCACATTGCTGATCCAACCATCAAGAGGACCGCGGGCGATAAAAGAATCGAGATGGCACGAACCGGTATGACAATTCACTTGGCGGTGGCATCACGCCTAATTTGACGAACTCCGCGTTTCAGAGGATTCCGTGAAGCTGCGAAAACCCAACTCCATCAAATTGCACTCTGACTCGTCTGACTTCTTGAAGCTGGCTCCACGAAGCTAAACCGTTCGGCCTATTTTCTGGCGAGAAGTTCCTGGAGTGCGGAGCGTGGAGGACTTCAGAACACGCCCAATCCCCAACGGGCCACCTTCTGCCCCCGCGGTGAGCACCGCATCCATCCCCCTCTCCCCGTGCTCTCTTTCGTAGCCGTAGCTCGCCCCCATCGCGCTCGTGCTCCCGCCGCGATATCTGGAACATATCAAGTGCATCATCATGACCATTCACGATGGAGTAATAATTATCCAATAATTGGCATATTATTATTATTTATTTGTGAAAATTTAATTGACATATTATGATATCATAGTTAAGGCCAATACATTTTTATCCAAGATTCCAAGCATTGCCTGACTGAGATTTAACTTTCATGCTCTCATCAAGGTAATATCACTTGCTTGAGATATTAAACCATTTAATTTTCCATTTTAATACATAAGAAGTCAATAGACTGGACAACACACATCTAGATGAAGTCTACCTTTGGTTAGCCTCCACATGTCACAATCCTCATCCTCATAAACTCATCCATCGGCCAAAGCATGTGCTGTTGCATAAGACACATAGGGCCATGTGTAAAGTAATTTTGTAAAACGATACTGATTTTGTTTCAAATTAATTGAAGCTCTAGTTTTATACCGAGTTATTTTCTTAAGTTTCATCAAACCGATAGGGAGATATATCAATAGTTAAAACATCAAATTTATTCCGTTATAAAATAGACTTGATGTTTTTTTTAGTAAAATAGATTCAATGTTCTAGGTATTAACACATTTACCTGTGGACTTGGTCAAATATAGAGACGTTTGACCTATAATAACAAAGCTAGAACTTTGAAATGGAGGGAGTACTTTTTCTAGTTGCAAAAAAAAAGCAATCTAGATCTAGATATGTCAACGTGTGTGTGTCTATATATATATATATATATATATATATATATATATATATATATATATATATATATATATATATATATATATATATTATGTGCATGCAATTTTTTGGACAAAAATACCAACTTTGCTTCTGTGTAAAAAACCAAGGTCAACATATACTTTTTCTAGAAAAAAATGGTATCCGGTTCTATGTTTTCATTAAGTTCAGTGTATAATTTTGTCCAAAAAAATGTTTGTGGAGGAAAACACCAATTTATATCCCTCTGAACATGGATTTTTTTTCGTTGTTGAGGGAATTTTGACAAGTCATATGAGACTCGACATTATATGTATGTTTGATACTCTTGAGTTCTTTGCATTTTTTATATCGATTTCTTTGTGATTTCATCATTTTGTTTCGTTTCCTTTGACCTTTATTTTCAACAATTCCTTAAAAAAATACTACTCCGTCGATCCGAAATAAGTGACAAAGTTTTGAATTGATATAAAAAAGTGTCACAGTTTTGAATTGGATATAAGAAAAAGTGTCGCAGTTTTGAATTGGAGTTAGTCCAAAATCGTGACACTTATTATGGATCAAAGGTACTCCCTCCGACCCACCATAATAGGCTGCAAACTTTGTTTTTTGAGACAATAATACAAAATCACTAATTAAGGAGTACTCGTTGCAAAGAACACTCCACTTTCGTAGATCGCGACAAGTGGCGCACATGCAGCGTGCCACTTGTCGCAACCTGAGAGTTTTCCTTTTTTCATAGATCTGTTTATTTAAAATGTTTTATCTTTTAAACCGTGCGTCCAAATCTCGAACCGTTTTCATCATTGGATTCCTCGCGTCGAGATCTTCAAAACTAGATCCTATGTTGATAGGTTTTGACGAACTTTTTTTCACGAAAAAAACCGGATGAAAAAACCAGGCGAAAAACCAAACCGGGAGCACGGTTTTTTTTCCTTTTCGAAAGAGGCACGCCCGTGCCTTCCGTGAAATCACAACCGTGCCTTCCGTGGAAGCAAAACCGTGACTCTCGTGGAAGGAAAAAAAAACAGAAAACACTTTTTTTTTTCCGTTTCCGAGAGGCATGGCCGTGACTTTCGCGAAAGCACAACCGTGCCTCTCGCGAAAGCAAAACCGTGACTTTCACGAAAAAAAAGAAAACGCGTATTTTTTTCCCTTTTTGAGTGGCACGGCCGTGACTCTGGCGAAAGCACAACCGTGCCTCTCGCGGAAGCAAAACCGTGACTCTCGTAAAAGAAAAAAAGAAAAAACGCGTTTTGTTTTTCCTTTCCGAAAGGCACGCCCCTGACTCTCGCAAAGCACAACCGTGCATCTCGCGAAAGCAAAACCGTGACTCTCGCGAAAGAAAAAAAACAGAAAACTCGTCTTTTTTCGTTTCTGAAAGGCACGGCCGTGACTCTCGCTAAAGCACAACCGTGCCTCTCACGGAAAAAAACTGTGACTTCCGCAAAAGAAAAAAAATGTTTTTTTCGCGCAAAATGTTTTTTTTTTATGAAAAGCTAAGGAAGACCGTCAGAAAACCAAAATGTCAGAAAACCCCGAAAAAAACCGTTTAAAAAGCCGAAAACGCGTGCGGAAAAATAAAAAAACAAAATCCGAAGAGAGCATCCAGAACACAACACGTGTCGAATGGCTAAGATCACGCCAAGTGATGTTGATCGTTGCGAGGCTCTCGAAGGAGTGCTCGTTAACTAGTTGCTTCCGACAATAAATAGGCTGCAAACTGAAATAACACAACAAATGGAGAGAGAGAAGCCCATCGATTACGACCCAAAGCGGTTCCGGCCCACTGCATTCATCACCGTCCAACCGCACAAGTTAGGACGGGTGTCCCGATCCAACGTCTGCACGACACCGGCTCAGTCGATAAAGGCAGCGCCACTCCCCGTCGCCTCGGGAAGCTTCCGGACTCCACGCGAACCTTGATCTCCTCTCCTTCCTCCCCTCGGGCGGCGCAACTCCCCGATCGATCCTCCCCGCCCGCGGTAAGCTTCGCTCGATTTGCTCGGTAGCTTGGTTCCTTGTGATCATCCGTCTGATATACTTTACCTAATCACCGCGATGTATTCCTGATCCCGGATTTCGTGTGATCCCCGAGGAAATTTAAGCAGTTTATATTCCAAAATTATTGCCGGTCCTGATTGACGATTCCGCTCATGATAGAAGATGTAAGTGGATGATGGATTGCGGTTGTAATCGCGTCTCAGATCTGTTGGTTCGTTAGACCGTCTGGATAGGTCTGATCTCTGAAGCAAATTCGGCGCAGCAGCGTTATATAGTGTAGTCGTTGCTCTGAATTTTTGGGTGCCAGTGTTCATGTTCATCCATGCGCATAATAGCTGTGGGGGTAGCCGCTGTTTCATTGTAACCTGTTTGTCATTCCCTTGTGTTGATTCGAGAAAGTATTCTTGATCTCCTAAGAGACACTCCCACGGGCCTGATAGGTTGGTTAACTGTCGGGGACTTAAAAGTCCTGTTCGCCCTCTGACCCTGCGGGCCTGACAGTGTTAGTCTTTTGGATGATAGCTTGTGCTCGCTATTGGTTTTTCTATACTTCATGAAGATCAGACAAAATAACTGAAATCTGTAGTGAACTATCCCCGCGAAGTCATATAAGTTACTTTTAGAAAGGTAATTATATAAACTTGTGTTTTGGTGCCATCTCTTGCAATTAATGTTTGCATCAATGTAACTATATATTATGATTAAATTTTAAATGAGAAAACATGTGATGATGAAGTGATGACATCTTGTACAATGGACAAAATAATGATGTTTTGAGCGCGAAGCGATCATTACAATCTTCTCACTATTCTAACATAGATTATCCCTTCAAGTTAGTGCTTGATGGTTAGGTTATGCCTTGCTTAATCTTCATTGCGGCAAATAGGCTAGTATGGTCATTTTGTGGCTCATGGAATTGTTTTAGTAATAATGCTTTATGGTTTTATTATAGACCAATATGAGGAGAGGCTACAGCTACAGCCCATCCCCACCACCAAGAGGCTACAGGGGAAGGGCCCGTAGCCCAAGTCCCCGTGATCGTTATGATGGTCGGGGTAGAGATCTCCCAACCAGTCTTTTGGTCAGGAACCTTCGTCGTGACTGCAGGTAAGGTTTTCACAGAACTTCCCAGGCTAGTACTAGCATGTGTATTTATATTTCTGCAATTTCTTACCTAAATTCATCTTGGCGTTAAACATGTTCAGAAAGTATGGTAAATGCATCTATGACATTCTATCCTCATTTTGTTTTGATGAAGAAATGTGTGTTCATTTCAACTAAGATAGTTTTGTAAGTCTAGTAGTATATACATTTAGTTTAAAATATAGCTTGGTGGTATAATAAAATAAGCCCTTCTTCGGTTGTTGCCCCGTGCCTTTCCATGTGGGGGATTCAGCATTAATGAGGCATCAATTTCAAAATGCATCCAGGAATAAGCAATTTGTTATATGTGTTAGCTAAACTTTCTCCTAGGCCAAACTAGCATCCATTTTTGTATCCGGTGTATTATTTGTGGGATTTCTTACCTAAACTCACCTTGGTGTAACACATTCAGAAAATATGGTAAATGCATCTTTGACGTTCTATCCTCATTCTATTTTGAAGCATGGATGTATTCATGTTCAACTAAGGTAGTTTTTTAAGTCTATACATTTAGTTTTGAATATAACTTGGTGGTAATAAAATAAGCCCATCTTCGGTTGTTACCCCATGCCTTTCCATGTGGGGGATCGGCACTAACCAATAGGGATCAACATCAAAATGCATCCTTGAATAGGCATTAGTCATATGTGTTGGCTCTTGCTATCTGCTGCTTAACTGGCTTTCGTCGGTGCCTATCTTGCTGTTTCTTATGTTATCAATTTTTATTCTTTCCATGTATGTGATGTGAGTTTCTTCTTTCCTCCTACCCTTTTAACTCATCATCAATTATGAATGCAGGCCAGATGACCTTCGCCGGCCATTTGCACAGTTTGGTCGTCTTAAAGACGTATATATTCCAAGGGATTACTATACTCAGTAAGGCACTCTATTTAGACTTCTTCATTGTCCATTACAACTGCAGATATTAGCAATTTTTTGCAGTAACATACTGCCATATCCATATTTGCTATTCGAGCTTTTAGGATAGCACATGCCGCTGTAGTCATAGGATAAACCACCTCGCAAGATAGTTGTTTGCAATATGGTTGTATCAGCGTACATTAAATACTTTTGTGAACCCCTTGGAATTAACAGTGGAAGTAATCTTTTGAAGACAAGTGTTAAGAGTACTGTTGAAGAGAAGGAAAGATAGAGAAGTTGCAAGTTAAGAAACATGCAGTTAAAGATTATTGTTGAAGAGAATGGAAGAAATAGAGACTTGCAAGTTAAGAGACATACAAATGCAACTAAGATCACTATTGAAGAGAACGAAGATATAGTTACAGGTTTAAGAGATTTGCAAGTGATCATGAAGAGTTCGAAGTCTGTATTAGAACTCTTATGAAGTGCAAGGTCAGCAGCCGAGTGCACTTTTTACTTGTTTTACTTAATCTGCGTGTGTCTTTGACTATTGGAAGTTGACACTGGTTTGGTTGCTGTGTACTACTTTGAAGAAATTCTGTTACATTGCTCGGGACCATAAGCTTTTAGCCCTTTTTAAGGATGGATATGATCTTTCTACTTTGTTGGGTCCGTTGCAGGGAGCCGCGCGGATTTGGGTTTGTGCAGTACTTTGATCCCAACGATGCGGCAGACGCGAAATACTACATGGATGGACAAGTCATTCTTGGTAGAGAAGTTGCAGTTGTTTTTGCACAGGAGAACAGAAAGAAGCCTGCTGAGATGAGAACCAGAGAAAGGTTTGCTGCTTGTTTCTTTGCACCCACACGTAGCTTGTCATTAGTTCAACTCCAAATGCTGGCCACTCAATTGACTATTTGTTTGCACATCCTGCAGTAGCAGAGGTCGGTCTTACGATCGGCGGCACTCTCCTTCCCCAAGGGGGCGGCCGTCTTACCGTGGCCGAAGCTACTCAAGGTGTGCATGCTCTTCTTTCCAGCTTTCAGTGTAGCTGCTGGAGACTTTAATACAGTACGATTCTTGATCTTTTTCTTGACCTAATGATACGCTGAACCTGCCGCCATTTGACAGGTCTCCATCACCTCGGCCTGCAAGGCGGAGGTTCAGAGACGAGTCCCCCTCGCGCTCCCGCTCGCCTGTGGACAGCGGATCGAGGAGCGTGAGTCCATTGGATGGGAAGTACGGCAGGTCCTCGCGAAGAGAAAGGTCGATTTCGGCTAGCGGATGAAGCAGCAGTAGCTCTGCTCGGGTTTCTAGAACTGTAGTGGATTTGCTCGTGAGAATCTAAGTTTGCTATCGCTTTTGTGAACTGCGCTATCCGTGGATTTATAGAGAAGATTGCCGTCATGTATCAGTAAGAGTGTCAAACTGTGTCTGTGACTCTGTACTTTTGCACTAGATTCCTCAGCGCATAAATAAAATATGACTCTGCATTGCATATTCGTTGGGGGCATACACAGGGCTGGGGTAAATGCTTCTCCTTCCGTAGAAATATAAGGGCGTTTAGTAATCTAAACGCTCTTATATCTCCTTACAGAGAGAGTAGTTGACAGTTCTTATTTTCAGCTTCTGAATTTGAAGCTCAATTTGTGCTGAAGGTGAACGGCGTAATTTGGTAGCGATGTTTAGAACGGTCCATTTTTCCTTGAATTCTACATACCCTTTTGATGGGAATACCTGCACAACACAAGAATGTCTTCCTTCCTGCAAGATGGTTTCTGCGTGAACAAAATAAATCATTTCCACGGCCGGTGATCGTGAACACATAAGAGTACACAATGCCAGATAGACAGACGCAAGGAAAAGGCCGCGTAGGACGCCATGGACAGCTGCTTTGGGCCGTTTGCGTCACTGCTCTTGGGCTGACAGCCTCGAATGCCCAGACCCCGTCGTAACGCGCGTCTGGAGGCAGCGGAGGGCGTACAAATGGTCTCGTTTAGTCCCACCTCGCCTGGCTGAGGGAGAGAGGGGAGGGAGCTCGGCTATATAAGAGCGGGTGGTGCGAGCGGTGAAAGGAACGCAGCTGCGTGGTGAGCACAAAGCGAACTATTCTTTCGCCTTTTACTAAAGAATACCGTGTGCACGCCACACTAAGCAGCATACCCTAATTTTTTAAGGGCGTCTTCTCCCGTGAGAAGTTCCCACCAATGCTGAATTTTAAAATGTTGCTTTTGAATGGTAAGGGCTGTCTTCTCCCTGTGAGAAGGCCCCACCGATTCTGAATTTTAAAATGTTGCTTTTGAATAGTGTCTTCTCCTTGTGAGAAGGCCCAAACAATCCTTACTTTCAATTTTTTGTTGTATTTTGATTTTTTTTCCCGTATGGGTGTCAGGCGTTGTACGAGTTGCTGGCAAGCAAGTCATGCCAGAGAGAAGACGTCAGTCGTCAAGCTCTAACTGAATGGCGCTCAGTTCAGTATTTGTCTGCACATCTATCCTCTCTTCGGCCGAAGCAACTCTTCAGCCTAGCTGACAGACTCTTGCTTGATCTTTTTCACACCAGCCGAACATGCTACTCTCTCCTTCCACTTTATCCAGGGCTTAATACGTTTTTCGAGATTATCTTTGACCACGGGTTAGCACAATGATATATGACATGCATGTTACACAAATCATACCATCGTATTCTTATGTGAAAGAAGTTTCTAATGATATAATTTTATTATACTCGAAAGACACATCTCATATACTAATAATTTTATTATTGGTGAAAGGCTACCTCAAAAGACATATTTGACCCTGTATAAATGGAAGGAGGGAGTAATCGCGGATGAGAAGTGCAGTGGACTAGCTCGTGGTAATCTAGTCTGCTATCTCGCTTTGTGAACCATGCTATCTGTGGATTTCTACAGAGATCACCCTGGCGTATTAGCAAGACTATGTCAAACTACATGTGTTCTGTTGGAGAAAAGAGTGCCTATGAACTTTGCAATTGAGTTCTCAGCGTACAAATAAAGATGACTACATATTCCTTGCGGGCAAGCACGGTTGAACGAAGCAGATACTGCTCGCTGTGATGGACTTGATATATGAGCATGGCAGAAGCTGAAATGAGCTCGATGAACACCATAACAGATGACAAGTTTGGTCGACAAAAAGGATCCGAACCACGAAGCTTCCATGGCAGTGTGCCTACTGTCTAAGCTGAAATGCTGTCACGCCACTTTCAGCTTCTGAAATTCAAGCTCATTTTGTGCAATTTCTCTCCTATGCACTGACCTCATCTAACAGATTCTTGCTCTTGCGTCTGAACTTGGGAACAGAATCCCCTCGATGCCCTCGATGACTGTTCTAGCGAATCGGCCCTGCGCTCGCAGGCAGCAAAATTTCCACGTGCAGGCCGTCACTCCTTTTGGGGTGAGCAACTTAAAGTGCACGGCTCCTTTGGGCTACTGGCGTCACTCCTTTTGGGCTGAGCAACTTGAAATGCACAGACCGACCTAAACATGCATACGTGGGCTACGCGCACACACACACAATAAAAAAATGGAATGTGGGCTTTGCTGATACGGTGGGGAGCAGCCGCGGCAGTGTAGAGATAGTTCTCGTTTAGTCCCACCTCGCCTGGCTCAGGGAGTTTGGGGAGGGAGGTGGGCTACATAAGAGCGAGCGGGGCGAGAGATGAAAGGCACGCAGCTGCGTGGTGAGCACAAAGCGAACTATTCTTTCGCCTTTTACTAGAGAATACCGTGTGCACGCCACACTAAGCAGCATACCTTAATTTTTAGAGGGTGTCTTCTTCATGTGAGAAGGCCCCAACAATTCTGAATTCAAAATATTTCGTTGTATTTGGTCAAAATGTCTGAAAGAAAAATGGTTTGCGCTAGTGATGGTTGGTAGCCAGCTATGGTCAGTGGACTCATTGTACTCTCTGGTTCTTTGTATGGGCAGTTACTGGAGACTGCCAATGCCCGGAGCAGGAAGGACCCGGGAGTGGTATTGCTGAACATCCCGTGGGCATTGTCACTTGCAAGGCCCTAACATGCATGCAAAGCTAGACAGTGCGAGTGAGTATAAATCAAAAAGTTTCTAAAAAAAAGAGTATAAATCAAAAAGAAAAGAAAAAAACCTAACCACAATGGCTGTAGCCGAAGTTCGTCTCTTTCAAGTCGCGAGTCTCTTTCACACACGAACATGCGTGAGCTGAGCCAGGCGGATTTCACATATGGCTACGCTGCCTTCTCCTTAACATTTTACATGTGGCCCTCGTTAAACGTCGAGTCATGGCGAAGCACTAGACCTTTTTTCCATGCGAGCAAATGTCGGGGTGAAATCAAGAAGACGCGTGTTGACCTCGTTCGGGATTGTGGGAAACAAATGTTGGGGTCGGACGAGAGATTCCGGCAATTCCTTTAGCTAGCCCATTAACATCCTTCCATCCCTGATGTCTCATGAGATGCCAAAGGATAAGCTTATCCTAAAAAAAAGGAAAACAAGATGCAGAGGATAATGAGATGAGAAGCGCTGGGTCGCTGTCCTTTGCTTACTTCATGAGAATGGAACGCGGTCGCTGATCGAGGCCGGTCACATTACTTGTTGGAATTTTTTTCAAAACTGTGATATATTTTATAGCATTTTCAGAAACTATATGACGTAATGCAAAAAAACCAAAACTAGTAATGGCCGCCATCTTACGGCGAAGTAGGAGTTTTCGCCATCTTTAGGCCGAAGTAGGGCTTTCCAAAAGCCAGTAGGGCTTTTCGGTAGAAGCTAGCCGGTAGGAGTTTTCGCCATCATTAGGCGAAGTAGAGCTACCATCATTAGGCGAAATAGACTTTTGGTCAAGTCTGGGCGAAAAGAACTACTTGGTCTCATGTAGTTGCATGGCTCGTCTTTGAAATGTTCCCGCCACCCTTCCCGCCACCCGTTTCCCAACCCCTTCCCGCCATATGTTCCCGCCACCGTTTCCGCCAACCCCTTCCGCCATATGTTCCCGCCACCCGTTTCCGCCAACTCTTTCCGCCTTATTTTCTCCTCTCAGTATCTATAAAACCCCTTCAGCGAAGGTGGATAAGCATTCGGTGTAGTGTAGTCGAGATGTCCCATTATCCATTCGATCGTAGCTTTCACCACAGGATGAGCAGCACTCTTCTGAGTCTAGTTACCGATTTCGGGATGGACAATAGGATAGTTCCATGGGACGAACTCACCGGTAGTGACACCATAATGAATGAGTTGGCTCACCAATTACGTAGGTGCAGGTGGCACGAAAGGACCTATGAGGAGGTACGTCAAGAACTTCTTAGGTTGCATGAAAGGTGGAAGAAGGTAGTGGAGCGAAGAGTGAAACTTTCGGAAGGACTGCAGCAAAGAATACATTTTATGGGTGAGGAGAGCGAGGACGGCGAAGATATCTTCATGCCGCCGCTTAGGGTTACGCATCGTCGAAGGGCAAGAGTTACGCATCGTCCAAAGGCAAGACTTACGCATCCTCGAAGGGCAAGAGTTACGCATCCGGCAAGGGCAAGAGTTACGCATCGACGGAGGGCAAGAGGACCGCATCGTCGAAGGGCAAGAGGGCTGCATCAACGGAGGATGACGATGATGACTTCATGTAGTATGTAAGATGTATTCCAGTTTGTATTGTATTATTGTAGGGCATTATGTTCTATCTGAATTTCATTTTGTAGTATGTAAGATGTATTGCACAAGTTCAGCCGCACCGTTTAATTCAGATGTACTTGTATCTTAATTATCGGTTGTAATCTATTTGGAAATGTAACTGGAATAAGAATGCGAATTAATAGTAATATGTCTCTCGCATACATAAAACAATATATGTCTCTGTTCAGATAGAAGGAAGTGCGATAGTAACATAGATAATGAGTCATACATAGATAATAAGCATATGCGAATAATGCAGAAACTAACATAGATAATGAGTCATACATAGATAATAAGCATATCACTGCGGGGGGACGGCGGCAGTGCAGGTCTTCCTCGGCGAGGACGGAAGGCGATAAGCGCTAAAGGCGGTGGGCGAGGCTCGCGATAACCACGACCATAGTTAACCTCGTGCATCACGGTGCATGTCTCCTGCGTCGGTGGTGGTGGTGGAGTGTGTAACACTGTCTGCGAGAAGCCATAAATGTTTGTAGCATGGTCATCATCCTCATGGTGCGCCCTCAAAGTAATCAGCACCACCACTAAGGATGGGTGACTGCTACGAATGCATGAACGGTTGCGACAGGTTGCCGCTGCGGTAAAGTAAAAAACTTGTAAAATTGATACAAATGCATGAGCGATTACTACTCTGTTCAAAAGAATGTAGTGAGTAGGGTTACCTAGTTCCATCTGCCGATGCCGGTAAGAGCTCCACGGCTCTGAAGGAGGTGGCTCATGCCGATAAGAGCTCCACAGGCTGTAAAGGAGGTGGCTCATTCGAGGAAGAGCTCCTGGCTGTGAAGGAGGTGGCTCATGCGGAAGAGCTCCTGGCTGTGAAGGATGAGGTTCTACGGTGCACGTAAGGTCGTGGTTGTGAACGTTGTACGAGGGTCGTGGTTACGAATGCTTTATGCAGAGGGGCGTGGCGAGCGATGTCTTTGGAGGAGGAAGTGCAACATCGAAGACCGTCTACACGTAACAGCAGCGTAAATCCCGCGTAGCTTGTCATCAAGACGCCTCAACCATGAGACGCCCTCTCGCGGTGGGATAGTTTCTCCCCCTGAAAGCGCCGCATTAAAGCGGAAACCTCCTCTCGGCGCTTTGTCTTGTCAAGTCACCCTGTAGATGAAGAGTTAACCAATTATATCCTCGTTGTATGATAGACACCACGAATAAACACCCAAGCGAATATGTCCAGATTAACAAAAGACTCAACATATAAGAACGAAGGCATTTACCGCGTGGTGTCTGGTTCCCACAATGAGGCAGTTGGGTACATATCGGCTGGTGAGAGGGGCTTCGATCTGATCGGAGCAGCTGATGGAACCAAGTAGATCCTTGTTGTATGCCGGTAACGCTGCAGATACAACCCGAACATTTCTCGCTTAAAGGCCCGACCCTCACCCTGTGTATTTGTCGCAGCGGTAGTCCATTCGTGAACGCATGAGGTAATGCTCTTAAGCCAATAATCCATGGACTTGTTTCCTCCTAGGCGACTTTCCACGATATTGACATGCGCGATACATAATTAGGTATATTATGAATGCATAGCTGACAACTAAAATAGTATTAGTACTTACTTGTGCACGTGCTCGCTTGGCTGTGGAATTTTTGGAATCTCGGGCTCTTGATATAGACCGAACTGTCTCATTACTCTATGAAGAGACATCTCCTCAACCGTCACATCGAACACCAACTTGGCCTTGGTCATCCAAAATGCCGATCTCTAGTGCACAATCCAGAAATACCAACTGGGTACCTCGATGATATAGCCTCGGCCAGTATGGCTCCCAGATAACTTGATCCTCGTGCAAACTATCAAAACTGCGCCCGTGAAGGACGGGTAGCATCCCCTAACCTGACTATGCACAAACTGTCTCATGCATGACAACAAATAAGCATTAGTAATACTAATGAATGGCAAAAATAATTGAATTAATTGTTACTTAATATAAAAGTACCTCTCGCCGTGCCCAAACAGAACCCATAGTAGGTAAGTCGCCGATAGCGAGCACATAAGCCCCAAATTTAAGTCCTCCAAACCAAAAGGTTTATCAATGTAGACATAGGGTCGTCCAATAGGGAATCTCTCGTATGACCAGAGCTGCAACAATAATGGACATCCAACAACACCAGATTTTCTAGACTTCAACAAGCAAGCTTTGCACGAGGCCTCAGACGTAGCCGCTAACAATGAGTAACCAAAACTCCTCAGTAGAATATCCATTTGGGCAACGTCGTCGGCTATCTCTCGTGCAATACCTATGAGTCGTGCATCGGCGGTGGTCACGTGGTTCTCCGTAAACATCGTCTTGCCGAACAGCCAAAGAATATATGCCTCTAGGGACCGGTCAACTGTGCCTCCGACAACTCAACATCGGGATGTCCTAACGAGACAATCTACATAGAAGCGTAATAATTGTATGAAAATCGGGCAACTAAAAACAACATTTGTTTAAGTGGCCGTGATGGTTACTCTGAAACTGGCTCAACCATCTAAAAAGAGGTCCATGAGGATCGTTGTCTATGGCCCTAGCGATCGGGACCGCAGCCAAAAACGGGTGCGCATCGTTGTTTGCCACCGATTCTGCCTCTAAAGGGACCTATGGCAGCACCGCCGAGGTAATCCCAACAAGTACGACACATCACGTAAAGTAGGCGCCATCTCTCCCCATGGAAAGTGAAACGTGTGTGTCTCTGGCCTCCATCTATCTACTAAGCAGGTAAGGAGTGACTTGTCGAAGAGAAACGTTTCACTTGCCTCTTGTGTAACTGCACTTTGGTTCACCTGCCTCATCTAAGTCGGACCATCAATCCACTCATCCAATGTACCTGAACCAGCCGTGCCAAGGGTAGAAGTCCAGCCCAACTTAACCTACAAAATAAAAGATTGTTAGCGGCTATGAAAAGTATGTAAAACATAGTAAGTCATTATATGGACTCCATTATATGCACACATACCTATCAACCCATGAATCATGTATCAGCCAGTTAGTCTTTGGGGTACGAGTGACCAACACGTCTAAGTTGTTGCCCGCTTCCAATAGGCGCCCGGTGCTTTCTATCGATGTTGCCATTAAGCAGCGGATACAAAGACATATCTGCAATTCAAACAACAAACCTCGGTGCAAATAAAAACATAAATCTGACATATTACAAATTAAAACATAGTCCATGAGGATTTACATATTAAAACATAGTCACGACATATTACAAATTAAAACATAGTCACGACATATTACAAATTAAAACATAGTCACGACATATTACAAATTAAAACATAGTCACGACATATTACAAATTAAAACATAGTCACGACATATTAAAACCCACTACGACACATTATATAGCTTGTGAGTTATTTCTTCCTCGTCCGCCCCTTGACCTCGGCCGCCACGACCACGTCCGCCTCTTCCTCTTGTTGTCGCAGCCGTCGATGTGGCAGCACTAAATCGATGCGGAAGCACCATCTTTGTTCAGGTCGGGACAATATTTCATCCTATGCCCATAAGCCGCGCATAACAAACATTGCTGGTTGCTCCACCCGACGGTAGTCCATATCGTTCCGGATGCGACGGGCCTTCCGTCTGCCCCTACTTGTTCGCCAAGGTCCGGATGCGGGATATATACTCTCTCACCGTCGTTTACCTTGTTGAAATTGCCGGCGACTCTAAACCCTGTTATCTCGCTTGTCCGGTGTTGCAACCGCCTCTTTTAAATAGTATGGGGACACGAAGGAGATAGCATCCAACTCAATCGGCCACAGGCAGCCAACACATGAGAGCAAGGTAGGTGCAACAACTTCGGTTTGTTGCATGTACACTCACACATTGGATAAAATTCCGTTCCAATTTTTACCTCGTGTGTCTTCACCTCATTTCGAACCAAAACCATCGGTAGGAAGCTGAACCTCATACCTCCTTTCTTGATTCCCTATGAGTCCTGACGGTGTGCTTCTTTGCTTTCTCTATCTTCTTTGCCATGTATTCCATGACACGGCTACAATAAGGTGTGTTCTGATTATCTTCAATATGTACATGCTAACTCGTGCCTTTCTCGAAATATCTCAAAGTGCCATGGAATACAGCCTCCACAATAGGCTGTGAGTGGCAATGCTCTGTTCCCTCTCAAAGACAAAGTTATACACCTCTGCAAGATTGGTTGTCATGTGGCCATACCTAGCTCCATGTGTGTCATGCAGCAAAGACCAATTCACTGGAGGCTCTTTCTCTATCCACTCGAGAAAAATTCTTTATTGCCCTTCCCTTCTTTCTCGTAGTATTAGGAGGGTCAATTCACGGCAAGTCACAAAGACCTCTTGGCTCCTCTAGCTCAAGAACCGTAAGATTTTGTCAATCCTAAAGGTGCTAACAAAATGTGCAAGCTCGGCGATCCATCAATGGACTGGTGCAAGCATCTCGGAGTTGGAATATACGCTTTGATGTGTTGATCAAAGCATATGATTTCTCTGAGACTTTTGGTAAGGCCTGTATTTACTAGAAAGTGAGTGGGAGCACTACAGACTTTCTGATATGTATATGTGAATGACATATTGTTGATCGGAAATTATGTATAATTATTATGCAAAGCATAAAGGAGTGTTTGAAAAGAGTTTTTCAAGGAAAGACCTCGGTGAAGCTGCTTACATATTGAGCATCAAGATCTATAGAGATAGATCAAGGCGCTTGATAAGTTTTTCAATGAATACATGCCTTGACAAGATTTTGAAGTAGTTCAAAATGGAACAGCCAAAGAAAGAGTTCTTGCCTGTGTTACAAGGTGTGAGATTGAGTAAGACTCAAAACCCGACCACGGCAGAAGATAGAAAGAGAATGAAAGTCATTCCCTATGCATCGACCATAGGTTCTATAAAGTATGTCATCTTTGTGTACGGATCTATTGCATACCCTACCACTATGCTTGGCAAGGAGTGCAATAGTGATCTAGGAGTAGATCAATGGACAGCGGTCAAAATTATCCTTAGTAGAATAAGGATATGTTTCTCGATTATGGAAGTGACAAAAGGTTCATCGTAAAGGGTTACGTCGATGAAAGTTTTGACACCGATCTGGATGACTCTAAGTCACGATCTAGATACATATTGAAAGTGGGAGCAATTAGCTAGAGTAGCTCCGTGCAGAGCATTGTAGACATAGAGATTTGCAAAATACTTACGACTCTGAATATGATGACCCGTTGACTAAAATTATCTCACAAGCAAAACATGATCACACCTTAGTACTCTTTGGGTGTTAATCACATGGCGATGTGAACTAGATTACTGACTCTAGTAAACCCTTTGGGTGTTGGTCACATGTCGATGTGAACTATGGGTGTTAACCACATATAGATGTGAACTATTGATGTTAAATCACATGGCGATGTGAACTAGATTATTGACTCTAGTGCAAGTGGGAGATGAAGGAAATATGCCCTAGAGGCAATAATAAAGTTATTATTTATTTCCTTATATCATGATAAATGTTTATTATTCATGCTAGAATTGTATTAACCGGAAACATAATACATGTGTGAATACATAGACAAGCAGTGTCACTAGTATGCCTCTACTTGACTAGCTCGTTAATCGAAGATGGTTATGTTTCCTAACCATAGACATGAGTTGTCATTTGATTAACGGGATCACATCATTAGGAGAATGATCTGATTGACATGACCCATTCCGTTAGCCTAGCACTTGATCGTTTAGTGTGTTGCTATTGCTTTCTTCTTGACTTATACATGTTCTGTAACTATGAGATTATGCAACTCCGTTTACGGAGGAACACTTTGGGTACTACCAAACGTCACAACGAATCTGGGTGATCATAAAGGAGTACTACAGGTGTCTCCAAAGGTACTTGTTGGGTTGGCGATTTCGAGGTTAGGTTAAGTCACTCCGATTGTCGGAGAGGTATCTCTGGGCCTTCTCGGTAATACACATCACATAAGCCTTGCAAGCATTACAACTAATGAGTTAGTTATGAGATGATGTATTACGGAACGAGTAAAGAGACTTACCAGTAACGAGATTGAACTAAGTATTGGATACCCACGATCGAATCTCGGGCAAGTAACATACCGATGACAAAGGGAACAACGTATGTTGTTATGCGGTTTGACCGATAAAGATCTTCGTAGAATATGTAGGAACCAATATGGGCATCCAGGTCCCGCTATTGGTTATTGACCGGAGACGTGTCTCGGTCATGTCTACATTGTTCTCGAACCGTAGGGTCCGCACGCTTAAGGTTTCGATGACAATTATATTATGAGTTTATGAGTTTTGATGTACCGAAGGAGTTCGGAGTCCCGGATGAGATCGGGGACATGACGAGGAGTCTCGAAATGGTCGAGACGTAAAGATCGATATATTGGACGACTATATTCGGAGTTCGGAAAGGTTCCGAGACATTCGGGTATTTTTCGAATCTGGAGAGTTACGGGAATACGTATTGGGCCTTATTGGGCCATACGGGAAAGAAGGAAAAGGGCCTCAAGGGTGGCGCACCCTTCCCTTGGTCTGGTCCGGGTGGACTAGGGAAGGCGCCCCTTCCTTCCTTCTCCTTTTCCCTTCCCTTTCCTTCTCTCCTACTCCTACTACATGGAAGGTTTCCTAGTTGGACTAGGAAAGGGGAATCCTACTCCCGGTGGGAGTCGGACCCCCCTATGGCGCGCCTCCTCCCTAGGCCGGCCTCCTCCTCCCTCCCTCCTTTATATACGGGGGCAGGGGCACCCCATGGACACACAAGTTGATCCTTGAGATCGTTCCTTAGCCGTGTGCGGTGCCCCCCTCCACCATATTCCACCTCGGTCATATCATAGCAGTGCTTAGGCGAAGCCCTGCGTCGGTAGAACATCAAGATCGTCACCACGCCGTCGTGCTGACGGAACTCCCTCTCCCCGGAGCTTTGCTGGATCGGAGCCCGAGGAGGCGTCATCGAGCTGAACGTGTGCCAAGAACTTCGGAGGCGCCGGAGTAACGGCGCTGATCGGCCGGATCGCGAGGAGAACGTCGACTACTTCCTCTACGTTGTGATCGCTTCCGCTTTGGTCTACGAGTGCGTAGACAATACTCCCCTCTCGTTGCTATGCATCACCATGATCTTGCATGTGCGTAGGAAATTTTTGAAATTACTACGTTCCCCAACAGTGGCATCCGAGCCTGGTTTTATGCGTTGATGTTATTTGCACGAGTAGAACACAAGTGAGTTGTGGGCGATACAAGTCATCTTGCCTACCGGCATGTCATACTTTGGTTCAGCGGTATTGTGAGATGAAGCGGCCCGGACCGACATTACGCCAGACGCTTACGCGAGACTGGTTTCACTGCTACGAGCACTCGTGCTTAAAAGGTGGCTGGCGGGTGTCTGTCTCACTCACTTTAGTTGAACCGAGTGTGGCTACGCCCGGTCCTTGAGAAGGTTAAACGGAGTCTATTTGACGTATGTCGTTGTGGTCTTGATGCGTGGGTGAGATTGGTTCTTGCTTAAGCCCGTAGCAGCCACGTAAATTTTGCAACAACAAAGTAGAGGACGTCTAACTTGTTATTGCAGGGCATGTTGTGATGTGATATGGTCAAGACGTGATGCTATATTTTATTGTATGAGATGATCATGTTTTGTAACCGAAGTTATCGGCAACTGGCTGGAGCCATATGGTTGTCGCTTTATTGTATGAAATGCAAACGCCCTGTAATTGCTTTACTTTATCTCTAAGCGGTAGCGATAGTCGTAGAAGCAATAGATGGCGTGGCGACAACGATGCTACGATGGAGATCAAGGTGTCGCGCCGGTGGCGATGGTGATCACGACGGTGCGGAGATGGAGATCACAAGCACGAGATGATGATGGCCATATCATATCACTTATATTGATTGCATGTGATGTTTATCCTTTATGCATCTTATTTTGCTTTGATTGACGGTAGCATTATAAGATGATCTCTCACTAAAATTATCAAGAAGTGTTCTCCCTCAGTATGCACCGTTGCGAAAGTTCTTCGTCTTTGAGACACCACGTGATGATCGGGTGTGATAGGCTCTACGTTCAAATACAACGGGTGCAAAACAGTTGCACGCGGAATACTCAGGTTAAACTTGACGAGCCTAGCATATAACAGATATGGCCTCGGAACACGGAGACCGAAAGGTCGGCGTGAATCATATAGTAGATATGATCAACATAGTGATGTTCACCATTGAAACTACTCCATCTCACGTGATGATCGGACATGGTTTAGTTGATTTGGATCACGTAATCACTTAGATGACTAGAGAGATGTCTGCCTAAGTGGGAGGTTTTAATATGATTAATTAAACTTTAATTTATCATGAACTTAGTCCTGGTAGTATTTTGCAAATTATGTTGTAGATCCATAGCTCATATTTGTTGCTTCCCTATGTTTTTATATGTGTTCCTAGAGAAAATTGTATTGAAAATGTTAGTAGCAATGATGCGGATTGGATCTGTGATCTGAGATTTATCCTCATTGCTGCAGGAAGAATTATGTCCTTAATGCACCGCTAGGTGACAGACCTATTGCAGGAGCAAATGCAGACGTTATGAACGTTTGGCTAGCTCAATATGATGACTACTTGATAGTTTAGTGCACCATACTTAACGGCTTAGAATCGGGACTTCAAAGACGTTTTGAACATCATGGACCATATGAGATGTTCCAGGAGTTGAAGTTAATATTTCAAGCAAATACCCGAGTTGAGAGATATGAAATCTCCAACAAAGTTCTATAGCTAAAAGATGGAGGAGAATCGCTCAACTAGTGAGCATGTTCTCAGATTGTGCAGGTACTTCAATCGCTTGAATCAAGTGGGAGTTAATCTTCCAGATAAGACAGTGATTGACAGAATTCTCTAGTCACCATCACTGAGTTACTAGAACTTCGTGATGAACTATAGTATGCAAGGGATGACGAAAACGATTCCCGAGCTCTTCGTGATGTTGAAATCGACGAAGGTAGAAATCAAGAAAGAGCATCAAGTGTTGATGATTGACAAGACCACTAGTCTCAAGGAAAAGGGCAAAGGGAAGAAGGGAACTTCAAGAAGAACGGCAAGCAAGTTGCTGCTCGAGTGAAGAAGCCCAAGTCTAGACCTAAGCCTGAGACTAAGTGCTTTTGCTGCAATGGAACTGGTCACTAGAAGCGGAACTACCCCAAGTTTTTGGCGGATAAGAAGGATGGCAAAGTGAACAAGGTTATATTTGATATACAGGTTATTGATGTGTGCCTTACTAGTGTTTATAGTAGCCCCGAGTATTTGATACTGCTCGGTTGCTAAGATTAGTAACTCAAAACAGGAGTTCTGAGAATAAACAGAGACTAGTTAAAGGGGAAGTGACGATGAGTGTTGGAAGTAGTTCCAAGATTGATATGATCATCATCGCACACTCCCTATACTTTCGGGATTAGTGTTAAACCTAAATAAATGTTATTTGGTGTTTGCGTTGAGCATGAATATGATTTGATCATGTTTATTGCAAAAGGGTTATTCATTTAAAGTCAAAGAATAATTGTTGTTCTGTTTAAATGAATAAAACCTTCGATGGTCATACACCCAATGAAAATAGTTTTCAAAACGTTTATTCATTTAAAGGCAAAGAAAAATAGTTGTTACATTTAAATGAATAAAACCTTCAATGGTCATACACCCAATAAAAATAGTTTGTTGGATCTCGATCATAGTGATACACATATTCATGATATTGAAACCAAAAGATGCAAAGTTAATAATGATAGTGCAACTTATTTGTGACACTACCGTTTAGGTCATATTGGTGTAAAGCGCATGAAGAAACTCCATGCTGATGGGTTTTTCTAAATCACTTGGTTATGAATCATTTGATGCTTGCGTAACCGGGCCGTTTGGGCAAAATGACTAAAACTCCGTTCTCGGAACAATGGAACAAGCTCTTGACTTATTGGAAATAATACATACCGATGTATGCGATCCAATGAGTGTTGATGCTCGTGGCAAGTATCGTTATTTTCTAGCCTTCACAAGATGGTTTGAGCAGATATGGGTATATCTACTTGATGAAACATAAGTCTGAAATAGTTGAAAGGTTCAAAGAATTTTAGAGTGAAGTGAAAAATCATCGTAACAAGAAAATAAAGTTTCTGCGATCTGATCGTGGAGAGGAATATTTGAGTTACGAGTTTGGTCTTCAATTAAAACAATGTGAAATAGTTTCACAGCTCACGCCACCTGGAACACCACAACGTTATGGTGTGTCCGAACGTCGTAACCGCACTTTATTGGATATAGTGCGATCTATGATGTCTCTTACAGATTTACCAATATAGTTTTGGGGTTATGCATTAGAGACAGCTGCATTCACATTAAAAGGGCACCATCTAAATCCGTTGAGACGACAACATATGAACTGTGGTTTAGCAAGAAACCCAAGTTGACGCTTTCTTAAAGTATGGGACTGTGATGCTTAAGTGAAAAAGTTTCAAACTGATAAGCTCGAACCCAAATCGGAGAAGTGAGTCTTCATAGAATACCCAAAGGAAACTATTGGGTACACCTACTATCACAGATCCGAAGGCAAGTTTTTCGTTGCTAAGATGGATCCTTTCTAGAGAAGAAGTTTCTCTTGAAAGAAGTGAGTGGGAGGAAAGTAGAACTTAATGAGGTAATTGTACCTTCTCCCTTATTGGAAAGTAGTTCATCACGTAAATCAGTTCGGTGACTCCTACACCAATTAGTGAGGAAGTTAATGATGATGATCATGAAACTTGAGATCAAGTTGCTACCAAACCTCGTAGAGGTCTTCCAGAGTAAGATCCGCATCAGAGTGGTACGGTAATCATGTTACGGAAGTCATGTTACTAGACCATGATGAACCTACAAACTATGAGGAAGTGATGATGAGCCCAGATTCCGCGAAATGGCTTGAGGCCATGAAATCTGAGATAGGATCCATGTATGAGAACAAAGTATGGACTTTGATAGACTTGCTCGATGATCAGCAAGCCATGTTAAATAAATGGATCTTCAAGAGGAAGATGGACAGCGATAGTAGTGTTACTATCTACAAAGCTAGACTTGTCGAAAAGGTTTTAGACAAAGTTCAAGATGTTGAATACAATGAGATTTTCTCACTTGTATCGATGCTTAAAAGTCTGTCCGAATCATGTTAGCAATTGCCACATTTTATGAAATCTGGCAAATGGATGTCAAAACTGCATTCCTTAATGGTTTTCTTAAAGAAGAGTTGTATATGATGCAACGGAAGATTTTGTCAATCCTAAAGGTGCTAACAAAATGTGCAAGCTCCAAATGATCCATCAATGGACTGGTGCAAGCATCTCGGAGTTGGAATATACGCTTTGATGTGTTGATCAAAGCATATGATTTTATCTGAGACTTTTGGAAGGCCTGTATTTACTAGAAAGTGAGTGGGAGCACTACTGACATTTACGATAAGTATATGTGAATGACATATTGTTGATCGGAAATAATGTAGAATTATTCGCAAAGCATAAAGGAGTGTTTGAAAGGAGTTTTTTCAAGGAAAGACCTCGGTGAAGCTGCTTACATATTGAGCATCAAGATCTATAGAGATAGATCAAGACGCTTGATAAGTTTTTCAATGAATACATGCCTTGACAAGATTTTGAAGTAGTTCAAAATGGAACAGCCAAAGAAAGAGTTCTTGCCTGTGTTACAAGGTGTGAGATTGAGTAAGACTCAAAACCCGACCACGGCGAGAAGATAGAAAGAGAATGAAAGTCATTCCCTATGCAACAGCCATAGGTTCTATATAGTTTGTCATACTGTTTACCTGATCTATTGCATACACTACCACTTAGCTTGGCAAGGGATTGCAATAGTGATCTAGGAGTAGATCAATGTACAGCGGTCAAATTTATCCTTAGTAGTATAAGGATCTGTTTCTCGATTATGGAAGTGACAAAAGGTTCATCGTAAAGGGTTACGTCGATGAAAGTTTTGACACCGATCTGGATGACTCTAAGTCACGATCTAGATACATATTGAAAGTGGGAGCAATTAGCTAGAGTAGCTCCGTGCAGAGCATTGTAGACATAGAGATTTGCAAAATACTTACGGCTCACGAATATGATGACCGTTGACTAAAATTATCTCACAAGCAAAACATGATCACACCTTAGTACTCTTTGGGTGTTAATCACATGGCGATGTGAACTAGATTACTGACTCTAGTAAACCCTTTGGGTGTTGGTCACATGTCGATGTGAACTATGGGTGTTAACCACATATAGATGTGAACTATTGATGTTAAATCACATGGCGATGTGAACTAGATTATTGACTCTAGTGCAAGTGGGAGACTGAAGGAAATATGCCCTAGAGGCAATAATAAAGTTATTATTTATTTCCTTATATCATGATAAATGTTTATTATTCATGCTAGAATTGTATTAACCGGAAACATAATACATGTGTGAATACATAGACAAGCAGTGTCACTAGTATGCCTCTACTTGACTAGCTCGTTAATCGAAGATGGTTATGTTTCCTAACCATAGACATGAGTTGTCATTTGATTAACGGGATCACATCATTAGGAGAATGATCTGATTGACATGACCCATTCCGTTAGCCTAGCACTTGATCGTTTAGTATGTTGCTATTGCTTTCTTCATGACTTATACATGTTCTGTAACTATGAGATTATGCAACTCCGTTTACGGAGGAACACTTTGGGTACTACCAAACGTCACAACGAATCGGGTGATCATAAAGGAGTACTACAGGTGTCTCCAAAGGTACTTGTTGGGTTGGCGTATTTCGAGGTTAGGTTTTGTCACTCCGATTGTCGGAGAGGTATCTCTGGGCCTTCTCGGTAATACACATCACATAAGCCTTGCAAGCATTACAACTAATGAGTTAGTTGTGAGATGATGTATTACGGAACGAGTAAAGAGACTTACCAGTAACGAGATTGAACTAAGTATTGGATACCCACGATCGAATCTCGGGCAAGTAACATACCGATGACAAAGGGAACAACGTATGTTGTTATGCGGTTTGACCGATAAAGATCTTCGTAGAATATGTAGGAACCAATATGGGCATCCAGGTCCCGCTATTGGTTATTGACCGAGACGATGTCTCGGTCATGTCTACATTGTTCTCGAACCGTAGGGTCCGCACGCTTAAGGTTTCGATGACAATTATATTATGAGTTTATGAGTTTTGATGTACCGAAGGAGTTCGGATTCGCGGATGAGATCGGGGACATGACGAGGAGTCTCGAAATGGTCGAGACGTAAAGATCGATATATTGGACGACTATATTCGGAGTTCGGAAAGGTTCCGAGACATTCGGGTATTTTTCGGAGTACCGGAGAGTTACGGGAATACGTATTGGGCCTTATTGGGCCATACGGGAAAAGAAGGAAAAGGGCCTCAAGGGTGGCCGCACCTTCCCTTGGTCTGGTCCGAATTGGACTAGGGAAGGGGGCCCCCTTCCTTCCTTCTCCTTTTCCTTCCCTTTCCTTCTCTCCTACTCCTACTACATGGAAGGTTTCCTAGTTGGACTAGGAAAGGGAATCCTACTCCCGGTGGGAGTAGGACTCCCCTATGGCGCGCCTCCTCCCTAGGCCGGCCTCCTCCTCCCTCCCTCCTTTATATACGAGGGCAGGGGCACCCCATGGACACACAAGTTGATCCTTGAGATCGTTCCTTAGCCGTGTGCGGTGCCCCTCCACCATATTCCACCTCGGTCATATCATAGCGATTGCTTAGGCGAAGCCTGCGTGGTAGAACATCAAGATCGTCACCACGCCGTCGTCTTGTGGAACTCCCTCTCCGGAGCTTTGCTGGATCGGAGCCCGAGGAGCGTCATCGAGCTGAACGTGTGCCAAGAACTCGGAGGCGCCGGAGTAACGGGCGCTGGGATCGGGCTGGATCGCGAGGAGAACGTCTGACTACTTCCTCTACGTTGTGATCGCTTCCGCTTTGGTCTACGAGGGTACGTAGACAATACTCTCCCCTCTCGTTGCTATGCATCACCATGATCTTGCGTGTGCGTAGGAATTTTTTTGAAATTACTACGTTCCCCAACAGTTTCAACACCTTGAAATCTGGTATACTCAGCAACCTCATGTGTTGTACGTTCACATAAGTGCCAGGATTCCTCTCCTTCAGTATGCCCAGGAGACGGACAACATTATCATATGAGTCGAAGAACGTCCCAAACCTTTCCTCCATAGCCTATACGCTTAGCCCTCCAAGCCTTCCCATAAGGAATGACATACTTCCATCGACCTTCATTTTATGCGGATGTGTTTTGCTTCCATATCTTTCTTCTCTACTATCTCGGTATACATGAGTTGCGAATGAGACTTGAAGTCAGGTTCGGATGCTTCACCAGCAGGTTCTTCCTCACACAATTATGTGGGATGACAATGGTCACAACCGGTGGATGTCGTACTTGACGCGTGCCGTGCACCTTCCTGGACAACCTTTTCAACACATTTCACGGTATAGTTTGTTGGACTTGATATGTGTGTCTTGAAAATCTTCTGCGTAGACATAGCCCACTTTATCACCGCATACTTCAATTTTTTCTTTGTATCAAACATAGCCCCTATTTGTACTTGGTTCAGATTATACTGCCATGGAGTCTCATGGCCATCGTTCACCGTAAGGCCGGTGGATATGTCCTGCTCCCATGCGAAGGAATCGGTACCTCAACTTCATCCTCGAATATTCAGAATCCAGTTCCTCCACCAATCCATCCTCGTCCTCTTCCTCCATCACCCTCTGCATTTCATCCCCTTCCTCATCCCCATCAGCCAAAACACTGAACCAGCTAATATTATCGGTGGCTACTCGCCCAAAGATCGGGACCACAAACATTGTGTGGCACGTAGTCGACTCTTTCTCGGGTTGGCTAGCATCCACATCTTGTGGCTGTGACCCGGATAAAACAATCTCGTTAGCCACTTCACTTTGCCTTGGCCGGGTTCATACCCCCTGTGGAGTTCTACGGTATTCTCCTCCTTCGGCACAGGTTGCACAAGTGCATATGGGTGGATTCTTCGGTCTCGACAGCGTCTTAATAGGGACAACCAATGCTGGCTCCTATCTACCGGCATCAACTCCCACTTGACATTTTTACAGGATTTGGTCCACAATGCATGAATCTTGTGAACATACTTGAGGATCCGCATCAAACTAGTTGTCAACCAAGATTTCAAGCTGTCTAATGTCCGGTCTGTCGATTGACTAGTGTCATGACGCCATTTTTAAACTCGCTAAGATCAACCCCCAACTCATTATATCGAACATTACCAAAGACCGTAGTAAACAGTCAGATTCTTGATTAGACATTTTCACTGTCAGGACATTGTCATCCTCTCATTAATCACAACAAAGACTAATATTACCCGTCGGACATTTTCACCCGTTACACTAACTATGCACTAAAATGCCTCCACAAATATATTAACACTGCACTTCACAATATGACTTATCTAAACTAATTAAAATATACAATTCAGAGAAAATTTGTGATGACATGGTTATACCTTGAGCGTGTGTCCCTAGCTTCTTGCTCCTCTCTTTCACTCAACGGCACGGCCACCTCATGGAGTACTTGCACCACAGGACAACGGCAGCGCCCGCCCCTCGGCCGGAGGCTCAGCTCAGTCACCCCCAAGCCGCACCTCCTCGTCCACAGCAGCTGCTCCTCCTCACCACCACCTCCTTCCCAACCACACCTTCTCCACCCCACCATGACTCCTCCCTCCAAACGCAGAAAAAACTATCCCATACCCAAAAAAAACACCGTGAGGCTGTTGGAGAATGGTATGATCTATCTATTACATGTCTTGGATGTGAAAATGGGTGCAAAATGGTGGAGATCGGCGTGGGCTTGTGAGGTTCTGAGAGAAGAGCGAGAGAGAGAGGAGGAAGCAGAGTGCGAGCAGCCAGAGAAAGGAGACGGCTGGCGAGCCTTATCCCGACTCTTGGTCAACTCTTGGCGAAAGAGCTCTTCGGCCGCCGCTGGCGAAAAGAGCCCACCGGCCTCGCGTGGGCGGTTACGATTTCGGCCGACGCCCGCCAACACCACCTCTTCGCCCGGCCGAGCCCTACTTCGGTCAAAGCACGGGCGAAAAGTCCTTTTCGGCCAAACCCGGGCCGAAAACAACCTCTTCGGCCACCGCGAGGCCGATGGGGTCATAGTTTTGATTTTTTCGCATTTAGTGCTATAGTTTCCGAATTTGCTGCACAGAAAGTTATAGTTTTGAAAAAAATTCTACTTGTTGTACATGATGCTCGCGGTGTTAGGGCCTGATTGGATTGTCGTTTTCTACACTTCTACACCTGTAAAAGATACAAACCTCAATCAGTCGTTTTCATTTTCGGTTGGTAATCACACATGGCTGGTGATTTACACTTGTAAAAGTAAGACAGGTGTATAAATTTACCCCTATTCCAAGCGGGGCCTAAAGACGTAAGACAGAACGGTTTGGTTGGTTTGTCCGGGATGCCGACGTACGTCCAGGCGGTCAATCGATAGCTATTCCCTTTGTTTCGATTTACTCGTAAACTAAAACCACGACGAGTAAATCGGAACGGAGGAGTACATCCATCGGTAGGCTGGGTTAGCGATCAGCTTCAAGCATGGAGAGCTTCCAATAATTGCCCATTTGATCTTTGGCGGTCGATTGGCCATCTCATCTTCCTTGTAAACCTCATGCAGACTCTCGATGGCCTCAAGTCAGGATAGTATAATACTAGCAGCTAGTACCATATGGTACGATCTGTAGACAAGGAAATATAGCGCGCATGATTTTGTATGCGGCATCTCACTACAAACAACTGCTACCGAATCAAGGACGATCGGAACAACACATACAAATCTCACAGGAAACGTATTCTCTATGCGAGCCGTCTCCCGAAGAACGAAATATATTGGAAGCATATGAAGCTAGCTGCACATGTCACTAGGATATCACTGCCCCCAAAATCCAAATGCGTACTGCGCGCTGCGATTAGTCCACGGCTCGAAGAAAGAAGGGGCTCCTAATCGTTGATTAATGCATAACACAGCTGGACACGTCGTTGGACAAGCTGGAGCCTCTTGATCCTTGCGTACACACACCATTCTTAACACCCAATCATGCTACTATACTACGTGCAGTTGCTTACTTTCAGTTGTTATCAGTGGTGGTGGTGATTAATTATACTCATATGTCCAATATATCGGTTCATGGAGAAGGCAGGCCAGTGGCTCAATCCAATCCACATCTCCCTCTCTTGTCTGCCTACTCATCTGGGATTTGTTTTGTGTTTTTTTGTGTATTATTAAGTCAGACGGGTTAGAGATGTACTTTTAACCTAACATCACAAACTAATACTACTATTCTTGCTTCTTGGGGATGATGCATAGATCAGCATCAAGATCTTGGAACAGTGGCTTGGAGTTGAATGCGGGGCTGCCTTAATTTCCCAGCTGTCCTGTGTAGAGATGGTGCCTGCTGATTATTGCTTGATCTGGATCGATCCGTGCAAATAATTGTGTGCACTCATTAAACTAGTAGGTCATAGGGACATGTTAGATCGTTTCATTCTTGTAAGCTATAGCTGAAGAAAGTGGAAATTTGTCCGGTTATGCATTGTGTTTCGCCGATGAAATCGTACATGCCTCCCCAGAAAATATATCAAATGTGTTGGTAGTGCTTGTGTTTAGCTTTGAGGTAGAGCTGACATTTTTTTTTCTTTTGCCATGACTCTCACAAATGTCATTCCATTATGAAACTTTACAATAATTAAATATTTATCAAAAATTGCCAATAAAAACTTTCTACCTTTTTTAAAAAAAATACTGTTCATATCGAGCTCGTTTACGCTGGCGATCCTCTTCTGTACCCCTGCAGCAAACAACGTCTCAATTTTCCCAAGATTGAGGAAACACATGTCCTCGTTCAGAACATCAGATCCGGGAAATCCCGGTGAACTTTTATTTACGGGATGCAACGTAATATCCAGCTAGCGTGCGGCCAGAGCATCTGCACGGCTGCAACACCACGTACGCCGCCGGTCGATAGTACGGCTGTACATTCAAGTAATAGTACGGCTGCACAAAACACCTACTGTACGGATTCGTTGCAGAAAACACCACATATTGATGTAACGCATTGCAGCTAGGTCTGATTTGGGTACATTGACATAATTTCAGACAAGTGTATTCCGTTTGTTTGGGTACATTCACATAATTTCAGACAAGTGGGCCCCGCTTGTAAATGCACGCGTGGCAATAAAAACCGTTCATATCAGCCAACATATTAGCCCGAGCAAAGAAGATACCAGATTAAGAAAAAAGAACCGCTGAAGAAGTGGGCTGAAAGCCCGGGTCGATATGCAGGACCATCTCACTTTTCTTTGTCCTCACACACGAGTAGTGGTACGACCTCTCTTTAGCATGCAGCGACAACCATCCCATCCCTGGCGAAGCGCTCCTTATCCAAGAGCAGGCGGTGGATCTTTTTAGATTGGTGTAGCAACCTTATGTTTTTCCACATGAAAGTTTGTGGCATGGTCATAGATTTAACCAGCAATGTATTTGGAAAGCTTCAGCTCATTTTGGCATGTATGTTAGGGAGATATTTACAGTTTAAATTGACACTTCAACTTTTGACTCGAAAAAAAAATCATTTTTTGAAAAAAATGCAAAATAATTCCAGTAAATCACACATGTATCGAGTACTATTCTGAGAAAAACTCAGCTCATTTGGACCAATGGCTTGGTAGATATTGGAAATTTTATTTGTCTCAATCAAATTTTGGTTCAAAATTTAACAATTTCAAAAAATATGGAAAAAAATTCCAGTAAATTACAAGTGTATCTAGTACTATTTTGGGAAAGTTTTAGCCCAATTGGGCCGGTGGATTGGTAGATAATGGAACTTTTAGTTAGCCCATTCATTTTTTTTGGTTCAAAATTTGTCATTTTTAGAAAAATGTGATTTTTTCCCGTAAATACTACATGTATCAATATTAATCTGGGAAAGTTCCAGCTCAATTAGACCACAAGTTTGAGAGATAATGATAGTTGGTCGGCTGATGTCGATGGTTTTTATTGCCATGCGTGCAATTACAAGTGGGGCCCACTTGTTTGGAACTATGTCAATATGCCCAAACACTATATTGGACCTGGCTGCAATGTATTACACTAATATGTGATGTTTTCAGCAACAAACCTTACATCATGTGTTTTGTGCAATACTAGCCCCAATAAGTAGTGCTTTGTGCAATTCCCTTCATGATGGTCGGCTCTACTTTGCTGCAAGAGTTGCTACACACCTGCCTCTTGGGTTACCACCGCGCGCATGCATCAAGTTCCCGACCTTGCATCCACACCTCGTATCTTACCTCGAATGATTTAAGAAAAAATATGGATAAGGGCATCACCAACGCTGACCCGCAAACCGGACAACACATCTGTGCGGACAAGGAGGGACTAGTCCACGGACACAGATGCACGAGGCCGCCATCCAAAGCTATCTGCACAAATTTCAAACTAGATTTAAACTAACCATATGAATTACATGCAAACCGGATGATTTTCATTCAAACCAGACGAAAACATTAAAATTTCAGACATATCTTACCTAAACTATACCGGACTAGGCTAAACGTAGTCTAATGCCGCCCATAGATGATCACCATTCCCATGAAATGTCTTCCCCATGTCCAGCTGCCCGCTCGTTGGGCTGTCGGGATCCCTGGATGGATATGCTTCAGCGAGAGGTGAAGAATACCATCCCTCTTCCTCTGTGAAGCACGAACGAGGGTTTGTTTTCGGGCAGGGGAAGACAATTGTCGTGGTCTACACCCCCGCTCACCGGGCTAGCCACCGGTCGTGTAACCCGGCAACGTGGTGGCGGTGGCCATCCTAGGACCCGAGCAGCGGTAACCTCCAATGATCTACTTTTCCTCGCTGTCCGAATTGGTTGCGGAAGTATCGACCTCCACCAACTTGGCTTATTTCCGGACTTGTCTAACACATTGCCGCCATTGCTCGCGGTGGATTTGCAGGGAGACGATGTTGTCCAGCCTAGACGGGCGAGGAGGGGGTGGTGATGGCGATGGTTTTGCTGCTGGATTCGGAGGGTTTGCTGCCGATCCAACCTGTATCGGGCTGGCTCATCAGGCAACACAGGGCGCTGCAATGCCGGAGAACTCCTTCTGTTCATGAGAGGCCATGGAGGGTGTTGTACAAGGAGGAGATGGAGAGAGCGGAGGCGAGGTGTGGTTCTTGCCGGCACCTGCAAATGTTTATATAGCGGGCGGTCGCGAGGAGCCAGACAGAGAGGTGTTTAATGCCGCTCGGCACAGAAAAAGACTTGTGGTGCTCGCGACACCGGAGTAAGTTCCTCAGCACACACGCCGGTTTAGTGGAGGTAGGCGGGCAGACGGATGCCATTTCAATGCGGAGAAAAGCATGCATAGCGGGCTGCGCTCTCGGCCGGTGAGGCGCTTCAATGCTGGCTCCAGTGAGCAGTCGCGCCCACTCTAGGTCGTCATGGATGCGGGCAGCTGGCTTCGGACAGGAAAGCGCGCAAGCACGGGAGAGGGTTTTTTGATGGGCCAGGTTAGTCAGACGTGGGCGTGGCAGCGGTCCAGACACCCGCAAAGCCCTACAACTTGTCTCCGGTTTACGGAAAAACGTGCTTCGGACCGCCGAACGGATTGACACAGGTTGGATGACAAAACATGTCCGGGCCATGCGGTCCGGACGGTTACGGGCGGTTCGAGGGTCGGTGTTGAAAATGCCCTAATAATCACTAGCTACAAAACATTTTTTAATCTACGGTGTTTTCCCTATGGCTCAGAAAATAAAGGAATGTGTATGTTGTGGATAATGAGAGCATCAGTAACCATAGTCGCATACTTCGGGGCCCTAGATGCTCATGGCACGGCCGGCCGCGGGCAATGACCGGACGCACCCCATTTCATCCTGTTCACAACCGCAATTTTTATATGTCCGTAACTAAATTCATACAGAGCATGCACACATAGATCAACATGGCAATATAGTTTGAACGAGAGATATATAGCAGGATCAAGCCAAAAGACATAGTTCACGTTGGGTATAGTTTATCGGACATTGTTCTTCACCGGATTGATTAAACTAATACAAACTATATTAGTTAGAGGGGGCTGGGTGTTAGGACTGCACTACTGTCTCAGATATGTATGTGGTTCAGAGTACAAGATTCTCCCCTTACAAGCACGTCGAGTCTTTGAATCTGAGAAGGAAAAGGGAAAGGAACTAGGGTTCTAAGTAGGTAGCCGCCGCCGTGCCGTTCCAGCCTGATCGATCTTCGATGCTTGTCCAGAGAGCGATCCCCTGCTTTATGCTTCCTGTAGTGGCTTGCGGGCTCTCCTAGCTGGGCCTTGGGCCGTTCCTTCGTCGGCCTCGACTGATGGTTGGGACGATGGCGTAGTACTGGCAAGCCTGCTGACACCTCCCCTGCTTGAGTTGCGGCTTGTCCCCAAGCCGCGGCGCACGGAAAACGTGACTAGAGCTCGTCACGATCCTCCCACGTCGGCTCCAGAGTGTCACCAGACCAACGGACGAGCACTTGTTCAACCACTCTATTGGCCTTGGTCTTTTGGCGACTAATGAAGTCATGTACCTAGGGTAGGGTCATAGACCTGCCCAAAGGTACCCTTCCCAAGGACACTCGCGAAAGAAGCTGCCTTCCAGTCAACCTGGCAGGCTTCCACTCGACAGATTCAAAGACACTCGACCATGAAGACCCACTCGACCACCAGGAGTCCAAGAGCCACTCGGTGTCCAAACGGTCTGTAGTTAAATAGTCTTTATGGTCATGATGACACTTTATGTAAGGCGTTACCAAGAACGCCTAGCCTTAACGTACCTTTAACCCTCCGATTCGTGGGCTAGCTGGGGTCTGGCGCACTCTATATAAGCCACCCCTCCACGGGTAGAAGGGTTCGCACCCACTGTAACACATACGCATATAATCCGATCGACCGCCTCGGGCTCCAGGGCGTAGGGCTGTTACTTCCTCCGAGAAGGGCCTGAACTCGTAAATCCCTTGCGTATACAACTACTCCATAGCTAGGATCTTGCCTCTCCATTTCTACCCCCCATTCTACTGTCAGATTTAGAACCACGACAGTTGGCGCCCACCGTGGGGCAGGTGTTCTAGCGATTTGTTGGAGAAGTTGGGATTCTTTCTATCTCCTACATCATGGTTTCAGGTGGAGTTCTAGTCGAGGGCCGCAAGATCCGTCTCGGTGCGCTCACGTTCGTCGCCGACGACTTCGCTTGGCTTCAGGAGGCTCCACTCGACGTGGACGCGCTCCCCGTCCGCGGGGCGACGCACTTTCGCGCGTGTCCATGGCGTCCTCCTGCGGCAACCGTCGACCCGGTATGGGTCGGCTCTGCCGTCCTCGCTCCCGATCTCCCGGCTGGCGCAAGCGTTCCAGTCGGTCGAGGCTTCAGCGATGGGTGAGGCATGCGGTGGCTCGCCAGTCGGCCACCCCCCAAGTCACGGCGATCGAGCCCGACGAATCTCTCTACGGCCTGTTCGACCTGTCGACTGGCTTCGCATAGACTGCGTCCGAGTGCGATAGCATTGACCCGCGGCAAAGGTTCTGATGGTCGATGGACCATGCAGTCCCCCCGGATTCCCCCGCACCAACGGAGGTGACGGTGGAGGAGATCCGGAGCAAGCCCACGAAGAGTACCTGCCCGAGCCCCTCACTTCGCTTCAGAGGGAGGAGCTTCGCCGTCGGAACATGGATGCGCTTCACACTCCTATCGTTGGAGAAACCCCCGAGGCTCGTGCCTTGGAGGATGCGCGCTTGGCCAACCTGGCTGAGCACACTGACTGGAGAACCTTCAGCGAGTACTCGGCAATGTAGCGACCAAGGGTTCGAGAATCCGGTCGACGTCGGCTCTTCGACCACCAACTCGGGTATATCGACCTCCAATTCAGAATTTAGCAGCCGCCCGTATAGCAGAGTCAATTCAGCCTTCCCAATCGGAGGCGGGTAGAGGTTTGCTACAAATCGTAGATCTGCTCGGCGGCGGAGACCAAAACTCAGTCGTATCACGATCAAGGAACAGGATTCAGGCCGATCCGTCACTGCGAATTCAGTCTAGTCGGCCCATAGTCCGAGATGGCCCCCGAGGCGTGAGGAACGTGGGGGCCGGCGTGATGATCAGTACAAGAGCCGCGAGCAATATGAGCACCGATTCGATCGCAATGATCGACGTCAAGTGCCCACTCCTTCCCCAAGAGGTGGATCATACGCTCCTGGCAGCAGGACGACAGACGCCAACACAGTGTTGGGCGAAGAGTCCCAGTCGACCCCAGGGAACCAGGCTTTGAAGCGAGATCTATTATCGTTCAAGGTTTGGTCGACAGGAACAGAGCTCACCGAGAAGGCCATGACAGAGATGTTCCCTCCGGCAGAGTTCATGTCTCGGGGCGAGTGTTTCAAGAGAGCCATCAGAGCCGCGATGATTCCTCCCAACTTCAGGTTGGCGGCTGAGTCGATAAGTTCCTTTGGTGAATCCAAGCGACACTTGGCTTGAAGATTACCGAGTGGCTGTTCAGATCGTGGCGGCAATGATGAGGTAGCCATGAAGCATTTGCCTCTTATGTTGGAGGGTTCAGCCGGGCGTGGTTGAATCGATTAGCACCAATGATGTTACACTTGGGAAGATCTTGCCCGAGTGTTTGTCGAGACATTTGAAGGGACTTGCAAGCGACCAGCAGGGTTGACGGAGTTGCGATCGTGTGTGCGTAAGTCGAGTGAAACTTTGAGAGATTATATCCAGAGGTGGATCACTTTGCACCACACGATTGAGAATGTATGTCGATCACCAGGCGATCTGTCCCTTCAAAGAAGGTGTCAAGAAACGAGAGAGTTGAGTTTGAAATTGGTCGAACAGGAGATATGACCACGAGTCGGATGATGGAGATTGCCACCAAGTATGCAAATGGTGAGGAAGAGGACCGGCTCGGAGTGGTAAATACAAATCGGCCGCTAATGAGGCGGCGGAGGAAATTCGATCGGAAGCGAGCGCAAAGCCGAGCCCGGCTACTCCGGAGAGGCCTTGGCTGTGACCCAGGGAAAGTTCAAGGGAAACCCAAGGGTCCTTGGAACCCCAAGAAGGTGAAAGACCGGGATGGAAACGGCGTGTTGGATTTGCCATGTCACATTCACACAAAGAAAGATGAAGAGGGTAAACTCATTTACGAAACATACCACTCGACGATGTCGGCTCTTGATTCAGCGGTTCAAGGGAAACAACCCAAGGATAAGGATAAGGAGGCAGACAAAATTGAGGACAAAGATGACAGCGATGATGGATATCCCGGTCAATTCCACCCTGATGATTTTTGCTGACGTCAAAAGCAAAAGTCGATTGAAGGTTATCAATCGGGAAGTGAACATGGTCGCTCCCGCGACGCCCAACTATCTGAAATGGTCCCAGACCGCCATCACATTCGACCAGTCCGATCACCCGATGCACATTGCCACCCTTGGGAGGCAAGCGTTGGTGGTCGACCCAGTCGTCGAAGGCACTCGACTGACCACAGTTCCGATGGATGGTGGTAGTGGCTTGAACATATTGTACGCAGAGATGCTGAAAGGGATGGGCATTCCGATGTCCAGGCTCATTACCAGTAACATGAGCTTCCACGGAGTCATTCCTGGAAAGAAGGCTGAGTCACTCGGCCAAATTGCTCTTGATGTAGTTTTTGGTGATTCGAAGCATTTCCGGAAAGAAAAGTTGACCTTTGAGGTCGTGGATTTCAGGCGCTTATCACGCTATTCTCGAGAAGGCCACATATGCACGTTTCATGGCCCGACCATGTTACGTGTATCTTAAGCGAAGATGCACGGCCCCAAGGGCGTGATCACTATTACGGGCAATCGGAAGAAGGCGGAAGAGTGCTTCCGGAAGGGCTCTAAGATCGCCGATGCTCGGTTGGCGATGGTAGAGCTACAAGAGTATCGAAAACTGCAGATCCGAGTGATTTGTTGCGAGCTAAGAAGCCCGCCACGGAGTCAGCATTCGATCGTCCGGTGAGGCAAACAGATTCACATTCATCCGATCGATCCCAATCTGCTCCGACCAACATCTCAACAACACTCGACTCAAAATAGGAAGAAGCGCTCATCCGGTTCCTCCGTGAGAACTGGGACATCTTGCATCGAAGCACCTGGCGACATGCCGGGTGTTCCCGAGGGCTGGCTGAGCACCGCCTCTGAGTCGACCCAAAAAGTCAAACCCGGTTAAAGAACATCTTGACGGTCCGCCGTCCGGAAGAGAAAGGCCATTGGCGAAGAGGTGGCTCGGCTCTTAGCGGCAGAGTTCATCCGAGAGATCTACCACTCCGAGTGGCTCGCCAATGTCGTCATGGTCCCCAAGAAGGACAAGTCATTGCGCATGTGCATCGATTTCAAGCATATCAATCGGGTCTGCCCAAAAGATCATTTCCCTCTTCCTCGCATTGACCAAATAGTCGACTCAACTGCGGGATGTGAGAGGTTGTCTTTTTTGGACGCCTATTCCGGGTACCATCAGATCCGTCTGTATGGACCCGAAGAGATCAAAACAGCGTTCATCACTCCATTCGGTGCTTACATTATGTCACCATGCCATTCGGTCTCAAGAATGCCGGAGCCACATTCATGAGGATGATTCAGAAGTGTTTGCTCACTCAAATCAGTCGGAATGTGGAAGCGTACATGGACGATATAGTGGTCAAGTCACGAAAGGGTTCCGATCTGTCGACTGACCTTGCTGAAACATTTGCCAATCTCAGGAGGTATGATATCAAGCTTAACCCATCAAAGTGCACATTTGGAGTTCCTGGTGGAAAGTTACTCGGTTTTCGTTTCCGGCGAGGAATCGATGCTAACCCGAAAAGGTTGGCACTATACTCCGAATGAAGCGCATACGTGCAATGCGATGTCCGAAGCTTCTTGGATGCTTGGCCGCTTTAAGTCGATTCATCTCTCGCCTCGGTGAAAAGGCATTGCCTCTTTACCAAGTGATGAAGAAGTCGAGACAAGTTCGAGTGGACTCGAAGGCGATGCAGCGTTTGCGAGCTAAAAGCTACGCTCTCCATCAACCGGTGCTTGCTGCTCCTATCGACCAAAGAGCCTTTGTTGCTTTACATTGCAGCCCTTTGGACAAGTCGTCAAGATTGTACTTACGGTCGGCGGGAAGAAGAAGGAAAAGCCTTCAAAGTTCAACGCCCGGTTTATTATCTTTACGAAGTCAATTGACCCCATCAAAGCAAAGATACCCTCATTATCGTAAGCTTGTTTATGGGATTTATATGACCACAAAGAAGGTTGCTCATTATTTCTCCGATCATTCCATTACGATTAAATCGTGACGCCCCATTGTCGGAAATTCTTCATAACAGAGATGCAACCGTCGAGTGGCTAAATGGGCGATTGAACTCCTTCCCTTGATATCAAATTTGAGGCAAAGAAAGCCATCAAGTCCCAAGCAATAGCAGACTTCCTCATTGAGTGGGTGAGCAATGACTTCGACTCAAGTTCACTCGAACCTTTGGACTATGTTTTTGATGGTTCCAAGATCTTTGAGCAGTTAAAGTGCGGGGTTGTATTGGTTTCCCCGAGGAGATAAGCTCAAATATGTTCTCCAGATTCACTTTGATTCTTCCAACAACGAAGCGAGAATATGAAGCACTCCTGTATGGGTTGCGTATGGCCATTTCACTTTCGGCGTCAAATCGCCTTATGGTCTCTGGCGACTCGGATCTGTTGTTAATCAAGTGATGAAGGAGTGGGATGTCGAAGCCCGGCTATATGAGTTCTTTGTAATGCAGTGAGAAAATTTGGAGAAGAAATTCGAGGGGTTAGAGCTTCATCATATACCCCATTGAAAAATCAAGCTGCGGATGATTTGGCGAAGATAGGGTCCAAGAGGAAGCCATTCCCAAGGTAATGTATTTTGGAGCACATTCATGCACCATCGGTGCAGGAGGATCCTTTCACGAGAAGAAGCCCGCAGCAAAAGAGTGCCAATGATCCGACTGAAGTTGAGGTCCCGGCCGTGGTCGACCTGATTATGGAAGTTGTGGTCATCGCTCCCGGACGATGGCTGTACATCGCATATATCCTAAGGAAAGAGCTCCCGAGAGAATGTAGAAGAGGCTCGACGGATCGTCCGTCGATCCAAGGCCTTTACAATGATCAAGGGACAGTTGTACAGAGAAAGCCTTGTTGAGTCGGCCGAAGTGTATCACGCCGGAAGAAGGTCGAGATAATTCTTGAAGATATCCACTCGGGGACTGTGGCCATCATGCGTCCTCTCGGACCATTGTGGCTAAAGCATACCGGCGGGATTTTCTTGGCCGAAAGCAAATGAAATGGCAAAAGAAATAGTCGACAAGTGTGAAGGGTGTCAGTTCTATTTCAACATGTCACACAAGCCCGCCTCAGCCTTGAAGACCGTTCCACTCGTCTGGCCCTTCGCTGTTTGGGGATTAGACATGATTGGACCGCGAGAAGCTGGCGAAGCGGCTTCACTCATTTGCTAGTAGCGATCGACAAGTTCACCAAGTGGATCGAAGCCAAGCCCATCAAGAACCTTGATGCATGCCCGCTATCGGTTTCATCGGAGAGTTGATATTCAGATATGGAGTTCCGCATAGCATCATCACCGACAATGGGTCAAACTTGATAATGACAAGTTCAAAGCCTTCTGCGCCTCTCGGGGCACGCTGGTCGACTATGCTTGATTGCTCATCCTCGGTCGAATGGACAAGCGAGGCGTGCAAATGGCCTCATTCTCAAAGGGCGAAACCACGGTGATGCGTGATCTCAAGCACGCGGGGAGCTTGGGTCGACGAACTTCCATCAGTTCTCACGGGGATTGAGGACCACTCCTAATCGGTCGATTGCGAGAACTCCATTCTTCCCGGTCTATGGAGTCAAGCAGTTCTGTAGAAGCGACACCTGCTTCACAATGCGCCTCGAGTCGAACTATACTCTGAAGAAGAAGCGGAACAAGCCCGGCAAGATGCGATCGACCTCTTGGAAGAGGAGAGGGTGATGGCCTTGATCCGCTCGACTATCTATCGCCAAGACTTGCGTCGATTCCATGCCAGAAATGTGAAGAGTCGAGCCTTCCAAGAGGGAGATTTGGTCCTCCGAGTGGATCAACAGAAACCACACAAGCTCGCTCCCACTTGGGAAGGTCCTTTCATCGTCACAAGAGTTCTCCACAACGGCGTATCATCTCTACAACGTTGATCGCCGGATCGACGAGCCTCGAGCTTGGAATGCGGAGCTGCTCCGCCTTTATACTTAAATACTCACTCGGTTGAGATGTAATAAAAGTACTTTTGTAGTTTGTTTATCTAAGACAAGAATGTTATAATTTTCCCAAAGTGATTGTTATTACTTTTTGTTGAAATTCCCCAGTGGGTGGCTTAGGCTGCGAATCCGGTTCGCCTAAGTTTGTAAAAAAATCCTTTCCGAGTGGCGAGCCAGTCTCCCACTCGGGGGCTTAGCTGCGAATCCGCTTCGCCTAAGTATTCAAAATCCTACCGAGTGGTGAGCCAGCCTCCCACTCGGGGGCTTAGCTACAGTCCAAGTACTCGCCTAAGTATTCAAAATCCTACCGAGTGGTGAGCCAGCCTCCCACTCGGAGCTTTAGCTGCAGTCCAAGTACTCGCCTAAGTAATCAAAATCCTCTGAGGTGGTGAGCCAGCCTCCCACTCGGGGGCTTAGCTGCAGTCCAAGTACTCGCCTAAGTATTTAAATCCTACCGAGTGGAGAGTCAGCCTCTCACTCGGGGGCTTAGCAACAGCCCAAGGATTCGCCTAAACATCCAATATAATGAATGCTTCGCAAGGACGACAAGGTGCAGGTCGGCTGCTACCTTCTCCTTCAAAGCTACACCATAAAAATCCTACCGAGTGGAGAGCAAACCTCCCACTCGGGGGCTTAGCTGCAGCCCAATGCTCGCCTAAGTAATAAAAACCCTACCGAGTGGAGAGCAAACCTCCCACTCGGGGGCTTAGCTGCAGCCCAGTGCTCGCCTAAGTAATAAAAATCCTACCGAGTGGAGAGCAAACCTCCCACTCGGCGGCTTAGATGCAGCCAGGAGCTCGCCTACGTAAAATAAAATCCTCCCGAGTGTAGAGCAAACCTCCCACTCGGGGGCTTAGCTGCAGCCCCCTGCTCGCCTAAGTGATAAAAATCCTACCGAGTGGAGAGCACACCTCCCGCTCGGAGGCTTAGCTGCAGTCCAGTACTCGCCTAAGTAAGGAATTTATCCCAATCCGCAAGGACGACGAGGTGCAGGTCGACAGCTACCTTCTCCTTCGGAGCTTCGCCACAAGTACAACGTACGGTCCATCCCAATCCGCAAGGACGACGTGGTACAAGTCGACTGCTACCTTCTCCTTCGGAGCTTCGCCACAAGTACAACGTGCGGTCCATCCCAATCCGCAAGAACAGCGAGGTCGATCGCGATCGTGCTCCGTCTCTACACCGCAAGATAGATGAAGTACATGTCATTTGGAGTTTCACCTCAAGGATACTACTTACAATAATGAAATATATTCGAATGAAGAGCAAAGTTCTCTCGAAGGCAAATAAAGCATGTTCAAGGATAGATCAAGTTCGGATAAGCGTCCCACGGATCGAGAAGTGCTCGAGCGTTAAGCACATTAAAGTTTGTCGGTTACAAAAACCACTCGGCATTCTGAGGCAAATTTGGGACTTAGAAGTTTTTTAATCCTCCGGTGGAGGACTGGAAGGTGCAACAAACTGGTCGAGGTCGATTCCGTCGGCAATACGGGTAGCAGCAGTGATGAAGGTCTCCATGAAAGATCGGAAGTCATACTTCCTGGTGTTGGCAACTTTGAGGGATGCCAGCTTGTCCTCTTGCGCTTCCTTGCAGTGGACACGAACCAGAGACAGAGCAACATCAGCACCACTCCTGGCAGAAGACTTTTTCCATTCTTGCACTCGACTTGGAATCTCATTCAGTCGAGTCATTAAGGATCCAAGGTCATTCTGAAGTGTCTGCGCTGGCCAGAGAGTTGAGTCGATCCGCGACACCGCAGGTTTCAGTCGAGCAAGATAGTCCACCACGCTGGCAACGCGAGACTCCAGTCGGAGCACATTCATAGCAGCTTCGTCCTTCACAGGAGAGTTGATGGGGTCGGGCTGGTTTCCACTGACTGGTTTCTTCTTGAAGTTTTGTGAATTCTGAAAACACAGCTCAGACTCAAAACAACAATCATGCGATGAGCCGGTGATAGCAAGACAGTCGGATAAAGAGATTACCTTCAAGCATGAGGAACAGCTTCTTGGCGAGCCCTCCAAGATAAACCTCCAGGTCATTTTGCTTCCCTTGATTGGCCAGCCTTGTCGAATGAGCAATCTTGTCGTTCTTGATCGACTAACTTCCTTGTTGGCAGCGTCAAGAGCGGCTTCGACTTGGCATTTTCATCTTCAAGTTTGTTGGTCGAGGCAAGTTTCTCTTCAATGAGCTTTGTTTTCTCCAAAGCATATACGGCTCTCTGCAAGGTCAAGGTCCTTCTTCTTGAGTCTCTTCGGTTTATTTGCAAAGCAACAATGAGAAACGAGTTGAGAATGAACAGAAAAACAAAGGCGGTCGTCAAAGTTCTCACCGACCATACCTTTTGCTTCATCCTTCGCATACGCAAATTCTCTGAGCAAGCTTCAAGTCGAGGTTGAGCTGGATCTGTTTGTTCTCTAACTTCGATTATAGCGAACCACAAGCTCGCAAGATTTCTACAAAGAGTCAATCAACAAAAGACATCAAAGACAGATCACTTCCGAGTGACTAAGGAAAAATCGTAGCATTTCTAAGACTATAGTCGAATCAAAACATTCGACGGTAGTCTCGGGGACTACACCCAGCGGGTGCACTCAGCGTGCCCCCACTGGTTTTACCAATTTGGTTCGACTAGTCGACCAAAAGAGGCAAAAAGATTATGATTCTAAAACCATGGCTAACTGTCAGCGGCCAGCCGTGGTAAAAAAAAACAGTTCTTTAGACTATAGACGACTGCCCGCAGTCCACCATAGTCTCGGGGACTACACCCAGTGGGTGCACTCAGCGTGCCCCCACCGGTTTTACGGTTCCATTCGACTTGGTCCGACCAGGTCGAGTGAAGAAGTTCAAAGTATAAAGGCGTAGTCGACTGCACGCAGTCCACCATAGTCTCGGGGACTACACCCAGTGGGTGCACTCAGCGTGCCCCCACAAAAACTCAATCGACACACCCACCCAGTGGGTGTACATATATGGAAATCTAGAGAAACAAGCAGTTTCAGGTAGCATGTCCTAACAGAGCAAGCAGTTTCAGGTAGCATATCCTAACAGAGCAAGCAGTGATCGACTTACTTTGACATTGCTCTGGAGAGCTGAGCTAGCATCATAGGCCGCCTGGCTGGCCTCTCGGACTGCCTTCACCTGCTCCATCATGATCCCTGCCTGGCGTATAGCCTCCTTAGCAGCACTCACTTGGTCTTCCGGGACGTGGTGTATAGCAAAAAGGGATGGTGGATCAGCAGTCGACGAAGTGGGTCGGGCACTTGTCAGCGGTACAACAAAAGACATAGAAGCCCGAGCGGTGTTGCCTCCATCGGAAACCAGCGTCCCAGGTATCGTCACAACTGGAGCAGCCTTGCCAGCAGGCACCCTCTTGTTCTTCCTCTTCCTCAACGGCGTTTCCTCGTCATCATCTGGGAGATCAATGACATGAAGCGGAACTACAAGAAAGATTCAAAAGTAAACATGGAAATCCAATCGACTAAAAGCGAAACTGCAGAGATCATACCAAGGTTGGAGGTGACGGCATCTTCCATTTCCTGATCTTCGTGCTTACCGAGGTCTCGGAGGTAGCAGCACTGCAGATTTCAAGAATCGGCTGATCAGTCATCGAGTCGACCAAAAGTACACTCATGTTGAAAAGGGAAATACGAGTTCTGCTGATTACCCGGAGGTGGGAATGACCATCCGCATCTTAGGCGGGGCCTTCGCCCGGCTTCGACGACGTTGCTCGAGGTTGCTTGGCGGTTTCTCGATCGGTAGCGAGGAAGTTGTCCGAGGTCGCTTCATCGACTGCCCAGTGGGTGCAGCAGCTTTACCGCGCTCGACCGCCGGGTCATGCGTCGACTTGGACCTTCCTTCTGAGCGGGGAGGGTCGACGTCTTCCTCCTCTTCCTCCTCCTCCTCCTCTTCATCAGAGCTATCGTCCCCCTCATCCTCCTCGCCGTTGGACTCCCATTCCTCCTGGCTTTCACCTCCGCTTCCTTCTTCTTCTTCGACTGGTTCCTGCGCCCGTTGGGCATCGAGTACATCTCAGTGGTGACCTAGAAGACAACAAAACAAGGCAAAAGTCGATTTAATTGGCATCAAAACAGAATGAATGCAAAGAATCACGATCGGAGATAAGTGGTTATACCTTGTCCGGTTCGTAAGTCCGGTCGAGTGGTGGAATCCTCCTAGCTCCGTGAGGGTTATCTTTGTTTCTGTGATGGCAGTCATCCACTTCTCGCGTGGCGTCATCGACCTCCTCTGGATGGACCCGAGTGGTATCATCCGTGCGGAGTATATCCACATCGGATGGCCTCGGTATTGGAGTGGCTGAATCGCCCGTCGGAGGAAAACTTCGAAGATCCATGCCGGTCACCCGTCGCGAATGAGCTGGACTACGCGTTCCATCAACAATTTTACTTGGGCCTTCTCCTCTGGTAGCACCTTCGGGAAGATGGCTTGTTCACTCGACTCATGGAGAAAGGAGGAGTCCATCGATCGCCTGACGTCGCCTAGTCTTGGCGGTAGAACCAGGTCGATTGCCACCCTCTAACCGAGTCGGGGAGAGTCATAGCCGAAAAGCGCTCTTCCCCTCATCTGGACCCCGAGTCCCCACACATCTGGATTACTTGGGTTCTCTCGTCATTCGGGTTCGTTTTCTTCACCGTCTGAGAGCGACAAGTGAATATATGCTTGAAGAGGCCCAGTGCGGCCGACAGCCCAAGAAGTTTTCGCATAATGACACGAAAGCGGCAAGATAGACAATGGAGTTGGGAGTGAAATGATGGAGTTGCGCTCCAAAAAGTTGAAACCCGGAAGAAAGGATTCGTGGCAGAGAAAATCCCGATCTACGTGAGTGGCTAGGAGAACGCACTCACCCTCTTGATGCGGCTGCCACTCCGTTCGGAAGCCTCGCCGACCCATGGAGGATCAGTCCCTCGTTGGCGGATCATTGAGGTCCTTCTCGGTGATGGTCGAGCGGATCCAATCTCCCTGGACCCAACCTTGCGGCAGTTTGGACCTCGAAGAAGATCCGCCCCGACTGGGCGCTCTCCCCTTCGCCTTCGCCGCTGCCATCTTCACCCGCTCCAAGGCTGCGGTCTTCTCCTTCACCATGGTCGCCTGTGAAGCAAGTATTGAGTCTTGAGCGAGGCTAAGGGCGCAGCAGAAAGATTTGGAGGCGGAAGGAGGGAAGATTGGGGTCCTGCTGTTCAAAATACCCCGTCCGATGCCTTATATGAGGCCGCTTCCGAGTGGTGATTGGCGAGGCCCAGCAATCCCGTCAAATCTCGCAAAAGGCGGCCTTGATACGCGTGGCGAAAAAGGCGGCAAGAAAGATCGAGGCGTCATCGCCTTATCCCATCCGAGTGCCGCAGTTTTCTCCGCTTCGCGTGCTTCCCAAAATTCAGATCCCGCGAAATCCGCTAACCGCGGAGCAACCTGTGAGACAACAGATTTCCTCTGATCCGTCGCTCGAAATTCCTCAAGTTCACAAAAGTTCACTCGACAAATGTGAAGAATGGATCAAGGCGACTGAAAGAGAAGTTGACGCCATCATTAAAAGGTCGTTGATCCAGAGTAAGGCACACTCGCAACACAAAGAACATGTCGGAAAGATTATCAACTCCTTCCTCACTCAAACCTCGATCCATTCGGGGGCTAATGATGAAGTCATGTACCTAGGGTAGGGTCATAGACCTGCCCAAAGGTACCCTCCCCAAGGACACTCGCGAAAGAAGCTGCCTTCCAGTCGACCTGGTAGGCTTCCACTCGACAGATTCAAAGACACTCGACCATGAAGACCCACTCGACCACCAGAGTCCAAGAGCCACTCGGTGTCCAAAGCGGTCTATAGTTAAATAGTCTTTATGGTCATGATGACACTTTATGTAAGGCGTTACCAGTAACGCCTAGCCTTAGCGTACCTTAAACCCTCCGCTACGTGGGCTGGCTGGGGTCCTGGCGCACTCTATATAAGCCACCCCCCTCCATAGGTAGAAGGGTTCGCACCCGTGTAACACATACGCATATAATCCAGTCGACCGCCTCTGGGCTCCGAGACGTAGGGCTGTTACTTCCTCCAAGAAGGGCCTGAACTCGTAAATCCCTTGCGTATGCAACTCCATAGCTAGGATCTTGCCTCTCCATTCCTACCCCCCATTCTACTGTCAGACTTAGAACCACAACAGCGACTGTCAAGAACTTCCAAAGGAACCGCAAACTGATTAGTATTGTGAGGAAGAACAGAGGAAACGGACACACCTGGTTTCACAGCCTTGCGAAGCTGTGAGACGTGAAAGACGGGATGGATCTTCGAAGTCTCTGGTAAACCCACACGGTAAGCCACTTGTCCAATGCGAGCTTGCACCAGAAATGGCCCAAAGTAGCGAAACGAGAGCTTATGACACGCTCGGCGAGCAACAGAACTCTGAACATAAGGTTGGAGTTTAATGTAGACAGAATCCCCAATTTCAAAGCTTCGTTCAGATCGGTTCTTGTCAGCTTGGTGTTTCATTCTCGTCTGAGCTCGGAGAAGGTGTTGTCGAATTAGAGCTTGCATTTCTTCCTGTTCTGATAACCAAGTGTTCAGATCAGAAACTGGAGTGGCTGAGGCTGCTTCGATACCCCAATGTCGAGGTTCGTGGCCGTAAAGAACAAAGAAGGGGGATTTCCCAAGAGCACTATGCCAGCTGGTGTTAAACCAGAATTCAGCAAGAGGAAGCCATGAACTCCATTTCTTTGGACAAGAATGCACAAAACATCTGAGGAAAGTCTCGAGGCATTGGTTTGTACGCTCAGTTTGCCCATCCGTGGCCGGGTGATATGGTGTGCTCATCCGAAGGGTTGTTTGGGTTTGCCGAAAGAGCTCTTGCCAGAATCTTGTTATAAAGATTGGATCTCGGTCGGATAGAATAGAATCTGGTAGTCCATGCAATTTGTAAACTTGATCCACATAAGTAGTTGCCACTTGGGAAGCAGAGAATGGATGCGACAATGGAAGGAAATGGTTTTATTTGGAGAACTTATCCACGACGACCAAAATGCAATTGAATTGTCCTTGAACGTGGCAATCCTTCGATGAAATCCATAGAAACCATCTGCCATGCACGAACAGGAACCGGAAGGGGTTAAAGGAGTCCGGGGTACTTGACTCTCTCGGGCTTGGCCTGTTGGCAAACTGCACAGGATTGGACAAATTCGATCCTTTGCATGTGTCATATGTCGCCACGCACATACCATCTTCAGCCGCTGGTTTGTGGCTGGTGCGCCAGAGTGCCCTCCGACGGCAGATTGATGCCCTGCCATTAATAGTTGTTGTTGCAATTGGGAATTCCTCCCAATCCAAATACGCCCTTGGTAGCGTAAAATGCCCTCTGAAAATGTAAATTTTTTATGGGATTGGGGATTAGCCTGTAAGTCCTCCACTATCTTTTGTGTTGTCGTATCCTGTGCATACCCTTCTCGCACGTCTTTGATCCATTCTGGTTTGCACCGGGAAATAGCATACAATTCATCGGTGTCAGAGATAGGACGGCGTGAAAGTGCATCGGCTGCTCCATTATCCGCACCTTTTCGATAGCATATTTTGTAGCGCAACCCGAGAAGCTTGGTGAACGCCTTGTGTTGCCATGGGGTGTGGAGACGTTAGTCTTCGAGGTGAACCAGACTACGCTGGTCCGTTTTGATGACGAACTCAGCTGATTGAAGGTACGATCGCCAAAGCTCCATAGCCAACAGAATAGCGAGAAGTTCTTTTTCATAAGTCGACAATCCTCTGTTTTTTGGGCCAAGAGGTTTACTCAAGAAGGCCAAGGGGTGGCCCTCTTGTTGTAAGACTGCTCCAACTCCCAAATCACTGGCGTCGGTCTCAACGACAAATTGCTTCGTGAAGTTGGGCAAGGCAAGGACTGGGGCTGTCACTAGGGCATTCAGTGTTTCAAATGCTGTGGTACATTCACTGGTCCAGATGAATGGGACATGCTTCTTCAGCAAATGAGTCAAGGGTTTAGCAATTACCCCATAGAGGCGAACAAACTTATGGTAATATCCGGAAGACCCAAAAACTGTCGTAATTGCCTGACATTGAGAGGCACTGGCCATTGTTGGACTTTCTGGATCTTCTCGGGCTCGGTAGAAACACCTTGCTGGCTCACAACAAAACCCAAGTAAGAGAGTTCTCTCTGAGCAAATGAGCGCTTGGAAAATTTGACTTGCCATTGATCTTGACGCAATAGCTGCAACACTTCATGGAGGTGCTCGATGTGATCTTCAAAAGAGATGGAGAAGACCAAAATGTCATCAAAGAATACCAATGCACAACGGCGTGACACATGCTTCAAAGTGTGATTTATGCCCCCTTGAAACGTGGCCGGGCCTCTAGAAACTCCAAAAGGAAGGACCTTGTACTCATAGTGGTCGGAGTGTATCTGAAAGGTTGTCTTGTATTCCTCTCCCGCTGCTAACCTGATCTGGTGATAGCCGGCACGGAGGTCCAGCTTGGAGAACCAGCTCGCTCCGGACAATTCATCCAAAAGTTCATTGATGACCGGAAGGGGGAATTTTGGTGTGACAGTCAATGCATTCAGTTTGCGATAATCAATACACAAACGCCATTGTCCGTCCTTCTTCCTGACTAGGATGGCTGGTGAGGCAAACGGGCTGTTGGAGTGTTGGATGATGCCAGATGCGAGCAACTCTTCGACTTGTCGTTCAATCTTCGTTTTTGTTTCTGGTGAGTGCCGATAAGGGCAAATGCTGATAGGTTGAGCTCCCGGCAAGAGGGGAATACGATGATCACATGCTCTGTTGGGAGGAAGGCTTTGCGGTGCTGCGAACACATCTGAGAACTCATCCAAGAGGTGTTGGATTTCAACTGGTGGATCCGGTGATTACGCACCTTTTGTCTTGGCTTGGCATCCTTTGAGCATACATAAACCAGGTGGTCCACTTCTCCCTGTACACACATGAAGTTCAGCTCTTCTGGTGAAATTTGAGGGCAGTTCGATGCGGAGAACTTATGGCCTTGCAATTGGATGGGACCGGTTTCTGACTGGAGTGTGACAGTCTTGTTGATCCAATCAATGGCCGGATTGAATGCTTCTAACCAATCCATCCCGACAATGACATCAAACCCTCCAAGTGGTAATACCTTTAGTGACGCCAACAACTGATGATTCTGGACTGTCCATTGGCAGTTGAGCAGTTCCTGATCACATTGCAGTTCCGCTCCATTGGCCACTTTAACACGAGCTGGTTTGGCCATAGGTTGCAGTCCTTGGAGTCCCCCCACACAACGAGAATTGATAAAGGACGCTGAGCTCCCATAGTCCACTAATACTTCCACACTCTGTCCCTGGATTGTGGCACTAAATCGCAACAACTTGGAAGAATCATTCCCATTGAACGCTTGCAAAGAGGCGCATACTGCTTTGTTTCTTCAGTGGTGTCAGAAGTGTTGCTCGGCTCTGCTTCCTCTAACGGTGTGACTCCCAAGAAATCCATGAGTTTCTCTAGTACATGCATCTGAATGGTTGCAAGGCAAGTGTGGTCGCGTCACCAACGCTCGCCACACTTGAAACAGAGCCCACGAGCTCGTCTGTACGCCCGTAAGGTGTTGAGGGGATTAGCTTCCGCTAGTTGGGGACGTGGTTGCTCGACGGGGGCTGCAGGAGCTGCCTCGACACCACGACGATCAGCCGTGGCTGATTTTGTAGGTGGTCGTGGTTGATGAAGAGGAACTGCCTGTAGAGGAAGGCGTGGCGCTGGTCGATAAGCTTGCTCCGGAAAACGTATGTTCTCCGGTCGCACTCCATCTTGCACCTCCTCCTGGACCAGGGCGAGAGCACAGTTGTGTCCAAATCAGCAGGCGTTGGACCATGATCGCCGCCGCAAATCCACCAAGTCCACCGATGAAGCGTGTCAAAAATAGAAAGGATGAATTTCATCGAATATGATAACAATTGGTTCATCAAATGCTCAAATCTCTCAATGTAATCTGGGATCGTGCTAGATTGCTTAATGGCAAAGAATTGTACGATCAAGAGCTGGTGTCGATCCCGACCGAAATGGGTGGAGAGCAAATTGCATAACCCTCCCAATTCAAGGCCATAACCTTTTTCCTAACAGATTGTAACCACCTTCTTTGTAGTAGGGGAAAATTCAGAGTAGCCATCTGGACCCAAACGGACTCCTGAATACCATAGATAGCAAGTACTGCTCACAGAGATCCTTCCAAAGGAGTGGATTTTCGCCATCAAACAACGGAAATGGCATGGTTGGTGGACTAGGAGCGTGCAAGGAAAAAAATGGTGACGGAGTAGTTGGTGATATAGCAGTGGCTACAACAGACGATGGAAGTTGTGGGTGGACCGTACCGTTGGCCGGAGGGGCCGGCGGACTGATGAACAGCCCGTCAACCGCCGTCCGTGGAGGTGAGGCGATGCGTGGCCATCAGCCCGAGGAGGAGCAGCGGCCGGAGAATCGTCAGAAGGCGAAGTGCTCTTCCGCGCCACCGGATCGGGGTGATCTGGCGCTAACGCCTCCCGCGTCGTCGATCTTCTTGCCGCTTATTCGCTTGAGTAAGTCGACTGCCTCTTGCAGATCAGCCATCTTCGAGTCAATCTCGGGCTTCCAGGATGCGAATTCCACAGCGACCGAAGACTTGATGTCTTCCCTCCATTCCGCTCAAAGCTCCTTCAAGAGGTCCTTGAGGTCGGCCTTGGTGACGGGATCCATGGCCTCCCGTTGCAGTCGGTCTGCCCTTTGCTGTCGTGTTTCGATGATGGACGCCGCTAGGGCGGAAGCAAAATTGGGTCCTGGCTCTGAGTACCAAGTGTTAGGACTGCACTACTGTCTCAGATATGTATGTGGTTCAGAGTACAAGATTCTCTCCTTACAAGCACGTCGATCTTTGAATCTGAGAAGGAAAGGGAAAGGAACTAGGGTTCTAAGTAGGTAGCCGCCCGCTTGCCGTGCCGTTCGGCCCGATCAATCTTCGATGCTTGTCCAGAGCGATCCCACCTTTATGCTTCTGGGTCGTGTTCACCCACTCCTCGCCACCACTTTCGTTTGTTGGGCTTGCGGGCTCTCCTAGCTGGGCCTTGGGCTGTTCCTTCGTCGGCCTCGACTGGTGGTTGGGACGATGGCATAGTACTGGCAAGCCTGCTAACACGGGAAGACAGAGATCACCATTTCTTGGTCAGGCCCTTCCCCTTGTGTTCACCGGAGCGCGGGTGGTACTCCATCGCGCAGGCCTCCGCGACGGGAGGATCTCATCATTGTTGTCCTTGCTCGTCATGCCACTATCCGACGTCGCGGAGAGATAGCCGGAGAGGCGACGGATGGCACGGGTCTGCTCCTTCCGTGTCGTGCCGTATCTTGGCCATGGCGGTCTCCTTCTCCGCCTTCGACAAGAAGCTGGATCTGCCTACTAATTGCACGAGCCATGACACCCAAGTCCATGAGCAGAAATAAACAAAAGGCGGCGAAGCTTTACCATATATGACACGTACCTTACGCACAAATGCATACAAGCTGCTTGATTTTATTCCAGTCGGATACGCACACGATGATAAGATGCAATCCAAGAAGCTTCTTGGAAGGTTCTTGTCGAAATAGTTTTCTGTTCTCTTTGCCCATAGATTCGCACGGACAGTTGTACAGTTGTACTACTGGCTGCTCGCGTGCTGCAGCCACATGACGCGGCGTGCATGAACCAGCAATGCTACCTAAACTCAGCTAACAGAATTTCAGAACAAAAAAAATCAGCTAACAGTATGGTCTATCGATGGGCTTGATAATGGCTTAACATTTACTGGTATGTACAAGAATTTCTATATGTGCACTTGCTTAGGTCATTAGTCTGAATAATTGAGATCGGCAGAATTAAACCGATCGAATAATCATGTAGCCAAAGTCTACGCACCGGGAATCTTTTCTCAAGGCCTGTGCTCCTCGCGTATCGTTCGGCTTAGGGCACATGATAGCTACGTCGCTAGCTAAGCTAAGCTAAGCACCTGCATGAACTGCAACTTAAAAAAATTACTTGAAGTGCGTCTCTGGTTTTCGCAAATAAATAAATAAGTGTGTCTCTGGTGACACAACACCAGTTTTGAAATAGTAGTTCAACTCCCAACCCCCCCCCCCCCCCCCAACACGCGGACCTCCTCTGGCGACCCGGAGGGAACCCTAGCCGCCGCCGCTAGCAGGCACCCCCGCCGCCCTCCCCCGCGTCGCCGCCGCCCGGAGGGCCGGCCGGCGAAGCCGCGCCGGACCCCAGGAAGGCGGGGGCGGGGCGGATCTGACCCCCTCGCGCTCCGTCAACATCCCGCGCGACGTCGACCCCCCCCCCCCCCCCTCTGCGGCGGCCGCCTCCTGCTGGCCCGGCGGGGCTGCGGGTGTGCCCTGGGCGAGCTAGGCGGCCGGATCCGGCGTCCCTTGTCGGCCAGCCCCCCGCACGGCTCCGGGCGTGCTGCCCCACCCCCGTCCCCCTGCGACTGTCTGGGCCGTCGCAGGCGCCCCCATCCCAGCTCCTGCTCCCCTCCTGCCGGCCGGTCGAGCGGCGCAGCCATCCCCTCCCCCCGGCGGCGCGGCCCAGTCTGCCGCTGGTGCTACTGCTGGCCGCGTTTGGGTGCGAGATTTGCGCCGGTTTTGCGGGGTGCACGCGGTCTGCCTCGTGTTGACACCCTCTCCTTCGGCCCCTTCTCCCCCCCCCCCCCCTCGAAGCATCTCTTGTGCGGCGGTGGTGAGGCTTCAGTGGTAGCGGCTGGCGTGGCGCACCTCGCGGCGGGTGTTTGTTGGCGTTGGCTTCCTCTTCAATGCCACATTTGGCGGCTATGGGATTGCTCAGCTCAGGCCAGGGAGAAATCCCTGCTCGGCTTGCCGGTGCTGGCAGCGGCGGCGCCCGCGGGTGTCGTTTTTCCTTCTTGGAGGCGCTGTCATGGCCTTCAGCTGTGCCCCTCTTCGAGCTCAGGGGAAAACCCTAGGTCCGATTGCTTCGGACCAAATGGCGAAGACGTATCGGCGTCATGTTCCTTCTTGAAGGCGCCATCTTGCTTGCTCGCGGTGTCCCCGGTGTTGGCTTTGGTGATGTTGGGACTCATTGTTGGCTCGGCTGTGTCGGTTCGGGCTTGGTTGGTTTAGCTGTGTTGTTTTCCCTTTAAGGGCCGAGCATCTTTTGTCTGTCTGTTCCGGGCACCATGTTCACGCCTGTCTGCGTTCGTGTAATGTGTTGTACCCTTCGCTGTACTCATTCTTTTTTTTTGCGGCAATGCTGTACTCGTTCTACTCCTTCTATCAATGAAATGATACGCAAGCTTTGCGTATTCGCAAAAAAGGTGTCTCTGGTTGTGGGGTCGCAGCGCTTCGTAGCATCGTACCGGCCAGCGATATTGCTCCATGCTAGGCGACACACGTCATTGTGCCTGCTGGAGAAACGAGGCGGAGCCAGCCGTTTTGATTAGTCCCACCTCGCTTGGCTAGGGGGGAGAGAGGGCGGGGAGCTAGGCTACATAAGAGCGGGTGGTGCGAGGGGTGAAAGGTACGCAGCTGCGTGGTGAGCACAAAGCGAACTATTCTTTCGCCTTTTACTAAAGAATACCGTGTGCATACCACACTAAGCAGCATACCCTAATTTTTGAAGGGTGGCTTCTCTCTGTGAGAAGGCCCCATCAATTCTCAAATTCAAATTTTGCAGTTGAACATTTGGACATACGTCTTCTCTCTTTGAAGGCCATACCAAATTCTAAATTTGTAGCATATGCTAATTTTTTGACACAATCCTACTACTCCTCTGTCCCAAAATAAGTGTCTTAACCTTAATGCAAAGTTGAGACACTTATTTTGAGACGGAGGGAGTATAACTTTTGATGAATTACTAGCATAATATAATTATACTCAACTTTGGCTGGGCACTTCTTCGAGTTAAAACCTTGGCAATCCGAAGTTCCGTTCCTTACTGATGAGATTGCCTTACAACTCCAATGCACACCGTTCTGTAGTTGGAAATGTTGGAAATTTCATTATCTCGGAAGGGGAATAAAAGACCAAAGAATGAAAGAATTTGTATTGATCTCTGTACTTGTGTCCAATTTGAACATCACGTATACATACATCACTACAAGATCTACACAAGGAGTACATCTTTTTACTCCCAACCAATAGGTGACTTTATTCCTCTATCCATATGCACAACTGATGAACAAGAATAGCTCATTCATCATAAACTGATCAGTAATCCTTGCTGCAGGTGCGTGGCATGGAACGCCTCTCTCGGCGTCAGCGGTTCACACCCTCTCGACATCGGGCTGCCGCCTCTGCGGCGATGAGAACCGCGACGTCGCCCTGCCGCTCCTCCTCGGCGACAGGTGCACCTCCTCCAGCGCCCGGTGCTGGAGCTCCGGCGGGTAGTCCCTGACGCAAATGATCCGGGGCCCGGCGCCGGTGGTCCACTTGAAGGACCCTTGCTTCCCCAGCTGATATGAGTTGACTCTCCCAATGATCTTCTCCCTTGGCACCGATGAATGATCATCGTCGCTATCTTCCTGATGATCTTCAGGCATGGAAGTTGTTGATTTTTCGATGTTTACGGCGCCTTTCGATGAATCCAGCCTTGTGAACATCTCCGGTTGGCTATGATCTTTGCTTGTTTCTTGGAGTTGGATGACATTTTCAGGTGTAGTTTCAGTGACCTGAGGTGCCAGGCAAGGGATGGTTTCTGCAGCAGGAACCATTTCTTCTTCGGGTTTGTCGGCATCGGTGCACCGCTCAGAAGGGATGCTTCTGAGCCTGCTCCAAAACTCCTCATCCTCTTCAGTTGGGCTCATCTACAATCATACAAAAACAACAACTGAGAATGCAAATTGGATAAACCTATTGTCAGCACATTTGGGAACTTTCTCATTCTATCACAATCATCGGTCACAGGCATGGTTGCTCACCTTAACATCGCTGAGATCGACCTTGTTCTCTCTGAGGAAGTCCTGGAATTCCTGGAAGTTCTCTTCTGTGGGGCGGTAGTGCCCGCTGTGAGGCCAGATAGCCTTCAGAACTCCATCTTCGACAACTAGTCGCCCCGCAGCAGACGCGGCGCCTCCGGCGAGAAAGCTAGAATGCTGAAATGTGCCCTTTTTCTTCTGCAGAAAGTAGAGTTTTGGACAATGTTAGATGATGTTCCAGTAAACATAGGTGATAGGTCTGATGCAATGTTGTGTGTTGATAGCACTCAGTATGAAGCCTGAACATTACCTGCCCAACATACAGATTCCTTGATGTGCTCAGCACAAAGATCCACTTTGCGTCCCTCGGACCGCCGGACGTGTCAAGGATTTGCCTGCTGTTCTTGTACATGAACTTGCCATCCTCAATCACAACCTCATATTCCTCTCTCTCTTTCTGCAGGCACAACAAAATTTCAGTTTGAATCATTAGTCTTTCTGAACACTCATGGTCTTGCATTCTACTCCAGATATACATTTATCCCGTGTACTAAACTGCTTTCAAATACTTACCGGACCAAGATACTTGATGCACTGGCTGAGAAGCTTCGACCGCGGGCACCGGTCCTCGAGGTTGATCTCCTTGCCCTCTCCGATGTCGAGCCTAAAGAACCAAACATGGTGATCAGTCCATAAGGTTTTGACTTCATCATCTCTTGATGCACCAAAGATTCAGAAATTCCAACAACCATGACCAGTTGAGCTGTAGCACTCACCAGTAGAAGAAAGGCTCCCTGCTTTCGCACCTCAGCCAGCAGTCGTAGTAGTAGTGAAGGTTGTGGCCGTACCGGTGGCGCGGGTCAATCTGCTCATCAGAAATTGCAGCACTCACATTAGCACACCACACTAACTGAAAAAATCTGCATTTTCTCTGAAAAAAGTACTCACAGCTTCAAGCCAGTGCTGCAATGCGAGCTTCCGAGCCTTCTCATCCTTGGAGAGCCCCTTTCCGACCTGAAATCACACTATTTGTTAGTCCAATTTCACGAATGGATATTGCATCAGAGAGATTTCTTGAAGAGCCGACTGATGCATTTCATCAGAGAATAACGTACTTTGGCGGCCCTGGTCCTGGCGCGCGCCCACTTGGACACGGCGGTCTCTTGCCGCTCGATGTCGAAGAAGGAGACGGAGCTCCGCTTGAGCAGCGCGAAGTCCAGCAGCTCCCACCAGTTCTGCTCCACGAGCACGGCGCAGTCGGCGAGCCGGCGCCGCGTCCGGAAGCTCTTGTACACCTTCTGTAGCGTCACCGCCGCCGCCTCGTGCTTGGGGCTCTCCGGCGCCGACGCCGCCGCCACCGCCGCGTCGGCGAACCGCGTCCGGAGGAGCTCCCTCGGCATCGGCACCGGCACCGGCACCGGCGCGGTGACCGCGTCGGGCGCGGCGACGGGGATCTTGGGCTCCACCAGCTGGAGCCGCTTGAAGCTGAGGGAGCCCTCGATCCGGAGCTTGCCGGAGCCGAGCGACGCCTTGAGGAACGTCGCCTGCTGCTCCTCCGCCGCCGCGACGAGGCCGCATTCGCCGTCGTCCTCCACGGGACACGAGAAGAGCACGCCCATCGCGCCGCGCAGACTCAGAGCAGAGCAACACCAACCGAACGGACCTCGCGATTTCTCCTCGTGCCGATCCTGTTTGACTCCGCTGGATCCCACCTCAAGGCAGATGGATCAACCGGAGCGAGTGCAGTAGAGCTGTGGTATGTGCGTATTTCTTGGTGCGAGCGAGCGACAACTACCGGGGTGGCTGCTTGAGCCACTGGGCGAATATATAGCGGGAGTAGACCGAGTAGGAGGGCCGAGACGGGGATGGCCAGCGGTGAGGGTGGGCCAGCGTCGGATGCGGAAAAGCGTCGCGCCGGACCGCCGGGGGCCCGCCCCGGCGTACCACGTGTTCACGGGGATGTCACGCGGGACGCCAGAGGCGCGGGGCGCGTGCTGACCTGTCTCGGCTGGCGGGAAGCGTGTCCCGGGACCGGTGAGCTGCCTTGGAGCGCTCTGCCTGCCTGACTGACTGACTGCGTGTGGTTTCACCGCCGTGTCGATGGAGACTCAGAATGTGAAGTTCACACTGAACATTCTGTTTCCGTGCACACGTAAAGACCAGGATGAGAATTTTCCATGAAAAAGTTGAAAGCGTCTAGATAATAAAAAGAAGGATAGTTAAATTCGATCGTAGCCTAAGGCAGTGTGAATTAGCAATCACTAAACCAACTGTGGTAATGATTATTGACGGTGTTGGAAACACAATCAATCTGATAACGAACATAATCCCTGCATGCAGCCAAAGAAACAAGCAAAAATTTAAGATGTGAGTACAATTTGAGTTACAGATATAAAATTGAAGTACTTGATTAACACTGCGGGGCACTGACCACGAGTAATACCAAGAGGTCTCCCCGGTTCTAGTGTTTATGCATGGCAAAAAGTAGCAAACACTAAAACTCAAATCAAACAAAAAACTCAAAGAAACGATGCGAGGTTGATCTATCTATGTAACACCAAGGGGTGGTCGCATGTCCCGAAGGAGCAAAAACACAACCCTAGGTCATATAAGGCCCATGGACCCAAGTGAATGTGCCACACCATCATTTAATTTGGCTTCTGCATCAACATTGCAATGTTACAACATTTGGAAGGAATTTTCAGGCGTTCTGGATCCGCTGGAAAGTATATGAGATAAGCTTTCAAAAAAAAAATCCAAAATCACTCAATTTGGAGTCCGGTTATAAAAGACAATGTCATTCCTAGTGAGGTATATGTCGATAGTCTGAATTTGAGTCCAACACCTAGCGGCTTGATCTATGGCTTCTACTGGGTCCAAATTGATGCGAGAGAACTTCTTGTACATGACCTAATCATGCTCTTTTGCTTGACAATTTTTTTTAACTTGCTTGACAATTATTTCTTGATCATATGTGGAGAAAGTAGTGGTAGTTATGGTTATATCAGGGGTTGTGATATCCCCACTTAGTGTTGGTACCCTTGATGATAGTGTTAGTTGTGTTTTCGTCAGAGGCTCTCTAGTCTACATCTAGATCTTCAGTGACAATATGGCAACAAAGCAATGATTTGACAACTTCGTTCACAAGGGGTTTGTCCCTCGCTACTGTATGATCAATGATTTCACATTCTCACTTTATTGGGGTAGGTAATTCATGCAGGTCTTTAATTTTTTTGAGTAAGTTTAGCTTTGTGTATGTTTTATGTTATGTAAATTTCTTTTATCTAAGTCATGGTAGAACATTTAGACGCAAACAATGAAACTAGAGATGACATCTTTGAAAAAACCTTGATGCATCATGAACATGTGTCATTCACTTTCGTTTTGCTTCAGTTTGTTTGAGTTGATGTAGTTTGTTCAATAAATCAATAAAATCGGATTATTTGCTACAAGAGGAAAACTGTGACGATAGTATGGCTCCCTCTGATGTGTCCCCCTTGGTGTATGTTATCTATGTTGCAAATTTGTTTCGGGCCCTTGTACATGTAGGTGGTGAAAGTTTGGTGAAAATTTGGAAAAAGAAGACTATACAACCCCATAAATTGCAACACTCTTTGACTCCAATACTCCATGTAAAATTGACAGGTTTTCTCTCGGCTGACGGGAACCGTGTCCCGGGACCGGTGAGCTGCGTTGGAGCGCTCTGCCTGCCTGACTGACTGCGTGTGATTTCACCGCCGTGTCGATGGAGAGTCAGAATGTGAAGTTCACACTGAGTATTCTGTTTCCGTGCACACGTAAAGACCAGGATGAGAATTTTCCATGAAAAACTTGACAGCGTCAAGATAATAAAAAAGGAAATTCAAGTTCGACCCTAGCCTAAGACGGTGTGAATTAGCAATCGCTAAACCAACTTTGGTAATGATTATTGACGGTGTTGAAAACACAATCAATCTAATAACGAACATAATATCTGCATGCAAGTGGAGGTGGAGGTGGCACAACATCTTTATTGTTTTCAACTTCTTATATGAAACTATTGAATGCTGCCTGATTCCTTGAGAAATTAGCGTCTCCTTGTTTTGCTGGATTTTCAAAACACGGGAATAGAAAAAAACATATGAATGGATTGGCACGCCGTATTCAATCCAATGGGATAAGTATGCACGTTTCGATTGCACATAATGTAGGATTCTTCACATGAGATGCAGGTGGATCGAAATTTTCATAGGAAAGTTAGTACAAACACATCCTAAGGAAAAAGTTGGATGGATTTTAATCCTATGAATCAAACAACCATTGTAGAATGAAAAATTATAAAGATTAGAATCACACAAATTTCATTTAGAAATCCTTGGAATCAATGAGGCCCTAGGCCATTATATACGCGGTACTCCTGCAAAACAAAGACACCTAATGCTTATGAAGCTCGATTGTTGGATTCATGTATGAATCCGTTTTGATTATCCGAATTGTCCACCAATGTTCATGCTTGTGGCATATATGAAAGCACATAAATGGGTCAGCGCCTCGATGCCAATACCTTTGCCATACAGTCATTGCTCCAAACCCATTGTAGATCCTTGACTTTTAGTACTCCCTCCATTCCCTTATACAAGGCCGCTATCAAAAATACATTTTGCATCAATACAAGGCCACCAACACTAAACGAGGCAAAAATTAATGATGTTTTCTCGTTTTAATACTTACATGCATGTAGTCATAATGACACTCAACTACTTCCTTCCCATTCATTCGTTGCATGCTTGTGGCATATTAATGATCTCGGTTAACGAAAAAAAAGTTGGCTTGCAAAACAGTCATTAAATTTTCTCTTGGTACGTGTAATCTGGACTTGTGGCCTTGTATAAGGCTAGTCATAGTGGGACTAACTTAGCTAGTAACATAGCACACTCCAAGAAATTTTTGCTTATGTGGCAAGTATTTAATGTGAGGTGGTAACATAATATGTTAATGTAACGTAGCGCTTCCCAAGACAAGATGAGTCTACAAGCTAATAAATGAAGTCATCTATGATACTACTATCATTTAATTTTGCATTATGAAGGTAGTAACTTAGACTAGTGTCATGCATATGACATTAGTCTAAGTTACTCCCCACTATGACCAGCCTCAGGGAATGGAGGGAGTAGTATAGTTGTAGCACTCTAGTTTGCTCAAAGTCTAGTTCCTGTACGTGTACGCATGCTGTAATTTTGTCCTCTCATACAACCCAACCTCTTGCGAATAAAATTCTGGGCGAGGAGGAACCTCCCTCCTGGTTTCAACGCTATAGTGCTCGAAGCTCGATCCATGAGCACGTATACCACGGTGCTAGCTAGCTATAGCCGCTAGCAGGGGCCCTAGCGTTGATAGTCAAACCACCACCACCGGATGCATGATCTGGGGCCAGGCTGGCCCGTACGTCACCCGTCTGATCGATGATGCCCACCCACGGACGGCCTCGCTTCCCATCTTCCCTCCCATCCACTTGATTTGACTTTGTTGATGGAAATGTGCCGCCGGCCGGCTCGGCCCCGTCTACGCGTGCCGACGCCTGCCTGCCTGCTGTCCCGTGCAAACGCCCCGCCCCCGCGCCGCGCGTATCCCAGAAAGGAGAAAGCCACGGCGCTGGTCGGCGGGCAAGCGCGCGCGCTTGGCTTCTTCTTCACCGGCCGCACGTAGTTGGTGAGTCAAAAGCACCCGGTTCCATGCGGCGGCCCGATCCTTCTCATATCCTTCCTACGAGTAGTTCACAGCACAGGGAACCATATCTTAGACGACCAAATGTAGCTGTAAAACGGTGGCCGGTGCACGACCCATCGATGGTTGGTGCCGCTGCATGGGCAAGCTACAAAATTAATCCATGCATAGCTCATCTTAGCACACACTCGTGCATGCTGCACTCCTACGATGGATGGGCCATGCATGGGACGGAAATTCAACGAGCATCGTTGTCTTCCTCACGGTGCCAAATAAAGGCAAAGGATGATTGAGCTGAGGGGAGGGGAGGGGAGGGGAGAACTAATTTCGTTGCATCCATCCATGCGGCGACGGATCGATCGGTCGAATGCTAATGGGTGATCTGGCTGACCCCATAAGCAAGCTAAGCTAAACTACGTGCGTGGTTGACGTTTCAATTTCATTAAAATGAGTATCGATCGATCGTGGTTCATGCATGGACAGAAACACCGATAATGCATGTTCCTCCGACAAATATTTCGAGATGAAGGGAGTACGTACGTGTCAGATCGATCAATTCAACTCAACCACATCTGTAGCTATAGCTGCATGCCAATCCACATCCGTAATCATCTGGTACTCCATTGTATTCACAAAATAAAATAAATAAACGTACTCCGTTTTATCCATTTATACATGCGTATTTTCCTTGTTTTTGGAAGGTGGAATCGTCGATCGACAAGATCAGCTGAAACGCTGACTAATCAAAATAATTAGCATGCATAGGCGTGCACTCATTTTGCAACTATCTGTATCTGTATGCGCTACTCCAGCAGGCACAGTGGCGTGTGTCGCCCAGCCATGGCACAATGTTGCCGGCCGGTACGATGCTACGCAACCGCTGCGACCCCAGAATCAGAGACACACACTTCATGCAGCTACTAGCTTAGCAAGCCGCGCGGCTATCATGTGCCCTAAACCAAACGGACCAAACGATACGCAAGGAATAGAGGTGCTGGGAAAAGATTCCCGCTACGTAGACTTTCAGTGCGTAAGTGATTACTCGATGATCAGCCTAATTCTGCCGATCACAACTAATCTGCTCTGACCGATCGGTACTAATGACCTGAGCAAGTACACATATTATTAATTAATATAGATAGATGTATGTTAGAGCAACTCCAATAGGGCGATCCATTTCATCCGCGGCCGTCCGTTTGGGTCGGGCGGCATGAAAAAGGTGGCCCATTTTAAGCTTCGATGGCGTCGAAGCGGACACGCGACGAGCAGCGTCTTTCGCTTACTCCTGTCCACAGGCCCATTGGATCGTGGCACATTGGCCTCCCGTCTCACCCTGCGGCCAACAAAGCAACCCCTCCCGCCTCCTCCGTCGCCAATGTCGCCGCCCATTCTTTTCGGTGACTCTTCCAGCTGCCGCCGCCTCCACATCCGCTTGACAAAGCAGCCCCTCCCTCCCCGGTCGCCCTCGCCGCCGTTTTGCCATCGGGAGCAAATCGCTTCCGCGCCGCTTCCCCACCGCATACCGCCCGCGATCAGAAGCCGCCTCGCCGCCGCCACATCCGACCGCACGCTCGTCGCCGCGCCGTCACACTCGTCGGACGCCGGCGAAACAGCTAGTTGGTTTGTGGCGCGCGACTTTCGTCGGCCGTCTTCTTCGTCGACGCCCGCAAGCTGTTCGACAGTTTGCCAAGGAACGAGATGGACTCCGCTGACGAGTTCTTTTTCCACAATTTCCTTTGCAACACCGACGATTCTGTAGGGAAACGTAGCAGAAATTCAAAATTTTCTACGCATCACCAAGATCAATCTATGGAGTAACTAGCAACGAGAGAAAGGGGAGTGCATCTTCATACCCTTGAAGATCGCTAGTCGGAAGCATTGCAAGAACGCGGTTGGAGGAGTCGTACACGAAGCGATTCAGATCACGATCGAATCCGATCTTAGCACCGAACAACGGTGCCTCCGTGTTCAACACACGTGCAGCCCGGTGACGTCTCCCGCGCCTTGATCCAGCAAGGAAGAGGGAGAGGTTGAGGAAGATGGCTCCAACAGCAGCACGACGTGGTGATGATGGAGTGGCGATTCCCGGCAGGCTTCGCCAAGCACTTGCGGAGGAGGAGAGGTGTTGGGGAGGGAGGCTGCGCCTTGGATGTGGTCTTGCAGCCTCCCTCGCCTCTATTTATAGGGAGAAGGGGAAGGGTCTGACTCTCTAGATGGGATCTAGAGGGGGCGGTGGCCAGGGGAGGGCTTGCCCCCAAGTCAAGGCGCCCCTTTAGGTCCCCCCAACCCTAGGCGCATGGACCCTAGGGGTTGGCGCCCAGCCCACTTGGGGCTGGTTCCTTCCACCTACAGCCCATAAGGTCCTCCGGGCAGGTGGACCCTACAGTGGACCCCGGAACCCCTTTGGTGGTCCGGTACAATTGCAGTATACCCCGAATATTTCCGGCGACCGTATGATGATTTCCCATATATAAATCTTCACCTCCGGACCATTCCGGAACTCCTCATGACGTCCGGGATCTCATCCGGGACTCCGAAGAACATTCGGTAATCACATACAAATCTTGCTTATAACCCTAGCGTCATCGAACCTTAAGTGTGTAGACCCTACGGGTTCGGGAACCATGCAGACATGACCGAGACAACTCTCCGGCCAATAACAACAGCGGGATCTGGATACCCATGTTGGCTCCCACATGTTCCACGATGATCTCATCGGATGAACCACGATGTCGAGGATTCAAGCAATCCCGTATACAATTCCCTTTATCAATCGGTACGTTACTTGCCCGAGATTCGATCGTCGGTATCCCAATACCTCGTTCAATCTCAAGTTACGGCAAGTCACTTTACTCGCTCCATAATGCATGATCCCGTGACTAACTACTTAGTCACATTGAGCTCATCATGATGATGCATTACCGAGTGGGCCCAGAGATACCTCTCCGTCACACGGAGTGACAAATCGAGTCTCGATTCGTGCCAACCCAATGAGACACTTTCGGAGATACCCGTAGTGGACCTTTATAGCCACCCAGTTACGTTGTGACGTTTGGCACACCCAAAGCATTCCTACGGCATCCGGGAGTTGCACAATCTCATGGTCTAAGGAAATGATACTTGACATTAGAAAAGCTTTTAGCAAACGAACTACACGATCTTGTGCTATGCTTAGGATTGGGTCTTGTCCATCACATCATTCCCCTAATGATGTGATCCCGTTATCAATGACATCCAATGCCCATGGTCAGGAAACCATAACCATCTATTGATTAACGAGCTAGTCAACTAGAGGCTCACTAGGGACATGTTGTGGTCTATGTATTCACACATGTATTACGGTTTCGATTAATACAATTATAGCATGAACAATAGACAATTATCATGAATAAGGAAATATAATAATAACCATTTTATTATTGCCTCTAGGGCATATTTCCAACAGTCTCCCACTTGCACTAGAGCCAATAATATAGTTCACATCACTATGTGATTGCAATGAATCCAACACCCAGTGGGTTTGATCATATCTCTCTTGTGAGAGAGGTTTATTAGTCAAGGGTCTGAACCTTTCAGATCCGTGTGTGCTTTACAAATATCTATGTCATCTTGTAGATGCCGCTACCAGGCGCTACTTGGAGCTATTCCAAAATAACTGATGTACTATACGAATCCGGTTTACTACTCAGAGTCATCCGGATTAGTGTCAAGGTTCGCATCGGCGTAACCCTTTACGACGAACTCTTTTACCACCTCCATAATCGAGAAAATTCCTTAGTCCACTAGTTACTAAGGATAACCTTGACCGCTGTCCTGTGATCCATTCCTGGATCACACTTGTACCCCTTGACTGACTCATGGCAAGGCACACTTTAGGTGCGGTACACAGCATAGCATACTGTGGAGCCTACGTCTAAAGCATAGGGGACGACCTTCGTCCTTTTTCTCTCTTCTGCCGTGGTCAGGTCTTGAGTCTTTACTCAATACTCACACCTTATAACACAGCCAAGAACTCCTTCTCTGCCGATCTATTTTGAACTCCTTCAAAATCTTGTCACGGTGCGTACTTATTTGAAAGTACTATCAAGCGATTTTGATCTATCCTTATAGATCTTGATGCTCAATGTTCAAGTAGCTTAATCCAGGTTTTCCCTTGAAAAACACTTTTTAAATAACCCTATATGCTTTTCAGAAATTCTACATCATTTCTGATCAACAATGTGTTTACAACAAATACTCATCAGAAATTCTATAGTGCTCCCACTCACTTCTTTGGAAATACAAGTTTCTCATAAACTTTGTTTAAACCCAAAATCTTTGATCATCTAATCAAAGCGTACATTCCAACTCCGAGATGCTTACTCCAGTCCTTAGAAGGATTGCTGGAGCTTTGCATACTTGTTAGCATCTTTCAGGACTGACAAAACCTTCTGGTTTTATCATATACAACCTTTCCTCAAGAAAATCGTCGAGGAAACAATGTTTTGACATCCTATCTGCAAGATATCATAAATAATGCAGTAACTGCTAATATAATTCCAACAGACTCTTAGCATTGCTACGAGTGAGAAAGTCTCATCGTAGTCAACTCCTTGAACTTGTCGGAAAATATTATAGCGACAAGTCGAGTTTTCTGAATGGTGACACTTACCATCATTGTCCGTCTTCCTTTTAAAATCCGTATGTACCCAACAACCTTAGGACCATTAAGTAGTTCTTCCAAAGTCTATACTTTGTTTTCATACATGGATCCTCTCTCGGATTTTATGGACTCGAGCCATTCGTCGGAATCCGGGCCCACCATCACTTCTCCATAGCTCGTAGGTTCATTGTTGTCTAGCAACATGACCTCCAAGACAGGATTACGTACCACTCTGAAGTAGTACGCATCCTTGTCGACCTACGAGGTTTGGTAGTGACTTGATCCGAAGTTTCATGATCAATATCATCAGCTTCCACTTCAATTGGTGTAGGCGCCACAGGAACAACTTCCTGTGTCCTGCTACACACTAGTTGAAGTGACGGTTCAATAACCTCATCAAGTCCCCACCATCCTCCCACTCAATTCTTTCGAGAGAAACTTTTCCTCAAGAAAGGACCCGATTCTAGAAACAATTCCTTTTGCTTTCGGATCTGAGACAGGAGGTATACCCAACTGTTTGGGTGTCCTATGAAGATGCATTTATCCGTTTTGGGTTCGAGCTTATCAGCCTGAAACTTTTTCACATAAGCGTTGCATCCCTAAACTTGTAAGAAACGACAGCTTAGGTTTCTCTAAACCATAGTTCATACGGTGTCGTCTCAACGGAATTGCGTGGTGCCCTATTTAAAGTGAATACGGTTGTCTCTAATTCCTAACCCATAAACGATAGTGGTAATTCGATAAGAGACATCATGGTATGCACCATATCCAATAGGGTGCAGTTATGGCGTTCGGATACACCATCGCACTATGGTGTTCCAGGCGGTATTAGTTGTGAAACAATTTCCACAATGTCTTAATTGTGTGCCAAACTCGTAACTCAGATATTCATCTCTATGATCATATCATAGACATCTTATCCTCTTGCCACGACGATCTTCAACTTCACTCTGAAATTAATTGAACCTTTCAATAATTGAGACTTGTGTTTCATCAAGTAAATATACTTAGCATCTACTCAAATCATCTATGAAGCAAGAACACAACGATATCCACTGCGTGCCTCAGCACTCATTGGACTGCACACATCAAAATGTATTACTTCCAACAAGTTGCTTTCTTGTTCCATCTCACTGAAAACGAGGCCTTTCAGTCATGTTTCCCATGTTGTATGATTTGCATGTCTCAAGTGATTCAAAATCAAGTGAGTCCAAACGATCCATCTGCATGGAGTTTCTTCATGCATATAAACCAATAGACATGGTTCGCATGTCTCAAACTTTTCAAAAAACGAGTGAGTCCAAAGATCCATCAACATGGAGCTTCTTCATGCGTTTTATACCAATATGACTCAAATGGCAGTGCCACAAGTATGTGGTACTATCATTACTATCTTATATCTTTTGGCATGAACATGTGTATCACTACGATCGAGATTCAGTGAACCATTCATTTTAGGAAGACCATTGAAGGTATTATTCAAATAAACAAAGTAACCATTATTCTCCTTAAATGAATAATCGTATTGCGATAAACATAATCCAATCAGTCTATGCTCAATGCAAACACCAAATAACAATTATTTAGGTTTAACACCAATCTCGACGGTAGAGGGAGCATGAGATGCTTGATCACATCAACCTTGGAAACACTTCCAACATATATCGTCATCTCACCTTTAGCTAGTCTCCGTTTATTCCATAGCTTTTTATTTCGAGTTACTAACACTTAGCAACCGAACCGGTATATAATACCCTGGTGCTACTAGGAGTACTAGTAAAGTACACATTAATATAATGTATATACAGTATACTTCTGTCGACCTTGCCAGCCTTCTCGTCTACCAAGTATCTAGGGTGGTTCTGCTTCAGTGCCTGTTCCCCTCATTACAGAAGCACTAAGTCTCGGGTTTTGGGTTCAACCTTGCGTGTCTTCACTAGAGCAGCAACTGATTTGCCGTTTCATGAAGTATCCCTTCTTGCCCTTGCCCTTCTTGAAACTAGTGGTTTTACTAACCATCAACAATTGATGCTCCTACTTGATTTCTACTTTTGCGGTGTCAAACGTCGCGAATTGATCAAGGATCATCATGTCTATCCTCGATATGTTATAGTTCATCACGAAGCTCTAATAGCTTGGTGGCGGTGACTATGGAGAACCATCACTATATCATCCGGAAGATTAACTCCCACTCGATTCAAGTGATTGTAGTACTCAAACAATCCGAGCACATGCTCAACGATTGAGCTTTTCTCCCTTAGTTTGCAGGCTTAAGAAACTTGTCAGAGGTCTCATACCTCTTGACGTGGGCACTAGCCTGAAATCCCAATTTCAGTCCTTGGAACATCTCATATGTTCCGCGACATTTCAAAAATGCCTTTGACGCCTCAATTCTAAACCGTTTAACATTATGCCTTTGAACTATCACGTAGTCATAAAAACGTGTATGTCAGATGTTCGCAACATCCACAGATGACGTTCGAGGTTCAGCACACCGAGCGATGCATTAAGGACATAAGGCTTCTGCGTAGCAATGAGGACAATCCTCAGTTTACGGACCTAGACCGCATAATTGCTACTATCAACTTTCAACTAAATTTTCTTTAGGAACATATCTAAAACAGTAGAACTAAAGCGTAAGCTACGACATAATTTGCAAAGACCTTTTGACTATGTTCATGACAATTAAGTTCATCTGATTATTTAGTGAACTCCCACTTAGATAGACATCCCTCTAGTCATCTAAGTGATACATGATCCGAGTCAACTAGGTCGTGTCCGATCATCACGTGAGATGGACTAGTCATCATCGGTGAACATCTTCATGTTGATCGTATCTTCTATACGACTCATGTTCGACCTTTCGGTCTCTTGTGTTCCGAGGCCATGTCTGTACATGCTAGGCTCGTCAAGTCAACCTAAGTGTTTCGCATGTGTAAATCTGAGTTACACCCGTTGTATGCAAACGTTAGAATCTATCACACCTGATCATCACGTGGTGCTTCGAAACAACGAAACTTCGCAACGGTGCACAGTTAGGGGAAAAACATCTCTTGAAATTTTAGTGAGGGATCATCTTATTTAAGCTACCGTCGTTCTAAGCAAATAAGATATAAAACACGATAAACATCACATGCAATCAAATAGTGACATGATATGGCCAATATCATTTTGCTCCTTTTGATCTCCATCTTCGGGGCGCCACGATCATCATTGTCACCGGCATGACACCATGATCTCCATCATCATGATCTCCATCATCGTGTCTTCATGAAGTTGTCTCACCAACTATTACTTCTACCACTATGGCTAACGGTTTAGCAATAAAGTAAAGTAATTACATGTCGTTACTCATGACACGCAGGTCATACAATAAATTAATATAACTCCTATGGCTCCTGCCGGTTGTCACACTCATCGACATGCAAGTCGTGATTCCTATTACAAGAACATGATCAATCGCATACATCACATATATCATTCATCACATTCTTTTGGCCATATCACATCACACGGCATATGCTGCAAAAACAAGTTAGACGTCCTCTAATTGTTGTTGCAAGTTTTTTTTACGTGGTTGTTATAGGTTTCTAGCAAGAACGTTTCTTTCCTACGCCAAAACCACAACGTGATATGCCAATTACTATTTACCCTTCATAAGGACCATTTTCATCGAATCCGATCCGACTAAAGTGGGAGAGACAGACACCCGCAAGCCACCTTATGCAACTAGTGCATGTCAGTAGGTGGAACCTGTCTCACGTAAGTGTACGTGTAAGGTCGGTCCGGGCCGCTTCATCCCACGATGCCGCCGAATCAAGATAAGACTAGTAACGGCAAGTAAATTGACAAAATCGACGCCCACAATAAGTTGTGTTCTACTCGTGCATAGAAACTACGCATAAACCTAGCTCATGATGCCACTGTAGGGGAACAAAGCAGAAATTCAAAATTTTCTACGCATCACCAAGATCAATCTATGGAGTAACTAGCAACGATAGAACGGGGAGTGCATCTTCATACCCTTGAAGATCGCGAGTCAGAAGCGTTGCAAGAACGTGGTTGGAGGAGTCGTACACGAAGCGATTCAGATCGCGGTCGAATCCGATCTTAGCACCGAACAACGGTGCCTCCGCGTTCAACACACGTGCAGCCCGGTGACGTCTCCCGCGCCTTGATCCAGCAAGGAGGAGGGAGAGGTTGAGGAAGAGGGCTCCAACAGCATCACGACGGCGTGGTGGTGATGGAGTGGCAGTTCTCCGGTAGGGCATCGCCAAGCACTTGCGGAGGAGGAGAGGTGTTGGGGAGGGGAGGGGCTGCGCCTTGGATGTGGTCTTGCAGCCCTCCCCTCGCCCCTCTATTTATTGGGATAAGGGGGAAGGGGGCCGACTCCTCTAGATGGGATCTAGAGGGGGGGTGGCGGCCAAGGGGGAGGGGGCTTGCCCCCCAAGTCAAGGGGGGCGCCCCCTTTAGGGTTCCCCCCAACCCTAGGCGCATGGGCCCTAGGGGTTGGCGCCCAGCCCACTTGGGGCTGGTTCCTTCCACCTACAGCCAATAAGGCCCTCCGGCAGGTGGACCCTCTGGTGGACCCCCGGAACCCCTCCGGTGGTCCCGGTACAATACCGGTATACCTCCGAATATTTCCGGCGACCGTATGATGACTTCCCATATATAAATCTTCACCTCCAGACCATTCCAGAACTCCTCGTGACATCCGGGACTCCGAACAACATTCGGTAATCACATACAAATCTTTCTTATAACCCTAGCGTCATCGAACCTTAAGTGTGTAGACCCTACGGGTTCGGGAACCATGCAGACATGACCGAGACAACTCTCCGGCCAATAACCAACAGCGGGATCTGGATACCCATGTTGGCTCCCACATGTTCCACGATGATCTCATCGGATGAACCACGATGTCGAGGATTCAAGCAATCCCGTATACAATTCCCTTTGTCAATCAAGATGCGTTACTTGCCCGAGATTCGATCGTCGGTATCCCAATACCTCGTTCAATCTCGTTACCGGCAAGTCACTTTACTCGTTCCGTAATGCATGATCCCGTGACTAACTACTTAGTCACATTGAGCTCATCATGATGATGCATTACCGAGTGGGCCCAGAGATACCTCTCCGTCACACGGAGTGACAAATCCCAGTCTCGATTTGTGCCAACCCAATAGACACTTTCGGAGATACCCGTAGTGCACCTTTATAGCCACCTAGTTACGTCGTGACGTTTGGCACACCCAAAGCATTCCTACGGCATCCGGGAGTTGCACAATCTCATGGTCTAAGGAAATGATACTTGACATTAGAAAAGCTTTTAGTAAACGAACTACACGATCTTGTGCTATGCTTAGAATTGGGTCTTGTCCATCACATTATTCCCCTAATGATGTGATCCCGTCATCAATGACATCCAATGCCCATGGTCAGGAAACCATAACCATCTATTGATCAACGAGCTAGTCAACTAGAGGCTCACTAGGGACATGTTGTGGTCTATGTATTCACTCATGTATTACGGTTTCCAGTTAATACAATTATAGCATGAACAATAGACAATTATCATGAACAAGGAAATATAATAATAACCATTTTATTATTGCCTCTAGGGCATATTTCCAACTGATTCGTCGTCCGACGAAGAGGAGGAGATATTGGCTGCCTTGTTGGTTCATCACCACCTCAACAGCCAGCGGCCGTCGTTTCGTGGCTCCATTCCGGGCCACCTTCCGGCGTTGAATCACAACCGAGAGAGCGGGCATTTCCTTCTCTGGAAAGACTACTTTGATACAACAAACCCGTTGTTCAAACATCACAAATTCCGCCGCCGGTTTCGTATGAGTAGGCATGTTTTCAACCATATTAGAGAGGGAGTGGTCGGCTATGATGACTACTTCGAGTGCAAAGAGGATGCCGTCGGCAAGATTGGTTTCTCCTCTTATCAGAAATGCACTGCCTGAAGGAAATATGCCCTAGAGGCAATAATATAGTTATTATTTATTTCCTTATTTCATGATAAATGTTTATTATTCATGCTAGAATTGTATTAATCGGAAACATGATACATGTGTGAATACATAGACAAACATATAGTCACTAGTATGCCTCTACTTGACTAGCTCATTAATCAAAGATGGTTATGTTTCCTAACCATAGACATGTGTTGTCATTTGATTAACGGGATCACATCCTTAGGAGAATGATGTGATTGACATGACCCATTCCGTTAGCCTAGCACTTGATCGTTTAGTATATTGCTATTGCTTTCTTCATGACTTATACATGTTCTTGTAACTATGAGATTATGCAACTCCCGTTTACCGGAGGAACACTTTGGCTGCTACCAAACGTCACAACGAATCGGGTGATTATAAAGGAGTACTACAGTGTCTCCAAAGGTACATGTTGGGTTGGCGTATTTCGAGATTAGGTTTTGTCACTCCGATTGTCTGAGAGGTATCTCTGGGCCCTCTCGGTAATGCACATCACTATAAGCCTTGCAAGCAATGTAGCTAATGAGTTAGTTACGGAATGATGCATTATGTAACGAGTAAAGAGACTTGCCGGTAACGATGTTGAACTAGGTATTGGATACCGACGATCGAATCTCGGGCAAGTAACATATCGATGACAAAGGGAACAACATATGTTGTTATGCGGTTTGACCGATAAAGATCTTCGTAGAATATGTAGGAGCCAATATGGGCATCCAGGTTCTGCTATTGGTTATTGACCGAGAATAGTTCTAGGTCATGTCTACATAGTTCTCGAACCCGTAGGGTCCGCACGCTTAACGTTACGATGACAGTTTTATTATGAGTTTATGAGTTTTGATGTACCGAAGGAGTTCGGATTCCCGGATGAGATCGGGGACATGACGAGGAGTCTCGAAATGGTCGAGACATAAAGATCGATATATTGGACGACTATATTCGGAGTTCGGAAAGGTTCCGAGTGATTCAGATATTTTTGGGAATACCGGAGAGTTACGGGAATTCGTATTGGGCCTCTTTGGGCCATACGGAAAAGGAGAGAAAGGGCCAAAAGAGTGGCCGCACCCCTCCCCTTGGACTAGTCCGAATTGGACTAGGGAGGCGCACCTTCCTTCCTTCTCCTTCTCTCTTCCCTTTCCTTCTCTCCTACTCCTACTACATGGAAGGGTTCCTAGTTGGACTAGGAAAGGGGAATCCTACTCGGTGGGAGTAGGACTCCCCTAGGGCGCGCCATAGAGAGGGCCGGCCCTCCTCTCCTCCACTCCTTTATATACGGGGGCAGGGGGCACCCCATGAACACACAAGTTGATTTACGGATCGTTCTTTAGCCGTGTGTGGTGCCCCCTTCCACCATATTCCACCTCGGTCATATCGTCCAGCGGAGTTTAGGCGAAGCCTGCGCCGGTAGAACATCATCATCGTCACCACGCCGTCGTCTTGACGGAACTCATCCTCGACACTTTGCTGGATCGGAGTCCGGGGATCGTCATCGAGCTGAACGTGTGCTGAACACGGAGGTGCCGTACGTTCGGTACTTGGATCTGTCGGATCGTGACGACGTACGACTACATCAACCACGTTGTTATAACGCTTCCGCGCACGGTCTACGAGGGTACGTGGACAATACTCTCCCCTCTCGTTGCTATGCATCACCATGATCCTTGCGTGTGCGTAGGAAATTTTTGAAATTACTACGTTCCCCAATAGTGGTATCAGAGCCTGGTTTTATGCGTAGATGTCATATGCACGAGTAGAACACAAGTGAGTTGTGGGTGATACAAGTCATACTGCTTACCAAAGATGTCATACTTTGGTTCGGCGGTATTGTGAGATGAAGCGGCCCGGACCGACATTACGCCAGACGCTTACGCGAGACTGGTTTCACCGCTGCGAGCACACGTTGCTTAAAGGTGACCGGGCGGGTGTCTCTCTCACTTTAGTTGAACCGAGTGTGGCTACGCCCGGTCCTTGCGAAGGTTAAAACAGCACCAACTTGACAAACCATCGTTGTGGTTTTGATGCGTACGTAAGAACGGTTCTTGCTCAGCCCGTAGCAGCCACGTAAAATTTGCAACAACAACGTAGAGGACGTCTAACTTGTTTTTGCAGGGCATGTTGTGATGTGATATGGTCAAGACGTGATGAGATATAAGTTGTTGTATGAGATGATCATGTTTTGTTGAAGTTACCGGCAACTGGCAGAAGCCTTATGGTTGTCTCTTTATTGCATAAGATGCAAGCGCCAAATAATTGCTTTACTTTATCGCTATGCGATAGCAATAGTTGCGAGAGCAATAGTTGGCGAGACGACCATGTGACGCACATTGATATAGATCAAGATGATGGAGATCATGGTGGCATGCCGGTGACGATGGAAATCATGACGATGCTTTGGAGATGGAGATCAAAGGCACAAGATGATGACGGCCATATCATGTCACATATTTTGATTGCATGTGATGTTTATCTTTTATACATCTTATTTTGCTTAGTTCGGCGGTAGCTTTATAAGATGATCTCTCACTAAATTATCAAGGTATAAGTGTTCTCCTGAGTATGCACCGCTATGAAAGTTCTTCGTCTTTGAGACACCACGTGATGATCGGGTGTGATAGGCTCTACGTTCAAATACAACGGGTGCAAAACAGTTGCACACGCCGAATACTCGAGTTAAACTTGACGAGCCTAGCATATAATGAGATATGGCCTCGGAACACGGAGACCGAAAGGTCGGCGTGAATCATATAGTAGATATGATCAACATAATGATGTTCACCATTGAAACTACTCCATCTCACGTGATGATCGGACATGGTTTAGTTGATATGGATCACGTGATCACTTAGAAGATTAGAGGGATGTCTATCTAAGTGGGAGTTCTTAAGTAATATGATTAATTGAACTTAAATTTATCATGAATTTAGTCCTGGTAGTATTAGCATATCTATGTTGTAGATCAATAGCTCGCGTTTAGCTCCCTGTTTTATTTTGATATGTTCCTAGAGAAAACTAAGTTGAAAAATGTTAGTAGCAATGATGCGGATTGGATCCGTGATCTGAGGTTTATCCTCATTGCTGCACAGAAAAAATATGTCCTTGATGCACCGCTAGGTGACAGACCTATTGCAGGGAGCAGATGCGGACGTTATGAACGTTTGGCTAGCTCAATATGATGACTACTTGATAGTTTAGTGCACCATGCTTAACGGCTTAGAATCGGGACTTCAAAGACGTTTTGAACGTCACGGACCATATGAGATGTTCCAGGAGTTGAAGTTACTATTTCAAGCAAATACCCGAGTTGAGAGATATGAAGTCTCCAACAAGTTCTATAGCTAAAAGATGGAGGAGAATCTCTCAACTAGTGAGCATGTGCTCAGATTGTGCAGGTACTTCAAACGCTTGAATCAAGTGGGAGTTAATCTTCCGGATAAGATAGTGATTGACAGAATTCTCTAGTCACCATCACTAAGTTACTAGAACTTCGTGATGAACTACAGTATGCAAGGGATGACGAAAACGATTCCCGAGCTCTTCGTGATGTTGAAATCGACGAAGGTAGAAATCAAGAAAGAGCATCAAGTGTTGATGATTGACAAGACCACTGGTTTCAAGAGAAGGGCAAAGGGAAAGAAAGGGAACTTCAAGTAGAAAGACAAGTAAGTTGTCAACCTGCGAAGAAGCCCAAAGATGGACCAAAGCCTGAAACCGAAAAGCTTATAATCGCAAAGGAAATGGTCCTTTGGAAGCGGAAATGCCCTGAATATTTGGTGGATAAGAAGGATGGCAAAGTGAACAAGGGTATATTTGATATACAGGTTATTGATGTGTGCCTTACTAGTGTTTATAGTAGCCCCTGAGTATTTGATACTTGTTTGGTTGCTAAGATTAGTAACTCAAACAGGAGTTACAGAATAAACAGAGACTAGTTGAAGGGAAGTGACGATGAGTGTTGGAAGTAGTTCCAAAATTGATATGATCATCATCGCACACTCCTATACTCTCGGATTAGTGTTGAACCTAAATAAATGTTATTTGGCGTTATGCGTTGAGCATGAATATGATTTGATCATGTTTATTGCAATACGGTTATTCATGTAAGTTAGAGAATAATTATTGTTACATTTACATGAATAAAACCTTCTATGGTCATAAACCCAATGAAAATGGTTTGTTGGATCTCGATCGTTTGATACACATATTCATAATATTGAAACCAAAAGATGTAAAGTTAATAATGATAGTGCAACTTATTTGTGGCACTGCCGTTTAGGTCATATTGGTGTAAAGCGCATGAAGAAACTCCATAAAGATGGATCTTCGGAATCACTTGGTTATGAATCATTTGATGCTTGCGAACCGTGCCTTTTGGGCAAGATGACTAAAATTCCGTTCTCCGGAACAATGGAACGAGCTACTGACTTGTTGGAAATAATACATACCGATGTATGCGATCCAATGAGTGTTGATGCTCGTGACAAGTATCATTATTTTCTGACCTTCACAGATGATTTGTGCAGATATGCGTATATCTACTTGATGAAACATAAGTCTGAAATAGTTGAAAAGTTCAAAGAATTTCAGAGTGAAGTGGAAAATCATCGTAACAAGAAAATAAAGTTTCTACGATCTGATCATGGAGACGAATGTTTGAGTTACGAGTTTGGTCTTCATTTGAAACAATGTGAAATAGTTTCGCAACTCACGCCATATGGAACACCACAGCATAATGGTGTGTCCGAAAGTCGTGACCGCACTTTATTGGATATGGTGCGATCTATGATGTCTCTTTTCGGTTTACCACTATCATTTTGGGGTTATGTATTAGAGACAGCTGCATTCACGTTTAATAGGGCACCATCTAAATCCGTTGAGACGACACGGTATGTGTTGGGGAACGTAGTAATTTCAAAATTTTCCTACGCACACGCAAGATCATGGTGATGCATAGCAACGAGAGGGGAGAGTGTATGTCCACGTACCCTCGTGATCAGAAGCGAAGCGTTATAACAACGCGGTTGATGTAGTCGCACGCGTCTTCACGATCCGACCGATCCAAGTACCGAACGCACGGCACCTCCGAGTTACGCACACGCTCAGCTCGATGACGATCCCGGACTCCGATCCAGCAAAGTGTCGGGATGAGTTCCACAAGACGACGGGCGTGGGACGATGATGATGCTCCACCGACGAGGGCTTCGCCTAAGCTCATGACGATATGACTTCACCGGCGAGGGCTTCGCTAAGCTCCGCGACGATATGACTTCACCGGCAGCAGGCCGCCTTAAGCTCATGACGATATGACGAAGTGGAATATGGTGGAGGGGGCACTTGACACGGCTAAGGAACGATCCGTAGATCAACTTGTGTGTTCATGGGGTGCCCCTGCCCCGTATATAAAGGAGGGAGGGGGAGGAGGCGGCCCTAGGAGGGGCGCCATGGGGAGTCCTACTCCCACCGGGAGTAGGATTCACCCTTTCCTAGTCCAACTAGGAGTCCTTCCATGTATTAGGAGTAGGAGACAAGGAAGGGGAAGAGAAAAGGGAAGGAAGGAGGGGATGCGGCCCCTCCCCCTAGTCCAATTCGGACTAGGCCATGGGGGGGCGCGCGGCCTGCCCTAGGCAGCCCCTCTCTTTCCGGCAGGCCCAATAAGGCCCAATACTTCTCCCCGGCGAATTCCCGTAACTCTCCGGTACTCTAAAAATACCCGAATCATTCGAACCTTTCCGAACTCGAATATAGTCGTCCAATATATCGATCTTTACGTCTCGACCATTTCGAGACTCCTCGTCATGTCCCCGATCTCATCCGGGACTCCGAACTCCTTCGGTACATCAAAACTCATAAACTCATAATATAAGCATCGCCATCGAAACCTTAAGCGTGCGGACCCTACGGGTTCGAGAACTATGTAGACATGACCTAGAACTATTCTCGGTCAATAACCAATAGCGGAACCTGGATGCCCATATTGGCTCCTACATATTCTACGAAGATCTTTATCGGTCAAACCGCATAACAACATACTTTGTTCCCTTTGTCATCGGTATGTTACTTGCCCGAGATTTGATCGTCGGTATCCAATACCTAGTTCAATCTCGCTACCGGCAAGTCTCTTTACTCGTTACGTAATACATCATTCTGTAACTAGCTCATTAGCTACATTGCTTGCAAGGCTTATAGTGATGTGCATTACCGAGAGGGCCCAGAGATACCTCTCCGATAATCGGAGTGACAAAACCTAATCTCGAAATACGCCAACCCAACATGTACCTTTGGAGACACCTGTAGTACTCCTTTATAATCACCCAGTTACATTGTGACGTTTGGTAGCACCAAAGTGTTCCTCCGTAAACGGAGTTGCATAATCTCATAGTTACGGGAACATGTATAAGTCATGAAGAAAGCAATAGCAACATACTAAGCGATCAAGTGCTAGGCTAACGGAATGGGTCATGTCAATCAGATCATTCTCCTAATGATGTGATCCCGTTAATCAAATGACAACTCATGTCTATGGTTAGGAAACATAACCATCTTTGATTAACGAGCTAGTCAAGTAGAGGCATACTAGTGACACTGCATTTGTCTATGTATTCACACATGTATTATGTTTCCGTTAATACAATTCTAGCATGAATAATAAACATTTATCATGATATAAGGAAATAAATAATAACTTTATTATTGCCTCTAGGGCATATTTCCTTGATCTCCCACTTGCACTAGAGTCAATAATCTAGTTCACATCGCCATGTGATTTAACATCAATAGTTCACATCTATATGTGGTTAACACCCATAGTTCACATCGACATGTGACCAACACCCAAAGGGTTTACTAGAGTCGGTAATCTAGCTCACATCGCTATGTGATTAACACCCAAAGAGTACTAAGGTGTGATCATGTTTTGTTTGTGAGAGAAGTTTAGTCAACGGGTCCGCCACATTCAGATCCGTATGTATTTTGCAAATTTCTATGTCTACAATGCTCTGCGGAGCTACTCTAGCTAATTGCTCCCACTTTCAATATGTATCTAGATTGAGACTCAGAGTCATCTAGATTAGTGTTTAAAACTTGCATCGACGTAACCCTTTACTTACCTAACCTTTTCACTTCCATAATCGAGAAACACATCCTTATTCTACTAAGGATAATTTTGACCACTGTCCATTGATCTACTCCTAGATCACTATTGCACTCCTTGCCAAGCTTAGTGGTAGGGTATGCAATAGATCACAGTACATGATGACATACTTTATAGAACCTATGGCTGATGCATAGGGAATGACTTTCATTCTCTTTCTATCTTCTGCCGTGGTCGGGTTTTGAGTCTTACTCAATCTCACACCTTGTAACACAGGTAAGAACTCTTTCTTTGACTGTTCCATTTTGAACTACTTCAAAATCTTGTCAAGGTATGTATTCATTGAAAAACTTATCAAGCGTCTTGATCTATCTCTATAGATCTTGATGCTCAATATGTAAGCAGCTTCACCGAGGTCTTTCTTTGAAAAACTCCTTTCAAACACTCCTTTATGCTTTGCAGAATAATTCTACATTATTTCCGATCAACAATATGTCATTCACATATACTTTATCGTAAAGGCTGTAGTGCTCCCACTCACTTTCTTGTAAATACAGGCCTTTCCAAAAGTCTCATATAAAATCATATGCTTTGATCAACACATCAAAGCGTATATTCCAACTCCGAGATGCTTGCACCAGTCCATTGATGGATCACGGAGCTTGCACATTTTGTTAGCTCCTTTAGGATTGACAAAACCTTACGTTGCATCATATACAACTCTTCTTTAATAAATCCATTAAAGAATGTAGTTTTGACATCCATTTGCCAGATTTTATAAAATGTGGCAATTGCTAACATGATTCGGACAGACTTAAGCATCGCTACTGATTGAGAAAATCTTATTGTAGTCAACACCTTGAACTTGTCGATAACCTTTTTGTGACAAGTCGAGCTTTGTAGATAGTAACACTTCTATCTGTGTCCGTCTTCCTCTTGAAGATCCATTTATTTAACATGGCTTGCTGATCATCGAGCAAGTCAATCAAAGTCCATACTTTTGTTCTCATACATGGATCATATCTCAGATTTTATGGCCTCAAGCCATTTCATGGAATCTGGGCTCATCATCGCTTCCTCATAGTTCGTAGGTTCATCATGGTCTAGTAACATGACTTCCGAACATGATTACCGTACTACTACAGTGCGGATCTTACTCTGGAAGACCTACGAGGTTTGGTAGCAACTTGATCTGAAGTTTCATGATCATCATCATTAACTTCCTCACTAATTGGTGTAGGAATCATTGGAACTGATTTACGTGATGAACTACTTTCCAATAAGGGAGAAGGTATAATTACCTCATCAAGTTCTACTTTCCTCCCACTCACTTCTTTCGAGAGAAACTTCTTCTCTAGAAAGGATCCATCTTAGCAACGAAAAACTTGCCTTCGGATCTGTGATAGAAGGTGTACCCAATAGTTACCTTTGGGTATTCTATGAAGACGCACTTCTCGATTTGGGTTTGAGCTTATCGGTGAAAACTTTTCACATAAGCATCACAACTCCAAACTTTTAAGAAACGACGACTTATGTTTCTTGTTAAACCATAGTTCATATGGTGTCGTCTCAACGGATTTAGATGGTGCCCTCTTAAACGTGAATGCAAATTTGTCTCTAATGCATAACCCCAAAATGATAGTGGTAAACCGATAAGAGACATCATAGATCGCACCATATCAAATAAAGTGCGATTCTGACGTTCGGACACACCATAACATTGTGGTGTTCCGGTGGCGTGAGCTGTGAAACTATTCCACATTATTTTAATTGAAGACCAAACTTCGTAACTCAATTATTCGTCTTTGCGATTAGATCGCAGAAACTTTATTTTCTTGTTACGATGATTTTTCCACTTCACTCTGAAATTCTTTGAACCTTTCAACTATTTCAGACTTATGTTTCATCAAGTAGATATACCCATATCTGCTCAAATCATCTTGTGAAAGTCAGAAAATAACGATACTTGCCACGAGCATCAACACTCATTGGATCGCATACATCGGTATGTATTATTTCCAATAAGTCAGTAGCTTGTTCCATTGTTTCGGAGAACGGAGTTTTAGTCATCTTGCCCAAACGGCACGGTTCGCAAGCATCAAATGATTCATAATCAAGTGATTCCAAAAGTCCATCGGCATGGAGTTTTCTTCATGCGCTTTACACCAATATGACCTAAACGGCGATTGCCACAAATAAGTTGCACTATCATTATTAACTTTGCATCTTTTGGTTTCAATATTATGAATATGTGTATCACTATGATCGAGATCCAATGAATCATTTTCATTGGGTGTGTAACCATATAAGGTTTTATTCATGTAAATGTAACAACAATTTATTCTTTTACTTAAATGAATAACCGTATTGCAATAAACATGATCAAATCATACTTATGTTCAACACCAAATAACACTTATTTAGGTTCCATACTAATCCCGAAAGTATAGGGAGTGTGCGATGATGATCATATCAATCTTGGAACTACTTCCAACACTCATCTTCACTTCCCCTTCAACTAGTTTCTGTTCATTCTGCAACTCCCGTTTCAAGTTACTACTCTTAGCAACCGAACCATTATCAAATACCGAGGGGTTGCTACTGAACACTAGTAAAATACACATCAATAATCTGTATCTCAAATATACCTTTGTTCACTTTGCCATCCTTCTTATCCGCCAAATACTTGGGGTAGTTCCGCTTCTAGTGACCAGTTCCATTGCAAAGAAAAGCACTTAGTCTTAGGCTTAGGTCCAGACTTGGGCTTCTTCACTCGAGCAACAACTTGCTTGCCGTTCTTCTTGAAGTTCCCCTTCTTCCCTTTGCCCTTTTCCTTGAGACTAGTGGTCTTGTCAATCATCAACACTTGATGCTCTTTCTTGATTTCTACCTTCGTCGATTTCAACATCACGAAGAGCTCGGGAATTGTTTTCGTCATCCCTTGCATACTATAGTTCATCACGAAGTTCTAGTAACTTAGTGCTTTGGTGACTAGAGAATTACATCAATCACTATCTTATACGGAAGATTAACTCCCACTTGATTCAAGCGATTGAAGTACCCGGACAATCTGAGAACATGCTCACTAGTTGAGCGATTCTCTTCCATCTTTTAGCTATAGAACTTGTTGGAGATTTCATATCTCTCAACTCGGGTATTTGCTTGAAATATTAACTTCAATTCTGGAACATCTCATATGGTCCATGACGTTCAAAACGTCTTTGAAGTCCCGATTCTAAGCTGTTAAGTATGGTGCACTAAACTATCAAGTAGTCATCATATTGAGCTAGCCAAACGTTCATAACGTCTACATTTGCTCCTCGCAATAGGTGCATCACCTAGCGGTGCATTAAGGACATAATTCTTACGTGCAGCAATGAGGATAAACCTCAGATCACGGATCCAATCCGCATCATTGCTACTAACATTTTTCAATACAATTTTCTCTAGGAACACATATAAAAACATAGGGAAGCAACAACACGAGCTATTGATCTACAACATAATTTGCAAAATACTACCAGGACTAAGTTCATGATAAATTTAAGTTCAATTAATCATATTACTTAAGAACTCCCACTTAGACAGACATCTCTCTAGTCATCTAAGTGATCACGTGATCCAAATCAACTAAACCATAACCGATCATCACGTGAGATGGAGTAGTTTTCAATGGTGAACATCTTATGTTGATCATATCTACTATATGATTCACGCTCGACCTTTCGGTCTCCGTGTTCCGAGGCCATATCTGCATATGCTAGGCTCGTCAAGTATAACCTCAGTCTACTGCGTGTGCAAAACTAGCTTGCACCCGTTGTAGATGGACGTAGAGCTTATCACAACCGATCATCTCGTGTTGTCTCGGCACGACGAACTTTGGCAACGGTGCATACTCATTGAGAACACTAATTTATAATTTTATTGAGAGATCATCTTAAAATGCTAACGTCAATCAAAGCAAAATAAGATGCATAAAGGATAAACATCACATGCAATCAATATAAGTGATATGATATGGCCATCATCATCTTGTGCTTGTGATCTCCATCTCAAGCACCGTCGTGATCACCATCGTCACCGCGCGACACCTTGATCTCCATCGTAGCATCGTTGTCGTTACGCCATCTATTGCTTCTACGACTATCGCTACCGCTTAGTGATAAAGTAAAGCAATTACAGAGCGTTGCATTTCATACAATAAGCGACAACCATATGGCTCCAGCCGATTGCCGATAACCGGTTACAAAACATGATCATCTCATACAATAAAATATAGCATCACGTCTTGACCATATCACATCACAACATGCCTGCAAAAACAAGTTAGACGTCCTCTACTTTGTTGTTGCAAATTTTACGTGGCTGCTATGGGCTTAAGTAAGAACCAATCTCACCTACGCATCAAGACCACAACGATACTTCGTCAATTAGACTCCGTTTAACCTTCTCAAGGACCGGGCGTAGCCACACTCGGTTCAACTAAAGTGAGAGAGAGACACCCGCCAGCCACCTTTAAGCACAAGTGCTCGTAACGGTGAAACCAGTCTCGCGTAAGCGTCTGGCGTAATGTCGGTCCGGCCGCTTCATCTCACAATACCGCTGAACCAAAGTATGACATCTGGTAGGCGGTATGACTTGTATCGCCCACAACTCACTTGTGTTCTACTCGTGCAAAACATCAAACCATAAAAACCTAGGCTCGGATGCCCTTTGGGGAACGTAGTAATTTCAAAATTTTCCTACGCACACGCAAGATCATGGTGATGCATAGCAACGAGAGGGAGAGTGTATGTCCACGTACCCTCGTGAGACCGTGAAGCGGAAGCGTTATAACAACGCGGTTGATGTAGTCAGACGTCTTCACGATCCGACCGATCCAAGTACCGAACGTCACGGCACCTCCGAAGTTACGCACACGCTCAGCTCGATGACGATCCCGGACTCCGATCCAAAGAAAGTGTCGGGGATGAGTTCCACAAGACGACGGCGTGGTGGCGATGATGATGCTCCACCGACGCAGGGCTTCGCCTAAGCTCCGCTGACGATATGACTTCACCGGCGCGGGGCTTCGCCTAAGCTCCGCGACGATATGACTTCACCGGCGCAGGGCTTCGCCTAAGCTCCGCGATGATATGACCGAAGTGGAATATGGTGGAGGGGGGCACCGCACACGGCTAAGGAACGATCCGTAGATCAACTTGTGTGTTCATGGGGTGCCCCCTGCCCCCGTATATAAAGGAGGGAGGGAGGAGGAGGCCTGTCCTAGGAGGGGCGCGCCATGGGGAGTCCTACTCCCACCGGGAGTAGGATTCACCCTTTCCTAGTCCAACTAGGAGTCCTTCCATGTATTAGGAGTAGGAGACAAGGAAGGGGAAGAAAAAAGGGAAGGAAGGAGGGGATGCGGCCCCTCCCCCTAGTCCAATTCGGACTAGGCCATGGAAGCGCGCGGCCTGCCCTAGGCAGCCCCTCTCTCTTTCGGCAGGGCCCAATAAGGCCCAATACTTCTCCCGGCGAATTCCCATAACTCTCCGGTACTCGAAAAATACCCGAATCATTCAGAAACTTTCCAAACTCCGAATATAGTCGTCCAATATATCGATCTTTACGTCTCGACCATTTCGAGACTCCTCGTCATGTCCCGATCTCATCCGGGACTCCGAACTCCTTCGGTACATCAAAACTCATAAACTCTTAATATAAGCATCGCCATCGAAACCTTAAGCGTGCGGACCCTACGGGTTCGAGAACTATGTAGACATGACCTAGAACTATTCTCGGTCAATAACCAATAGCGGAACCTGGATGCCCATATTGGCTCCTACATATTCTACGAAGATCTTTATCGGTCAAACCGCATAACAACATACTTTGTTCCCTTTGTCATCGGTATGTTACTTGCGAGATTTGATCGTCGGTATCCAATACCTAGTTCAATCTCGTTATCGGCAAGTCTCTTTACTCGTTACGTAATGCATCATTCCGTAACTAACTCATTAGCTACATTGCTTGCAAGGCTTATAGTGATGTGCATTACCGAGAGGGCCCAGAGATACCTCTCCGACAATCGGAGTGACAAAACCTAATCTCAAATACGCCAACCCAACATGTACCTTTGGAGACACCTGTAGTACTCCTTTATAATCACCCAATTACGTTGTGACGTTTGGTAGCACCCAAAGTGTTCCTCCGATAAACGGGAGTTGCATAATCTCATAGTTACAGGAACATGTATAAGTCATGAAGAAAGCAATAGCAACATACTAAACGATCAAGTGCTAGGCTAACGGAATGGGTCATGTCAATCAGATCATTCTCCTAATGATGTGATCCCGTTAATCAAATGACAACTCATGTCTATGGTTAGGAAACATAACCATCTTTGATTAACGAGCTAGTCAAGTAGAGGCATACTAGTGACACTCTGTTTGTCTATGTATTCACACATGTATTATGTTTCCGGTTAATACAATTCTAGCATGAATAATAAACATTTATCATGATATAAGGAAATAAATAATAACTTTATTATTGCCTCTAGGGCATATTTCCTTCAGTATGAACTATGGTTTAACAATAAACCTAAGCTGCCGTTTCTTAAAGTTTGGAGTTGTGATGCTTATGTGAAAAAGTTTTCACCTGATAAGCTCGAACCCAAATCGGACAAGTGCGTCTTCATAGAATACCCAAAGGTAACTATTGGGCACACCTTCTATCACAGATCCTAAGGCAAGTTATTCGTTGCTAAGATGGATCCTTTCTAGAGAAGAAATTTCTCTCGAAAGAAGTGAGTGGGAGGAAAGTAGAACTTGATGAGGTAATTGTACCTTCTCCCTTATTGGAAAGTAGTTCATCACGTAAATCAGTTCCAAGTGATTCCTACACCAATTAGTGAGGAAGTTAATGATGATGATCATGAAACTTCAGATCAAGTTGCTACCAAACCTCGTAGGGTCTTCCAGAGTAAGATCCGCACTGAGTGGTACGGTAATCATGTTCTGGAAGTCATGTTACTAGACCATGATGAACCTACGAAGTATGAGGAAGCGATGATGAGCCCAGATTCCACGAAATGGCTTGAAGCCATGAAATCTGAGATAGGATCCATGTATGAGAACAAAGTATGGACTTTGATTGACTTGCTCGATGATCAGCAAGCCATGTTAAATAAATGGATCTTCAAGAGGAAGACGGACACTGATAGTAGTGTTACTATCTACAAAGCTCGACTTGTCACAAAAGGTTTTCGACAAGTTCAAGGTGTTGACTACAATGAGATTTTCTCAAGCGTAGCGATGCTTAAGTCTGTCCGAATCATGTTAGCAATTGCCACATTATGAAATCTGGCAAATGGATGTCAAAACTGCATTCTTTAATGGATTTATTAAAGAAAAGTTGTATATGATGCAACCAGAAGGTTTTGTCAATCCTAAAGGAGCTAACAAAATGTGCAAGCTTCACGATCCATCTATGGAATTTGGTGCAAGCATCTCGGAGTTGGAATAAAACGCTTTGATAGTGTGATCAAAGCATATGGTTTTATACACACTTTTGGAGAAGCCTGTATTTACAAGAAAGTGAGTGGGAGCACTACAACATTTCTGATAAGTATATGTGAATGACATATTGTTGATCGGAAATAATGTAGAATTATGCTGCAAAGCATAAAGGAGTATTTGAAAGAAGTTTTTCAAAGAAAGACCTCAAAAAACTACTTACATATTGAGCATCAAGATCTATTGAGATAGATCAAGACGCTTGATAAGTTTTTCAATAAGTACATACCTTGTCAAGATTTTGAAGTAGTTCAAAATGGAACAGTCAAAGAAAAGTTCTTGCACGTATGTTGCAAACGTGTGAAATTGAGTAAGACTCAAATCTCGACCACGGTAGAAAATAGAAAAGAGAATGAAAGTCATTCCTATGCCTTAGTCATAGGTTCTATAAAATATGCTATGCTATGTACCGGACCTATTGTATACCTCGCTCACGAATTTGGCAAGGAGTACAATAGTGATCAGGAGTAGATCCTGGACATTGGTCAAGAACATCCTTAGTGAGGACTAAGGAAATATTTCTCGATTATGGAGGTGATAAAAGAGCCCGTCAGAAGAGTTACATCGATGCAAGCTTTTTACATCGATCCAGATGACTCTAAGTCTCAATCTGGATACATATTGAAAGTGGGAGCAATTAGCTAGAGTAGCTCCATGCGAGCATTGTAGACATAGAATATTTGCAAAATACATACGGCTCTGTATGTGATGGACCCGTTGACTAAGCTTCTCTCACGAGCAAAACATGATAATACCTTAGTACTCTTTGGGTGTTAATCACATAGCGATGTGAACTAGATTATTGACTCTAGTAAACCCTTTAGGTGTTGGTCACATGACGATGTGAACTATGGGTGTTAATCACATACATATGTGAATATAAGTGTTGAATCACATGATGATGTGAACTAGATTATTGACTCTAGTGCAAGTGGGAGACTGAAGGAAATATGCCCTAGAGGCAATAATATAGTTATTATTTATTTCCTTATTTCATGATAAATGTTTATTATTCATGCTAGAATTGTATTAACCGGAAACATGATACATGTGTGAATACATAGACAAACATATAGTCACTAGTATGCCTCTACTTGACTAGCTCATTAATCAAAGATGGTTATGTTTCCTAACCATAGACATGTGTTGTCATTTGATTAACGGGATCACATCATTAGGAGAATGATGTGATTGACATGACCCATTCCGTTAGCCTAGCACTTGATCGCTTTAGTATATTGCTATTGCTTTCATCATGACTTATACATGTTCCCGTAACTATGAGATTATGCAACTCCGTTTACGGAGGAACACTTTGGTGCTACCAAACGTCACAACGTGAATCGGGTGATTATAAAGGAGTACTACAGGTGTCTCCAAAGGTACATGTTGGGTTGGCGTATTTCGAGATTAGGTTTTGTCACTCCGATTGCCGGAGAGGTATCTCTAGGCCCTCTCGGTAATGCACATCACTATAAGCCTTGCAAGCAATGTAGCTAATGAGTTAGTTACGGAATGATGGATTACGTAACGAGTAAAGAGACTTGCCGGTAACGAGATTGAACTAGGTATTGGATACCGACGATCGAATCTCGGCCAAGTAACATATCGATGACAAAGGGAACAACGATGTTGTTATGCGGTTTGACCGATAAAGATCTTCATAGAATATGTAGGAGCCAATATGGGCATCCAGGTTCTCGCTATTGGTTATTGACCGAGAATAGTTCTAGGTCATGTCTACATAGTTCTCGAACCCGTAGGGTCCGCACGCTTAACGTTACGATGGCAGTTTTATTATGAGTTTATGAGTTTTGATGTACCGAAGGAGTTCGGATTCCGGATGAGATCAGGGACATGACGAGGAGTCTCGAAATGGTCGAGACATAAAGATCGATATATTGGACGACTATATTCGGAGTTCGGAAAGGTTCCGAGTGATTCGGGTATTTTTGGGAGTACCGAGAGTTACGGAATTCGTATTGGGCCTCTTTGGGCCATACGGGAAAGGAGAGAAAGGGCCAAAGAGTGGCCGCACCTCCCTTGGACTAGTCCAAATTGGACTAGGGAGGCGCACCCTTCCTTCCTTCTCCTTCTCTCTTCCCTTTCCTTCTCTCCTACTCCTACTACATGGAAGGGTTCCTAGTTGGACTAGGAAAGGGGAATCCTACTCCTGGGAGTAGGACTCCCCTAGGCGCGCCATAGAGAGGGCCGGCCCTCCCCTCCTCCACTCCTTTATATACGGGGGCAGGGGGCACCCCATGGACACACAAGTTGATCTACGTGATCGTTCCTTAGCCGTGTGCGGTGCCCCCTTCCACCATATTCCACCTCGGTCATAACGTCGTGGAGTTTAGGCGAAGCCCTGCGCCGGTAGAACATCATCATCGTCACCACGCCGTCGTCTTGTGGAACTCATCCCGACACTTTGCTTTGGATCGAGTCCGGGATCGTCATCGAAAGCTGAGCGTGTCGAAATCGGAGGTGCCGTACGTTCGGTACTTGGATCGGTCGGATCGTGAAGACGTACGACTACATCAACCACGTTGTGATAACGCTTCCGCTTACGGTCTACGAGGGTACGTGGACAATACTCTCCCCTCTCGTTGCTATGCATCACCATGATCCTTGCGTGTGCGTAGGAAATTTTTGAAATTACTACGTTCCCCAACACTGCCGCTATCCGAATGCTTGCATAAGGAGTGCCCGGCGATCTCATTGACGAGTACGTCCGTATGAGCGAGTCTACATGCCTAGAGTCCATGTATAAGTTCTGCAAGGCTGTGATTACTGTGTTTGGCCCTGAGTACTTGAGAGAGCCGACAACTGAAGATACAGCCCGTTTGCTAGAGATGAATGCCAGCATGGCCTTCCCTGAGATGCTTGGCAGCATAGACTGCATGCACTGGGATTGGAAGAACTGCCCTTCTGCTTGCCAAGGGCAGTATAAGGGACATGTGAGGGCTTGCACTGTCATACTAGAGGCCGTGGCGTCTCAAGATATCTGGATCTGGCACTCTTTCTTTGGCATGGCTGGATCACACAATGATATCAACGTGCTTTCGGCCGGTGTTTGCTAGGCTTGCCGAAGGCAACAGCCCACCGGTGAACTTCATCATCAACGGCCACAACTACGGCTAAAGGGTACTATTTAGGTGACGGTACCTATCCTCAGTGGACCACTATTGTCAAGACAACACCCAACCCTGTCGGAGAGAAAAGGAAAAGATTTGCCCAAGAGCAAGAGAGTGCTAGGAAGGATGTCGAGCGTGCCTTTGGTGTTTTGCAATCTCGATGGGGCATCATTCTGTATCCTGCTAATACTTGGAGCACGCAGAAACTATGGGAGATGATGACTGCTTGTGTGATCATGCACAATATGATCGTAGAAGATGAGCGCCGGAACGCGTCAGACGATCAAGGCTTTCGATTCGGGGTGAGAATGTTGTGCCTGAGCATGGAGTAGCGGCAACATTTGAGCAGTTCACTCAGTTTCATGAAAACATGCGTGATTGGAAAACTCACATGCAACTGCAAAATGATTTGGTTGAGCATATGTGGACTCATGTTGGCAACCAATAGACTGTATCTTCTTTTATTCGTTTGCAAAACTATGTGAACCATTTTTATTTATATTTGGCTTGTAAAACTATACTATTTATTTAGGCGGCCAGACTATTTGGCTTGTTTTAACATTTTCATTTCACAATATGTTTTGAATGCAAATCAATATAAAATTGGGCGACCCGGCCACGCCGCATATGGATCGTCATTGCCGCTGCCGTCCCATATCGTAAATGTATGACGGGGCCGACCCAAACAAACAAAAAGCGAACGAAATCGCCGTCCGTTTGAGTCGGCCCGTTGGAGTTGCTCTTAAGCCATTATCAAGCTGCTCAATAATGCCCGGGAACAAAGTTTTTGACGATGGATCGATAATGCAGATCGATCATGGATCATGCATGCGCGCAGCATGACGTGGCTGCATGCAGGCAGCGCTGGATCGCAGGAGTCTCTGGCTCGATCTGTTTCTCGGCCAAAGAGAAGAGAAAACTAGCACTAGTATTTTGGACAGGAACCTTCCAAGAAGCTTCTTGCACCTGCGTCCTATCATCAGTGCATGCATATGTCCGTACGGAACCAAATCAGGCAGCTTGCTGTGGGTGCTTAGGGTACGTGTCATCTGCTAATGAACCTCTTTTTGTTTATTTCTGCTAGCATCGCAGGGTGGTGTGTCATGGCCGGTGCTCGGTAATTGCACTTTACACCCTGGAGCTCCTTTCGGGACAGAGACGTAGAGTACGACATATAGGAACGTGACAAAACCTGTCCGAACTCCGGGCCAAGCAAGGAAAAGCGATCCATCTATCTACTAGATGGGTCTGCTTTAGTTTTCTGGGTGGGACAGTTGCTTTTCCTACGTACGCAATGACGGTATCACATATGCACCGTATTATACAACAAAGTATACGTAGAATATATACTCGTCGGTGTTAGAAATGGCCCGCTTAATTTGATTGAGTATTTGCCGCAAAATAAATAAATAATAATTTGATTGAGCATACAAACAAAGATCCATGGATCAAATAATTGGCGATGGTATGAACCACTAGTAAATGCAGTCGAGCTGTGCAAGTATCCGTGCGTGTGCATGGCATATCTGTAACGAGGCTGTATCACTGTACAAGTGTACATACATATAGCCCTGGTTACGAATTATTAATGGGTGTTGATCCAGTTTGATGCCGTTGTCTGACTGATCCACTCTGGTGGCCTGTCGTACCAGCTAGATGGATGGCCACAGAAGATCCGGGCGCGTCGTCCTTGCACTTGCTGCGCCGACGAGTGCTACTGCTACGGTATCACCGGGATCTTCATGGCACAGGAGTTGATCATCCTCTATGTCGCACGCGCATTCCTTTATTTTCTGGGCCAGAGGGTAGACGGCGTATGTGGAACTAATCATTTTTCTGATCTGTACTACTCCAGCCTGACGATTAAACATGGTCTTTTATGTGGAACTAATCATTTTTCAAGACGAGAAAACCCAGCTATTGTCATGTGAAAATCTCGGATCAAAAGTGTAAGCTCAGCCTGGCGAACAAATATCGCCTTTAATTATTCTATAAAGTTTTGCTTTGTAGCAGTGTGACGAGTAGCAACTTTTCTTAGTTCAAATCATTCCAGGTAGTAGGAGTACGTGTGTAGTGTGGATGCAAGGTCAGAAACTTGACGGCTTGACCCTTGGGGTGGTCAAAACCCAAAAAGGCAACCAAAAAAAAAGAAAAAGAAAAAGAGAGAGGTAATGTGTAGATTGGCAGGCTAGCCACCTTGCTGCAAACCAGAGATGATGATGAGTGTGAGCCGGTGAGGCACATGCACGCACAAGAGAAACAGCTGGTGCTGGATCCAAACTCCAAGGAAATGATGAAGAAGTCAAAACCCTCGATCGCCCCCAAGAAAAAGGACGCCGTACCCACCGTGGTACTTGAATGTACAACCGTACGACCGACCGGCGACGTACTGTACGTGGTGGTGGTGCCGCAGTCGTGCAGATGGTCCATCTGGCTACAGGCGCAGCTGGACATCACGTTGGATCCCCATCGCCGTAGAAAATGTTCACCGGGATTTCCCGAATACCATTCCTGGTAATTAAACGGACCATGACACGTTTCACGAATCTTGGAGAAACGGGGACGTTGTTCGGTGTAAAACTGAGACGCATATAAAGCTCGAGCTCACATGACTCAGGGCGGAAAGCAAACTCAAAACACTAAACCAAAATAGAGAAAAAAAATAGAGAACAAAAAAAAAAGAATTTTGTTGACAACAAACATATTTGCTCCTTTTTTTTGCGAGGTATAATTGTTCCTTCTAACTGCTTGCAAAGTTTCACGGAGAAAAGGCATGCATTTTGATCTGGGCAAAAAGAAGAACATAATCGATGCTCTGAAAGGAAGGTTCTTAGAGCATCAATTTTACTTATTTTTGTTTTCTCCGATCACCAGGTATGCTTTTTCATACAAAAAATACTACGGAAAGAAAACTCACAAAGTTAGAAGACATAATCATGTTTGTTGTCAAAAAGAGATTTTATTTATTTATTTACTGTTCACATGGGAGTATGTTTTTTTTTGAAACGCGGCATGGGAGTATGTGAGCTAGGAAGCCAAAACACCTTCCTCGAGATTGAATGTATAACTCTTGCTTTCTAGTTTTTCATGGTACAAAAAAAAAAACATCAAAAGAATTCTCGAGACTTATGTCTCTGAAAATTAGTCTGGTGTACATGACACCTCAGTTCACATTGTTTCTTTTTCTTGTAGTATTTGGATCATCCTATATAGCTCTGCATACACGATCCATGTACATTGGGTCGAGGCTCTATCAAGATGAATATAAAAAAAAGATGAACATGCACTATCATCTTGTTGCAGCCATGTTTGTTTGGGTTGTGGCTTTGTCGGGAGCATTACATACGGCTTGCTATACTATGATGTGGCAAAACAGCCACGAAATCAAGGGTAAGTTTGTTAGCCAAAATCAAAGGTTAAACATGATCTGAATATCCAAATTATCGTAATCCACCTCGACCCAAACACAACATTAGTCTGAAGACATTTGAAATTGTTTCGTACTCTCTCTGTCCGAAATTACTTGTCATGGAGATGGATGTATCTATACGTATTTTAGTTCTACATATATGCGACAAGTAATTTGGGACAAAGGGAGTATTACCTTTTGTTTGAGGGCCTATTTGTTTTTTTATCTAGGATTTGACCAGTGAAATCAGAAGCAGAAGTAGACAAATTTCCACTTTCTCAAGCTAGCTTAACATGAACCGATCTAATATATCCTCATGACCTACTAGTTTAATGCAGTGCACACAATTATTTGCAAAGGTCGATCCAGACCAAGCAATCGCCAGCCACCACCTCTACACAGTACAGCTGGGAAGGCAGCTCCAGCATTCATCTCCAATCCACCGTTTCAAGATCTGGGTGCCGATCTATGCATTATCCCCAAGAACTAGCATACACACATATATCTAAGTGATGTTAGGTCAAAAGTACACCTCTAGTCCTTTTGACTTAATAATACACAAAAGAATACAAAACAAATCCCAGATGAGTATGCATGCAAGAGAGGGTGATGTGGATTGGATTGAGCCATTGGCATGCCCTCTCGATGAACTGTTTCATTGGGTGGGTGCACGAGTATAATTAATCACCACCACTAACAACTGAGAGTGGGGTATTAAGCAACTGCATGTAGTAGTATAGGAGCATAATTGGGTGTTAAGAATGGCGTGTGTACGTAGGGATCAAGAGGCTCCAGCTTGGCCAACGACGAGTCCAGCTGTGCGATGCATTAATCAAAGATTAGGAGCCCCTTTCTTGAGTCGCAGACTAATCGCCCGAAGCCGTACGCATTTGGACGCTGTGATATCCTAGTGACATGTGCAGCTAGCTTCATATGCTTCCAATATTATTCTGTCTTGGGAGACTACTCATGGAGAAACCGCATTTTCCGTGAGATTCGTATGTGTTGTGGTGATCATCTTTGATTCGGTAACAGTTTTTTGTAGTGGGATGCCGCATACAAAATCATGCGCACTATATATCCTTGTCTCTACAGATCGATCTTGTACAATGTATAATACTGGTTACATAGTACTTCGTGTATAGATATATCCGTATCTAGATAAATTTAGGACAAGTAATTTGGGACGAAGAAAGAATTATACTTTGGTTTGATCCCACAGTACACGAGATTCTGCAAGTGGTTTATAAGTACGGCCTCTAGGATTCCCTTGGCCCCGATTATGAGCTAGACACTCAGCTACAATGTTGAGCATTCTCTAGAGCAGTCGATCGGCTGATTAAAGAACAAATGGCCAATTATTAAAAGCTCTCTATGCTTAAAGCTGATCGTTAAGGCTGGTCGTAATGATAGTATCATAACTAGTATTATGCATGCTAACTAGGCAATTTTGATGAGGTGTCATAGCATTAAATGAAGAAAGAAAGGATGAAGTATCATATCATGATATCGTATCATAATTAATTCTATGCTACTTTATGTCATGCGTGGCAATAAATAGAATACTATATAATACTAATATATGATACTATGCATTAGAGAGATAGTATCATACAACCAGCCTAACCCAGCCTACCGATGTAGCTATCGATCGACGACCGCTCGGTTTCACGGACAAAATAAATGGATCAGACTGTCTCACTCTCACACCGCAAGCATCATGTATTCATGTACAATAAGTAATGTGACCGGCCTCGATCAACAACCGCATTCCATGACCGAAGGTGCCTGTAGATAATTAAAATTTGCCAAGACTAGGGCTCCTAATTAAACCAGAGGCCAGAAACTCTTATGAGGTAAGCGAATGACAAGGACCCAGCGCTCATCTCACCACAGCAACTCTAATGGGGTGACCCATTTCGTCCGCCTGCGTCTGTTTGGGTCGGCGCGGACAAAAGTGGCGGCCCAACGCGCCGACCCAAACGGACGCGCGTCCGTTTTTCATCCGTGGGCGACCCATTCCCGGCTCAATTTTGAGCCTGATTTGCGTCGGCGCGGACACGAGACGGACGCGCGCACGCCTACTCTTCTCCCCTGGCACGCCGTTCGGTGGCAGCCACCACCATTCCCCCCCCCCCTATTTTCCTCAAAAACGCTCCCGCCCCAACCATGGAAGACGCCATCGATCTCGACCTCGACCTCGACGCCGCCGCCGGCCTCGCCTCCTTCGCCTCGTCCGGCGCCGTCACCCCCTTCGGGAAAGGCAAGCCTCGTGCCCCGCGCAAGACCGTCCCAGCGACCAAGAAGAAGAAGGCGCTGACGCCCGAACAGCGGGCAAGCGAGTCGGCCAAGAGGAAGGGCCGGAGGCACGCCGCAGACGTGAGGGATGAGGCCGCCGCGCAGGCCGCCGCCGTGGCCGCCGTGCAGCAGGAGTTCACCAACGCCCGCGTCGCGACGGCAACGAGGGAGGCGCTCTACATGTTAGGGGTAAACCCTAGCCAGCACAGCCTCGTCCAAGCCGCTGTCGCTGCGGCCAGCACCGGCTCGTCGGTGTTTCCTCAGATGGTGCTGCCCGAGTCACCCCGCGCGTCGGCTTGCAACCCGGTCCCCGGCTTCCACGTCTACCCACAGGCCTCCCGCCTCTCCGGGGAGTGCTCACCCGACGTGAGCGTGGTCGCGCCTTCCACGCCTGCGCCAGCGCCCATCGACCTGAACGCCACCCCGGTGGTTGGTGGCTCGTCGTCCGGCGGCACGAGGAAACGCGCGCGGCAGACGCCGGCCGGCGGGCTCCCAGACGCCCGTAACCTGTTCGAGGGAATGCCGTCCGCCGTCGATGAGGACTTCATGCAAAACCTCATCTTCGAGGCCGGTGCGCCAGGCGCTGGCTACGATCCCGACGAGACACAAAGCCAGGACGGCCGCGGGGCGTTCACGCCGGCCGCTGGCTATGATCCCGACCAGGCGACCTTCATGCATGATCAGGTCGGCGTCGACCTGGACGGCTTCCCCCTCGACCACGAGTTCCCGGACGACTACGGGCAAGAGGAAGAGGACGAGTGCGACATCGACGTGGATCCTTTGTTCGAGGATGAGCTCGCCAACCAAGCCGCCGGTGCTAAGCCCAAGCGCAAGAGCAAGCGACGGCGCATACACGGCGCCGAGGACAAGCTTCTTTGCGAGTGTTGGCGAGACATTGGACAAGACCCGAAGACGGGCGCCGAGCAAAAGCATTCGACCTTTTGGACTCGTGTGCACCGAGAGTTCCATGAGCGCAAGAAATTTCCACCTTACCAATTTGTGAGCACGCGCGGGTGGGTCTCCATTTCCAAGCCATGGAGGGTGATCCAACAAGAGTGCAACAAGTTTTGCGCCACCCTTGAGAGCGTCAAGGCCCGCCCCGTGAGCGGCATCGGCATGCAAGACATGGTATGATAGCAAGCAAGCCACCCTCTTTTGTGTCATCAAGATCATCCTTGCTATCACTTGCCCATATGCTTGCATGGAAACATTTTATAGGCATTTCAAGCTTTGGAGGCATTCAAGGTTCAACACAATGGCAAGTGCTTCAACCTCTCTCATTGCTATCGGGTCATCAAGGACGAAGAGAAGTTCAAGGCACAATATGCCGCACTGAATGCACGCGGGGGAAAGAAAGCCGTGGAGGATGTTGGGGAGGGCGAGCCGGCACGGCCGCGGGGGAAGACCAACTCCAAGAAGGAGGACAAGCGAGATGCGGCCACCAACGCCTTGATCGCAAGCGTGGATGGCATGATGAATAAGAAGGACTCAAGGGAGGAGGAGAGACGGCATTTCAAGGCGGAGCAAATGGATGCTTTCATGGAGATCCAAAGGAGGAGGCTTGATCTTGACGCCGAGAAGCAGGCTAAGATGTTCGAGCTCGAGGCGGAGAAGCAAGCCAGGATGCTAGAGATCGAGGCCGCCAACGCCAAGACCAAGGCGAAAGAAGTGGCTCTTGCGAGCATGATGGCCGGGGTGGAGATCATGAAGGTGGATCTCAACACCGTGTCGCCAAGGAAGAGGCCATGGTTCGAGAAGATGCAGGCCGACATGCTCAAGTTACCCGACGAGTGATCTATGGTGGCGAGGGCCATCTTTTTGTATGCCGGCAGGTGTGCCGGCATGACCACGGGAGCCGAGATGGCGTGGTCGAACTCCCATCCTTTTTTGTGTGCTGGCATGTGTGCCGGCCGGCTGGCGAGTGCGCCAGCATGAACTGTGTTGATTTTTTCTGAAGCCGGCATTGTATGCCGGCGCTGGCATGATGCCGGCATGAGACATTGCCGCTGGCATGATCGGCCGCGAGCCCTTTTTATTTAAAAGTTGAATGCGGGCATGAAATGGGTCGACGCGTTGGGCGCGTTGCCGACCCAAATACAAAACTGGGCGGACGTCGGGCGGGCAGCCGACCCAAACGGACAAATGCGCCGTCCATTTGGGGCCCGTTGGAGTTGCTCTTATCCTCTCCATCTTGTTTGTTATTCGTGAGAAGTTTATCCTTTGGCATCTCATCAGGGATGGGTCGATGGAAGGATGTTAATGAGCAAATTTCGTTGCATCCATCCGTGCGGCGATAGATCGATCAGTCGAATTAATGATGATGGGTGATCGATCTGGCTGTGGCTGACCCCATAACCAAACAAAGCTAACCTAAGCTAAGCTAAGCTAAGCTACGTGCGTGCATGCATGCATTGAACCAGCAACACCGATCCTGCATGCTAGCTGCCCATACGTACGTCCGTGCCCGTGTCAGATCAGATCGATCAATTCAAGTCAACCACAGGTGTAGCTTTATATAAAAAAAGCTGCATACCAGTGTACATGCGTAATCATCTGCAGTACCAGTTTAGCTGGACGTCTTCAGTTTTTCGTCGACTGACCTCTAATTCATCGCATCATCTACTCCATTACATCCATCTTCAGTTTTTTTCCTTGTTTTTAGAAAATGGAATTAACTATCGACAAGATCGGCTGAAACGCTGACTAAAGAAAATAATTAGCATAGGCATACACTCATTTTGCATCCATCTATATGCTACTCCAGCAGGCACACTGGCGTACGTGTGTTGCCCAAGGCCCAACCACGGAACATCGTTGCTGGCCGGTACGATGCTACGCAACCGCTACGACCCCAGAACCAGAGACAAGCTTTTCATGCAGCTGCTTAGGTTAGCTAGCTAGCCACGCAGCTATCATGTGCCCTAACCTAAGCGAAACGGGACGAAACGATACAAAAAGATTCCCGGCACGTAGACTTTTTGTTATTCGATTCGATCAGCTTAATTCTGCCGATCACAACTAATCTGCTCTGACCGATCGATACTAATGACCTAAGCAAGTACTACACATATTACATTATTATTAATATGTAGATATATGCTAAGTCATTATCTAGTTGGTCAATAATGCCCGCAGGGAAAAGTTTTTGACGATCGATCGATAATGCAGATCGATCATGCATGGATCATGCATGCGCGCGGCGTGACGTGGGTGCGCACGAGTAGCCACCAGTAGAGTACTACTCCAACGGCACAACTGTTCATGCACCCAACTGCATGCGGCAAAATTTCGTGTTTTGACCCTTTTCATGTCTAAAATCAGGACTTGACCCCGGTTTGATTTTTTTCGACATTTGACCCTTTTAGCTACCGCCGTCGGCCCTGGCGGTAGATGTGTACATGCTACCACCGTCCTCCCTGGCGGTAGGGTGCTTTGACGGCCGTCTGGCCGTTAACGGGTCTGGCGTGGCAAAGGGACCTACCGCCGCACCCCCCGGCGGTAGGCTCCAACACCCTACCGCCGAGGTCTCCGACGGTAGGGCCCTGGAGATAAGGTTCGGTGGGGCCCACTCACCACCCATCCACTCTACTCATCTTCTTCCTCCCCGAGCTCACACTCTCTCCCCCTTTTCTCCCCCACCCAAGCACCCACTAGATCCACCTCCATTGCTTGAGATTTGTCCCCTGGATCGAGGCCATTTGCATCACCCAAGGTACCTCCCCCATCCCCCCTTCATTTGGTTGGTTCAAATCATCTAGTTTTGTTGGAATCAACTAGTTTTGCAACCCCCCCTAGTTCTTTCTTTACTTTAGCATTTATTGTGCATTTATGACACATTTATGGGGCATTTATGGTGTATTATGGTTGATGTAATATGTGTCACTCTTTGTTGTGGCAAGCTAGCTTAAGAGTTAGGGTTAGGGGTTTAGTTAGGTTAGGGTTAGGGTTAGGGTTAGTGTTATGATTAAGGTATACTAGTTGTTAGATTCAAAATCTTATATTTTAGATAGTTCATCCATATGAAATGACCGGTCCATGGATGACTCAATTTTGTTCCATTGTTTTTAGATGGATAAACTAGTGAATGTGCATTATTTGAACAAGGCGGCTTTCATGGATGGAAATGCCGACGAAGGGGAGGAGGCCATGGTTTTTGACACAAGCCCAAGCTATGATGATATTGTCGTGAAAGTGAGAAACGTCCTCAATTGGATTAACCCAAGTGATGGTGTGAAGCTTATTGGACGGTATGATGTGGGAGTGGGAGTAAGATCCCAATTAAAGAGTATGCCCATCACCTCTCAATTGCATTGGGATGTGTATAAGGAGAAAGTTGAGGGATCACAAGACAAGTCACTTGAGTTATTTGCCACAAGAGAAGTAAAGGTTGAAGTTCCTCGGCCACTACTTGACTTGAACCGAATGTGTCCTCCCAATACATGATGTCGTGGTGTATGACCACAATGCGGCTAGCCAACCACCAAGTAGCCAACCAAATGAAGAGGACATCAATGCTAGAGCAATAGTTCTTGTAGGTGATGATCATGTTGAAGATGAGGCCGCTGCTCATGTTGATGAACATGCAAATGTTCATGTTGATGAAGATGCCATTGCTCATGTTGATGGAGATGCTATTGCTTAAGATGATGTGTATCAGAAGAAGAAGAGATTCATTACAATCCCATTGGTGACTTGGATGTCATTGTGCATCAACAAGACATGGACCGGAACCTACATTATAGCCGTATGTGTAGGTATGAGTCGGATGATGAGGGTCCACCGGAAGAATTGGATGAGGATGGATTCACGCCGCAAGAAAATCAAATTTACAAGAAGGTCAATGGCAAGGAAAGAGGACCCTCTTTGTTTCGTGATCTTAGCCTTGCCGACAAGGCCGTTGTTGATGGTGGCATGAGGTTGGGCTTGATCGAACCATCGCCTTGCCCGAGGATGGGTGATCCAAGGCCACCGGGTGAGGACGAGAATGCTCATTTGAAGAAAGGGATCAAGTTTGGTTGTTTGCAAGAGTTCAAGATATGGTTGAGTGACTATGCCATTCGGAACCATAGGCCATTCGTTGTTGGTCATTCCAACAAAAAATTGCGCTACACAATCAAATGTGACAAAGAAGGTTGCCCATGGAAGGTCCGTGGAAGAAAGATCAAGGAAACCGGGCAATGGGAGTTGAAGAGTTGTGTGGCCACCCACAAGTGCATACCGCCAGAGAAAGCGGACCGAAGCAAGGGACACCGCCAACTCATGTCCGAGTATCTAGGCTATAAATTGTTGAATGAGATATCCCATGATCCAACCGTGAAGGTGAAGTTCCTCATGAGTTTGGTCTTCGAAAGATTCGGGTACCCGGTCAAGTATGGAAAGGCGTGGATGGCGAAGGCAAACGCTATAAGGATGTTGCATGGTGATTATGTCGCCGTGTACAACATTCTCGGAACCCGGGCATGCGCCATAGGGTCGAGTCAATCGAGGGAGTGTTTCATCGAGCTTTTTGGAGCTTTGGGCAATGCATCGATGCATTTACGCATTGCCGCCCCGTGTTGTCAATTGATGGCACGTTCTTGACCGGAAAGTACAAGGGCACGTTGTTGGTAGCAATGGCCCACTCGTTCAATGACAATGTGTTGCCGGTGGCATTTGCATTGGTGCCTTCCGAGCACGATGATAATTGGCAGTGGTTTATGGATCATGTGAGGACGAAGGTGATTGGCCCCAAAAGAGAGGTGTGCATCATATCGGATCGCCATCATGGGATTCTCAAAGCAATAGAAGTTGACATTCCAGGCTATCCAAAGCTCCAACACCGTTGGTGCATGAGGCATTTTGTGGCAAACTTTTACCGTGCATGCAAGATTAAGGAGTTTTGCAAAGATCTTACCCATGTTTGTGTGGCATTCAACACCGACACATTCCAAAGCCTCTATGATAAGCTATTCAAGGCGTTGGAGAAGAACAAAGGAGGGAGAGAATTCTTGACAAGGAATTTTCCGGACAAGCATAAGTGGTCACATGCTTACGACGAAGGAGGTTTCCGATATGGAGACATGAAAAGTAACATGGTGGAATGCTTCAACAATGTGCTCAGGGGTGTCCGCTCTTTGCCGGTCACTGCAATAGTGAAATATACCTTCTTCAAGGTCAACGAGTATTTTCTGAGGCATTCCGAAGAGACGGCCAAATGGATAGGTGAAAAAATGGAATTTCCCTTCAAAGTTGAGGATTGGCTGAAGCATCAAGCGCACAAGTCTTGGCGTCAACAAATCATTAGTTTTAATGAAAAAGAACAAATCTACGAAGTCGATGAGCCGGGTGGCACAACAAGGGACGGCATGACATACGGTGGAGTAGCATATGAGGTGCGCCTCAAGACCCGGTGGTGTCAGTGCGAGAGACCTCACAAGTATCATTGGCCTTGCTCGCATGTGAAGACCGCCGCAAGGTTCAGAAACTTGAAAGTATCCCATGGTACCACCTTGCGGTTGCATGAGTTCACATTGGAACGAACGAGGTTGACTTGGGCTCCTAGGTTTCATCCCTTCCTAGATCAGTCACAAGTGGCTCGAGTATCATGGGCCACATATCGCCCCGACCCGAACTCATGGTGCCTACAAAGGGAAGAAGAAGAAAGAAGAGGTTTAGGGGTGACATGGATGACCTAGCTGGATACACCGGAATGAAACAATTTGGTAGCGGCCATTTCATGGAAGCACCGGACATCAACAGTTGTGGCAAATGTGACGAGCCAGGACATAATGTTAGGAAATGCACCAAAAAGCCATGGACCGATGCCAACACTCCGGATCCTAGTCAAAGTGGTGCCCCAAGAGGAGGTACCGGTGGCACACGAGGAGGTAGGAGTGGTAGTGGTCGATGAGGCAGGAGTGGTGCGCGTGGAGGACGGACGAATCTTGGCGGTAGTGGACGAGGAGGGAGTATTGGAGGGCGTGGGGGACGGTCGGGTACCGGTGGCCGTGGTCATAGGACGAGAAGGGTTGATAGAGGAAGGCCTATTGACATCTTGCTTAACCCAGATGGTTGAAATAAGGTGAATGGTACTTGTTATTTTGTCTTGTTTATTTTTTTTTGGCATACATACATGTTATTTTACTTTACTAACTACCAAATTTCTCTTTATAGGCATGGCTTCTTCCGGTTCCATGACGAGGCCACCGTGTGCTAACCGCGAGGATATGCCGGACAAGTGGGCAGACGCCGAGTTGGATAAGGTGAAGGACAAAGATATGAGAACTCCATCATATTGGTGTGGAGATGTTTGCAAAGTTAAGGTATCCACCGACCGCAAGAAATCATGGACGGAAGGAAGAAGATATTTTGTTTGTCCCAACTATGCCTACGATCGTCCTCGTCCAGCTCACGCCTATGATGTACCGGTAGAAGTTGTTCAAGTTCAAACATGTCGTCAACCATTGATTCTATCTTACTAATGACCACATTTCTTCTTTATTCGTACCCAGTCGCCGCCTCCACTTTGTAAGTACTTCACATGGATAGATTAAGATGTGCCAGAAGATGTTAAGAAAGATCAACATCGAGATTGTCTAAGGAGGCAGCGGTAGTTTGAAGAAGCATTTCAGAGAGGCTTGGATGAAGAGCGTTGTGAAAAGGAGATGATGGAGCGCAAGAAGCGTGAAGAGGAGAGAGCACGCAAGGATAAGATTGCTCGTCAAGAGGAGAGAGCAAGAAAGCTTGCAAGGGCTCGTGAAGCCCAAGAGGAGGATGAGGCACGCGACAAAAAAGGAAAATGGCCTCATGTGACCCAATAAGGCCTTCGTTTCGAAAAACTAGTCATGAACTATGCCTTCGATTCAAGAAACATGTGATGAACTATGTCTTTGATTTGTGATACCTATCATGAACTATGTACTTTATTTGTGAAACCTGTCATGAACTACGTCTTTGATTTGTGAAACTTGCGATGAACTACGTCTTCGGTTTGATGAAACTATGTCATGAACTATGGTTGTTTTGCTGTTGCTGTGACTTGATTTGTCTTGAAGTGATGAAGAAGAAAAACATAGCAAACTCTGCTCTGCTTTGCACACTACCGCCAGACCACATGGCGGTAGGACATGAAACCTTACCGCTAGAGGTTATGGTGGTAGGTTGGCGAAATGTTGTGTGACCGAAACGGTCCCCTGTTTCGTGGTAGGGCTGGGCACCCTATCGTCGGGGCCGATGGCGGTAGGGGTGGCCACCCGAACACCTGCTCTGCTGCCTCTTCTGTGGAAAATTCAGACATTTTGGTGGCGGTAGGGTTGGTCACCCTACCGCCGGCGCTTATGGCGGTAGGGGTGGCCACCCAAACGCCTGCTCTCCTGCCTCTTCTGTGGCCAAATCGGGCATTTTGGGGGCGGTAGGATTGGGCACCCTACCGCCGGTGCCGATGACGGTAGGGGTGGCCACCCAAACGCCTGCTCTGCTACCTCTTTTGTGGCCAAATCGGGCATTTTGGGGGCGGTAGGGTTGGGCACCCTACCACCGGGGCCGATGGCGGTAGGGATGGCCACCCAAACGCCTGCTCTGCTGCCTCTTCTGTGGCCAAATCGGGCATTTTGGGGGCGGTAGGGTTGGGCACCCTACCGCCGGGGCCGATGGCGGTATGGTTCTATTCCTTTTCCCTCTTCCTATATTTTTTAGCACTTTGCCTTTGCATTTCTTACAAATTTCTGTGAACTAAGCATCCAAATTGACATGCAAAAATGATGGAGTAGTGAAGACATACATAACTGAGTATAGTTCATTACATCCACAAATGACACTAGTTCAACTGACTTAAAACATCTAGAGACTCGAATGACATGAGTTCAAAGTACAAAGCTCAAGCTCGAGCATACACTTTCTACTTCGGAAAATAAGACCTAAAATGCATAAGACGTTCAATTTGTGCGTCATGATCAGGATTAGGCTTTAGTTGATAATCTGACGACCCCGCCCAATTCTCCAACACACCTTTCGTTTCGCCGAACCAGGCCCATCGAGCACGGGCGTTAGGAATCTCGACTTGCCTTGGCTGATTGCCCATCCAATGACCTGTCCGGGTTTTCTCAAGTCCAGCTCGCGGAATTCTTCTATGTTCACAGAGAAAAAGATCTCCGTTGCCACAGAATGTCTGCAAGCATATTCCTTCTCATGCAGCTCATCAAGTATCTTCTGTTTTTCTTTCACAAGCCTATAGAAAACTTTCTCTCCTTAAGATCAGAAGGTTCCTCCATGAATGGATACTTTTTGAAATCCATCATGGCAGCAAACTCCTCATCATTGATCTTGAACCATGCCTCAAGCTCCCTCTTGATACGAAGTACTCGCTCCGCTACAATCTTCTCAGACGCTGCCGCCATACTCTTAGATGCAATGCCACAACACTTCTCATATACTTTCTTCAACTGCTCCGGGGTCATGTTTTCCATGCTACATGAAATGGAACAAACCATAACTCAAATCAAATGATACAATACAAACACAAAGCATAACTTATTTGTAATGTTCTCACTAGTTCAAATGACATAGGTTGCATAAATGATAAGGGTACATGCCATTACAGTCCAAATGACACTAGACAATCATTTGTTTCAACCCCCTCTACTACTCCATCAACAAGACATCTTTGTCGTACGGCCCGGGGTTGCAACAAATGACATCATTTCTTTCACGGACCCAAGCCCAACGAGTTGCGCGACTAAGTATCATCGACAATGCTTGCCTAACTAGCCAATCAATGATCTGGCCAGGGTTGTTAAAGTCCATCTCATTCACTTCATCCCTTGTTCCACACAATGCAATTTGCCTTGCAAGAGCGCGTCTATGATTTTTCTCTTCATTCTTGAGGTTGCTTATGTTTTTATCTTTAGCTTGGTATAACTTAACTCTGGCATCGTCTTACTTCGACACACAATACTTTGAAAAATCTCAACAGGCCGCATTCAATGCGTCAACGGCTTTGACCCACAAGTCCATCTTTGCCTCAATGGCTGCACGTTCACGCTTCGCTGCCGCCTCCGCGGAAGGCTCAACAAAGATGATCGATCCCATCCTACAAGTAGAGGGATTACTATAACGGTCATCCAAGGCAAAAATCCTAACCGTCTCTTGACAAAAACTATAACCCTACGAGTAGATCGAGCTATAATTCGAGAGGTAACTACTCTAACAATACCATAATTAAACTATACTCATAATGTTCTTCATATAGGCATTTACTTAAGCATAACCATAACCTTAACCCTAACCATGTCATTATACCTAACCCTAAAAAAACCCTAAATGATATTTCTAACTACCAAAACAATGCTAGTGACACAAAACATTGTCAAAGCACAAACATTACCCTAAATGCATCATATACATTGATTTCACCACAACAAAACCATGAACTAGTGATTTCAACAAAATGAAAAAAATGCATGATTTGAACCAACCAAATGAAGGGGGGATAGGGGAGGTACCTTGGATGATGCAAATGGCCTCGATCCACTGGCCAAATCTCAAGTAATGGAGGGGGATCTAGTGGGTGATTTGGTGGGGGAGAAGAGGGGGAGAGAGCTTCTGCTCGAAAGAAGAGTGGGGGTGAATGAGTGGGTGGGGGAGCAGCACAGCCCCCTCCCTCACAAGGTTATCCAGGAACCTACCGCAAGACAGCCCGACGGTAGGTTGCAACAGCCTACCGCCGTAGAGCGCGGTGGTAGGTCCCTTTGCCACGTGTACACGACCGTTAACGGCCAGACGATGTCAGGGAACCTATCGCCACGAGGGGCGGCGGTAGCCTGTACATATCTACCGCCGGGGTCTCCGGCGGTAGCAAAAGGGTCAAATCTCGAAAAATCTCCATAACGGGGTCAGATCCTGATTTTAGACGTGAAAAGGGTCAAAACACGAAATTTTGCCACTGCATGCACTGCAGAGCTGGATCACACGAGCCTCTGGCTCCATCTCTGCCAAAGAGAAGAGAAAACTAGTGTACTATTTCGACAGGAACCTTCCAAGAAGCTTCTTGCATGCACTTGCATCTTATCACCAGTGCATGCATATATCCGTACGGAACCAAATCAGGCAGCTTGTGAGCGCCGCTTTTAGGGTACGTACGTGTCATCTGGTAATCAACCTCTTTTTGTTTATTTCTGCTCGCTAGGTCGTGTGTCTTTGCCGGTGCACTTTTATACATGCTGAAGCTCCTTTCGGGACACAGACGACAGGAAGGAACATGACAATAGAGGTTGTCCGAACTCCGGGCCAAGCAAAGAAAAATGATCCATCTAGATGGTCTGTTTCTGTGGGTGGGACAGCTGGTTTTCGTACGTTGGCAATGACTGTATTAGATAGGCACCGTGTACCTTTACAAAACTCGTAGAGCATATACGAGTCGGTGTTAGACTGGCCTGCTTAATTTGATTGAGCACTTCTCTGCAAAAATAAAATAAAAATGACCGAGCACTTTTTATACAAGTGCAGTACGTACTAATAGTATACTAAAGAGGTAATAGCACCCTAGATACCCTAACTTGCACAGAATGTGATGATTTAGTCCCAAACTTGCAAAACTTGACTCCACCATACCCCAACTTGCATCTCATGTGATGATTTAGTCCCAGGCCAATGAGAACTGGACAACTGGCAACCAGGTGGCTGGACCGGTCAGCGCACGCACTTTTGCATAAAACCCCCTACCATTTCCTTTAATCAACCCGCTGTATAGCACACCTGAATTAAATCTATCGGAATCGAGTCCACGTCCGGTCCAGCTCCAGCTCCACTCGTTCCCCATCTGCCCCCTACCCCCCTCAGCTTCAGCAGCAGCTTCTCCATGCCGCCAGCAAGCTCGCCGCCGCCGTCCAGCTCACCGCCGCCCTCCAGCTTGCCCCCATGGTATCTTGGAGTGAAGCATCCAGCTCGTCGTCCGACGGCTACTCCGTGACAAGTGAGGTTAGTTATTGACTATGCCTCTGGCAGTTAGGGATTGAGAAAAAAATGGGGAAGGGGGTATGTTCTTGAGTAGCAAAATTTTAGCATAGATGATGCAGTAGTTAGGTATTCGATGCCTGCCTCTTTGCTGACTAGAATATGTTGTACACAATGTTGTAGGCTCCTGCTCCTGCCACCATTTTCTGCTCTGAGTGGACAGGCTTAGCTCCAGATCTTGCAGCTAGATGTGAACACCATTGTGTGTGTGAGAAGTTCGTGTCCTTTGAATCAGTTGATAGTGGAAGGAGGTATCTTGCTTGTGCACAAAAGGTTAGTAGATCTACCAAACTTGCAATGTGTCATCTTACTGTGATCTGTATAAGAGTGTGCCATGTAACTGTGGAGGAGTGCATTTTCAGTTATGATCATCAAATTTGTGAACTTAACTGAATCTTTGAGTTAGCGACATCTTGTTTGTGAACTTAACTAAATTTAAATGAACTAACTGAACTCAACTGAATTTAAATGGAATAACAGAACTTAACTGAATTTGAATGAAATAGCTGAACTTATCTGAATTTAAATCCAGTTAAGTGAACTTAACTGAATTCAAATGAACTAACTAAACTTAACTGGATTTAAATTCAGTTAAGTGAACTTAACTGAATTTAAATGAATTTAACTGAATCAATACTGCTCCAAGCTTTTTCATTTATCTAAAGTTGTTTTCTATCTTATTTGGTAGGAAATACCTAAATGCAACTTTGTGGAGTGGATTGACCCTCAATGGCCTGCCACTCTGAAGATGATTTTAGCCAGGGTTTGGGGCATGTATGATGATGATAACAAGTTAAGGATCAGGGAGAATTTACATCTTGCTGAAGAAAATCTTAGGGTTGTGAGAGAGAAGGAGAAGATGAAAAAAAGATTTGAGGTTTTTTAAACTAGGTTTTGCTAAGATGGAGGCTGACAAGGAGCAAGCAATTAGTGACTTGGGCAATGCAAGAATTGTTGTTTCCGACCTAAAGCAAGAGCTTGAGAAGAAGAAGTTGTCTGATAAATCTAGCACTAGCATTCATTAGGTTGTGAGGGCTAAGGTAGAGAAAGAGAGGGATGAGATGAAGCAACAGATGGACAAGATGAAGGAAGAGATGGACAAAGTGGTGCCGCACAGGGATGAGCTGAAGAAGGACAAGAAGAAACTAGAGTACATGATTGGTAATTTGTTCAGGCACAAGGAGGAGACCAAGAGCAAGATAAGGAGGGTGAAGGAGATCTTAGATGAATTTGAGTAATTCATTGAAGGGGATCTATTAATTAGTTGTACTGAATTTGTTGGTGTAATGCTAGTATTATGTAATGCACTTAATTTGTATGACTGCTTTTAGTTAACTAAATCTGTATGACTGCTTTTAGTGTTACTAGTTATCTGAATGTCTCCAAATAAGTGCAATTTTTACAGTGTCAATTAACTTAGTTTGTAGTTAACTGAAGTTGAGTTATCTAAAGATTTAGTTAACTGAATATAAATGAGATATTTTCAGTTAACTACAAATTGAGTTATCTGAATCTTCAGTTAACGGAAATTAAATGAGCTATCTTCAGTTAAATACAAATTGAGTTATCTGAAGATTCAGTTAACTGAATTTAAATGAGAAATCTTTAGTTAACTACAAATTGAGTTATCTGAATCTTTAGTTAACTGAATATAAATCAGATATCTTCAGTTAACTGAATCTTCAGTTAACTGAATTTAAATGAGTTATATTCAGTTAACAAAAATTCAGTGCACTGAGGTTTTATGAATTTAAATGTTAACTACCAATTGAATATCTACTACTCGTATACAGAACTGCAAAATAGTACCACATATAGGCCTAACATAAATTAACCAAAATATAATCACTGTTGTTGCTTATGTGCTTTGCTTATATAGAGCACACCTAACATAAACTAACCAAAATATAATCATTGTTGTTGCTCAGTTAACTGAATTCTTTCAGTTAACTGAACTCTTTCAGTAAACCTATTCTGGTGCAATACAACATATAGGCCTACAGAAGTTTTGCATCATAAGTGGAACACCATGGCAACATAGTACCAGATTACAGCAACAATGGAAATAAAACAACACTGTAACACGACATTGTAACTGAATTTTTGACAGTGTTAAAAGTTAACTTAACATAACATTTGTAACTGTAGCAGCACCAGCAAATCAAAGCAGCTTAACAATATAGGCATTGCAAAGTAGCATGACAATATAGGCATTGCAAAGCAGCATAACTATATAGATAGCATCCATGATAACAACTTAAGTGCCTAACCATTGCAGCAAAGTTCAGACAATATAGCAGCAGTGCAACCATAGCATTCCACATTACAATTAACTTATGTGCTCTGCTTATATAGAGCACACCTACCTTGACTAAGCCAAAATATCAATAACTTATATGCTGAAATTTTGCTAGTCAACATACCTAACTACTACTGCATCATCTTCTTGTTCAGCATGTCCAGCATCTTCAGTTCTTCATGTGCTTCAGGCGCTCCGAGCGGCGCACCTCCCCTCCAAATGGCTCTTCTTCGTCTTCTCAGGCTCCTGTGCTGCCCCCGCCACCTTCTCCTCTTCTGCGTCAGCCACCACCTCCTGCTTGACGATGTCAGGCACATCTGGGAGCACCTCCACGTCAATCGGGAGGTCTCTATCGCCCTCCCTAGCGCGAGCATTTGGATCTCGTCATCCTCCTCCTCTTCTTCGTCGTCTGATAGGACAACGACCGACACCTCGACATCGTCAGAGGAGGCATATGAGTCAGAGGAGTCCGAATCCCCTCTGTAGCCTGAGTTGTTGTCGGAATCCACCTTGCAGTACTCCGAGTCGGACGACAGAGAGATGTCGTCGTCGTCGATGTGAACGAGGGGCGCCGGTGTAGGCAGGGCCAGAACCACATCGTGGACGCGCCGCATCCTCGACCACACGCGCGTTGGATCCGGCTGCGGCTGCGGCGTGGTGGGGGACATGTACATCCACCAACGCATGCGCTGCCTCGGATCGTCGGAGCTCGTCTCCGCCATTGCGAAGCGGAGGATGTTGACCGAAGGGGTACCTGGGCCATCCACGAGAGCGCGCCTCTTCTCGTCATCGGTCATCGCATCGATGAGGCCCCGCGTGTGGTTCCTAAGCATGTCGACGCTGGGGAACCACCGGCCTATCTCCTGGAGCTCCGCGCGCGCGACCTCGTCGTTGCTTGCCAACTCGTCGACCATCCTCTGCCATGCAGGGTGGTTGTCCATGGCGTCGCCGGCGGCGTCGAGATGGCCGGCAAGGGTTTTCTTATGGTGGAGTGGGAGGTGGGGAGCGTAGATCCCGAGGCGTCGTGAAACAGAAGTGGTGAGTGGGGGCGGTGAGTGGTGGGTGGTGGCCTCTTAATAGGAGTGGAAGAGCGAACGTCACCGCTCTTATTAGCACGTACAGTTTATATCAGTATAACAACTGTGGCAATGAGTATCTACCAAGATCACTAGTACTAGTGCATTGGCATGGAGCTCAAGCTGTCAAACAAAGGGTCCTGGGTTCGATACCCAGGACAAACATTTTTTTTGGAAAATATTTTTAATTGACAACAACAGTATTCACTCCAAAACAGATCAGTATTCAGTTAACAACAACTGTATTCACTCCAAAACTTTTTTAAGCTTTTTTTCAGTTCAAAGTAGCAAAATTCAGTTGACACAACAAGATTCAGCAAAATTCAGTGAACAACAACATTCAGATATATGTTGCAACATTCAGATATCTTTCAACATTCAGTTAACTCCTAATTATAATATTTAATTGCAAAAAGGGCATTGTATGCCATGGTTTGCCATCCAAAAATTAGGCAATGTATGCCACATTTTGCCATCAAAAAAGAGGCAATGTATGCCATAGTTTGACATAACAAAAAAAAGGACAATTTATGAGTTACATAAGTATAGGCCTTATCAAAAAATGGTGGCTGAGAACTGCCACTAGATCAGGCAGCAGGAAAATCATCAGGAGGAGCATTTAGGTCAGGAATATGACTGGCAATGTCATCTCCAAACATCAACCACCATGCCCTCTCACCTGCTTGGCCTCCTCTTCCTCTCCCTGCATCTGAATTTTCTCCTCTCCATGCATGCACATTATTGCCTCCTCTCCCTCTCCCACCTCCTGGCTTTGCTCCTCTCCCTCTCCCAGCTTCTGGATTTGCTCCTCTCCCTCTCCCTCTCCCAGCACCTGCATTTGCTCCTCTCCCTCTCCCAGCACCTGCATTTTCTCCTCTCCCTCTCCCAGCACCTGCACTTGCTCCCTCTCCTGACCCTGCATCTGCACTGGCACCTCTTCCTGGAGCTGAGACTGCACTTGCTCCCCTTCCTCTTCTTGCATTTGGATGTACCTCTCCTCTGCCTCTCCTTTTCTTTCCTCTTGCAATGTCAGCTTCAGTTCTTGCCCTTGTCTGCCTAGCAATATTCATCTCTGTAGTCACCCTGGGTTGTGGTATTTCAGCCCCAGCAGCAGCCACTAGATCAGGCAGCAGGAAAATCACCAGGAGGAGTATTTAGGTCAGGAATATGACTGGCAATGTCAGCTCCAAACATCAGCCACCATGCCCTCTCACCTTCTTGGCCTCCTCTTCCTCTCCTTGCATCTGAATTTTCTCCTCTCCATGCATGCACATTACTGCCTCTGTTGGGGAACGTAGTAATTTCAAAAGTTTTCCTACGCACACGCAAGATCATGGTGATGCATAGCAATGAGAGGGGAGAGAGTTGTCCACGTACCCTCGTAGACCGAAAGCGGAAGCATTAGTACAACGCGGTTGATCTAGTCGTGCGTCTTCACGATCCGTCCGATCCAAGTACCGAACGCACGGCACCTCCGAGTTCAGCACACATTCAACTCGATGACGTCCCGCGAGCTCCGATCCAGCAGAGCTTCGCTAGAGAGTTTCGTCAGCACGGCAGCGTGATGACGATGATGATGATGCTACCGACGCAGGGCTTCGCCTAAGCACCGCTACAATATTATCGAGGTGGATTATGGTGGAGGGGGGCACCGCTATCCAGTGATTCACTCCTGGATTACTTTGGTACCTCCCTGCTAAACTAATAGCAAGGCACACATCAGGTCTGGTACACAGCATTGCATACATGATAGAGCCTATGGCTGAAGCATACGGAACATCTTTCATTTTCTCTCTATCTTCTGTAGTGGTCGGGCATTGAGTCTTACTCAACTCCACACCTTGTAACACAGGCAAGAAACCTTTCTTTGCCTGATCCATTTTGAACTTCTTCAAAACTTTGTCAAGGTATGTGCTTTTTGAAAGTCCAATTAAGCGTCTTGATCTATCTCAATAGATCTTGATGCCTAATATATAAGCAACTTCACCGAGGTCTTCCATTGAAAAACTCTTATTCAAGTATCCTTTTATGCTATCCAGAAATTCTATATCATTTCCAATCAACAATATGTCATCCACATATAAGATTAGAAATGCTACAGAGCTCGCACTCACTTTCTTGTAAATACAGGCTTCTCCAAAAGTCTGTATAAAACCATATGCTTTGATCACACTATGAGAACGTTTATTTCAACTCCGAGAGGCATGCACCAGTCCATAAATGGATCGCTGGAGCTTGCACACTTTGTTAGCACCCTTTGGATCGATAAAACCTTCAGGTTGCATCATATACAACTCTTCTTCCAGAAATCCATTCAGGAATGCAGAATTTACATCCATTTGCCAAATATCATAATCATAAAATGCGGCAATTGCTAACATGATCCGGACGGACTTAAGCATCGCTACGGGTGAGAAGGTCTCATCATAGTCAACTCCTTGAACTTGTCGAAAACCTTTCGCAACAAGTCGGGCATTATAGACAGTAACATTACCATCAGCGTCTGTCTTCTTCTTGAAGATCCATTTATTCTCGATGGCTTGCCGATCATCGGGCAAGTCAACCAAAGTCCATACTTTATTCTTATACATGGATCCCATCTCCGATTTCATGGCCTCAAGCCATTTTGCGAAATTTGGGCTCATCATCGCTTCCTCATAGTTTGTAGGTTCATAATGGTCTAGTAACATGACTTCCAGAACAGGATTATCATACCATTCTGATGCGGATCTTACTCTAGTTGACCTACGAGGTTCGGTAGTAACTTGATTTGAAGCTTCATGATCATCATCATTAGCTTCCTCACTAATTGGTGTAGGTGTCACAGGAACCGGTTTCTGTGATAAACTACTTTCCAATAAGGGAGTAGGTACAATTACCTCATCAAGTTCTACTTTCCTCCCACTCACTTCTTTCGAGATAAACTCCTTCTCTAGAAAGGATCCATTCTTAGCAACGAAAGTCTTGCCTTCGGATCTGTGATAGAAGGTGTACCCAACTGTTTCTTTTGGGTATCCAATGAAGACACATTTCTTCGATTTGGTTCAAGCTTATCAGGTTGAAGTTTTTGCACATAAGCATCACAACCCCAAACTTTAAGAAACGACAACTTTGGTTTCTTGCCAAACCACAGTTCATAAGGAGTCATCTCAACGGATTTAGATGGTGCCCTATTTAACGTGAATGCAGCCGTCTCTAAAGCATAACCCCAAAATGATAGTGGTAAATCAGTAAGAGACATCATAGATTGCACCATATCTAGTAAAGTACGATTACGACGTTCGGACACACCATTTCTATGTGGTGTTCCGGGTGGCGTGAGTTGTGAAACTATTCCGCATTGTTTCAAATGAAGACTAAACTCATAACTCAAATATTCTCCTCCACGATCAGCTCGTAGGAAGTTTATTTTCTTGTTATGATGATTTTCCACTTCACTCTGAAATTCTTTGAACTTTTCAAATGTTTCAGACTTATGTTTCATCAAGTAGATATACCCATATCTACTCAAATCATCTGTGAAGGTGAGAAAATAACGATACCCGCCGCGAGCCTCAACATTCATCGGACCACATACATCAGTATGTATGATCTCCAACAAATCTGTTGCTCGCTTCATTCTTCCAGAGAACGGAGTTTTAGTCATCTTGCCCATGAGGCATGGTTCGCAAGTACCAAGTGATTCATAATCAAGTGATTCTAAAAGTCCATCAGAATGGAGTTTCTTCATGCGCTTTACACCAATATGACCCAAACGGCAGTTCCACAAATAAGTTGCACTATCATTATCAACTCTGCATCTTTTAGCTTCAATACTATGAATATGTGTATCTCCACTATCGAGATTTAAAAAGAATAGACCACTCTTCAAGGGTGCGTGACCATAAAAGATATTACACATATAAATAGAACAACCATTATTCCCTGATTTAAATGAATAACCGTCTCGCATCAAACAAGATCCAGATATAATGTTCATGCTCAACGCTGGCACCAAATAACAATTATTTAGGACTAAAACCAATCCCGAAGGTAGATGTAGAGGTAGCGTGCCGACCGCGATCACATCGACTTTGGAACCATTTCCCACGCGCATCGTCACCTCATCCTTAGCCAATCTTCACTTGATCCTTAGTCCCTGTTTCGAGTTGCAAATATTAGCAATGTAACCAAGATCAAATACCTGTGCACCATCTGCGAGAATTAGTAAGGTACACGTCAATAACATGTATATCACATATACCTTTGTTCACCTTGCCATCCTTCTTATCCGCCAAATACTTGGGGCAGTTCCGCTTCGAGTGACCAAATTGCTTTGCGAGAAGCACTTTCGATCTCGTGCTTAGGTCCAGACTTGGGTTTCTTCTCCTGAACAACAACTTGCTTGTCGTTCTTCTTGAAGTTCCCCTTCTTCCCTTTGCCCTTTTTCTTAAAACTGGTGGTCTTGTTGACCATCAACACTTGATGCTCCTTCTTGATTTCTACCTCCGCAGCTTTTAGCATTGCGTAGAGCTCGGGAATCGTCTTATCCATCCCTTGGATGTTATAGTTCATCACGAAGCTCTTGTAGCTTGGTGCTACCTCTTGAGCACTGCGTTGGATTTCCTTGAAGAGGAAAGGGTGATGCAGCACAGTAGCGTAAGTATTTCCCTCAGTTTTTGAGAACCAAGGTATCGATCCACTAGGAGGCTACGCGCGAGTCCCTCGCACCTGCACAATACAAATAACTCCTCGCAACCAACGAGATAAGGGGTTTTCAATCCCTTCACAGTCACTTACGAGAGTGAGATCTGATAGGATAATATTTTCGGTATTTTTGTGATAAAGATGCAAAGTAAAATAAAAGCAAAATAAAAAGCAAAGAAAATAACTAAGTGTAGGAAGATTAATATGATGAAGATAGACCCGGGGGCCATAGGTTTCACTAGTGGATTCTCTCAAAAGCATAAGTATTTTACGGTGTGTGAAAAAATTACTGTTGAGCTATTGATAGAATTGAGCATTGTTATGAGAATATCTAGGTATGATCATGTATATAGGCATCATGTCCGAGACAAGTAGACCGACTCCTGCCTGCATCTACTACTATTACTCCACTCATCGACCGCTATGCAGCATGCATCTAGAGTATTAAGTTCATGAAAACAGAGTAACGCCTTAAGCAAGATGACATGATGTAGAGGGATAAATTCATGCAATATGATAAAAACCCCATCTTGTTATCCTCGATGGCAACAATACAATACGTGCCTTGCTGCCCCTACTGTCACTGAGAAAGGACACTGCAAGATTGAACCCAAAGCTAAGCACTTCTCCCATTGCAAGAAACACCAATCTAGTAGGCCAAACCAAACTGGTAATTCGAAGAGACTTGCAAAGATAACCAATCATACATAAAAGAATTCAGAGAAGATTCAAATATTGTTCATAGATAATCTTGATCGTAAACCCAAAATTCATCGGTCTCAACAAACACACCACAAAAAGAAGATTACATCAAATAGATTTCCACGAGAGAGGGGGAGAAAATTGTATTGAGATCCAGAAAGAGAGAAGAAGCCATCTAGCTACTAACTATGGACCCGAAGGTCTGAGGTAAACTACTCACACTTCATTGGAGAGGCTATGGTGTTGATGTAGAAGCCCTCCGTGATGGGTTCCTCCTCGTGAGCTCCTAACAGTGCCCCAAGATGGGATCTCGTGTTTACGTAAGGTTGCAGCGGTGGAATTAGGTTTTTGGCTTCAGATTTGATCGTTTGGGGTAATGTGAGGTATATATAGGAGGAAGGAGTACGTCGGTGGAGCAACAGGGGGCCCACGAGGGTGGAGGGCGCGCCCTGGGGGGTTGGCGTGCCCCCCTACCTCGTGCCTTCCTCCTTTCTTTCTTGATGTAGGGTCCAAGTCTCTTGGATCATGTTCGGTGAGAAAATCACGTTCCCGAAGGTTTCATTCCGTTTGGACTCCGTTTGATATTCCTTTTCTTCAAACTACGAAATAGGCAAAAAAACAGCAATTCTGGGCTGGGCCTCCAATTAATAGGTAAGTCCCAAAAATAATATAAAAGTGGATAATAAAGCCCAATAATGTCCAAAACAGTAGATAATATAGCATGGAGCAATCAAAAATTATAGATATGTTGGAGACGTATCACTTGGTGGAAGTGATTGAAGAATTCTGTCAATAACAACTATCATCCGGAAGATTAACTCCTAGTTGAATCAAGTGATTGTTATACCCAGACATTCTGAGTATATGCTCACTGACAGAACTATTCTCCTCCATCTTGCAGCTGTAGAACTTATTGGAGACTTCATATCTCTCAATCAGGGTATTTGATTGAAATATTAACTTCAACTCCTGGAACATCTCATATGCTCCTTGACATTCAAAACGTCGTTGAAGTCCCGGTTCTAAGCCGTAAAGCATGGCATGATGAACTATTGAGTAGTCATCAGACTTTGCTTTGCTCGACGCTCATAACATCCGGTTCAGCTCATGCAAAGAGTTTGGCCCCTAGCGGTGCTTCCAGGACGTAATTTTTCTATGCAGCAATGAGGATAATCCTCACGTTACGGACCCAGTCCATGTAATTGCTACCATCATCTTTCAACTTTGCTTTCTCAAGGAACGCATTAAAATTCAACGGAACAACAACGGGCCATCTATCTACGACACATAGACATGCAAAATACTATCATGTACTAAGTTCATGATAAATTAAAGTAATCAAAATATTAAAGAACTCCCACATAGATAGACATCCCTCTAATCATCTAAGTGATCACGTGATCCATATCAACTAAACCATGTCCGATCATCACGTGAGATGGAGTAGTTTTCAATGGTGAACATCACTATGTTGATCATATCAACTATATGATTCACGCCGACCTTTTGGTCTCGGTGTTACGAGGCCATATCTGCATATGCTAGGCTCGTCAAGTTTAACCCGAGTATTTTGCATGTGCAAAACTGGCTTGCACCCGTTGTATGTGAACGTAGAGCTTATCACACCCGATCATCACGTGGTGTCTTGGCACGACGAACTTTCGCCACGACATACTCAGGGAGAACACACTTACCTTGAAATTTCGTGAGAGGTCATCTTATAATGCTACCATCGATCTAAGCAAAATAAGATGCATAAAGGATAAACATCACATGCAATCAATATAAGTGATATGATATGGCCATCATCATCTTGTGCCTGTGATCTCCATCTCCAAAGCACCGTCATGATCACCATCGTCACCGGCGCGACACCTTGATCTCCATCGTAGCATCGTTGTTGTCTCGCCAACTATTGCTTCTACGACTATCGCTACCGCTTAGTGATAAAGTAAAGCAATTCTAGGGCGTTTGCATTTCATACAATAAAGCGACAACCATATGGCTCCCCGCCGATTGCCGATAACTCTGTTACAAAACATGATCATCTCTTACAATAAAATTTAGCATCATATCTTGACCATATCACATCACAACATGCCCTGCAAAAACAAGTTAGACGTCCTCTACTTTGTTGCTGCAAATTTTACGTGGCTGCTACGGGCTGAGCAAGAACCGTTCTTACCTACGCATCAAAACCACAATGATAGTTTGTCAAGTTAGTGTTGTTTTAACCTTCTCAAGGACCGGGTGTAGCCACACTCGATTCAACTAAAGTTGGAGAAACTGACATCCGCTAGTCACTTGTGTGCAAAGCACGACGGTAAAACCAGTCTCGCTTAAGCGTACGCGTAATGTCGGTCCGGGCCGCTTCATCCAACAATACTGCCAAACCAAAGTGTGACATGCTGGTAAGCAATATGACTTATATCGCCCAAAACTCACTTGTGTTCTACTCGTGCATATAACATCTACGCATAAACCTGGCTCGGATGCCACTGTTGGGGAACATAGTAATTTCAAAAAAAATCATATGCACACGCAAGATCATGGTGATGCATAGCAACGAGAGGGGAGAGTGTTGTCCACGTACCCTCGTAGACCGAAAGCGGAAGTGTTAGTACAACGCGGATGATGTAGTCGTATGTCTTCACGATCTGACCGATCCAAGTACCGAACGCACGGCACCTCCGAGTTCAGCACACGTTCAACTCGATGACGTCCCGCGAGCTCCGATCCAGCAGAGCTTCGCCAGAGAGTTGTGTCAGCACGACGGCGTGATGACGGTGATAATGATACTACCGACGCAGGGCTTCGCCTAAGCACCGCTATGATATTATCGAGGTGGATTATGGTGGAGGGGGCACTGCACACGGCTAAGAGATCAAGCTATCAATTGTTGTGTATATGGGGTGCCCCCCTCCTCCGTATATAAAGGAGTGGAGGAGGGGGAGGAGGCCGGCCTCCCTAGGCGCGCCCCATGAGGAGTCCTACTCCCACCGGGAGTAGGACTCCCCCTTCCAAGTAGGAGTAGGAGAAGTAAAGGAAGGGAGACAGGAAGAGAAGGAAAAAGGGGGGCGCCGCCCCCCTCCTCCTTGTCCAATTAGGACTAGAAGGGGATGGGGCGCCCGGCTGCCCTGGCCGCCCCTCCTCTTCTCCCACCAGGGCCCATGAGGCCCAATTAACTCCTCGGGGGGTTCCGGTAACCCCCGGTATTCCGGTATATGCCCGAAATCTCCCGGAACCCTTCCGGTGTCCAAACATAGTCGTCCAATATATCGATCTTTATGTCTCGACCATTTCGAGACTCCTTGTCATGTCCGTGATTATATCTGGGACTCCGAACTACCTTCGGTACATCAAAACACAAAAACTCATAATACCGATCGTCACAAAACTTTAAGCGTGCGGACCCTATGGGTTCGAGAACTATGTAGACATGATCGAGCCACGTCTCCGGTCAATAACCAATAGCGGAACCTGGATGCTCATATTGGCTCCTACATATTCTACGAAGATCTTTATCGATCAAACCGCATAACAATATATGTTGTTTCCTTTGTCATCGGTATGTTACTTGCATGAGATT